>OX376340.1:24043796-25243796 GCA_947369235.1 Udea olivalis
ATCTTGGTGCATTTTGTCCCAGATATTTATTTATAATTTTTATCATTTTATGTTAGAAATTAAATATATAGTACGTTTTAATATCATTATCGTCATACGCAGCAATAGGTAAGCCACGAAGACTGCACTCCTACATTTTCATTTGGATTGTTGTAACTTGAAGTCTGTCTGCTATTTTATCAGGTCGTATCTTAACATCCTTTTAACATCATATGGTTTCTTTGGCACAGAACTTTTCTACCCTATCGTTAACAATTTATATTATTCTTCCTTCTGCCCCATCGACTACCTTATCTACTAAGCAGACTCAAAGACTAAGTAAAACTTTACCTTAGGGTGATTTGAAAGTTTCCTTATCATATAAAACTTAAATGTGGTGGCAAATCCCATTGAATGATGAATACACCGAACGAGTATGAATGAAAGTGATGGGTAATGAAGGTATGTACTTTACTACTTCTATTCACAGAAATACACTGCGTCACAGATTTTTCATTGTGTGGCTTTGGCATGGCTTTAGTTCGCCTTAAAGGTAGACCTCTGCACCCCGCGGCAGATTGGGTCTATATAGGACGCTCATATTTTGTATCCCTAATTGTCATTGGCACACAAACTACTGGCGTAATTTTTTGTCGCTCAATCATCACATGTCCTAAACGAGTTTGGCCTATTTCATTTCGCCTTAAGTTTATCGTCGTATTATCACTTCCCAAATTCGGCATTAGGCCGAACGATGCATAATCCCTACTATTCACAAGCGCAAAAAATATAATTTAAACAGTCTTTCAGGCAAACATACAAACGAGCATGCATGCAAGCAAGCAAGCAAGCATGCATGCAAACGAGCAAGCATATTTACATCCAAACAAGCAGGCACACATGCCAGCACGCATTTCATTTGCCTCTTCTGTGGCGCTGCAGGAAGTACAGCCCTTTCGCCTTTGCGTAGCAAATCACAGTCACCCACGCTTGTACGGGTGCCTGAGATTCACTACAGTGGGCGAGTGAATAACACTGTAGCGTAGGGCAGACCAGTATTACGACGAAGGACCACGGCCAGTTCGGTTTAACATACTATTTTTATACATAGCCGTTATTTTAGTTACCTTATAAACTTTGTAAATAAATGAAACAAAATAGATTTATGTGTGAATAATCAAATAATATTACGTAAACTGATACTAATCTAGTTAAAATCGCGTTAGAAAATTATTCATTTGTTATACTAAAAGTAAAGTATGCAAATAGATTTTATGACATTGAATATTATAAGTTATGAAAATACTTTTAGGCCATCCGAAGAGCACCCCGGCCAATCGCAGTGGCACATGATTATTTGCTATTGACAAACGAACGTGGCTGAGTCGACACTACCCTAATATACAAATGACGCGCGTCTTTTGAACCTCTTGACAGCCAAACTCGTATGATTACTGTTGTATCAGATGCGCTCCGCTTTGCACGGTAGCTTACCTTCCAGATTCTTTAAATAATTGACTGGTGTGTGCATATTCATTGACTAAATAAACTGATCGGAGACGAAAGCTCAAAAACCGCGCTGTGACTGGTGACACTACTACTAAGTGTACGCGTGTGCACTGACGGCCTCGGTGCATACGAAAAGGAACAGGGTTATACCGCTCGGCCAGAGGTTACGCACACACGTAGAAGAGCACCACAGCTATTTCTATGAAGCTTTATCACTGTTCCATTTATAAACTCACATGTGGTGTGAGTGTGACACTCAAAACGGTCAAAGTAGTTTGATTTCATTTATTAACCCTCCTGAAATTGGTTCCTAAATTCATCAGGCCTGGCCAAGTATTATGATTTTGATTGGTTTGCAGATGCGATTATTGGGACAATACTAACGATGAAGTAGTGAATTCCCATTATGCATGCCTTTGCCCTGAGTCACAAATAAGTAAAAGTTAAAAACCTATTATAGAATTTATTTGGAGGAAACTGTCTCTTTCGTTGATGTCTTTTATACTCGTGAACGCTTGCGCATCCTAACTTACATTTAAAGCTTGCAAAAAGTTCCTCTAACGTATCCTTAAATTGTGTGTATATTCGAGAAAAACGTACATTTCCGTAACGGATTATCTATGAAGATCTAGAAAAGTCCTACCACTCTTATAATTGAAGAGAGATGGTAAGTTGTATTCGCCACCCGCGGGAGTAGGACGGGTATGATTGCTGTTTTTATTAGGTCGGGATATTCGCGTGTGTATGTGGCATATATAAGTATAGGTGGAAGAAGCCGCTTTCATTGCACATCTGACGGCGACGCAGGCGCACCGAGCGCATCGTGAAGTGCATTTTCCGCCGCCCGCGCCCGTGACGAAAAGTTCGCACGCTCTTAGCGCGCTTTTTGCCCAAATCGCGCATGACAGTGCTTTCCAATACATTGTTGGAGACCAACAATAGATACGAGACTATGGATTGTCGAGCTGTGGTAAGTCTTTGTTGAACATGTGAATTAGTATTAATTAAATAACGATCAACTCTTTTTTGCGGACAGTTTTTTTCCGTTGAGTCGGATTTACAGTGTGGAATATATAAACTCTTTCCGTTTTTAATAACCGTTGCGGTTTGAATCTAGATTGTGATTAATCTAAAATGTTTTCATTAATTTAGGTACCCATAATGATTACACAACCAATCATTCCATTTTGCTTATACAATTTAAAAATAAAACCATTTCTTTTATAAAATAAGGTATGTGCCTATGTATTTTAGACGTAACTTGTGTAGAGTGCTCTAATATCCTCAGATATAATGTAAAACGTTTATCATACATAATCTATCCATCTATCTTTATTTAATACGTGTGAAGACTGAAAGAATAGGATGGGATTTTATTTATTTCACATGTAATATTGATGCAAATATATTTAATGAGCCAATAGGATATCAGTATCTCATGAATTTAGTAATATATTTAGTGGTGAATAGCTTGTTGGACTTGAAAAATGAACTATGCTGAATCCGATAATATTCTTGATTGATCACATCTTGATTGCATATAAGTTCAATGATGACCATTTGTTTGAAAAAATATTAACAACTACTGGTTAATTAAATAATTTATAGTTACGGATGTAATGAAAAATATGCAATTCTTTGACTAAACTTGATATAAATTTTCTTCCTTTTCTATTGCAAACTCACTTTACAATCAATGAAACTCATAATGCGAGTATATTAGCAGAGGCAATGAAGCGACGCGCTATAATCACTATTGTTATGAATGATTATGAAATGTGGTTTGTCATACAAATTTGCTATGTAAAGGTGCTTTCTCACTTGGGGCATTTGTCTGTAATGTAACGTTACAGAGTCGAGTATTTCATCGGTGAGGGAGGAGAACCGAGCATTACAGTGCTCAACTTGATGATACAATGTGCAATATTCTGACACAACTTCTGAAGTTCTGTTTATTGTAATGTAATGCTCCTAATCGAATCTGAAATGTACAACACAGTCGAATGTTTGTCATGTCAGGAAAGCAGTACTATGTAATGTTCAAAATTGATTCTGAAATGTTACATTACAGGAAAATGCTACAGGTGAGGGACCACCCTAAGACTGTGTTTTTCGCAGCATATTGCAGCATGAAATGTAATCTCACTTTCTCTAAAATTCCAAAAATATTAAAAATGTGATTTATGACGTGACGCTGTAAGGTAGTAAAGGTGGAAATATATAACTCAAATGTGATTTGACAGTGAGTTTATAGAAACTAAGTGTATTTATTTAAGTAAAAGTTTTTTCCGTCACCTTATTCAGGATGCGTTTCCACCAGAAATGTGCGAGGATGCGTTACGAGGAATGTGTGTGTTAAGAACCAATATATTTGTTTCATTCACCTAGCTTCGCGTTTCTATTGCTTCTCAAGAAACACATTCCTCGCAACGCATCCTCGCACATCTTTGGTGGAATCGCACCCTCAGTCTGAGTTCGAGTTATTCCAGAATTACCTAGGGTGACAGGTAATTCTACCTATTCCCTGCAAAGCGTGATAGTAGACGTTATTTGCAACAAATTAAGCCCCATCAACTAGGGGTCTAAGATTAAAAATGTTAATAGTTTCAGAAATTAACGGCATTACTCGGTGACATTTACGAAATTCCGTAATTTCTACCTGAAAACTACATCAATTACTCGAAAAAAAATGTATAAAACAAGCGTAAAGTATATCAGAAAAACTACCTGGTTTTATGGCCTTTCCAAAAAGGTATAATTGTTATTAGTTTCTTTAATGTTTTGCTAGAAAATCAATACGATAGCGGTTTTTACGGGATCGGCTACGCGTGAAAGTTAGGTTGGGGTTTGAAACCTAACCCAAACGGACCTCACGCAGCGTGAGGTCTGTTTAGCTTTGGTAACAGACCCACCCCACCATGAGCCTAACGAAAATGTAATCCCGAGAAACCTCTATCGTATTGATTTTCAAGCAGACCATTAAACTGATAACCATTGTACATTTTTAGAAAGCCCATAAAACCAGGTGGTTTTTTAAATATTTTGTACGCTTGCTTTCATACATTTTTTGCCGAGCAATTAATGTAACTAGTTTTCAGGCAGAAATTACGAAATTTCGTAAATGTCACCATGTAATGCCGTTTATCTCTAAAACTATTTAGATTTTACGCTTGAGCATTTTTAGAACACTTGCTGGCTAATTAGCTTTTTAAAAAGTATCAGTTAAGTGCCCACCGAGACTTCATTAGTTTTTTAAAGCAATTGGCTTTCGTAGACAAGTTGGAAACTTAAGAAAAAATATTAAAACGCCAATATCTCGTCAACTATTAATTTTGGACCCCTTGTTGATGGGGCTTAATTAGATAGATAGATATACTTTATTGCACAAAAAAGGAATAAAAACAGTTGTATTACATAAAACAAGCAATTTGTACAATTTAGGCGGCCTTATCGCTAGAGAGCGATTTCTTCCAGGCAACCTTTAATTAAATTTGTTGCAGATAACGTCTACTATAACGCTTTTCAAGGTATAGGTCTATTATATCTATATACCTGTCAACCTGTATACAGGGCCCACTAAATCTTGCTTCATAATGATCAAAAGAGATAAATACTAGGTATCAGCCGTGTATACCCAGTACTGTGACTCGGCTTCAGTGCCGATTCTTTGGTCATGTGTAACACTATGAAAATATTTTGTATACACGCTTAATGTTAACAACATGGTGTTAATTAATCTTCATATTATGTAACTTATTCAAGTTCGCTTCTTTCATCAATAAGAACGAACTTATTTTGATTAACAATACATAATAGTAACAAAACATCCCAAAGTATGACAATAACTATAAAGTTATAAGTTACATAAGTTCTGGTTACTGGAAAATGCCCATTTTCTTAACTTTAATAGACAATAAAGTCCATATTGAGTGAATAACAACTTATATGTAAAGCCGGCTGTGGATCTGTCTATTAATCTTATCAAATGCATGCAATACATCGATTTGAAAATACTCTATCTCACGTTTCTTTTTTATCTATTTGTTGTCAAATATCTATAAAAACGCGTAATGGTTTTTTTCTTTTACAGTTATTGTTCTGCCTAACAACGCTGTTATTATTGGTAATTGCGGAATGGTAAGTACCTATGAATATATTTAGCATTTTAGGATAGATTTGGTTCGTATAAAAATTACAATAGGTCTCAGTTGTTAGATTGATTTTTCAGTTTAATTGTTGAGCTGCTGTGATTTGGCGACAATCATAATGCTGCCTTTGTTTCGTCTCTTTATCAAAGTTACTATGACCGAGCTTATAGGAAGGCTTGTCCGCGCAGAGCGGAAACGGTGGAAATAGTATTCACGCGCATCATTTGCCGCCCTAATAAGCGCCCTCTGCCGGAAACGAGCAGTGCATACAGATGTTACGTCACGTGTACGTTGACAGTGATCATCTACATCATGAAGTTTGATGATTTATGCGCTGAGGTTTAAATGTAGTAATGTATGTGTTTTTTCTTAAACATGCTCGGAAATATTGTCATTACTTTTGAATAAAGAACACGCGAAGTATCATATTTACGTAGACTGAAAACCCAAAATCACTTCCTGGCGCGTTCTTTGAATTTCGAACGAAGAGCGCGCCGGCAATGTTGTATGAAACGGTGTGCTGTTTGAATTTAGAACTCTTTCATCTATCGTACACATTGCGTTCTCGTGGCTGTATAGCCACAGATGCACAAATTGTAAAAAAAAACAAAAACAAATTGGCGGTAAAGCGGAGTTGTTATTTTGTTAATAATATAAATAAATTTATTATGTAAAAGGCCTTTTTTATTTCCTTGCATTTTTTTAAGAAAAGCACTTTAAGTGCCTCGGCCGAAATGGCAATTGCCTGTCTCGTATCATTGAAGGCCGAGCCGTACTCGACCTGCAATTGCCTATTTCGCTGCCTTTGCAATAATGTACTATTACATCATTTTGTGAATGCTATAGCTGTACTAAGTTATTTGGTTATTTTCGAGTTCAATCTGGGTAGAAGACTTTTGCAGTATTTATCTAAATCAATGTTAAATGTCAAAATTGCTCGCAGAACTAATGATCTTTTACCTTATACCGGGTGATTATCAAATAACTTCTGTAACTATCTTTCAGTAACTAAGTAACTTTATTTAACTATCTCTCATTTCAAGGTCACCATACAAATCACAGTGTAGACGCTTTTTAAAGCAATATATGTATGGAACAATTAATCTAAAGTTTCCCATTAATGTTGTCTACATTATACCTAGAACTCTCATTCTGGGGCCGCCCTAGCTAGGTTGTAACCGATGCAACGGTATTGACAGCACACATAACAAGATCGTGCTCCTTCCAGCCGGACCAAAAAGGTGGTGATCCACGTCCCGTTCAAAGTGAAGAAGATCAAGCACACGCACACGGTGTACAAGACGGTCCACCACCACCACACGCACCACGAGCCGCACCTCGACCACGCGCTGGCGCCATCCGAGGAGCACGAGCACTTCCACCACATGCACCTGCACGAGGAGCCGCCGGCCGCGCAGCACTCGCAGCCCGCGCCGGGCATCGGGATCCCGGAGTTCCTCCCCGATGTGCCCCTGGACGTGCCCATGGCCTTGCCCGACATGCCCCGCGAGATGCCGCTGCTGCCCAATCGGCATATAATACCATTGTATAGAAGAGCTTAGGTGAGCCATTTGTTCTCTAACTTTGCTTTCAGGCGTTTAACTTTGAATCTTAAATTAATTATGCTTAGGAACTAATTTCAGAGACCGGTTATTGTATTTGTAGAAAACCATATTAGCATATCTAAGCTTAGTGGTCCTCGTTCTTATCAAATACCAGCTTCTGCCCGCATTTTTACGTTTGTTTATTTATTAAACAAAAAAATCTTTCTTCTTTATAATACCTATTAGTATAGAAAAGTCATTTTGACCTATTATATATGGAAAAATATTTTGTTACAGATTGGTGAATATTTTATCGTTAAACCTAGACTGCAGTAAGGAAGCCATATGCGTTCGATGTTAAGTCGATTATACGCAGAAGATATGAAGAGGTTCACTACTTGCAATCATGATGACGAAGTAACGACTATTTATTGAAAATTAGCTATTATTTAAACGAAACAAATGACCTGAGAATAGGAAGTCACCATTCAAACAATAGTTTTGTTAGAACAGCGAGAAAAACCTCATTGTAATTGTACAAAACACAGTGGTTTAATCGCATCTTCTATGGTCATTGCTAACTCCTATAGTTTCTAAATGCCAAAGATTTCAAGACCGTATTCATTTTATTTCGAATAACTTTTGGAACACTCAATATTTCATTTATTTACCAAGACAGCCTGTCGTCATATGTTTTCACTAGTTTATTTTTACGTATAATAAGCACTTAATATGTATTTTAATCAAGTAAGTTTATTAGTTTTGTTGATATAATTCGAAAAATATTTTAGCTACCTCAAAACCGCTTTTATTTTACTGTGGCATATCTATTATTCATATTTATAAATTGTTGACGAGGGCAACACGATACAGGAAGATACAACATAATGGTGTGGTAAGAATGAACACCCTAATTCCGTCTGTCAAGCAGGTGTCACACGTTTGGAAGGAGGATGCCGTGCGTGTTGTTCGTATTTCGGTCGTGTGGTTCAGTGAACGACATACCTTACTACTCATTTTATCAATATTGTTTTAACTCGTATGTACAGTCGAAAGCATGAATATCTGTACGTTTCAAAGGCTTCAAAAATATCTACACAAAACATTAGCTACAGATTTCTATACAAGTCAACAAAGAGTCTGAACGAACTCTTGTTTAGATATTTGTGGCGAATGTTTTGCTCCGATATTTTTGAAGCCTTGGATATTTATGCTTTTGACTGCACTTGTGTTAATGATAAGTCGCCTTAAGTATATACACAATTATGTCAGATAGTAATATCTTTACTACTGTTAGTATTGCCTTTGCCTTTTCTTATCACAGTTCGAATCAGGATAGAATGAAAGTACCTCATTAATTTACTTTTCGAATGATGGCATAACATTAGGTTAAATCTATCCTGGCTACACAAGATGCAGTGATAAATGATATTTTGTAGTAAAAATACGTTGATTTTTTTGTTTCGTTGTGATCATAACGAACATGATGTTATAAATTAGCTTAAATGTGCACAGTAAAATTATATTTCATTGTTATTTTGTGAAGCCAGAGTTGGAGCTTTGCATTTACCTATTGCCAGGCGAAATTCATAAAAAAGCTTGTTGGATAACTAAAGTAATCATTTTATCTAATACCTTTTAAGGCTTGCGATTATTTTCACGAAAAAAATATAGTGCGTTAGCACCAGCACTGGCTATAAGTAATAGTAAATTGTTAACTTAGTAAGTAATAAAAATATTTGAAACAATATAAATCTTTTTGATATGCCTTAATCACATCACAAAGTTTTTTAGAAGTAATTATCGCAACCACCACGTCTAGTCCACGATAAACGAAATTTTACGCAAAATAACACCATTTCATTCCAGAAGAGAATATTTATTAAAGTAAGGGATATCACAGGTTATCCTTCCCACATAAATAATGGTATAGTTAAACATTCGAAAGAATCTTTCCCGAGGGAAATCAATAAATCGAAATGGAATGGATAATTAAATTTTAATGGGGCGCGTTTACACTTTGAAATATTTACGGTCGCCTTCTGACGCCTACAAGGTTTATTTATTGGACGCCGTCGAAGCCTCGTCTGTCGGCGCGCGGCCTGCCCAGCCGGCTTCTTGTCCCTCTCGGAATTAAGATCACTATCCAACAAACTTACACTTACAGCGAGGTTTTGTTTACTTTTTATTGGCCCTTGATTATTAGAAACGTTATGGGTTCCACTCATAAATCTGAACCCTAATAATTACTCCTCAGCCTGAAGGATAGCCTCGTTCGAATCGTATGAATGACCGGAGTTCGACAGCTGACTGCGAGCGCGATCCCGAGTTGCGGCATCCATCCCGCGCTCGCATCGAATGAGGTGTTTTGAAACAGTTCGGTGAAGTAGTTATTTCACACTGTAACCACAAAAAAATGTAACACGACGTTTCTGGTGCCCATTTGGAACTCTGTACCGCTTGTAATTAGAGCGACAATTGTGGCGCCCAGCGCGCCGTGCGCCTTTTGGCATGCTCGACTGACAATAGCATTTTGTTGTCTTTTTGCTGATATTACGGGTTTATTTAAGTGAAATTGGATAAATGGTCATCTCACGATGTTGCGCTATTCAATCCGGTGTGGAACGGCGGCCGTGCGGTGCCCGGTCTAGTGATGTCCTATGCTATATAACCTAATAAGGAAAACAACATTTGTGTATAGTGAAACAAAATGTGAGCAGGGTCTCAGTATTTGTGTCAGTTTTGCTGTGTTTTGAATATAGAGACAGACCTTGGTTGTGTAGTGTTACATTAAGTGTTGATTTATGAACTCGGTGTCAAAGATGAACTTGCTGAAGTATCTGACGGTGCTGGTGTTATTCCTTGTGGAGGACGGCGACACGGGCGGCCACGGCGAGAAGCATCAGTAAGATTTGACAAAGTCAAGACACACATTTAACTTGTTTTAAAGAATACTTACTAGTTCAAAAGTTTGTTGCTTCGATATTTTGTTCACATATAGGCGGCAAAAAAGCTCTGCGAGTATGCACACCTTTCGTGATATGAGTTAACAATAACATTTGTGTTTATCTCTTTTGTTGCTTTGTCATCACACTTAATATTTAAGATTCTTTTACTTTGATTATCTACACATCATCATAACATATTGGTCGCTGGTTTTGTAGTTATTGTTAGTCAAATTATGCTTTTGCGAATTACTACAGGTATGATTAATTATAACTGAGCATTGTTTACTACTGCAGTAACTTTAATCCTAAGTAATTTTTTGTATTTTCTTTTCAGTGATCATGTTAAACTGCATACGCCGGAATTTATACATCACGACCATCACACGAAAGTGATCACGATACATCATCACCACCACAAACCAAAAAAGGAAACTCACCATCACCACCATCATCATCACAAGCCCCACCATATTCCCATCGGCCACGGACACCACCACTACCAGAAACATCACACAAAATTACACACGACGACCGTTTCAAAAGGGAAACAACACAAACATCATGGACACAGCCACGGTCACCATGGACATCACGGCCATCATGGTCACCATGGTCACCACGGTCACCACGGTCACCACGGTCATCACGGTCACCATGGTCATCATCACGGTCACGGTCACCATCACCATGATAATCACATTCCCCATCATGATTACGAACAACCGTCCTACAATTACGAACCGAGTACCAGTACTTTCGAAGATGACTTTGGATCATTTAGCCCAGCTGTGCCTAGCTACGGCGGCGGAATTCCCGCTTACGGTGGCAGCGCTATCGGCCAGACGCCTAGAGTGCACGGTGTCTCTCATACAGTGAAACATGTGAACGTATACGATAGTCTGCCCGGCTCATTGCCTTCCGGTCATGGCAGGCCCGGTGGTCAAGGATACGAAGTAACAGAAGCCGAAGACGACGACGATGCATTTACTTCAGTTAACAGTTTGCAGCAATCGTTCCCAGGGACTTATGGTTTTGTGCACGGCGTTGCGCCAGCTACACACGATCCCTTCGCCGAAGCGACCCCTCAAGCCGGTGGGTTTCAAGCTCAAAACGCATTTGCTGCCGTCGCCCAACCCACCTCTGCCCTGGCTGCGGACGCCTTCACGGGCACGTTCCAAGCTGAACCATTTTCGTCAGCGCCCACGCAGGGTGAATTTTCGAACGCGTTGCCGTCGCAGCAATACCCCGTATCTTTCCAGGGTGATACTGGAGACTTTGGTGGGACAGGCAACACATTTGTCGGACCCACTGGCGGCACAGACTACGGCGCTGCGGGACAATTCAGCAGTACCGCAAACACATTTGTTGCCCCTTCTGGCGGCACAAACTATGGTGCTAGTGGAGACTTTGGCAGTACAGCAAACACATTTGTCGGGGCCACTGGTGGAACTAACTTTGCCGCTGATGAAGGAAACTCATTAAACGATGAGACTCCAGTTTCCTACTCCAGAGTAGCTGGAGTACAACAGACAGTGAAAACAGGGGGAGTTGAAACTCTAGTTTATTAAAGTTTTAATGCATAATACTAACGAGTACAATAATTGGAGACGTATTGTATTGTATAGATGAGTAATTGGTAAATCAACATCTCTTTAACGTTTTTATTTATTGCCTTAGAGTTATTGTACGAGTGTAACGTAGACCCTAGTTTATTGATTAGGTATGTTTAGTAACAAATTGTGTACTAGTGCTAATAATCGAATAGTTACCATTGAAAGACTTCGAATAAGTTTAAATATTAACCTGCATTTACCTAAGTTGTTGTTATCGTGTTGCTGTTATTTAAATAAATTTTATTTACTGCTTGTTGTGCATTTTCCTCAATTTGAGTCGCTTTTTATTATATTATTAGATTGTTTAATGTACCGTATTTGTGGTAAGCTCTGCACTTTCTCTGTTTTCCATCAGTATTGTAACGAAACTAATGGAGGCCGGTCTGAAAGCACTCAAGTCATCACCCTCATCTTGTAATATAGTTTGTAATTTGTTGGTCTCCAAAACGACGACTATAATCGGACACGCCCTAGATCCGGAATTGCACAAACTATGTAAAATAAACCATAACTAAAGGCGACGTAACTACAAAAGAATAATTACGCGTCGGTACAAAATCGCGGTCCTAATATTATGCAATAGTACCATGCGATAGCGGGTGACGGTTTTTTCTTACTATTTATGACGAGGAAAATAAGAAGAATCTCTACTGACTGCGGTCAGAAGATTGACGTTCGATGCAGCAAATTTTAGGCAGTGCTTAAACTGACAGTTTACGCTCTGATATTCACACTATGTAGGTTTATGGGACATTTTACAGATGACATGACCACTGTCAGGTTATCCCCCGTATCCACAAACGCTAATTAAAAGTTGAGGACACCTAAATTGATGCTGCCCGGTCACATGTCAACAGAAATGAAAGGGACCGAAACACATGTAAGGACTGCTCAGCTTTGATTGACGTTTGTGCATTCGGCCGGGCGTAAGAGTGTTAAGTATGGTGCAATAGTACCTACATTATAATTATCCATTAAGTATCCTTTCAGCGATTAAAATATTATTTGATGTCAATGAAAATAACCAAATGTTAAACGGGGAAAACAGGTTAAAATACATTGTGTGTGTGTGTGTATTCTTTCCTTAACAAACCATTTTTGAGCTTGAGAAAAATTATGTAGACCAAACAGTTTTGAGGAACACTTATTATATGGGTAGCGATACTTTTAGAATCTGTACCTAACTCATGGTAGGAGTTTTTGAAGACTGCATCAATTGTTATGCTATTTTTAGTTCCAATAATATTCACTAGAGACGCTGTACTGAAATTCCATTCAAACACGGCAACAGTGAATAACTTCACTGTCGCTGTGTTTGAATGGAATTTCGGCGGCTGTCATCGGTGTAAACTCATGGATGCAATGGTAGGGTAAGGTAATATCTGAAAATTGAAGTTTGCTTAAGTCATCGTTAGCACCCTGAAAAGTCTTCAGGGTCCTTTCGTAGTATCGATTTAAGATTATCTCATAAAACTTACACAACTAAAAGAAATATGTACACTGGGAAAAAGACAATAAAAAAACATTGAAATAAATATTTACAGTCAGTAAAAAAACACCTTCTAAGACGGGCTCTTGCGCAAATGACCCTGGGACCGCAGCGTTACTTTACTGCGCTGGATAGCTAGCTCCAGGCCACAGATATTTTCCTAATCCTAAATGCGTGCTGTCATCTGACAGACCTATATTGCCAAGTCTTACTTACAGTTACAGTACGTCTTACAACCGCAATTTTCGCGTACAAATGCTCTACGCGGCTGTTGACCACCAACTACCAAATGAGTCATGCAATACCCGGCGGCTGTCTGGTGTTTATCGCGCGCAAGCTCATGGAGTGACAAAAGCCTGGCTAGGCGCTAAGAAAAGTGCATACTTTTCTGAGCGCTTAGTGTGAACGCGACAGTTGAATGGCTGAAAGAATCGACTCCGCCAGACGGTACCAGCAAAGCGATCGCGACAGGAGACCGTTCATACTTGTCACTATTGCAGTGACTACGAGTATTAAGTCATTTTAGATATTGGTTTGTATGGGCGCCAACTCGTGCGCACGACAGGGACCCGCGGCAGAGAAGGGAGACACAGATACCCCTTACAAAGTTTTTGCAAACGGAGACACTATTGCTCTTTAAGGAATGGTTTACATACACCACGGCCCTGCTAGAGTTATACCAGTTAGGGGGCTTTTTACGATCTCTTATAGCCAAACAAGTTGATTCCCTAAACTGAGGGTAGCTAGCAATTTCGTCAGTAAATATCTGGACGAGAGGATGCATTATGACAAGTAATCGCTGACTGGCGGGAAATGAAACATGATATTACTAAATTGCTCGCTACGCTCAGTTTAAGGAATTAACTTGTCTGGCTATAAGAGATCGTAATAAGGCCGCAGGGTTTATACGCTTGCCTATTTGTTTCGCGAAAAAGATGTTTAGTCCAATCACAAACAAAGATCTTACAGAAGGACCGCTCTCGCCTTTTTCCATATTCCCTTTGAACTTTTAGAATGTAGTAGGTAGTTTTACCTACTTGACAGAACCCGCTAAAAACAAAATTCATCATGTGAAAAATTGCAGTTAGCATCAAGATGGCGGGGTCAAGCTTCAGATTCCAAATGTTTCATATCAAAGTATTAGTGATTCATATGTACTAGATTGAACCTAGACATTTGAACCTCTGAAAACAAAGACGGCACATCAAAATATATCTGATCCCGCCTCGTATGACGTCAAAGTGGCGGGACCCATTTTAAGCGCTGAACACAGATACAAATAATTTAACTCGAATTAGTACTACATTTGTATTACCTACATGCATGCAAGACTTCTATCCTAGTAGTGATAGCTCAATTAAAGTAATATTATGATGCTTAAGAAGGACTAATCCCTGATATAAAACCTTTGGAATCTGAAGCTTGATCCCGCCATTTAAATGTTCACAAAAAAAAGTGCACCAAGTTCGACAAAACCAAAAACACTCGGGACAGTGCGACTAGTTGCGTGACCGACCGGTCCGTCTGTAAACTCTTTATTTTGTGCCGGTATCGCCTGTAAACTCAGTGTCTGAGTGCGTGATCAAAACGGCGCGATTTGTTCAAAGCGGACTATTTGTCTGGGGTGCCGCGCCGTATGCGTGATTTGTGACTAAGTCCAGTAGTATCGATGATTTTACAGATTAAACTAGAAGTAATTAGCATTCTCAACCCTGATTTAGCGTTCACGTTGACCCCCAGCTACATGCAAGCGTGCTATCAGCAAGATGTGGGTACAATTTTATTAATCTTAAACTCTGCATGTGTGTGTCTACACATTTAGTTATCTACTGTGACCATAGAGTGCTACGCAAAACGAAATCAGGGGCCTTATAACAATTAGCTTAGATTCAGTCATGTTAATTTCCTAAACAGAGTGTAGCGAGCAATTCGCCAGGGAATATCCAGCCTAGAAGATGACAGCCGAGTGGTTGGTAATGAAAAATCATCGCGAAATTGCTCCCTTCGGAATGAACTTGAGAAATTATAGGGGATTGTAATAGGGCGTCTGAGTTTAGAAATCGCAACAGTGGTTGTTGGTGGCTGCGCTAATTAACAGTATTATAACACTATGGCCGATATTTATAGTCGTTACTTAGCTAAACACAGACTTATATCACGTTAATTGTTACATAACTTGTTGAGTATTGTTATAATTATAACTAACGATTACCTAAGTTGATGTTTAACTAAGACAAATACTTTATTAACGATAAGAAGTAATTGATACGAGTATAGATAGATAGATACATCTGTTCAAACTATATCTTAAAGTGTAAGCTAAACTTATTTTTCTTAAGCTATTATTACAATCTCTTGTAACCTGTCAAGTTCGTTGCCTAAACTGAGCGTAGCGAGCAATCTCGCAATGTGATCTTTTGTTTCCAGCTAGTCAGCGGTTACCTGTCAATAATGCGTCTTCTAGGCTGGATATTTACTGACGAAGTTGCTCGCTACCTTCAGTTTAGGGATTCTACTTGACTGGCTATAAGCGATTGCAATAAGGCCCCAGCACGCTCTATAGATCTCGGCCTCAGCCTGCAGTGTAGTCACACATTTGACGAGAGGTTTGTTTGCCACTGATGATGCAGGGGGTCTCATCCTCACTTACGAAATGTCCGTTGTTTTCGTTTGTGTTGGTATACCTAATAAAAAACCGGCCAAGTGCGAGTCTGATTCGCGCACCAAGGGGTTCCGCACAAACCTGTAGGTATAAGTAAAAGTTCACCCATCACGACAATAGTCATTTAAAATTATTAAAAATATTTTTGTTATATGATGTACATAGTCAATAAAAAATTTACGGTTTTAACAATTTTTACTTCATCTGTGATAAGACGTTGCTTCGTACCAAATTTCAAGATTCTGAGTTCACGGGAAGTACCCTGTAGGTTTTGATTCCCTTGCGACTATATCTTTTGATTGCGTTGGCTTAGAAGTTTAATTTTTTTACAGCTCTAAGGGACAATAGACTTCAGTATTTGATATCAGTTCCAGCTTGATACCTCCATGCGTTCCTGAGAAAAGGGTCTTGACAGACAGACAGACATACTTACGGACAACAAAGTGATCCTCTAAGTCTAAGGGTTCCGTTTTTTCCTTTCGAGGTACGGAACCATAAAAACTAGTTATAGTGTGATATTTCTGAAGATGAATTTGTGTATAAATAGTAAGTATTTGGTTGTTAGAATCTTATTCGTTTTTAAACAAATGAAGAACGTGTTAGCTTTCCCGCGAAACTACTGACATTTAGCCCCCAGGTGAGACGAACACAACGAAGTTTCCTTCATTCGACACGTGGCGGCTTCTAGTGACGTGATGCAGGCACTGTCATGATGAAGATAATAATGTTGCTTCATGTTAACTTGAATATCAAAAAAGCAACTACCTGCATTTTAATAGCCATTAGATAGAAGAAAGAGATCTTATGTCGTCACACAAAAAATGTCCATCATAAATTGACTCTAGTTTTTTTTTATTGAGATGTAGGTATTGACTAGTGGTCAATGCGGAAAGCAAGGGTTCAATTCCCGCCTGACACCTAGGACCGAGTTCAGGGCTATCTCCATCTATCCTTTTTGCCATCTCCTATTTGAGTGAATTTTGTTACATTAGTAAAATTTCTCGTAAAATATGCATGATCATACAATTGTATTGTGTAGAATTGTAGATAACCATAATAAGGTACTGATACTAATCTTCACAAAAATCTCATTTACGAGTAAGAAAAAATACCCTACCAACGACAAAGTGTACAGTCAGTAAAATAAGTACCTAGCTGAAAACTGTGTCAAAGTAGTGAACCTCAGCAACACAGTTTAATAAACATTTCGTACCTTGTCATCTTAAGTAAACTTGTCAAAATATGTCAAGCTCGCTAAGTACTTTGAAAAAGTACTAAAATTTACAGGGACTTATTTTGAATTACTAGCTGTACAACATATCGGGCTATCCTTGTCACAAGTGGAAAACATTGTGCTTGCTTTTGAATGTTTTTTTTTGCGAAAAGTTGAGTCTTTCTACGATTTGTTATCAAATGACGATTACGGAAATTATCGCATTATTGACTCACTTCACTTAACTAATGTTATTTTTGAAATGCTACAAAACTTATATGAA
The DNA here is from genome assembly GCA_947369235.1 of Udea olivalis. Taxonomy (NCBI): domain Eukaryota; kingdom Metazoa; phylum Arthropoda; class Insecta; order Lepidoptera; family Crambidae; genus Udea; species Udea olivalis. The sequence continues at coordinate 24,061,185 of OX376340.1, forward strand.
ATTTTTTTTTGTCCGCAGAATAAACAAATATTCATTTTTTGAAGCTATAAACAAATGTCAGATATTACATTTATTTTCCACAGTGACTTGTTGAAAATTTCGTTACTAGTTATGTTCGAAATCATAAATTGTCTTTACCTTTGCTTTTTGAGAGAAAATCCTATATCAAAGTATATTGAATAAAAATAAATCGTGAACAAAATGTATCTACGGGCAAAATTTTGGACCAACTGTACCAAATTGGATAAGTAATGACTTCGTTTTCGTGGGGACAAGTTTGTATAAAAAAAACAAAGATTTTTTTTGGTATGGTTACAACCGTGCGAAGCCGGGGCGGGTCGCTACGAAGTAATAATCGACTGAAAATAAATCCAACCTACCAAAACCGGATAGTCAAGAGCGATGAGTAAAAACTATTCAGTAAAAAAAAAAGCCGTCTGCAAAAGTGACCACTCGAAAGGAAAAAACCTCAAGCTAAAATGCATCATGCCGTTCAGGCTACAGAGCGTGCCAAACAATTATACATACATACATACATACAAACATACTCTCAAAAATATAACCCCTCCTTTTGGCGCAGTCAGGCAAGTATTCCTAGTTAACGAACAAAAACTGTAGTAAGAACAGCCATGTGAGACATTCATGCCTTTGTTCGTGTCAAGGAAATGAAAAATGGAGTTAAACTTTCAATGGATCGTCTACGAGATGTCGACGACAAGAAAAAAAATAACAAGACAACTGTAGAAAGCCACACCGCGGTTCGGCTTTTTGCGACGACACTGAATTGAATCAGCGGATTTAAAAGTGTTGATTCCGGATTTACACCAAACGTACACTCAGATGCAGTTAGCATGTGAAAACTTAATGTGAAACGAGAATTAAAACTTTCATCTATTTCGCTACAAGTTTTTAATTTTAAGATCCCAGGAAATGAATCGCTTGATATTGTAATCTTCATAAAACACTTCAAGCTTTTAGCTTCAGCATATTTGCGCGTGCGGAAGAAAGACCACAGCATTGGATACTATGTGGTTGACTGTACTATAGTAATGCATTATATAACTAAGTCAGCTGTCAAAAGTGTCTATGTTAGCCGCGGAACTTGCGCAGAAATCATTAAATTTGCATCTAAAATACTATTCGCACGCAGATGTTTGTTAGCAGAGGCCTGATTCTGCTGTTTAAAAGCCAATGGAAACTTAATTGAATTGCATGATTTTGACGTTTAGTCTATACGAAAACCGCCAGAAACACGTCATTCAATCATGATGCTATTGGTGTTTAAACAACAGAATCAGGCCCCTGGCCTCTGCCTTTTCATTTTACCTACCGGGGCCGCGGGTCGCTCTAGCGTCCGATTTGACAGTTGGTTGCTGACAGCCACGTGGAGAGTTCACACATGAATTGAATATTTGATTAAGCTGACCTAAACGATCATTTCTTCGTATTTACTAACTATATAGCTGTCCGTCAGTGGCTTCTCCTTCGTAGACTGTTTTTCCCGTCAAAATATAGCCTTAATTAAAAAAAATATAGCATATGTCACTCCCGGATAATGTAGCTTAATATTAGTGAAAGAATTTTCAAAATCGGTCCAGTTGTTCCGGATAGCTTCTACCCGCGACTTCGTCCGCGTGGAATGATGATATATAGTCTATAGACTAGACTTCCTTGCTAAATGGACTATCTAATCTAATTTTCTAATTTTTCAAAGCGCACCAGAAGTTCCTGAGATTAGCGCTTTCAAGCAAGCAAGCAAGCAAACAAAGTAACAAACTCTTCAGCTTTATAATATTAGTACAGATAAATAATCTGTGATATACGTTACACGGATAGAATAACGCCAAATCCAGAAACGATGATTAAAGTGTACTCGTACATGCAGTCTAGCTGTCCATTCATTTCTTCTGACAAGTGACTTACACTGATGCACAGGACAGCATCAATTAGAGGAGTACCCAACTTTGATTATCGCTTCTGGATTCGAGGGTAAGTGGAGCTTTTACTATGTGTTCCGAAGTCTGATGTAATGATACAGATAGTAGGTAATACCCAGACGTCTGATACAGCACAAACGTGGGTTACACAAATACTGCAGCTACCTCTATCTCATTTAAAAAAATGATATGTCCTACAACACTCTCTTAGCTATACATGAAATTTTCTTTGTACCCCTTTTATTTATAACGTTGTCCACATTCGAGGTTAGTTACACTCAGTTTAGGGAATCAACTTGACTGGATGTAAGGGATAAGGCCACAGGACTGACACTAGAATCTAAAAATAAATACTTCTATGATATATTAGTTGGTGAGACAAATAAAAGACCAAATTAACAAAATATTATTTACCTTAACAAATGTATAAAATTAATAACAAATATTTAACACATTCCCGTACAGAACGGGATAAAACTTCACAAAAACAGTCTTATCTATAAATAAACAATAATGTAGATAGTTATGCTACTATTATTTACAGTTACTTAGAAACGATGATGCTATCACAAACCTTTACTACTGAACGTGAAGGCTTTAATAGGTATTCAGTACAATTTTCTGTTTATTAAAACATGAGCGTTCTTAGACATTACATATTGCTTCAAAAAAGGAACATTAAAATGCACCATTCTTACTGTAAAGAAAACAAATGCTTACTTTGAGTGTACATCATAAACAAAAAGGTTTCTCTAGGCCGTAAAACTATCCGGAGATACGATCAAAACGTTTAATCTCTTGTGAATAATAATGAGGGATGTAATACTGTTCCGTGAATATCTTTTGAAACGTTTGATGCGTGCGATATCAGAAGTGGGTCGGAATGGATCTTCACGCTCTCTGGAGGATCGTTGCATTATGTTCCTATAAGATTATGCAACGTTTTGCTCATAGGCGTAACTAGGTGGCTTCCGAGATATTTACTACAAAGAAGTAGTACAAAGTGTGTTCTTGTTTTATCTGTGGAATGAGAAGGTGCTCTTTCCGACTAAGAATAATCATGAATAATGCTATTGATGAGATCTAGCTACGTCTATGAGCTTATATTGTGAGAGTTGCTGATGGGATGTCGGTTATATTTAGTTTGCAGAGTGCCTACTAAGAGTAGCACTCGATGAAACTCATCGAGCGGGCAAACGCAAATGGTATTTGGGGTTGCACCATTTTTTAATGCTAATTCACATTTCCGTCGTCGATGCGTGTGTTCAATGAGCCTGGTGATTAGTATCCACCTTCAGAGCCGTGCTCCTCGCCAGCCCCCCCGGACAGGCCGTAGTCAGCGTGGCCACCGTCGAAGCTCACGGGAGAGTCGCCGTTAGAGCCGTCGTGGCCTTCGTCAGCGGCCCCCCATCCGTGACCTGAAAACGACCATAAATCAATTCATATCAGCAAGAGATAAGTATACGGACACGACATAAAAAAATTGACAACTTATTCCTAAAACAATGGCTTTTCGATTACGATATCAACTGAGTATGACTTTTTTACAGAAGGAATCTCTAAGGGCCTTAACATACTTGGTTGGAATAGCAGGCTCATAAAATAAGCGGCTCAAGAAATAATCAGATAAGCAAGCGTATTGTATGGAGCTCTCACAAAGTAAATAATAACGAAGTTTGATAGAACCTGGAGTAGCACTGTGAATAATATCAATGGTAGTATATTTTACTTCCTTTGTAACCTGGTTGAATCCTTGGGTTTTTAAATTAATAAACCAGTTAGTTTACAAATTAAAAAAACTGTATCTTTTAAGGATCATCTATTCCTGAATGAATCCCGCGCATGGTATGTATGTACGGCGGACGGTAAGTCAACTCTTTATAAAACTATGTTGCAACTTTGCAAAATGGGTCTTATGTCAGCAGCATAAGGTCTTCCCATGTAAAGCTTGACGTGATCTCCTGTGTTGTCATGTTAACCACCCGTCCACTATTATTGCTATTTGCTGGCCAATACTACAACATCATTGTCTGAGCAGCTGCCAAAAACCAAGCGCCTATATTGCAAGTTAGAAAATAAGAAGGCCGGTTGTCTGGCAGATATTGCTTTTTCAGGCCGCCTGAATTGTACAAGCTCAGTCTACGTAATACTGTTGTGTTTTCCTCCGTACGATGAAGTATTCTAGTATTATATTACCTCCACCGAAGTGTGGCGCGCCCTTAGGTTCCCCGTAGGTATATCCCAGCACCTCATAGTGGTCGTCGCCGCCGCCGCCGCCGCTCTTGTGGTGGACGTGCTTGACGATGGTGTGCTTGTGGTGGTGGTGCTTCACGAAAAGTGGCACGTGGATGACCACCTTCTTGTGGCCGCCGCCGTGCCCGCCCGCCAGGATCAGCGCCGACAACTCCGCCATGCACACTAGCGTCAACTGGAATTAGGTAAACAAGTTAATGTTAGTCTACGACTTCAAAAGGTAGGGAAAATCATTTATTGGTTGGTGGGCACTGTAAAAATATTTGAAAGAAGACTCTGCAAGCTCTTACTAAATTGCCTCTCTATAAGTTTAAGTCAGAAATTGAAGTAAAATTGATGAAGCCAGGTGATGATAGTGTGAAGCATTTTCCAAATGACCAGAATTTGTGGTCGTCTTAGTCCTGTGCACATTTTTCGCCTTGACTTTACTCTGTTAATTCGATAATTTAAAAACAAGATTGTAAAGGATTCCTATCGAGTTTATTGCCGAATTATTTTCTATGGAAACAAGACAACCCGCGGACCCGTGGTAGAGGGAGACGCATTGTTCTAAATTAATGGCATCTATTTATTAATTTCATTTAGTATATTTTTCCAAGTTCTTTTTAAGAGTTCATTTAAATAATAGCATTTCCTACTTTACTTTACGTTTTGAGCCAATAACCATAATTCTTACGTGGTCTCTAGTTATAAAATGCTTTTTTAGTGCATGCGCGTTTAACATGCAAAGCGTTAGGCAATTGTAGCCCACAATTGCCGGCTACAATGCCTGCTGTCAGTATATAGGACTAATAAGGTTTACCCTAAGTGACTGCGTTCTGCTAAAGAGTACTGGATTGTATAATTCAAATGAGAGCGTAAAGCAAAAAGTTTATCCAGTACATCTGCCATTAGAAGTAATCATTAAAATTGTAAAACTCTGAGAACCGTCTCAGGAAACGAGACTTTAGACTTCAGTTAATTTTTTAGATGTATCTCGGATCCAGTTTCGTAATCAATTAAATCAGAGCTAACAATCACATCACATCCGCAATACCAAAAACCATATCAACTACTAATAACATTAATTGGTGATACAACCACTTTGTGTACCTATAGAATAAAAAATGAACAAAAATCGCAAACAGAGCAATAATAGTAAACAATAATTGGTTGTACAAAGGTGATTTCGCTGTGCAGTTATTAGTTTGCCTTGCATGCAATTACATAACGGTTGAGACTAATAAAAAGTAAACACACAGGCACACACACAATACTAATAGCGTGTAAGTCTGTGCCCAAAGACTTAAAAAGTGCGATGGTTTTCTTACAAAAACATCTATACAAACTTTCTAAAGTCGACTACAATAGCGGTTTCTATAATAATGTAAGGGTGCGTTATAAAGTAAGAGACAACCGTAACCAAACGTAGATCTGGTACAGTCAACTGCCGCCGAGCTTAACAGCGTGGACTGCGTACCGTGCGGGCTAAGTATGCGGGTTCGTAGCCACGACTGTAAGAGCTCAGTGCAGGCAGGGCCTTGGTTGACTATACAAATTTCGTGTGAAGAAATCTATCAGTAACACCTTGAGCTAGCCTAACCTGAAGCTTCTCTATCATCTACCACTTTTTGCTCTAAATTGAACGTCAGTTTAACTTTCTTTACATCTTCAATTTTTAAGTTTAAAATGACTTTTGGGCATCTATCAAAAGTCGTCTAAACTAATGAAAAAAGTATAATAGTGACATAAAAATAAATGGCGTTGGAAGCAGTTGAGAAATCGGAGTGTTAGGTATTGCGTGTCGTTATTCAGTTGTTTTTGTTTTTTATTCCAAGACGGATCGTTGCGACATCGGCCGTGCTACGGAGCTTTAGAGGTCGCTCGGGGAATTTAACCGGAAACGTGATATTGTTTTTACTATTATGGTATAGGTACACCGGGATACAAATATTTATTATAGGCAGCTATAGAAGATATGTTATATTATAGAAGATATATTAAGTAGTAACTTTTTTAAAATATTTGCCAAAGTATTTTGCTGTTAATAATGAAATTACTAAGAAACAAAAATTGCTAAACTTTGAATGGAATGTTTTGTTAATTGCTAAACGATTTCCTTTAACTTGCAAATTTTTTTTTTTAATTCGGAATTAAGAATACTTAGTCCGATTAAAATTACATTAAATATTATTTAAAACAACGTGTATGTGCTTTAATGGTCAATGAATTATGCTTATTTTATATTATAAATAATACTCACCAAAAATCGTGCGGACATGTTGCAAATGAGTGCAGTGCGGTATATCCGAACGCGAGAGCAGGCAGCCGGTGTGTGATAAAGAAATTTAAACAAAACTTCCTTTTATATTGCAACGTGGTCGCGTTTCGCGACACTGCTTCTCAGCAGCGACTCTTCGCACCGAGCTCAGCCAGTAACGACCCAAACACGACTCTATTTTCAAGCACCACAACTGAAAACTCAATAAACCATATCAGCCATCTCAAATTCATCGACAGTTGATCCAATTTCAACTAAAGCGATATTCAGTCTAAGATCTATTTTAAAAGAAATCTATTGAGTGAGTTGACAGGCCCAAAGTTGCTTTACTGTAGTGAAAATGCGGTCTACTTTTGCTGCCGTAGGGTGGAAATTTGATCGTAGAGAAGCAAATATATGTATGCATGTTTGGAAGATATTGTGATTACAACCGCACTGTGTTGGTCACGGATGGTCCTTGAACCCTGAGCGCAACTGATTCTAGGACCTGCACCTCTAGCAAATGATGTTTTATTCGATAATGTTGGTTTTCAAGACGCTGTGGGCTTATATGTGACAACCCCTCAATAAAAGTGCTTCTGAATAACTTTTTCTGATGAAAAACTTAATCAGAGAACACAGTTTTACCAGATGAGATTCTTGGAGAGTCGAAGTGCTGACTGTGGTTTTATGAACACGTAGGCAAATGAAGTTCGCTTCTAAGATAGTTTCTTAAGATACTATCATCAGTATTATCTGATTGTCATGTGCTGTAATATCGCATTTTGAGGATTTTCCTCACGCTTGTCGCAAATGGCATCATTGACGGTCATATCTAATGATTTGATGTGTAGAGACTATTGGGTATATTTATTAGACCATGGTTAACTTGAGGTTTTACATAAGACTTGTCTATTTAAAAAGGAATCCCTTCTTGTCGTTGTGTTGTGCTTCATCTAGAAGCCCAAAAGCGATCAATCAAACAGGTCTTAGTTAAATCTCTGAAAATTATTTATTGAATTAGCTCAGCAATAAGACTAGATCAATTTTATTACCTACACGAAGACCGATTAGTTGTGGGTTTCGCGATCATCAGTCATCACACAGGAAAGCAAACAATAGGAATACCATTTTTATGAACTATCATTAGCATTTGATAGCGTAGATGCTGAATTTTTTTTTATCTATGACTGAATTTTCCCCTGACTTTTTGAAAATTGTGCTGTTTTGTCAGTTTTATTTTGTTGCGATGTTATGAAAATGTATAAATATATACATTTTGATGACATCGCAACAAAAATCTATTATAATAATATACATAGCCTGTTGGTGCAATGGCAGCGATTCTGCCTTTAGCACCGGGGGTCGTGGGTTCGATCCCCACCTATGACAAACATTTATGTGACGAACATTTGTGTTTGTGTGTGTCTGGGTGTTATTATCTATTTAAGTATGTATTTAGAAATATTTAAATATGTTTATCAGTCTTTGACACCCATAGTACAAGCTCTGCTTATTTTGGGGTCAGATGATCTTGGTGTAAATTGTCCCAGATATATTTATTTTATTTATTTATTCATTTATCGTAACATAGCTCGGGTTTGCGATCACCAACTCGGTGATGGCAAGCGTGGTTATTAAGTCAGTTCCCATGGTAAATTAAAGACGACGAAAACCATGAAATCTAAACTTATAAATTCAATGGGCTAAGATCAAGCACTTTTACTCAATGATCCATCAGATTTCCTTGTGTTTAATTTACCACGTTTGATAGAGAGATTTGATCCTTATGATTGACCCTATCGATCGAAGCCGTAAAAGTACAGGGTGTTATTTTTTCGGATTTTACCCGCCTCGATTCCCGGGTGTGGCAAGCGAATTGTCGAAAATCTGTGAATGCAGTTCTGTTTCTTTTTAAAAATAAACGAATGTTTCCTTTAAGTAAAATTGTCTATCTCCAGTATGTCCCGTACTTTCCCTCCAGGTGGCGTTAAAAAATTCCACCCTGTAGATTTTGCTAGTACTGTTTGAAATATGATTCAAATGTTAGCAACCAAATTTCTTTCGTTAAGGTTTAGTTTCCTGTTTGTAGCTAGCCTGGCCCTTTGTGCGTAGCTTGACTGTCACAGGAGGAACCCAAAGGCTCTGCACAAACTAGACACAGACGGCCACGAGTGGCAACGGGGATCACATATTAAGTTCATACATTTTGTGTGGACTCGTCGCACAAGTGCTGTTAGTGTTAGCGACAAGGGTCTGAGTAGCCGTCACGAGCTACCGGTGGTTCGCCGCTACGCTACGATAGTAGACGCCACTTTCCACACAACAAGATAAGGTTAATATACTTTATTGTACAAATAAACCATTACATCAGAATTACATTACATAGTCTTACAATTTAGGCGGCCCTATCGCTGGGAAGCGATCTCTTCCAGACAACCTGCAGGTAGAGGAAATTAAAAAATTAAAAAGACAAGTGGGTAAGGTTAAGGTAGTGTAAGATATGTTGTTCCCTGCGGTTAGGGGAGAAGAATACTACCGAGGTATCCCTGCCTGTCGTAAGTGGCGACTAAAAGGGCCCTTGGGGTCGCGAAACGCACGCAGGGGGGCCTGCGTGTGTTTCGGTTTGCGATCCCGAGGATGACGGTAACGCGTGTCTTCGGACACAGTGGTCTGTGTTATCGTGGACTGGAGTTGAGCTTGCTCCTCCCGAGGTTGGCTGCCAGGCGGCCTTGCGCGCCGAAGGGTCCTACGAGGAGTCTCTCCCTCGTTGGGGATCCCGGGTCCCTTCCATTCTGCGCCGAAGATGACCACCGTCAAGTTTTAGTGGGTAGGGGTCTCTGTTTTCCCAGGAGTTCGAGTCCCACATATCCCAGGTGTCCCGAACCCAGGGCCTTGGGAATGCCTAAATGCATTTCCTGATGCAAAAAAAATATAAGTGCAAGATATGTGAGAAATTATAATAGAACTTCTCCATCCTCTTGACCGTATACAGCAAAAATCCACTTGAATTGTCAACGACCCTGTGATTTCCGACCGCTTAGATCCTTTGGCCTTCGGAGAGACGTTGCATCTCTCTGTATTTTTTACCATGGGGAGTGCTCAAGAGATTTGCATGATCTTATACCTGTCTCTGAATTTCATCATCGCACAATCACGTCATAAGTCGAAATTCCATGCTCATCACCTGGATGGCTGGCGCTCAACAACCGTACCCTTTCGCGTCAATTTCTTCCGCGTAAATCCAAGATATGGAATGATCTTCCTGCGTCGGTATTTCCAAAGGAATATGACATCGGAGACTTCAAGAAGAGAGCGTATTCCCATTTAAAGGGCAAGCAAAGCATCGGTGACACCTCTGGTGTTACAGTTGTGCATGCCTCGGAGGTGATCACTTTCCATCAGGTGACTTTCCTGCTCGTTTGCTTACCTATTACAAAAAAAAGAACTTAAGTCAAAAGTAGGTTTGGGATCGCAGTCTCACACGCTACCTTGCAGTACATTTTGTTCTCGTACTTCCGGCAAAAACCGTGCAAACCTGGGCTCAGACATGGAGACAAGGTGTAGGCCTAACAGCCGTGCTACGAGTGCAATAACGTAATTGCCTATTATTCAGTCTGATCGAACAATGTTGATATTGTTTTGGCACCGGGTCGGCCCTCGGTGACATTTCTAAACTTCCATTCAGCTTTTTATTAAATTACCTGTACCCCTTCCATGGTAGATACTCATGAGTTTGCCCCACGTAAACTACGTTGGTTAGCTACAACAACTTCGATGCCATTTTTTGTTTAATTCATATTCACCTGTACCTGAGGTGCTGTACCGAGATCCCATACAAAAACGTCAACAGTGTCGCTAGCGACTGTAGTCAGTGTAAAGTCGTGGTAGCCTAGGCAGACTCTTTCTTATTATTTATTTCTCTAAAATTAGTGTTATAACTTGAAACTAAGGAAAAATTCAATTAGTTATTTTAATTTGTAAGCTTTTGTGATGATAAATAAGGCTTCTATTTTATATATAAAACTATAAAACAAATATATAAAACTATCTTTTAATTAACAGATTGTTGGAAAGGTAACAACGTAAATCAATTACTCAATAGGGCTGATTATCGATTAGTTGAAGGTAGTATAGCGTAGTATGTAATTAATTTGTCCCACGTCGGGCAAAGTGTGTTTTCGGGTTTTTCGAAACATGGCCAGGGTTTGTGATCACTAACCCGCATTTGGCAATCGTGGTGTTTAAGCCAATACCAATCAGTTGTAGCGATGACTCGATTTCAATGATGGAGGCTTTTGCGCAGCTGTGGGACAGTATATAGATTAATTACTTTTTTTTTACTAATTAATTACTTAGTACCTTGCTAGCGTTGATTTAACCAGCAGAGTGTGGAACTCAAACCATCATAAATTATGGTATTTTACTCAATACATCTGAAGTTCACTGAATGATTTGTAGTATTTTGTAATAGTCCATGAATGATATTTTTATTAAATTAGCAATTTGGATTTTTTTTAAGAAAATATTAACATGTAACTACCAAACTGAGCGCTACGTCACATCATGACGGGTTGTACGCACGTGTGTTCTTTAAAAGGTTAAATACTCCATAATTAATTCAAAAATAATTACCAAAATAACTAAATCACTTTATTAAACTACTTTCGATAACAATAAATCCTTAACCGAGCACGGTAAAAAGGCTAATACTTATTTACTTTTGTATCACCATTTTTCAGCAAAATAAATCATTGCTTCAAATTTAGTTTTACATATCACTGGGCATATATTTTAGTGTATGCGTATCAGATATTAACTATTACAAAAAATATCAACAGACATAAATGTTTTTCTTGTGAATGTTTTCTCAAGTCAGGATGGACCCATGAGCAGGAACATCTCTTAGTTTTCTCAAGTCAGGATGGACCCATGAGCAGGAACATCTCTTAGTTTTCTCAAGTCAGGATGGACCCATGAGCAGGAACATCTCTTAGTTTTCTCAAGTCAGGATGGACCCATGAGCAGGAACATCTCTTAGTTTTCTCAAGTCAGGATGGACCCATGAGCAGGAACATCTCTTAGTTTTTGGACCTGTTTTTAACGAACTCGTACACTTTACTAGTACTACACTAAGACTTTTACTAGTACCAAGAATTTGTACGACGGATTAACTCTATCTTCTAGTATTCGTCATGCAAGGACGATGGTATAATGTACAAAAAAAGAACACACATCTTCTTTTTATTACTATGCTTTCGGGCAAAAATAAATGGAAATCCCACGAGAGTGACCTACATGCACTCACAAGGATGGCTGGTCTAGTAGGTATAAGTTCACAATCGAGAACACTATACTTACTCTTACTTTTACTATCGTCTCAACGAGAGGGAAAAGATGAGATTATAAGTACAGATGTTATGTTATAATAACAGTTTTCCTAGTTCATTAAAACGCTGACTCACTAAGTGTAGCACGAATAGATTTAAAGATAATGCAACAATTAAAATATAATGACAGAACGCTTTTACGTTTATCCATTCACACAACTATAGGTAGTGCGTTAAATTCACGCAGACGCTGTAACTAATTTTAATTTAACTAATCTATGCTTAGTTCACGCGGTTTTATATAATGAAAATAATCACAAAAAAGGAAAACATCCCGTTAGAACTAATTAGGGGAAAATTCCGCGTCGTCGTGGAGTGAAACGATATACGATATAAGAAATACAGTATAGCTTACACGACTCTAGTAAAAGCGTATTTGTTATGTACAGGGCTTTACTAACGAGCTCCCAATGACCTAATAACATATACAAAAATTACTTCGACGATCTGATACTTCGTCAAATTAGGCGGTGGGGTAACATACTTCGACTTCCAAGTCGAAGTAGACTGTCCTCCAGGACAATCTGAGATTCAAGAACCAAATTACATCCAGGATTCAGGGCGGAACTATCTGCGTGAAGCCATTCAAGTGCAAGTATATCTGCGCGCACACACATGCGGGTATATGCAAGCGGGCATTTGCACAGAAACCATTTTCCTTATTTAGGCGGAAATGTCCATGCTCGTAAAATTGAATAACTTCGTCCGGGCTTTATTTTTTCTATTTTGTAGGCAATGGGAATGTATTCCGAGACGATGCTATAACGAGATAGATCGACTACTTAGTTTGGAAAATATATTATGTAATTTATGTAAATAGACTTCTTGTTTTTGTATTCCGGTTACTATATATCCTTGAAATAATTTGTTTTTGTCTAATTTACGTTGGGAAACAAATCACGTTGATATTACTTCAGACGACCTTCCGGTGGCAGAAAACTCTCTGTTTCAACGTTAATGACTCGGTTTCTGGCCTACTGATCTTCACTATGACAAAATGATTTACTTTTTAAATAACAAATATTTTATTTTATTAACTCTAATCGACTGCTGTTTTAGAAATATTTATCGACATCGTAGGGTTATTGAACTTAAATCTAACAATTGTTAGTATAGTTGCAGATTTTATTTAGTAGACCAGGTAATTTTATTGATAATTTATAACATCGGTGTGGTGGCACCATCATATCCCATCGCGGCTGCATCGGCTTGTGAAAGCCGGTAATTAATTATAACACGAATTATTTTTACCGTTTCTCACACAAATGTCCCATACGCCACAAGCTTTACCTGAATCCATAACAGATTTAACATAAAGTTAATTCATATAGCAATTAGAATCATTACTATGTAAAATCTATAATATTATTTGTCAAAATCATGAAAATCCATACTCCGATAAGTCATAAATAAGAAAAGTATAATTTTGTAATGCATAACATGAACATCCGTTACTTTAAAATCCAGACTACGAAAAAACAGGATAAAGACTGTGTAGCATTAAATGATGTTAAGATTACGAGTAGGTACAGGGGTATGTACTTAGATAACTAGGTAGTTACATGTTTTGTAAAAAAAAATACTTTAGTTATGGGTTTTTAGTTTTTAGAAATTTAAAGTGTGGTTGGGTTTTTTTACCTAGGAATATTCATTTTATAGACTGTTAGTTTAGTTTGATGATATCTCCAATTGTTATGGTTTATTGACCTTAAAGTCAAGATGAGTTTTTACATTATAATATCTATACTTACTGGATAGTGCTTGTGAACGAAAAACTACCTAGTTTCTATCGCACTTTTTATAGTAAAAAAAACTGCAAAAAAAAGTTCCGTTGTCCAGCTCTGCCACGGTTTATAATAATGTTTTGAAAGTTATGCTGTTTAACCCTATGCATATCCATGCAATTTTTTAAGGAAGTTACTTACATTGGATTGGGGTTCATCATAATTCGTAAAGTTATAATATAATTAATTACTCAATTCACTCGGCACAAATGACAGGCATGCTGAAACTATAGGTTTCTAATAAATATATTTAAAAAAAAAATGCCGTGCCAAAATAATTTTATTGAATAAAATACAGCATGTTTATTACTTACTGCCCGATCATCATTCAAATTACCAAATGTGAAGAAGTTCTTGAAATCTGTTCTATTCTATGTGTAGTTAATAAGGTATAAAAAGTGAAGTGAAGTGATTGGTTGAACGAAAACACTGGCCAGATTAAATCTAAAGATGGCTGGAGGCCTCCGCGCCGGATGTTAGATACAAAATAAACAAAAAGGGTGGATTATTGTGGCTGATTCGGGCACATTTACGTAACTATGTAGAACGGGACTTTCACGTGCCAATGTTTTGGCATCGGTGACCATCATGTAACTAAAAACATGCATTTGTCGTTTAGTTCAGTTGAAACCACAAAAGTAAGTGTTGAATTAAAATCACATCAGGTAACAAGAAGTATATTTTTCTGGGACAGATTACCCCGAGATCATTTGACCCCGTCCTATGGAGATGTCGTCGTCCTGTGTAATATGGGGGTGGAATGGGTAACATAAATGAAATGTAGGTTATGTTTGTGTTAGTTATCTTGAGTATGACAATAGTTTTATGGATTGTAAAAGTGTGGTCATGACAATTCGCCGGTGATAAATCTCAAATGACACTGATTTAAAAGTGAGTTACTTAAAAGGAGTAGCTAGGTAGACTTTGTGCTGTCACCGGTCAAAACTTGTATTAAAAATGGGGAATATTTATAATAAGTATGAGTATTTTTTTATTTCATTTATGCTCTATTATTGAATCGTAGGAGGTTTCAATAAAATCGTGACGGTCGGCACGGTATCACGTTTATGCTGTGGAAAAACATGATATTTCTCATAAATTATGGTTAAATTTTTGGTGTTGCTGAAAAGTGTAAAAAAAAGAACTCATAAGCTTGAAGTATCTCATGGTCTGAAATAGTACCGTGTATCTCATTCTTACGCTTGAGGGGCGTGTTAGCATATTTTAACCTTCAAATTGTTATTGTACTTATACATGTTGCACATTGTAGGACTTAACATAACACTGTAGGTAGCTGCTGCCCTTACAGAGTTCATGTGAAGACCAGCAAACTAGAAATTAATAGGTAAATTAACAAATAGATTAACGGTAGTTTTCCTTTATATTACTAGGTGCGTGCTACCGCAATTTTTCCACTCAAAGCCTGTTACGATGGATCTATCTCTTTCCGGTTCGTTATTGAGATAATTCCCACATTTCCGCACTTTATATATCAATCATTCGTTACGTAAGCTGTATAGGGGAACGTCGCAGACGGTTGAAATTGCCACAATTACTGTGAGCTTGGGCCAACATCAAATTTTACGCGAATGCTTCCGGTGTGACAAGAATAGCAAGATTCTGGTGACATGTCTTCGGAAAGTAAGTATTTTCTTAAGAAAAGCTTGGAGAACGTTGGTGGCAATAACTTAGGAACCGAAAGTTACCTAAATGTTTTCACGAAATCTCTTTGAGCAGTGGAAATACGTAATAGGAAGGCAAACAAGAATTCGCAAGAGTTAGCAGAAAACTTTGAGTATCAGCACAGCACATGAATACTTGTAACAGCATCAAATCATTCAGAAAGAGGATTACCTATAACGCTAAGATATCACGGAGCGGTTTTCACCCGTGCCCGCCGCGGTTGCGGGCCCACTGCTACTACATAAAGAAAGTTTGAAAGAAAGAAAAACAATTTATTGACCCAAACATACATATGTTAGCTAAAACTAGAGGGTACAAAGTAAATACAAAGAACAAGAAATCAAAACTAACGAAGATGTAGTGGGCCAATCAGGATATACAATACTTACATAGAATGCATTCTTAGCCTAACTTTGCACTAGGTGTATGCAGACGCGTGCAATTATTACTATTATGTGAACTTTACTATAAAAGTTTTAACAACAAGAAACAATATGTTGATATATTCACGACCTTATTCCTATGGTACTCATGTAAGCAGTTGTATGGGTACTGTTTTTTATTTTAAATTATATAATATTTGTATAAAATTAAGTTCAAGTCAAGGTTTAACTCATCACATCGTCGCTCGTCTCATCACCCAGACACAGAACAACCACGAATGTTCATTACAAGAATGTTTGTGTTAAGTGATGTGCTTTTCCGAGAACCTATGATCTTTAACACAAACTACACAACGCATTTTCAGCCGTAAGTTCAATTCTTTAGTTAACATTTTACACAAACCAAAGCCCGTTTTCGAAAATGGATTAAATATGCACGTCTTCCATGAGCTGCCAATTTAAATTTGCGGTATCGTTCAACTCAACAGAGGCCCTGTACAAAATCCCAATACAAATATCTTAAGCGAACGATAACGTAAATTTATGTTAGCAACTCGTGATTGACGTACCTAGTGGTCATCACATTTTTTACAATATAATATATCGCTGCTTATAAACGAAACGGCCACAAATCCAAGTTGTCCGTGATTCGTTTTTACTCATAAATATGGCCAAAACTACCCATATTTTTATATTTCACAAAGACACTAGTCAAAATCGGCTTCCCAACAACAAAAATACGCACGCGCCCTTTTGGTATTTGCACGCATCGCTGGCTTAGTTCAGAGCAAAGCGGCCATCTTTTCAGTTGCAAACCGGCCGTCGTCGCGAGCGCATGTGAGTTTAGTGACAAAGGGCCACATCACAAAAAGTGGCCTGTGTTGTGAGTAAACTTTATGAGCAAGACCGCCACATATGGGAATGCTTCCGTTTTGCTCATAAACTAACGAGGTGGTACAGAAATATTTTTAAAACAAAGGTGCCACGTATTTAAATTTGTCCTTTTAGAAATTAATGATGGATGATTTGTAATTGTTGTTATAAACTAAAGAGATATTTTAGTGAAACACTCGTTTCGCTTAAAACATTGTTGTGTTTTCGTTGTAAAGGCGAGATTAATGTTTAGTAAAATAGTACTTTCCTTTGCAGGTCTTATTTAATCGCATCATATTACTCGTAAACTACTCAAAACAAAATAAGGGCCACATTAATTTTGTTTATTGTGTATTTATCATTTTATTGTTTTCAGCTAAAGCGGTGATGAACAAATTATGTTCAATTATTAAAGAAACTGTTAAATAGGTAATTTCTATCAAATTAATGCAAACGCTCATTAAAAGTAATGTTTGTTTGTCTTACAACTTTACGGGTGGCCCGGCCCTTATTTTGTTTTGATTAGTTTAGTTTTTTTTTTTACTTACTCTACCCGATCTTTCTTGCTACTCGATTTGTTGTCGTTCTATTTTACTGCCATAAATTTATGTATTTACTTTGCCTTGCATTAAGGGACCACGAAAAAGCCTTCGACTCTGTCGAGTCGATACCTAGGCTTTTCTGGAGTCACTTTAGCGATGTCAGGTCGATTGGCCATCGAGGTGTTGAAGTGTCTCTATAATGCCGCAACCATTACCGTTCAAATCCAGGATGTCCAGACAAGACGGATTCCTCTACAGCGTGGAGTGAGGCAGGGAGATGTTATATCTCCGAAACTTTTCACCAATGCACTGGAAGACGTCTTCGAAACGCTGGACTGGAGTGGGCGGGGCATAAACATAAATGGCGAGTACATTTCACATCTTCAGTCGCTGACGATATCGCTATTATGGCAGAGCCGTTGCAGGACCTGACTAAAAAGTTGCAAGAGCTCCATGCTTCTTCCAGATATGTAGGACTGGGTATGAATTTGGACAAAACTAAGGTTATGTACAATTCATTCGTGGACCCAATGCCTGTTACCAACGATAATGTCAGTGTCAAGGAAGTTGTAAAGGAATATTGTCTACCTGGGACAGGTGTTCCGATTGGGGAGAAACAACTTCGACAAAGAGGCCGGCAGAAGAATACAGCTGGGCTGGGCAGCATTTGGTAAACGTCGTACGTACTACGTCAGATCTTTGCTAGGTCTATTTCTCGAATCCTTAAGACAAAAGTGTTCGATCAATGCGTCCTTCTCGTTCTAACTTACGGTGCAGAGACGTGGACACTCACGAAGGGCCCTGTACATAATTTTCAGGTCGCACAGCGCGCTATGGAGAGAGCTATGCTTGGGGTGTCTTTTAAGGAAAGGATCCGAAACGAATTGATCCGGAAGAGAACCACAGTCAAAGACATAGCTGAGAGGATGCGAAGAACGAGGATGAGGAGCGGGTCATGTGTGCCGCAGGACTGATGAATGGTGGGGGAGATGTGTCCTGGAGTGGAGACCGCGGATCAAGCGGACAGTAGGACGGCCACCGGCTAGGAGGACCGACGACCTGAAGAACGCCGCAGGAAGTGGCTGGATGTGAAAAACAGAGAACCGTGTGTGGTGACGCTCTCTAAAGAAGGCCTATGTTCAGACAGTGGACGCGTACAGGCTGAGGATGATGAAAGAGTAAATACTAGCCATAGATTCACACCGATATTATATTATATTTTAGAAATACATAATAATCGTAAGTAGTTTAGTAGTAGTTTTTTAAGTATTTGCATACTTGAAACCGCCTATAAAAAGCTATTAACGTAAACCATAAAATTTGAAGATGTGATTTTCGCGTTACCTAATTAATTAGTGTAAAACTACACCTGTTGAGATTTTAGAAGCATTTATTTTGTTATATACTCTTTTATTGTGCCAAGACACAATATAAGTCTTTCATGTTGAGTTTAAGAAATTTTACAGTACTGACAATAAGCAAAAGGAAAGCTGTTTATCTTTTTAAAATGTTTATTCATAGATTTTCTTCATATAATAAGATTGTGATGAAAATTTTAAATAAAACGTTATTTTAATTTTGTATTGTGGCCTTTTTTAAGATTATTGGCTTTACTCGTGACAAATGTTTTATATGCTAAAGGGACTTATCTGCTGCTAGTCGTCTTTGAGTTATAGATACGACAGAACTTAAACAAATGAAAGATATAGAGTGAAAATACGCATCGAACGATGTATGACACAAAAGTATTGAAGGAAGGAGTGATAAGAAACAGGTAAAAATTCGGATAAAATTTTTCTATGTGCTCTCCTGTAAAAAAAGCTAATTTAGACTTGTGGCCCTTTCGTTTTAAAGCAGCGATATATTTTTGTCCTTTAGGCCAAAAACAAATGATTGGCATGGCAAGGAACGCTAGCGGTTCGCCAAATTTACCTGCAAATTTGAAACAAGTGACTGAAATATAATGACGCGATATGTTTTATGAATGGGCTCAGTAAGCCCTTTCATTAGATACCACACACGATAGGATTCAGACCAAAAAAATTTTCCCATACAAAAAAGATGACGTCATAACTCCCCTCCTTCTTATGTCTATTTTTCGGGCTACGGGTCTAATCGATTGGTATGGCCTAAAGATCAATCGTTTCGGATTTCATGGCTTTAACACCATTTGCAGGTGTTGACTGAATTTCGGGGTGTAACTAACACTACAAGGCTCACAATTCTCTGTCGCTAAGTTTGAATTATATTAATACTATTTATATTCTGAATTTAGTTTGAAAGTCCACTGCTCAATCACTAAAATCAATATGGGTGGTCTGATCCCAGGAACCCACGTCCCGGGGGTCCAAATGCGCCATCAGACGGCAGTTTATTTAGAATTATGACGTCTCATTTACTTTAACTATTCCAATTAATTAACCGTACAGCGCTTAATAACATCTGACGGTAGTCATTTGTCCAACGTTATTGGTTTTTTGACCGCACCTCGGTAAAGAACGGTAGAAAATTGATTACAAAACGTTATCCTGGATAAAGTAGGCACCTCATGCATGTGGTCTCGAGATGAAGTAGTAAATAAATGTGTCTATGATGATTATACTTGTCGAGCATCTGGTCGTTATATTTATTTAATTAATAAACATGATTTAAATACATTAAAATCTAGAAATAGTTGTGATTTTAAGGTTCCTGTTCCATATGATATAAAGTGTGACTTTTGTAGGTCAAACCATGATCAATCGATAGTTGGGAAACTTATTCAACTAGAATAATCTTTTAGCTGGGTTTATACACTCGCCTTAATGAGTGCCTATCATCCACAAACCTAACTTTATCATGTATTAATTTAATGTATACTAAGTTCTCTTCTTTTTTCTATTGTATTGACGGCACGATTGGCTTAGCGCGCTGTAGCACGGTTACTCGCTTCGATTTCCGTAGTGTCACGGGTTTGATTCCCGGTCGGGTCAATTCAGGCAATGATCTTTTCTAAATTGACTCTGGTCTGGGTGTGCAGGGAGACGCCCCTGGCTTAATTCCTTGTCTGGTACCTCGTAATACGGGGATATTTATCACTACTTCGAGACCATGACAAGAGGTGTGTTGTCTGGCGCATATTTATTTATTTATTATATTTACTGTACGAGTATATTGCTATTTTTCATCATGATCATCCTCATTCGCGGCCATAAGACGTCAAACACTAAACGTAGGTATATTGAAGCTTGCTGTGATTGTGATACTCAAAGTGCGAACGCGACTATATTATGTTCTGTGCAGATTTTCCAGCATTTCAAATAAATATTAAGATGAAAATGAATGTATCAGTATGATTACTCCTAGACACTGCTATATATAAAAAGTCCTTGTATTTGGACAACATCTTTATTTCCGGCTCTTCAGTGAGACTACAGTTTTTTTCATCAAAGAATTCAAATAAAGAATTTAACAAAAAATCCTATGAAGCTCCATCTGTGCAAAAATGGTAATAATAATAACCAACCTTAGCCAAGTCAAACACCTAAGAACGAGTCAAGCCACAAGAATAAAGTGCTATTTTCAAGCGCATTGGTTGGCACGGCATGTTTTTCCTTTCACTCTAGATAACAATTCGCAACTTCTATGCCAGATGGCGTTTCTTCACTTAAAATAGCTTTTACAGTCAAAGAATCTATACTAAAATTATAAAGAGGAAAGATTTGATTGTTTGTTAGTGTGTTTGGACTTTGTATTGAATAGGCTCCAAAACCACTGATCCGTTCCTAACAGAAAGCTTAATTATTCAGGAGTAATATAGGCTATATTTTATATTTTATTATGATTGAACAAAAAATTCAGGGAAAAATTATAGTAAATGTAAATCAAGTCGGGGAACAAACATTTGACAGAACGAAGTCTGTCTGGGCAGCTCGTATTCTATAATTTTAAGAAATTTGCCGAAAAGGTCGATAATTTCGTTCTGATTGGTGGGCCTGACCAGCGTCACTTCAATTTGCAACGAGTATACTACGTCAGTGCCGTCGTAAAAAGAAGCACGGCCAGTACTGGAAGCTCTTCAAATGCACCCCCTCACTTTTCTTCTCATGCAAAAAGCAGCCATCTTGAATACATGTAGAATCGTGCGCAAATTTCTTTCTTTCATTCAGCACCTACCCGTGGTGCAGAGTTGGCAACCCTGAGCAACGCATCGGTGACACCTCTGGTGTTGCAGTTGTCCATGGGCGGAGGTGATATGTGGTACGATTCATTTTGCCTTAAGAAACTACATTAAAGTCTTCAACCATGTTTTTCGTGTGAGGGAATCTTGTATAGATCTACAAAGAATAGTATTTGATAATCGAAACATTGACTTGTCTTGTCGCTTGGTCATCCATAAAATAGCGTGTTCTGTGTATAGGCTATCCTTTTACCATAGTGAAGGTCTGCGCATAATGAGGCGCACAGTACCGTTAAACACCCCGGGGAAATAGCCCTCGAACGACTTACCATAACACAAAAAATGTTCAGATAAGCCGACTTTCTAATAAACTCGGTTCGTCCGGCTCTTCCTTGTACATAATAAATCTTAAGAAGTCCTTCACTGATGACCATCGGCACCCAACATTTTTATACCTGTTTCTTTATATTAAAATAAACTTAGGACTGAGCGTTTGATTTTCTATGTCTGCACTTAAAAAAGTCAAATACTAAGATTTAGTCCGAACAGAGTACAACCTACAAACAACATTTTTGAAATCAGTTGGGTAAACTAACATGTATCCACAAAGCTGACGTTAATTAATACAAACTTAAAAAACATCACCTAATCATATGTATTTCAGGGAATGCATAGCATATTTAACCTAGTGATGAACAGTAAAAATGTTTTGTTCAAAGCATTATTTTGCCCACCATTTCAGTTGGTTTAAACTTTTATCCACATTCAGTGGCTAACCACAGTACTAATAAATGTATCATGTCTGCATTTTTGTTTTAAGTATGCTATAAGGTAGGGACTTAACACCTTCTGAGAATGTTTGTTTCAAAAATATGTATATCAATATCAATTTTCTACATCCTCATCTTTTTTTTATTTTTATTTTTTTACGTTACTATTTTACATTATATTAAAAGGTTTGAGAGCCACTGTTAACATTTTAATGTGGCCTAATAATCAGAAAGAAAATAAAACACACCGAGAGTACCGGTGGGCTTCAGCTTGCCGGATTGATGCCTCTCGGCGCGGGCGCACGGGCCTTATCGGTACTTTTGGACTTTTTATCTTTACTTTGAATATCCTCTCGTAATAAGGGTACGGACCGTTAAAACAGGGGAATGCGCGACCCAGTGAATGAACTTACGAGTACATAATAATATCGTTTTTATAGAACCACTTTTTTGAGGTTTCCCCAGTGAGGTATTTATTTTACTGGGAAAATGCTTACAATATACTTGCAATGCATAAATTGTATAATGATTAGCACTTACGCTTTTTGACGGATAATAATTACCACCATTTGTGTGCTAGCATGCGAGGTGAACTCTTTCAATACAACTCTTACCACAGACGGTCAGTTAACCAAAGGTAAGTGAAAAGTGAACCATACTTACCCATACTTCATACATAGTTCGTGTTTCTGCCACTTTGAATCTTCATTATTAGCGTTTTAAGAGCGTTAGCTGGGGGTGGTCCAAAAGCATTTTTGTAAGATTCTTGTGATTATTTCATTGAATTGAAATAAAAATCAAATTTTTGCTCTATTATTGTGTGCATACTATTTAAAGACGCATTGAATTGTTTAAAATTAGGTAGTCGCCAATTTTTTGCAAAATTTAATAAAAACCGTTTTTTTTTAAATCGCTAAGACACTTATAAATTTACTGTACATAGTTAAAGTTATAATTATGAAATTAAAAGGTGCATTCAATAATAGAGAGATAATTTATACTTAATTTCAATTCAGTTAAAATGCGACGGTTACGATCTACCCCAAACGCAAAAAGCAAACCCTCTTAAGGGTGGGTTATAGACTAAAGCTTCTGCTTGAGCATTGCAATGTAATGTGACGTTTTTACGAATGTTCAAAACATTTCAATGTAATGTACTGTTTTTGCTTGGTTTTCAAAAATCAAGTTGTAACAAAGCGTTATGTTCGCAATGTGGATCGATGTTCTGATACAACTTACAAGTGAATTCTCAAATCTATCACCACCTTTATGAACATTCCTGAGGTTTCCAGTTTCCACGGGTGAAACTTTGAATTGTATGGGACACGTTGGACATTGGCACTCGTTTAATCAGAATGACATTTAATGTCATTCCCATAACTTTTAAGGTTTTACGTGTCGCACAGAGGCGTTCACATCAACCTTCACATAGGTGTCCCTATGTGAAGGTTGATGTGAACGCCTCTGTACTCTGGCTCTAGGCTATAAATTAAGGTTACGCGTTGCTAAATTATTAGTTATCTTTGCTGACAAGCTTGTTAGTGGTTGTGGATGGTTAGGTGTTAGTGGCTGACAAGTCGTGGATAGGATCTCTGTCAACAGCAATAGACAAACACTTTTCGCTTATTCATCATCAACAGCCCGTTACTACACACAGTTACAGTCCACTGCTGGACTATGTGCCTCCTCCACATAAGTGGAGGGATTTGCCATAATCTCCACGCTTGGCAGGCGGGTTGGAGATCGCAGCTAAAAAGGTGAATTTTTATCAGAGAGGGCTGCTGCCGGTTCTCTGTATAATGTGTAGTCCCTAAGTCGGCTCTTACGACACCCGCAGGAAGAGTAGGGGTTGGTGACAAATGGATTCTACTCTGCCGTCACCACACGGCCAATTCGCTTATTATTCATACTATATATAGGTAGCTACCTACTGCTTATTTGATTCGAATACAAACATACAGCGTATGTGATTTTATATATGGTTTACTCTCCACTACATGTACAAACAATCATGCTTTATGAATATTATATGTTTTGGTATTCTGCGTAATATTTATGCACAGACTATGCATAAGTGAACTTTAGTTTTTTTATTTCCAGCCTGGCGTAGAATATGTGATAACGACCATGACTGTGAAAATGATATCCAATAGGAAACTACTAAAATGTTATGTCATATTATAAAATTATACGCTATAAATTTTAATATATTTTATAGATAAAATGAATCTACTTGCTTTGTTTTTCTTTTATTTAACTACACACATCAAAAGTGTCTAGGGATCAAGCATTTTTATGCGGATTTCTTGAGATTGAGATGTGGCTTTGTAATAAATTTATGATTTTATAAATTTATATGGATCCTTTTTGGTGCATTTCATAATTTGAAACAGGAACTGTCAATCAAATTCGAGTAAAAGATGAAAATCAGCTGTCAATATTTTCCCTATAAAAACATACAACGCATTGAAGACATTATTAGTGCTACTGTTTCCCTACTACTGATTAAAACCAACGTTATTATGGAGCGGCGACGTCATTTAAGCAGGGAAGAAATGCTCAGAGCCGTGGGAATGATAGAAGCTGGTTCCCGGCAACGTACTGTGGCTTTAGCTCTGAATACAAGTCAGAGTGTTATCAGTCGACTTTGGACACGTTACCGAAGCACTGGTACCGTGGCTGAGCGCCATGGAGGACGGTATCGCTGCACCACACGGAGACAAGACCGATACATTCAAATCACAACTCGAAGAGCTCCAACAATAACCGCCATGATGTTAGCCGTGAGGCTTCATCATTCTTCAGGGAACTTAGTTAGCGACCAAGCAGTCAGAAACCGCTTGCATGAAGTGAACCTTCATTCCCGAAGACCGCTAAGGGTACCACCTATAGCAATGCACAATCGTAGGATTCGATATCAATGGGCTCTTGAACACAGAAATTGGGCAGAAGAACAATGGCGTTTCGTGTGCTTTTCTGATGAGTCTCGTTTTGGTATGAGACCGGATACAAGACGTATACGACACTGGAGAACCCCTGGACGCCAACAGCGATTAAAATCCTGCCAGGAAGTCCATCCTTATAGTGGTGGAACCATCATGGTATGGGCGGGTATTTGGATCGGCGGAAGAACTGAGTTGATTTGGATCAGAGGCAACCTCAACGCTCAAATTTATGCTGAGACGATTGTATCAGACGTCATCGTTCCTCTACAAGTGCAAATCGGTCCCTTATTTCAGTTAATGCATGATAATGCACGACCGCACACCGCAAGAGTTGTAAGACAGACTCTCGCCGCAGCTAACATCAATGTCCTGCCCTGGCCTGCTCAGTCGCCAGACTTGAACCCGATTGAGCATGCATGGGATATGCTACAGAGAAGAGCTCTGCCGAATATGGAGGGTATCCAGTCGCAAGAAGACCTTTTTTTGTTGTTGCAACGAACATGGGCGGCCATTCCACAGCGTGATTTGGATGAACTCATTTTGAGTATGCCAAACCGATGTTCTTGTGTTGTTAGTGTTCGCGGTAGAAACACGGATTATTAATTGTTTAAGTTACCCAATAAAGTTTTAAAGAAAACTGTTATTTCAGTCTTTTTTTCGAACTTTAATGTTAGTGGTTCAAATGTCAAAAATCCCTTTATTAGGAAAATGGCAAATTTCTTTATTAATGCAAAGGTGACTTGGTTTATCGTTACTGTGAACAAACGAAAACTCTTTATTCGATGAATCCTTAAAGAAAATTTTAATTAATATCAATCAGGAGAAAAGTTATTGCAAAAATATATGTTGATCCCTAGACACTTTTGATGTGTGTATTTCGTCCAAACACTATTGAACGAAAGTAGTTAAATTATTACGAGTATACGAATGAATCTAAACGAATGAGCTGTAGCGCGATTCTGTAAAGTTCTGTTGCTTCTTTACACACAATTTATATTATAAACTAGATGTCAAAATTAGGGCCTATTAGATTTCTACGACGGTACGTGTTCAGCGAACGGGAGTAGCCCCCTCCCCCGGTGACGCTAAAAAGACATTTTTGTTTATTACTTGTTTTTTTAATCAGGATATTTAGCTGTAGTTTTTGCTTATTTTTATAATTTTTTACACAAACAATTCTAACGACAGAATCAAAATTGCATTAAACATTAAATCAGTTTCAATTAGTAGACTTTTATCTCAAGAAATCTATCATACTACTAAAATTGACATTTGTTAAAATCAATTCATTAGGACATTCCCTGTTTCTTGCCATTACGCTTCAAAATAGCTATGATGACAGCTTGGCGGGGGCACGCGCGGGGCAGGGGCGGGCGCCGCAGAGGTTGCGTGCGCGCACTGTTCCTGCACTCACCGCGGTGAAACTCACGAAACGCGCGATCGGGAAATGCTGACGAGAAAGTGATTTATAAATGCAACCAAAAATTGCTGTTATGCTTGGGACGAGTACAGCTAAATAATTGCCTTGAGTTTTCCTAAACATTGATATTAATGGACACGATAAATTTTTATTATTGTAATAATCAAGAGACGCGTTTAGCCAATTATGTTCTGGTGATAAATAGGCAATAAGTATTATACGTTAAGGTTTCAACAGGGTTAACAACCATTAATGGATGGAACTGCAAACATATTATTATAGCACATTTATTAGAATAAGAGTACCTACCTCACTTTTTTATATGTTACTAAACTCCTGTCAGCAGTGAAAAATATTGAAACTGGAATTCCATTAAAAATATATTGTAGGTATAGTTAATATTTATTAATTTACTTTTAACAACGAGATCTCAGAGTAATGATACTAATGTTTTATGGTCCAACTGGCTGGGGTTTTAACCCCTTCCTGGCAGGTTTCTGCATCTCTAGTTATGCGATACAAAAACTGACCATACAGAATATTAGTGAAACTAACTGGTATGGTAATCTCTGAGCCAATTCGTTATCTAAAACCGACCAAAACACATCTGAAAAAAAGGTCGGCCTACTTACACAAAATTATACGTATAGGGCGCGTTGCCTTCCCGCCGGTTCCCACACTAAATGGGGACTTGCTATTAAAATGTTACGAGGCGGTAACCAGGGTAATTGTGACCAATTTCTGGGGCTTTTTATTACCCATGCAACTATCAAATTGTTATCTAAGCCAGTTAGAGACGGTGCCACTTTGTACCCGTAAAAGGGTTCGATAGTTTACCGGTGCGAGCGCGGTCCACTGATGTGAAATCTGATATTGGTATCTCACAATTGTTCATACCTGTCGGAAATCATTAAAATTACTTACGTAAATAAGTAAATAATCTTTGATATCTGATTTAGATTAGTACACTGGTATATTACAGTCTATGCACGGTAAGGAAAATTAAACAAGTGAAGTGGTTTGAATAATATTATTAGTTTTTGAAGAATACTGGAGTTAGTAGTACCAATTTGTAAATGTCTAAATCTATTAAGTCGAATTATAAAAAAACATAATAGTTTAACGTAAACGTACGAAGCGATGTAATCAGAACCAGGCAGTTAGGATTTAGTCAGTCGTGAAACATAACAATAAAATATTAATAGGTTAGGCTGGCTGGAAGTTATTCGAAAAATGGGTAGTTATTTGGTTAAATAAATGAAAATTTATATCGCATATTCAACATTGATGGTAGCTGATGGACTAGGCTTAGAAAGCGAGAAGCCTTTGCGCAACACTAAGTAAAAAACATTCATTCCGTGTTCTTCCCGATACAATTACAAGCTTAACGTGTGTTTGTGATTAACACAGTTTAACACTTGGAACAACGGTGAACACCTAATTTTAGACTAATTTCGTTTTAAGTTTCCTAAAAATATTTCTTAATTGTTCAGTACTATTGGAGTAGTTTAGATTTAAAAAATAATTATTAAAACTACGATAGTAAAAATGGAGAGATTGCAAAGACTGCGAAATCTCTACCAGCTAGGCTTCTCTATAGTGCTCATAAACCCTACACACTAGAGGCTTAACAAAGGGTTCACTTTGTAGAAACACTGATGGATCGTCACTAAGACAGATCGACACTCTAAAACTAAAATATCTAAAAAGAACAGGCTGCAGCTATAAGTAGATTTAAGATTTTGATCTAGGGTAATGTAGATAGAGTCTATACCCCTTTCTAAGGGACTACCCCTTAGAAAGGGGTAGCTCTTTCAGCAGTGCCGAAGATCCTTCAGGACTTGCCTGCAAGACTAAAAAGGCAGACTAGAATGTAAGAAGGGAGACGAGGATATTGCCTAGCATTGGAAGCCCAATGTTGGTTAAAATGAGAAATTCCAGTACCAAATGTAGCAACTACTCGTAAATCGCGCGCAATGTTTGGCTTCCCATTATTGTTTTACTGTCCAGTTATTTAATATTATCTACTCGTACATAACACTCAAATATACCTAACTGTTAATTTCCTAGACGTAAACAAAAACAAAAATGTACAAATCGAAAATTACCTTGATGTTACATACACGTACTCGTAATTGTAAAATTAACAGGTGTTTCTTTGTAAGTTATGCAACTCACGCAGTAGGTTCGCAACTAAGGTGGACTTAGTAGATTTGAGGATGTGTTACCAGTGGCTACGGTCGCAATTGGCTTGAGCCGAAGATCACAGTTACATAGTAGGCAGTAACGCGAACAAGTGAGCTATCAATATCCCGACGCGTCCGGAATCATGTTTGGTTTGATCCCTCCTGACGCTTTTCTATCGGACTTCGATCAAAAAAAAGAGATAGTTCAAACTTTGTTTTTTTTCAATAATACTATTATTCGGTGTCGGGTTTCATGTGCTCCAAACGAAAACCATCGATAGAGGGGTCCAGCGGCTACTCTAAGGACTCTGAGGACGAATTTTTTTTATGATTTCTCCTAAAGTATTATTACTAGAACCTTGATTTTTTTGTGAATGTGAACAATTAATAGGCCTTTCATTACACCACTACAGTTGCAACTCAGGCTAATTATTTTCTGCAAAAAAAAAAAAACAGTGAACTTTTTTTATTTGGATGATTTTTTACTTCTTTCTTTAAGGTGGTGTAACTCCAAAAAATCACATAACATAAAACTTCAGGACTCATTTCAAAAACTTGCCTACTATGTGGACCCACTACTTGTAAAATTTCAATCAGCTACGGCAAGAGCTTCATGTCAAAAAAAAATAATTCTGAAATGGGAGGATTTTAATATTAAATTAAATTTCGTCAGTCATGAACTCAATTGATTTCCAATGGCATTAAAAAAGTTTACTTTGAGATAATCTGTCTTAAGACATCAGACGTCATTAGAGATACCAGTTTGATCCCTTTGTTCAAGTTTACAAACTGTTTTGTTAGTCTTCCCTTGGCTGCTCCCGCGTTCGTACATTGTTCATCTATCCCTTTTTAACTACTGGCGTGTTAACGGACTTTTCGATTGCTTATTTACTTTTATTTTGACGACTCTGGAACGAAGACTTGGCACCTTCAATAATTGATAGATAAATTACAGAAAATTAGAGGATAACATGAAATAAGGTAGAAACATATCAACGATTTTACGAAAATACTTTATTATGTATTTTTTACTTTAATAAATGTTCGAACTGACGTCCACCTTCAGCTATGCACATACGACAACGTTTAATAAACTGTCTTCTTAAACGTTAAAAGGAGTCGTCTTTTTGTCTTATTGTCTCTTGTGCTTCTCTTATTTTAGTGTTTAATTCTTCGATAGTATTGTATTCTTTGTAATACATTAACTCTTTGTAGAATCCCCA
This sequence comes from Udea olivalis, assembly GCA_947369235.1. Taxonomy (NCBI): domain Eukaryota; kingdom Metazoa; phylum Arthropoda; class Insecta; order Lepidoptera; family Crambidae; genus Udea; species Udea olivalis. Next base: position 24,090,972 of record OX376340.1, read on the forward strand.
GATAAAAAAATCGACAGGGTTTAAGTCGTGGCGACCTTGGTGGCCAGGCGATGGGTCCACCGCGTCCGATCCATCTGTCTGGGTATGTTTGGTCCAAATGTTTTCTAACTACTCTAGCGAAATGGCACGGAGCTCCATCATTTTGGAAATATATACTCGCTGGCGCAACTCCAAATTAACATCGAGCAGAGCATCAAGCATAAGGTCGGGCAGATTCTCCCTCAAAAAACTGAGGTATGTGGCACCATTTAATCTTTCTGGTAAAACAAATTTAATTGTCGGTTAAAAACTCCAGTCCACAAATTAACAGAAAATTGGTGCTGGAAGCTGTGGCGGCGCACCAGCCTTGGATTTGTGCGCGACCATACGTGAGTGTTATGCATGTTAAAAACACCACTCCTAGTGAATTTTGATTCGTCAGTCCACAAAATCGAGTCAAAAAAACCTGGATCATTGCTATCTCTCCTAATCATCTCTTGACAGAAAGCCACACGTCGGTCATAGTCTGTAGGTAGCAAGTCTTGGACTTTTCGTAGGTGGAATAGATGGTAGCTTTCCTTGCGCAAAATTCTGTGAACTCTTTGATGGGGAACAACGAGACGCCGACCGATTGACCGCGTACTAGCTGCAGGTTCCCTAGAAATTTCTTCCAAAACGTTTTCCACCAAATAGGGATCTTCTCTTAAAACACCTTCATTATACGTTGCTCCTGGACGGCGGCCCTCAATGAATACATTATGCACACGGATGAAAACACGATGATCTGGATATGTTTCAGGTTGTGGTCCACCTCGTTGTAACAGCCGCTGTTGATACAGATGTGCCGCAAGTCGAGCGTTTCCTCTGGCATATCCATAATAATAATGCATTTCTGCATATTCTCGTGCCTTGTAAGGCATTATGCTTTGAACGAACCCACAAACACAAGCGCACACTACGTATTAAGGGCAAAATCTAGTCCAGTAATCGTGCCAAGTCTTCGTTCCAGAGTCGTCAAAATAAAAGTAAATAAGCAATCGAAAAGTCCTTTAACACGCCAGTAGTTAAAAAGGGATAGTATGAACAATGTACGAACGCGAGAGCAGCCAAGGGAAGACTAAATTTATTGTTAAGACTTTACTCGGTCAATTAAATTTTTGTGTATAAAAACAAGATTGAAAAGAGTAACTAACCATCTTTTAGAGTAACAACCAAGTTTCTTGCCGGAGTCTTCTCGGTCGGAAACAACCCCCGAAACGGTGGTAGAGTCACATTAAGTTTAATTATGATATCTATCTTCTATCATAGTTGTATTTTATGTAAGTTTATTTTTATTTAGTATATTTTTGGTATATTTTTTTTTTGTATTTGACTTGTCATTACTTTTTGTAAGTCTATATATACAAATAGTATGTCAAATCTGGCCGTGGTCTTTCGCCGTGCGTGATACTAGTGTTAGTTAAAAGCCGGAGCCACGAAGGGAGTGCTTTGGCTTGCTGGTCACCTTCGGCGACTAGCCTCAGCCGCTTCAGCTCGCCCGCGTGCCTGAGATTCACTTCGCAAGGGCGAAAGGCCTGCACTTCCTGCAGCGCCGGAAATGAGGCAAACGAAATGCATGCTTGAATGTGTGCCTGCGTGCTTTCATGCATGCTCATTTGTATGCTTACCTAAACGACTGTTTAAATTAAAACCGTAAAAAAAATTGAATCGTTCGGCCTAATGACGAATTTGGGAAGTGATATTACGGCGATAAAACTTTAGGCGATATGAAATACTTAGGTCAAACTTGTTTAGGACATGGGATGATTGTGTGCGAAAATTGTAGGTAAAAATTTGTATGCCAATGGCAATTAGTGATACCGATTCTGACCGGTACTGCCTGTAAACTCACTGTGTCTGTATGTGTAATCAAAATGGCGGTTTGTTCTTAGCCCACCATCTGTCCGGGGCGCCGCGCCGCAAGCGTAATTTGTGATTTGACCATCTGATATCAAACTAAGTTGGGATTGTGTTATATAACACACTTAAAATGTTCCAGATGATTATGAACCTACTTATAAATACCTTCTTAATGAAGAAATGATGTTCAGAAGTTTATTAAAGTAAGTGAGAAGCTTAAGTAGAGTACCTAATAATTTTACAATCATTCAAATTACAAATAATTATTGTTTAGCGTGGTAATTTCTATCGCCGCGCCGGCTGTGTCATAAAAAGTCTTGAGTTCGATTCCTACATGAGCACAAATTTATGTCTTTGATGAAAATATTTATGATGATATTTGTATTAAGTTATAATATTTTTGCCGCATCTTCGTTGTTTCCATAACACCAGGGAACACCTTCCTGTAAACAATTAAAACAATCAAAATTACATTATCGTTCGCGTAAAAATTTGTATTGGGATTTGACATGACATGACATGACAATGTCAAATCCCAATACAAATTTTTACGCGAACGATAACGTAAATTTAAAGTGGAAACTCGTGGTAGACGTACTGTACTAGGGCCAATTTTTGTGCTCATGCCAATAATGACCACAAATTCTTGCCAAATATGTAATCATCTACAATACTCGTAGTAGTCATAACCTTTCCATTAATAATTTTATTTGTGATTAAGTAAAAAGTTATTTCAATAGGATTTTCAGGTACTTATATTTTTATAAAATATACAATTTAATTAGTTTTATAAAAATGCAGGATTATATGAATTATAATTTCAGAAGTTTCGGGTTCAAGTCCATTCTAATATACTCAAGGCCCGAATTTATTAAGTTGAAAAAAATAATCGTGCCTACGAGATAGTGGCAAGTGGTTGAAGTCCGCCGCCGCGTGCGCCGGAGCGTTCGGCAAGTGCAAGGCTCTCGGCGGTCACGGGCAGTTGGCGCGGGTAATGCATCGGAATATCGCTCTATCGCCGCGAACTGCATTCTGGGCGTGCTTTGCTGTGTAGGGCCAATTATAGTTTGAGAACCGGTTATTTGTGGTCATTTGTGGAGTTGATGAAATATTCAAATGGTATGATTAGATTCCAGTTCGGTTCGATAGAGGCTTTGACTCGGCAATTCACGGTCTACTCCCGTTCGTCTGAGCATGTAGTACTTATCGCACTCATAGTGCGTAAAGACATTTATTTTGATGATTGGTATTCTAACATCTTTGCACAAAAACATTAAACATGGCTTAAAGTATATATAAGGCAAAATTACAGATATGACTAACCAAACCTTATTTGTCTACTTTTAAGAATACCTATGCACAATTTCACTATACATAAATTCAAATTCATTTATCTGCAATAAATAAGTTTCTGATATCTGATCTTACCTAGTAATTAGATGGTCTGATAACAGACATCACGCGTGTAGATAATAATAATGATAAACAACAGAAAATCCAGCAGTGGGCGCAGAAATCACTCCACGGGACTGACATAGAGCGGACCTTGGCCAAGCATTTGTCGAGAAAGAGGAGTACGCGTAGGTAAGACAAGTGACCTCTTCCCAGAAAACAAGGCGTTTTTGGTGGCCATTGAAGACCAGGTCATAGCTCCCCGAAACTATCGACGACACAAAACTAAAGAGATACAACCAGACATACCCATGCAGATACTGTAATAGTGCGCCCGAAACCACACAGCACATCACCGGAGCATGCAAATCGTTAGTCCAAACGGACTAACGATACCGTCATGACTAAGTGGCCTTTATAATTCACCAAGACTAACACATAGCACATACACAAATACATTTCTGAAAAATACAAGTACTTAAAAACAGCCAGACTTTCGATCCCAATATATTTTATATTGGGATCGAACGATTATCACAGACATAACAATCCACTACAACAAGCCCTATATAACATTGTTCAGTAAAACCGTTTATCTTATTGACATGGCCATACCCAACCTGCAATCAACAGTATCAGATAAAATACCTCAGTACCGTGATCTCGCCATTGAACTCAAAACTCAATGGCAAGCTATAGTGATGTCGGGCATAGTACCTGACAGCCTTAAGTAGGTACATTGAAGCACTTGGAATCCTACCTTTAATAATTTACACCCTTTAGAAAGCCACTATAACAAACACATGCCGAATCACCGCTTGACTAAGGTCCGCGTAAGAGGGTTAAAATTAACACCCATTCCTGGTATAATCAGAATGGAAAAAAACATTCGTTGTAAATAAAATAATAATATACTTAGTCTTGAGATACTTTAGCCATCACACAGTGACCTAAGTTGGAACCGAGCATTTAACAAACAAACTATTTGGAGTGGAATATATGCGTGTGCGCATTTCCTCAATAGTAATCTATCTGCTAATGTTACGCGATCGGTCAGTATTATAATGCGGATGTTCGCCGCCGCGTGCAGCGCCGCACGCAACGCTTCCACCACACTTTGTTTTTACAGTTCACTCATCAAATAACCAAAATAATGCTACTTGAATAAAAACACTTGAACTGACATCCAATTCTTAAAAAAAAACTTTGTAATATTTAATAGAGATAAATGTTATAGATAGTAATTAGAAAAATTCGACCTGATCCTAGGGACTCAAGCGGGATCATATATACGAGTACGATACTGAATACAAATTGAAACATTTTGAGAATCTGTGTCCATCGGTAAGTAGGTCACAGATTCAAGTGAAAACTACTTGATGAATAGTAAAAATATAACAAGTGTAAAATTGAAAAGCGTTGAACCACCAAGAAGGCAAACATACAGCACAGTAGTAATAGTAATATTGAGTATTCTTTGGCAGAGCTGCACGCTGGTCTTCCATATATGGGATCGGCGATGGCAGTAGCTAAGATAAGACTATGCACTCTGACACTTTTATTATCCAAATAAAACATCAACTTACATGAAAAACAAAAGCAAGTTCGAAAAACTTACAAACTAACGGAAGGATTTCCCAATCCTGTACCCCTAGTATGAGAGTTAAAATTGTCGCTAGTCGCTAGCGTCTTCTGTAAAGATATTTCGGTACATCGCCTCCAGCAAATAGAAATGAAACTGAAAATGGCTTTAGTTCACATGGTAGACGTACTAAGCGCACTTTCAATACGTAACCCAGTTGGACTGTCTATTTTTCTTCAGTTCCCAGCTAACATAAAATAGGAATCAAGTTCTGAGGGAACACACATTAATATATACAACCAAATTGAGGACTTCTGCTTTTCTTGAAGTCGGTGGAAAATATTTTTGAACGCCATGAATAACATCACAAAGAATAGTAGTGCCTCCCAGGCTCATGAGGCCACGACAGTGGGTAACAGTCCTCACGAATGGCGTCGCGTGCGCCTACATTACCAAATGTCATCGTCCACTGACGATGACAAAAGCAATATATTATGCTAACAATGTAATGTATGTTCCGCACGCGTCAATTTAATCATCGCTTTCTTCGATACCAACGGAAAATGATACGGTGTTTCATCACTTTCATCCCGGAACTGCAAAGTATTTTAATAGCAGTCTTCAAACTGTCATTTTGTAATCGTAATCGGTCAGAAATATTAAATACTAGCTTTCCGCCCGCGGCTTCGCCCGCGTGAACTTCATTTATGTGACATGTATATATAAAATCTTTATATATGGTAGCTTATGTATTATTCTGATGTATAAGCTGTATTACTGTAAAGTTTCATCTAAATCTGTTCAGTAGTTTTTGCGTGAAAGAGTAACAAACATCGTCACAAACTTTCGCATTGATAATAATAGCTTTCCGCCCGCGGCTTCACTCGCGTTTTCGTTATATTTTAAGGCCAAATTACATAAAATCTTTATAAATTGTAGCCCATGTGTTATTCTGATGTATAAGTGTGTTAAATCCGTACGGCAGTTTTGGCGTGAAAAAGTAACAAACTTCCTCACAAACTTTCCCATTTATAATATTAGTAAGATTAGTAAGAAGTAAAATTGGTTGACGCTCTTTGTAATCAAACCAGAGTTTGAAGCATGCAGCGGCGTAAAGTCGCCTATCTATCTATTTGTACTATTGTATAAGGTACGAGTATATTTCGTAGAGTGATCGCAGGTACTTCACAACTTGATTCCACCCTCTTCTACCACCGGACCATATTTTACGGATACAACAACAACCTTGGTATCTTCAAGGCCAGAGTAGACAGGCATTTTCTGGGTAAACTTGAACCACCATCGGCCTCGTCATCGCTTACCACCAGGCGAGTCTGAAGCCAAACGCAAATCCATTATAATATTTTTTTTAAAAATGACACTAGTGCCACAGAACAAGTAATAGTACTCCAGCGTCTAACCTTACCAATAAGAGAACTGAACTTAAATTATGAAAATCAGCTTTCAGTTCCTAAATACATTATTGTTACAAGTGATTGAATTCTTTGACCGAAATATTTGTGGATTAATATCAGTAAATATCAGGATAAGTGTGTTTTTCGGAAAATTACCCGGGTTTATTACGAGTATTTATACAATCTAACGATTAGTTAATTTAGGTTCCTATTTTTGCTCTACGTTTTGGTGACAATATCAAATTGTATGTTGCATAAAACCCTTAACCACCAATGGTTTGAAGAAGCTTTATTATCTTGGGCTAATTTCAGTGGTTAGCTAATTAAGAAGACGCTTTCATCTGGCAACGTCACATTTACAACCCAGTTACTGTATGTGAAATTGTTACTGTAATGAGTCTTTTTTAAAGTAGTTAGTTTGATTAAAAAAAACTGAATAAATATATGAGTTGCTGAGCAGTGGATTCAGTAATTATGAGAAAATTGTTGCTAGCTAGCAATTGGGCTAGTCAGTAATCATTTTCTAGGTCGTGCATAGTCCTTCCGCGTGGGCGTCCCATGCTGCGTTTGCTTTGAAGAGGTTTCCAATCTAGAACCTGTCTTCCCCAACGACCGTAAGGTCTTCGCCCACTGCCCAGGGCTACTCTACTATTTTTATATCTGATTGGTTCACGTAGATTAAAAAACCTATTGTTGGGTGAGTTTGAGCTTTCTTAAGAGACAAAAGTATACGATCAGAGTGTTTCACTAACACACTGTGATCGTATACTTTTGTCTTAAAAACACTGAGTTGTGTTGGACTGTACAAGAAAATGTGGAGGAGTATTACCTCTTATTACAATCCATACCTTCCTCATTATTATTATATCTAAAATCTATTTGACGTTTATAATTACATTTTATTTTCCGCTCTCATTGGCCACCTAGCGCTACTTTCTAATCAATATATAAGAGATGATAAAATAATAATTTAAAAGATGGCAAACCACTGGATGGTTATATACAAATCAAGATTCATCTAATTGCAAAAGTGTCAAAACAAACCAATTATTATTCGACAAAAGAATTTACAAAAAAATCATACAGGTAAAAGATAAATTCAAACCTGTTCCTGACCCGATAAAAATCGGCTAGCGATCAATTTGCTCAGTTAGTAACTATTTCATAACTTTCCACTTGATCAGCTCAAGTTATTAGCTGGAATTACTCATGTTATATATTTTTAATAATCTTATTAAAACCTAATAGTTACCTATTGCGATTAATTAATGGACATGAGAGGCTCGTGCGCACTGCATGCTTATTAGAGATTTCTGCAGCGCATTAAACTCAACTAAAGCGATACTCTACCCTGAATTACACAATATTCAGAATGGCAAATTAACAGGGGTTTTTTGCTTGAACCCTAGGATCTATCGCTTGGAAAATCATTAGTTTCGAGAATAGTTAATGTTAATAATAAACTTAATGTTTTTTTCGGAAATTTTGTAAAGCTCGTATAAAAAAACTTTTTTTTTTTTTAATATAAGCAAAACGTACTTTTCAAGCCTTTTTTGAAACGTTTTTAAAGAGGCCACGCAGTAAATTTTAAAAATAGGAGGTTGTAGGCTATTTGTACTCAAATAGAAATTCTACTGCTCATCGGCTAACTGCATAGAAAGCGTATGAAAGAATCGCCATTATTTACAAGGTATAGTAATGTTTTTTAATAATGGCCTAATTTGCAGGTATGGTTATCATAAAAACACAAACATATTACCAGCGTATTTCTCAAGTCATCCTAATTTCTTTTATCTAAACGTTAATTTGTCATTCCAAAACTGAACAATAAAAAACAAACTTTAACAGTACTTTCAAATTTGATCTAAGAAAAATAAACTTACTAATAGAAATGAATACTATAATAATGTGGATACATATTAAATACACGTCAACTTGTGAACAGGTGCCACTTTCAGAAACTGACCATCTCCTAAAGCCAGTCAAGTTAATTTCCTAAAGTGAAGACCTAGAGGATGCATTATTGTCAAGTAACCGCTGACTGGCTGAAAATGAAAAATCATATTATTAAGAAATCGCTCGCTACGCTCAGTTTAGAAAATTAACTTGAATGGCTTGAAGAGATCGTAATACTGCCCAGGTTCACAATAATTTGGGTACCGTAAGGAAGCCTATATTTATGTTCAAACTGACTTTTTACAAAAGCAAAAAATAAAATTGACCAACCTGCATTGCTACCTATTGCGATACCACTTTTAGTATACCAACTCTCTTTCAAAAGAGTAACTACTTACTGAGTTTCTTGCCGGGTCTTCTCAGTGGAATCAGCGTTCCGACGCTGGTGGCAGAGTCACATTATAAAGCTAAATTTAAAAAAGTGAATGACGATTCAAAAGAACTGAAACTATATGGTTTACTTGAATAAAGTTATTGTGAATTTGAACATAGTATGCAAACATGATGCGACTCTATCACCGCGTTGTTTACTGAGAAGACGTGGCGAGGAACTCAGCAGCTAAGTACTCTTTTATACTTGTTTTGTGTTTACAACAGGCGTTAGTAAAGTACGAAGTGTGCTTAAAAACCCTCCATTCTTACATTTTGATACAGATAAACCTCATGAATACATCTTAATCACAGAATTTTATCTCAAAGGTAGTCTGTTGTAGTATAATGGCATTCTACAACAGACTACCTTTTAGATAAAACTGCCTGGGTGTAAAAGGTAGTCTGTTGTAGTATGCTATTATACTACAACAGACTACCTTTGAGATAAAACTGCCTGGGTGTAAAAGGTAGTCTGTTGTAGTATGCTATTATACTACAACAGACTACCTTTGAGATAAAACTGCCTGGGTGTAAAAGGTAGTCTGTTGTAGTATGCTATTATACTACAACAGACTACCTTTTAGATAAAACTGCCTGGGTGTAAAAGGTAGTCTGTTGTAGTATGCTATTATACTACAACAGACTACCTTTGAGATAAAACTGCCTGGGTGTAAAAGGTAGTCTGTTGTAGTATGCTATTATACTACAACAGACTACCTTTGTTGAGATAAAACTGCCTGGGTGTAAGCTCTTTGCACGATGCGGGATAAGATAACTCTATTGCAAATGATTTTTATTCTGTGATTAAGATGTATTCATAAGGTTTATCTGTATCAAAATGTAAGAATGGAGGGTTTTTAAGCACACTTCGTACTTTACTAACGCCTGTTTTCGCTGAAGCTGATGTGATTTTCAACCGACTTCAAAAAAAAGAGTTGGTTCTCAATTCGACTGTATGTTTTTTTTAAATGTTTGTTACCTCATAACTTTCGCCTGGGTGAACCGATATTGATCATTCTTTTTTTACTAGTTCTGACAGTGGCATCCATGAGAAAACCATATAAGTCTTAAATCTAGATAGACATTATTTATTGTTGGAGTCGGTGTCAGCCAATGTAGGTTTACCTACAAACATACATAAACGTGATATGTAAGAAATAGGTATATTGTAGTGTTTCCTTAGCTGACACCGACTCCAACAATAACAATAATTGTACTTACATCATATTATCGTATAAGTTTTAGAAGAATACGCAATTATTTCTTTACTTTATAGTGCTTTGTTGTGGAATAGTTTTTTTTTGAAGTTGGTTTTTTTTTCTGTTAATTTTTTTTGAATCTATGTGAGCAGTGGTAACTTACATACGCACGCATTGCTGTTGGGATTTTGTTGTAGTAAATAAGGTACACCTCGCCTCATAAAGGACCCTAAAACTTTTTGTAACCTAAAGAAAGAGTGGAATCGCCATTTCATATTATCATATATAAGAAAAAAACAAGGAATATCTTCCTTGTTTTTTTCTTGCTTTGGAATTGTCCGTATACAAACGTTGTTTAATTAAAAAGATGCTATCGCATTCCCGGACGAGCAGAAAAATGTGACAAGTTCGATACCGAGTTATATACGACCACGCGGCGTCCACTCGCGGTCGGCTAATGCTCACTCATTAATAACCATATATTCTTCAATAACACGACATGAAAGAAATCTGATAACAATCTTTTATTTATTTTATTTACTCGGTCAATTGTAAATTAGCCGCTCTCTCTCTAATTTGTAGTAATACTATTTTGAAGTCGCCATACATATAGGTACGCTGAGCGAACGGTATTTAATCAGAGACTCATAAATTTAGCTAAATCGATGTAGTTTATACATTTATTGAAATAAGCCCATAATTGTACACACAGTTGATTTATTATGTTTCTCTACTTAAATATGTAATTTATCATAATCCCTATAACATATTATTATACTTGTTGGTCTCAATATACGTATTTGATTTTGTTTTTTTTTTGTTTTTGCAATATTGTATGCTTTTAAGAAAAGAAGCTAAATATGGCGGTGAAGCCAGCAATCCTACAAGGATCAGCGTGCTGGCCCGTTAAATGAACACAAGTGCAAAAGCTTCACACGGCTGAAATGATGATGTTAAGGTAATCACGAGGTTAACAGGGCTAGACAAAGTACGAAACGATTACGTCGTGGCAGTTTTAAAGTAACCGCTATGGTCGAAAAGCTCAAGGAAAGTCCCTGGGCCCGCTCGAAACTGACCCCGCGGGGCCAGTTAACCAATGCCATTTTCTACCATTTTTGAATTGGTCAACTGGCCCCACAGCCGAATTTGATACAGTCACCAGAAAAATCAGAAAACGATGCTTGTATTATTTAATTATTTTTTCGAAATTAATGAGGGAACTGATCCCGTGAGTTCGGGCGTTCAGGGTGCATGTGGCGTTGACGCTCTATGGCACCGGCGTTGCTGTGTGCGTTTCGCTGTTAGATTTTTCTGGTGACTGTACCAATTTCAGCTGTGGGGTCAGTTGACCAATTCAAAAATGATAAAAAATGGCATTGGTTAACTGGCCCCGCGGGGTCAGTTTCGAGCGGGCCCAGATCCCTGAGCCCTCCCGTGAGAAGAGAAGACGACTAAATACAAGCAGATGACGCTCTTCTTCATCTTCGCCCACTGCAAAATGAAGATTGAATCGCTATCAAAGGCTACTATAATCGCTACGACAGAACGTTATGATTCAGAAGAATTAAAAGAGCCGACCCACCTTACGTTGGAAATAGCAAACAAGAATCTATACTAATATTATGAACAGGAAAGATTTGTTTGATTGTTTGTTTGTATTGAACGGGCTCCGAAACTACTGATACGATCGTGAAAATTATTTTACTAACGGAAAGATTAACCATTCAGGAGTGACATAGGCTATATTTTATTACGATTAAACCAAAAATTCAGTAAAAAAATAATAGTATATGTAAATCTGTCTGGGCAGCTCGTAAGAAATAAAATATTAACAAAAGTCTAGATGGAAGTGAAAAACCGAATTAAGTTACTTGTATCTCACTACGGTTTTTTTTTTTTTTTTTTTATATTTCCCGTCAAGATGACCTCACTCCACCTGATGGAAAGCGGTCGTGAGGTCCAGATATGAGGTTGACAAGCCCAGTCATTTTTTTTTTTTTTTTTTTTTTTTTTTAATAATTGAATTGAGGCTTAAGGCTTTTTCATGTGCAAACATTTTCCGTAACGTGGGGTTATTAAAAGGCAGATGGTATTTCTCAGGCATGGGTGACCCGAGACAAAACAAAATCGGCGATTTCTCTGGCATGGGAGACCAGAGACAAAACGACAGGGGGGTTTTTTGGGGTTAAGGTTTTGGATTCGGGGAAATTTTCGGGGACTATTGTGGTGATTATTTTCAGGGACATTTGGGAACGGGAATTTTGAATCTATTTGAATTTACTGTCAAATTTTTGAGGTGGATTGAGGATCCACTTTTAAAAGTTTTGTAGTAGCTGGGTGTTTGGGCTACTGGTTGTAGTCAGAGATTTGAGGAGAAAAGAAGAATATCTTGTAACATTTTTGGGTTTAACATACTTGGGTATTAAATTTGCAGTGTATTTATTTTTGGGAACAATTGGTAGACGGAGAATTTTGAAACTATTTAAGTTCACTGCCAAATTTTTGAGGTGGACTTGAAAGTCCACTTTTAAAGCTTTTGTAATAGCTGGGTGTTTGGGCTACTAGTTGTAGTCAGAGAGTTGGGTTGAAAAGAAGGAGACTAAATCCTTTAAGATTTTGGAGAGAGTGATTGCTCTTGAAATTTTTGATATTGTTGGGTTTAAAAACACATGTTTGAGATTTACTGTAGATTTATTTTTAGGAACAATTCGGTAGCGGAAATTTAGAAATATTTCATTGATAAGCCAAAATTTTGTGTTGTGGACTTTAATTAAGTTTTTCAGTGGTGGTAGATTTTGGGGTTACTGAGGTTTTTTAGGTTTTGGGAGAAAAGGGAGTTTTTTGAAACTAGTTTTAGGGTAATTTTGGAGTAATTTTAGGGAAATAGTATATCTGTTGAGTCACATTAGTTACAACACTTTAAGTTAAATTTAATTTTTTGAAAATGATAATTGAAGTTTGTGAGAATTACGTTAGCTAAAAACACTTTGAATTTGAATTTTGATTATTTGAGATAATTTCTTACGGGTGTTTATAAGATTTTAAGGTTTTTGATGTTTTAAAAGGTGGTAATTTGAAGTTTTTACGGGCACAGTGAAGTTATTCAAACTTTTAATAAATTTAGAAGGAAACATTAGTTGATACTGTTTTAAACAATTATTATTTTAAAAAGCTACTTTAAGTTTTAGATTACTAGAAAGAATTGACAATAAGTATGTACGGTTTTTAGAATATGTACTTAGTAGGAGTATTTTCGGAGACTGTTTTACTTCTCATTATGAGAAGTATTAGTTTCCGTAGTCTGTTTGGTTCTGGAGCCGGAGAATCATGGACTTAATTCGGGGGCACTCTCGGGCGTTGGATGCATTATGGGAGACTTCTCCTTTGGTGCCCATGCGGAGGTGGTGTGCGGAACAATTGTAGCACTTGAGCTTGGATTTGTCGTCTTTGTTTGGACACTCTGACAACTGGTGTCCCACACTCGCGCAATGGGCACAGGGCTTTTTGTCCGTTTTGCATTTGGCCTTCGTGTGGCCGAATTGGAGGCACTGATGGCACTGCACAAAGCGGCTGAAGTCTTCAACGTGGACCCTACTGTGGTCCACGTTGAGCTTCCCGAGAGCGAGGATGGTTTTACGCATCTCGGGGGTCACCTCTACAACCGCGTTGTACAGTACCGGGTTTCTGTTCGAGGTCAAGAAGCAGATACGGGTCAGCTCAACGTCATTTTGGGTCACGAGGACCTCCGCTAATTCCTCACGGGTGACGTCCTTGGAGATTCCCTTGAGGATTAGGAGCGGTGGTCGTCGCTTCGCACGTTCGGCGGCGAAATTAGGACTTTTGTGGTGACGGGCTATAGTTTCTTCGCACTGCTCCTTGCGCTCGAATTCGACCCTCAGCTTGGCGTTAGGAATCGGCAGAATTTTTACTGGCGCGTATTTGTGTTTCCGGAAGGATATCTCCTTTTTCCAAAGGGATACCACATCCGGGGGTTTGAGGGTGCAGTCGAAGGCGCTTACTATTATGGCGGGGTTCGTTTCGGGAGTTGGTGGGAGGGGTTTGGCTGTGACACTGGCGTATGAAGGTGCTTTTGGGGGTTCAAGATGGGGGACAATTTGGGGCTCTGTCATAGATGAGTGCGCCATAGGGGGTTCCTTAAGGGCGGCGGCCAGCATGTTGCTCGAGAGGCGTACGAGGTCCTCGAGGCGCTCATTCTGCTTAATAAGGTCATCAACTTTTTGTGAGACCTCTCGGCGGACCTCCATCGCCGTCTCGTTTTGGATGCTGAACATCGCGTCCACGCTATTGTCAAGCTTAAAATTTAGCTGCCTTATACACCCTTCATTAAATTGGTCGGGATGGTATAGCGTCGGTAACATGTCCATGCAGTGGTCAATTTCGGTCGCAGCGTCGGTAATTAATTCTTTGTGGCTCTTTGTTACAGATTTGCCGGCCTTTATGGCCTTCTTGATCTGTCCGCTTAAGTGCAGGACGACCTCAATGAGCGACGGGACGTCAACACACTTTTCCTGCCGAAGGCGTATCTGGATCGGTGATGGACTTCGCTCTTTTGCGGCCGCCATTTTGCCTTTAATAGTGCACAGAAGTAGGTTTTTTAAGAAACAATTGGGATTTTAAGGGATTATACAGGTTTTTATGAGTTTTGATAGGATATTTTTAGAATTAGTGGCAATTAATAGAATATTATGTGGCAATTAGTGGTATTGTATTTATAAGGGATTTTTGTGTAGTTGTTTTGTGAACAATTGATTTTTTAAGACGTTTTGGAAATTTCGGGGGGGTGGGGGGTTGATATTTTGGAATCACTCAATGCGGGTAGAAGGGAGTTGGGGTGAAGTAATTTTGAGTTTAATAAAAATTTATGAAATTTTGATAATGAATTTTTTATGAATTTTTTAAGTTAATTTTTCCTACGGAATTTTAATGTTTAGAGTATAAGATTTTAGTAACAAGGGTTTTTTAAAGTCCGAAAATAAAAACTGAACTGAAAGCTGTTGTTATGAAAACCGGTAAAATTTCCTGTGAGCCCAAGAAACGGATAAAACCAAAAATAAAATATTTCGAAAATAAAATGCTCTCGTCGACCCAAAAAGTCTTAGTGGTAGTCATTCAAACGAATCACTGGGCTGGCCATCCTCACCTTGAAGGCCTGCAGAAATGCCTTTTCACGCCCCGCTTGAAGAACCCGGGACTATAAGAGGAAGGAAACACATGTGCTGGAAGAGCGTTCGGCGTCTGGATGGTACGACAAAGAAACGAGTCACCGAACCTTTTAGTTTGGGCCAACAAATGTTGAATTGTGTGTGGGTGACGCCGTAGTCCAGCACGCGTGGTACGGGAGTGGAAAGGTGAGGGTGGGATAAGCTGGAATACCTCGTCAGAGCATTCCCCATTGTAGAAGCGATAGAGAACACTTAGCCTGGCAATGTCTCTACGCAATTGGAGAGGCTCAAGGGTCAAAGTTGCCTCTGGGCTTCCAATAATACGGATAGCACGCCGCTGCAACCTGTCAAGAGCTTCGAGTAGGTACTTAGCGGAACCGTCCCAGAGATGAGAGCAGTATTCCACACACGAGCGAACTTGTGTCTTATACAAGAGACAGAGCTGCTCAGGCGTGAAGAATCGTCTCACTCTGTTCAGGACTCCGAGTTTACGGGATGCAGTTCTAATGACGCTCTCAATGTAGTCCCGCTGGTTTAGGTTGCTACGAACATCCATGCCAAGGATATTTAGGCTATCCTTAATCGGTAGTGGGGTGCTCTGAAGAGTGGGATGGGAAAGGAAAGGCGACGCCTTTGCTGTGAATGCACACACCTGCGTTTTCTTGGCATTGAACTCGACAAGATTGCATGCACCCCATTCTGAAATGCGGTCCAACACTCCGTCAAGCTCAACAACAAGACTTCGCCTCTTCTCCTCGATGTCAGTCTGCTTTGCCCCAGGGCGCTCGAAATATCGCGCGTGGACCGTGCTATCATCCGCATAGCAATGAATATTACCAAGAGATAACATGTCATTGATATGCAGAAGAAACAACGTCGGCGACAAGACGGAGCCCTGCGGCACTCCGGCATTAATCTGGAGAAAGCGTGATTCTTGACCATCGCAAAGGACACGAATTCTACGTCCTTCCAGAAATCCGGCGACCCAGTCGCATAGGCGAGGTGGCACACCATATGCCGGAAGCTTGGAAAGAAGCGAACGATGCCATACACGGTCGAAGGCTTTGGCAATGTCAAGGCTGACGGCCAAAGATTCCCCATGCTTGTCCATAGCCTCCCCCCAGATGTGTGTTACGTACGCTAGAAGATCACCCGTAGACCGTTTTGGTCGGAAGCCGTACTGACGGTCGTGAATGAGAGAGTGATCCTCTAGGTAGCGGATGAGCTGCGTGTTTATGATCCGCTCAAACACTTTAGCTAAAACTGAGGTTACGGCTATTGGACGGTAATTGGCAGGGTCAGACCGGTCCCCTTTTTTGGGAACTGGTTGAACGTTCGCCTCCCTCCAAGACAGCGGCACACCTACCACGGTGTACCTATTAGTCTCAAGATTAACTTAAGCCAACTATTATATTTTATTTAATGTAGTTATGATATTTTATTTACACAAATGTTTGTCCTAATGTAATGATAACCTTCTCTAGGTAGGTATCATCATGCATCTGCAAACTGTGTCTACTTAATCATATTATGCAAGTTTTTTTAAGGTATGTACATCTGCAAAATAACTGCTACAGAGATATTTTTGAATATTCCTGAAAGAAAAAATACTTTTTAGGAATATATTTACTTTTTTTGCTATCAATCGTTTACTACGACGCAGTTTGCTCATTTTGGTGTTCTTCAGCTACACAAAAATGGTTAAACAACTATATTAGAGGCACAAATTACAAAATAAATGAACAAAAGAGTAAAAATTGGCCAATTTTCATAGAAAACTTAAAAGTCAAATATCTTGAAAACGGTTAGGTTGTGGCATGGTGTTTCATGTTCAAATTAGCCTTTTATATTCTTTCAACTAATCATAATAACCTCAATTTTTTTTAAATAACACTTTAAGAAATTAGTAGCCGTTTACAAAGACCCCCGTTTACTTCTCAAACACTCACGAAAAAAAGAACGCCAGTGTCTTTCGATTAATGTGTCAGACACTTTTTGTTTGTTTTTATGTCATTTCCATATAATAAATATGCTACTTTCATCGTGCGCGAAAAGAGCGAGAAAAAAACAAAATGGCCTATGCCACTAAGGTTCAAACCCATTTGATAGCGATACAAACTTCCATAGTCATTTGGGCCTCCTTTAGCCAGATCGTACGAAGTGAATCAATAAATAAAAAAAGTCATAAAGCAAAGTAACTATTTTTAATGATCTAGATGGCGTAGAGGCGGCGTGTGATGCGTTAATCTCATTTTTTACATCCATTTAACCTTAATTTAGATCATCTACTTCCATAAATCATTTTACAATTATCTTCGTTTAACCATTGGGTGCAATCATTAGTATTTTAGTTAACGCTTAAACGTTGCGGTTTTGGAAGCCCTTGAGGCAACTGTAGCTTCAGTTCGGTAATAGTGCTAGCTAGCGGTACACCCCAAAATTCAGTCAAAACCTGCAAATGGTGTTAGAGGCATTAAAATCGGAACGATTGATCTTTAAGCCATACGAATCAATTAGTCCCGTAGCACGGAAAAATAGAAAAAAGGCGAGCAATTATGGCGTCATCTTTTTTTGTATATTATTACATTTTTGTCACCTGTATCAAATTAAATTAAAAAATATTTCAAAACATACCAGTTTGGGTTCCTCCAGATATGATATGGTTTGAATATGTTTCTGTAAAATATGCTTCAAATGCGTAATATCTTTATAATTAACCCTAAAAAAGGATTTTTGAAACAATTTACATTTTTTTTTTATTCAACAATTTTATAGAATGTGATAAGATTACGATTAGTTGAATAAAAAGTTGTAATTTCAGACACTGAGGATGATAAATACTAATGCGAGAGAAGTTTTTAATATTATTTACGGGAAACGGGTAGGATATCAAGCTGGACGATTGTGGGGAAATGCTGAAAAACTTGAGCAGACCCTAACGCCACCCAAGAACTGGAGATGGAAGCAGCCAAGTGATAAAATTTGCGGACCTTATTGGACCTCACAAGATATGCACTGGAAAGTTTGAATTTATCATCCTCAGTGTCTAAAATTGAATTTTTTGAAAGATTAATCGTTCCGATTTTCATGCCTCTATCAGCATTACCAGGTAAATTTAGCGTACCGCTAGCACTATAACAAGTTAGTAGGATCTAACTGAATGCATTCTGGCATAAGATAAGATAAATATTATTACAAGAGGACTTTGAATTAAAAGTCTTAAGTCTACTAAGTATTGCCGCTAGGAACTGATCTCATCCAGGCAAGAAAAGTGGATTAAAAGAATTTGAATGGAAAAATGAATTTAAATGCAGGCGAGTTCGAAACTTTCAGTAAAACAAATATTCCATAAGTATTGAGTAGCAACTGAGTACCCGGCTGCGATCTGATGTATGCCTACCAGGAGTTTATACCAGTGACAGCCGCTATAGCGTCCGCATTCACGATTTTGTAAGGGGTTCGGCAGCGCCTCTAGTGATAGACCTGTACGTCTACCACGAGTTGTCACTTTAAATTTACGTTATCGTTCGCGTAAATTTTGTATTGGGATTTGACATGACATAACATGACAATGTCAAATCCCAATACATTTTTTATACGAGAACGATTGCGTAAATTTTAAGTGGCAACTCGTGGTAGACGTATTGATTAGAAGAACCGAAAACGTCATCCGAAGTCAACTATCGTAGTGTACCTACGTGACGGAAACTCATGGTGCACATACTGTTGGGCTGAAGGTCAAACAAATACAAAATAGGAGTAAGCAATCCCATTTTTTTTAGTCAGGAAAATCCTCGTGGATAGCACGCGGTCCGCCGGGGAACGACGTGGTTATGTCGGACTAAAACCGACTTCAAACCTGACTTTTTGCCCTCAACCACTTTTGGGGACGGTATGGAGAAAGTTACTCTAAATAAGTGATTAATGATTTTATGACAATCAAAATGCTGTCAGTTAAATATAATTAACCTAACTACGTGTTACGATCTTTATTTGCCTATGTTACAACAAATAATTGGTATACTTGACTAACCCCAATACTAAATCTTTGAGGTTCAGAATCTTTATTTTCTCAAATAATTAACATTCACTTACATGAGAACATTTTTACAAACAATCTGAGTATAAATGAAATAGTATGGGCATTCTTAAGTTAAACCTAAATATTTAAAAGACTTAACATTGGCTATAAACATCGCAAGTTAAACAACAAATAAAAATAAACAAAAATGTAAATAATAAAGTTATTATTATTTTGTAATTATATTTACAAAATGTTTATTAATTTCCATATTCAATCACAATCGCTTACTAAATCTAAATACTTACAATTTATTTTTCAAATAAATCTGAATAAAACCTTTAAGATTATCAGGCATAGTTTATTTATTCACAACAAAACTAAAACTGTATTTTGCTATTCATGGATGTATTTTTTGAGAATAATTAGGGTAATTCAAAAAGCCCACCATAGTATGTAGCTACCAGGCAAGTTTGCGTAAAGGCACGAGGTGCATCGACGGCGGGTGCAATGTGGATGCGCCGGCTGCGCGCGCGGGTCCGCAAATTCTTTCAGGCGTGAAAATGAATGTTATAAATAATCACGCGCACCGCGAATAATTATCATACGAGCTTGAAGGCCAGTGCGGTTTCGACCAGTGTTTGATTTAAAAAAAAACAACAAAAGTGAAATAAAAATAAAATTCGTCCCTACACCGTCGACTGCACGGAGCGACTATGGATTGGTTGAGATTGGTCGGTATCATTTGTGCATGGCATTTTACGTGATTGTGATAGTGACTTCTCGGTGTTGCGAAGGACTGTGAGCCCTACGGATTGCAAAGTGATCAAATGTGATAAAGTTGACAAGTTCAGAGCAACGCACCCGCTTCTTTCGTGGTATCCTAGCAAATTTCATCAGGAATTTCAGGCTAGCTGTCAATTGCGTGTTTCAATCATTTGAAAGTGATGAGAATTCGATTATAAAATAGAATATCGGTAACAAATGAATTGCAATAAATAAGTAAAACCAATAACATTCTTAAATTTTTTGTGTTAGCAGTAGAAAACGAGAATATATATGAAAGAGAGCTTGTTTTGTGGACAAGGCAAAGTGAAATTAAATGTGGTTTTAGAGTCTGACATTAATAGATACACGTGGTTAAGCATTTGTAATAGCAAATATAATCAATACTAAATTATAATTATTTAGGTCTTCAAAACTGAGATTTAGGGATTTGGGAAAAAAGGGATTGTTCAGAATTTTAGAGTTAACAATCAATCGGTAGAATTTTATACTAAGCAGAGCTTTTCGAAGATTTTAAAGACAATATAATAAAAAAAAATAAGTAGATAATAAAAACTGCTAGATCAAGAACAAGGCCAAATAAATAAATGCTCAAAGCCCATTTGGGTCTACAAACCAACGACTTGTGGCAATACAGACAGCTTGACCATTGCGCCCACAAATAGCTGAATGTAAAATAGCTTCTTTGTTAATATTTATAGAATTAATACCAGCGATCTTTTTCTTGTTTTAATTCGAACTCAGCGAAGAAGAATCATTATGACAGACATTCAGTTTTAATGATTTTGTTTTGATGTTATAAATGCTAACTGTAAGTCACCGATGTATAATAGACCCGTAGCGCTAGGCTATTTTGGGGTCATAAGTTTCAAAAATTCTAAAGTTGCTTATTTCCTACCTGTAGATAGAATCGTACCTAAGAAGCTTATTTTTCCGTTTTGTGTCACATCGCATAATCAGCAATTCGACGATTGGTATGCCATACTTATTATTCAAAATAAAACTGCCAAAATTAATTTAAAGTTAAAAGTCTCTATAGTATCTTAACTAGTTTAGCCTGCAGAGGGTGCAAACCTAATTTATCTCATCTTCGTCCAGCGCAAACTGTCTTATGGTTAGTATGTAACAACAGTTACAACTCTCGCACGGGTTCGTTCGAACAAAGCCGACTTTTTCAAATATTAAGATTTCGTAGATGAAAATGCCACAAATTAAGAATTTAGTGTTCTAATTACAACATAATAAATAAAAACACGTAAATTTTAATAACTTGCATTTTCTTTTGTGGCTTGTACAGAGAGTTGTAATAAAAAAAATATATTATATACTAATGTCGTGGAAAAATACGTTGTATGACAGATATTAGTATTCTAAAACGCATAACATCTATTTAACCAACTGTAATATTCTTTTAGAGCTAGTCGAGCGACATGTTAGGTATTAGTTAAATGTCAGGGTACCTGTGGACAGAACTGACACAAAATGCCTCTGTACATCAGTTACTACTTCGTTATCATCATGAAAGTAATTTTTTTATCTCTAAATTTTTTTTCGTCCAATACTGACCGAATAGACAAATACCTAAATTTCAACCTATGCGACTACCTACCTAAAATGACACAAATTAATGTATTAGGTTGGACAAAGACTTCCGAAACTACATGCCAAAAAGTACTTCAAAGCCCAGCGCTACGGGTCTATAATACGAGTACATGACAATGATGGGTGTGAATCAAAATAGGTCAGTAGTTAATACCTACAAATCCTTATCAACAACTAATTGTAGTGTTATAACGAAACAATGCAATAGCACAATGTTATAATCCCATACAAAACACGCAGTAGGTAGGAGTTTGACAAAGGTAATAATCTTTATTGAGACATGAATGCTTGAGGTTGGAGTTTGACAGACACCTTCAAGAAAAAGCTTAGTTAGTAGGTACCTAGTACCCACAGTATTGCTACTTTGGAATCTAATCTAGATAATTATGCTTTACTAAAGTACGGTGAGTGACATACTGACAAAAAGCACTGAAACGCCAAATGGATAGCACCGGGGTCGTATTACCATACCATTACTCTTATTACCAGTCAAGTTAGTTTCCTAAACTGAGGATTGCGAGCAATTTCGTCAGTAAATAGGTATCTGGCTCAGAGGATGCATTATTGACAGGTAACCACTGACTAGCTGAAAATTAAAGATCATGTAAGGAAATCGCTACGCTTGTTAAGGAAACTGTACACAATACTAATAATAACTGCACGGCAAGGTTACGAGGGCTCAGGGAAGTGGGCCCGCTCGAATCTTACCCCGCAGGGCCAGTTAACCAATGCCATTTCATATTATTTTTGAATTGGTCAACTGACCCCACAGCTGAAAACTATACAGTCACCAGAAAAAATAAAAAAAAATGTATGAAGGGTTCGTCGAGACATGCTCTGCATATTCTTTATAGAAACTACCAGGAAAGCAGAATCTAACTGGAACTAAAGTGTATTTATTTAAGGATGTCCTAAGACCAAAACAAACCTGACCTTGAACACTTATCTTGAGTTTCCACAGAAATCACTCAAATTTTATCACACTACAAGTGATTCATTCATTAATCATATTACACTGCATACTTTTTCAAAGTAAATATCGCATAATTCCCGTTGAAAACTGCAAAACAATCAAGTTAACCATAACTTAATCAAAATTTGTGTTCCGATTTTGACAGCTCTCAATTGATTTACTAGTGATGGGGTATTACAATGAACCAATTGAAGTTAACAATTTTTCAATCGATAATTATCGATAAAGTATTTACTGAGTATTATTACTCGTGAAAGTATTGTTATCGGGAAACGGAAAACAGGCAACGGGCAGCCACACTGCTAGTCCGTAAAAATCGCAGATTGTTTATTATTTCATTCTAATTAAACAGTACTGTACGCAGGATCAATTCTATTGTTGCGTCAAATGTATCGCCTTTGTTTTTCTTTTTGATATATTAACAAAAAGTATTAGTCATTTTTAAAAATTAATCACAAAATAAAATAAAAAGAACTAAAATCAGTTCAAAACCAAATGAGGAAAAAGGCGACCATTTCTTTTTCCTGCTAAATTGTAGAATTTTTCATAAGATTCATAGAGATAAAATTATGTTCATAAAATAAGGTTTTAGTCATAGTTAATAATTAACTTACTAAAAAATCAGCAATCCAGTAGGCTGATTATGTAAAGCTGTTTAAAACAACAACCGTTACATTAGTGCTTTAGTAAGAAAGCTGTCATATTGATTCTCACTAAAGTAACAATGTAACGATGATTTCAATCAAATTTCAACAGTTGTTGTTTCAAGCAGGCATACTATTTTCCGATTTAAAAACGATTTAGTACAAATACTGAACTACTTATTTTGAAATACTTATTTGTAGTAAGTAATACTTACTTACTACAAATACTGAATACTTTATCAAAATTGTTATTTTTGACGTGACAACGTCTTAAATTAGGTTGCGGCTGGGAGTCACTTATGAAAAAGTGTAACGCTCGGTAACGTTACGATGAGTCACCGAACGAGAGAGAGGCCCGCCGAATGCCTTGCGTCTCTCTCCCACTCAACTATGATCGGTCTGCCGCAATTCTTATTTTCATTCAATTCCTTGTTCCTATTGTGCAATTTAATTATATTCATATCAATAAATATTCTACCGAGAAAAAGACGTTGTCACGTAAAATCTTCGCCCGTAAAACCGACTTTACAGGCAACCATTTTTTTTAATAAATATATTTTTGTATGTATATGTATATTTTTTTTAACTATACCAGTATTCAATGTACGATAATAACAGTCAGTAAAAAAGAAAACTACAAATAAGCGTTAAACTAATGAACTGATCTGAAAAATCGAGAATATCGAACAGAAAACGAATTGAATTCAATTGATAATTTTGTGCCCAACTCTATAGGTGATTCCAAGGTCAGGTTTGTTTTGGTCTTAGGACATCCTTAAATAAATACACTTTAGGTGCTAAAGCAAAAATTGGTCCCAGGAAAATGAATTCCAGATTTTGTAATAGTGTTAAATCTTTCATTAAATGACGTTTTTGAGATTTTTTTTCTCAAAAATATTTTGATAATACCTAATGATTATGTACTACAACATCAAAATACAAATAATTCAGCGCACAATATTTTTTCTAATAAAAATGTTTAAAAAACCAAGAGGCTGTTTTTCTCTGGACTCCTGGGATAGATTTTTATGCGCTTTGAATTAGAGATTGGTGATACGAGTAGTCTGAGGAACAAAATGCACTATGTGAGCATTTAAGGCAGCCACCTTGGTCCAACTTCCATACAAAGTTAGGCAATCTCCTTTCTGAAGTCAACTATCGGAGTTTACGTGACGGAAAGTCATGGATGACACACTGCTGCTGACATCGGCAAATTAGACTGTCGTGAGACACACATAGCAACTATTGTAAAAAGTGAAGCTTGGTGACTGACGGGCAGCAAAAGAGCTGACCACAAGTTCTGGAGGACTTTGTCAAAGTGTCCATTGCTAAGACTCGGCCGAGAACTACGCGCGATCTACACATCGATCGCTGAGAACTAAGCTAGTTCGTATAATTTCTAAATTATTTAATAGTTCTTAATAAATAAACATATTGAATCAAATTGAAAAAATAATTGTTGATTACCTATCTATACTTTAAATAAAATAATAAAGAGGAAAGATTTGATTGTTTGTTTGTTTGTATTGAATAGGCTCCGAAACTACTGATCCAATCGTAAAAGTTCTTTCACTAACAGAGAGCTAAACTATTCAGAAGTGACATACGCTATATTTTATCACGATTGAACAAAAAAGTCAGTTAAAAGTAATAGTATATGTAAATCAAATCGGAGAAAAGCGGGCAAGATATGAAAATGGACACCAGCTGTCAAACATTTGACAGAACTAACTCTGTTGGGGCAGCTCGTACATAGAAACAGCGGTGTTACCAATATAGTACATCAAAGCGCGCGTAAAACGCGTCATTTGGTCTCAGCCAAAACAACAAAGCTAGTTAATGTGAAAGTAAGTGATAGCTACTCCCGTTGCTGACTGTTAACGATAGGACAATAATCATACGTTTTCATATAATATTATAAACGGTTGTAAAAGTAAATGTAGGTACTCTATCCCTACATACAAGAAGATACATTCATAGAATGAACATTCGCGTTTGGTTTGTTCTGGGTGTTATTGCCTATTTATTTATGTTTTAAGAAATAATAAAGTAAGTTTATCAGTCTCTGGGAACCATAGAACAAGCTTTGCTTTGTTTGAGATCAGATGATCCTGGTGTAAGGTGCCCTAAATTTATTTATTTACCATACAATATTTTTTATTCAAATTACCAAAGAGATCAAAGCTCCTGAGTCCGGTTCACGGAGTTTACTTTTATGCTTGTTTGAAACAATATCGAAACTGTGATAAAATAGGATTAGATATGCTGTAAGCATTTGTAGTTTACAGTTTAAATGTTCAGCAAATCCTTCCCCTGCAGCAAAATAAAAAACACAAGAAAATCGACATAATTGTCCAAAACGCAGTTCAGTACGTCCAGCATGAGTTGCCAATTTAAATTTACGTTATCGTTGGCGTAAAATATTTGTATTGGGATTTTGTACAGCGCCAGACTCAACAGAGGCGCTGTACGAAATCCCAATCCAAATATTTTACAGTGACAGTGAATTATCACTGTCACCACTGGCTTGGTGATCATTAGATCACCACGCCTTTGAATGCGAGCTAACCAACTTTAAATGATTATTTTGGGTTAAAAAATCATCAGTTAGTTCATTTATAGTTTAGATGTAAAAAAAGACACGTAAATAGCATTCCGTGTTAAAATTTTATTTTTCTTTCTTACAGTTCGCTCTTCTGATAGCTGTTGCTTCAATACAGGTCACGGCAGAAGGGCCTAAGTAAGTGTTTTTATTAATACGGTGAAGATTAAGTTGTATGTTTTTTTTAAATGCCTAACGTACAGATCGTATTTAAATAAATAACACCATGTTTTTCTGCGACAGCGTCCATATAGTACCACAGTATAGCTACGAAAGTAATAACTGCTTCATTACATAACGCTTGAACTTGAAAATCGTGAATCACATTTTGTAATAATCGTTCCGTTAATAACCCACAATTGTTGTTAATTGAGTATTGCTACTTATCCAACTAGCGAAAGTTTTCATGAGCTGTGCGATGGAAACTGTAAACGTTGTCAATGTTACTGCGCTTGCGACTTAATGTATATGTTTCTCCGCTATATGCGCTAATTGTGTGAACATTGAACTGGCGGCCAACCAGCCGGGTAATGAGCGCCTGCCGGCTAGAAAGTGCCACTTGGTCCTCAAGGTACCTACTAATACTGTCTAGTTAAAAACGAGTGACATTGCAAATCAGAATTGTTAGTAAATATATCAAGTGTGACGGGCGACGAACATGCTCGGAGGCGACGTCGCGGCTGCGAGAGGGAAAGCACTACCGCATCACGCTCCCAGCCATTGACACTTAGCGGAACAACGCCGCTTATAAAAACTCGTTCATAAACATGCATGCTTTGCGACTCACTACCTACAAACGAATATCGACACTCTAATTTACTTTTGTTTCAGAAAGAAGATACGTATACATCTTCCACAAAAAGTGAAGCACATACATCATCATAAGAAGGTTTATATAACAAACCATCCTGCATCGTCTCAATATGCGCCGGCCTACCTGCCCAGTGCGGAGGGTGCGATGGCGGTCCCTACGAATGTGGGCCTTCCAGCAGTAGCCAACATCGTCCCTCTCAACTCAGTTGAACTCTACGACGAGCAGCAGCCGCGTTTGCCGGGTATTTCACCCGCAGCCTCCAAGCTCCTGCCACTTTACAAGGCCCGAGGTTACTATGGCTCGACTCCATCTGACTGGGACGACCAGGATTACGACCTGGCTCCTCCACAGGAGCCAACCGACAACACATACGCAACCTCCGACTACGCCGGGCCGTCGGCCGACCCGCGGCCCGAACGGAACCATCCTCCAAAGAGAGTTAAAGTTATAAAAGTGAACGACACACCACGGAAAAAACCGTCAAGAAAACCGAAACCAAAACGTGTTCCGGCCCGAAATCCCAGACCGCAACAAGAAGAGGAACATCCAGTTTCGACATTCCACGAACAATTTTATTCAGATTTAGATGGATTAGGGACGTTGAGAAAAATTAAGAAACCCCAACGAGTCGAGAAAATTGTCGATGGCGATACCGAACATATTCACACGTACAGTGAAGAGCACATTCATAAGGTCGTCTTTGACGGAGGAGATCCCGTGGGCAGCATGTCAGCCATCAGCGCGGCACGCCCTCTTATCCCACTCAATAACGGCCAAACCCTTCTGGCCATTCCTTCAGAATCATTATCAAGCTTCGCCGCAGTAGGGTCGCTAGGCGCACCATCTCATTTGGAATATTCCTCATATAATCCACGTGACGTTACACACGACCACATCTTCCATGACCACGGTGAAATACCCCCAGATGTGGAATTATCAAAGGAAACTTTAGGTTTTCCGCCTAAAATATCTTACAACCAACAAGGTTTAAGAATTACTGGTAATAATAACAAAAGATATAAATACAAATACCCAAGTAAATCTAAACCAACTAAACCTACGCCATCGCATGATTTTTCTTATTATGAAAGCATATATACGCCGTATAGTGGATTAAAAAAGCTACAAAAGCCAAAAATTTCACATTATGGAGGACAACTAGAAGAAAACGCAGACGACTACAGACCAATTCAGTCGTTCAAGGTGGCAGGCAAACATAGACCCCGTGCCTTGAGCCACTCTGCTTCTGACTTCCGATTGCAGCAGGCGAGTGCCCCCTCACCTTTTTCGGTATCCTCGACTATCGTCCATGACTACCAACCAAAGTCATACCCGGGAGCACTTCCACCTACGGGGTTTTCAAAGTTTAAAGACCCTTTCGTGAATTTCAAAGATGGGTACGCAAATAACTATGAATACGACACTTATGCCTCTTCATCGAATGTACACACATCAGAAGACAAAAACGATAATTCAATTTTATCACTTCAGGGAGTGAAAGGCAAGAAAAAATCGGTATCAACGCAAAACATACGCTTCGGTGGACAAGACCATGAAAGTATGATAGACCACATGGAAGAGAGTGCCATGTCTTCAGAATTGAATGACGACGATACGCCGACAGCTCTAGACAATTTCAGTAGTTTTGATGAAACTAAATCGTCTGACCCCGTAACCTCAACGCCCTATACGATACGAGAGACTTCACCCGTGCATCACTACTACTCGGTGATGGCTGCTAAAGCTCTGCACAACGAACAGGGCTCCATGCCGGAGGCGTCGAACAACAACTTTCAGTACGCCGAGGCGCCCACCCAGTCTACTACGCCTTACACTCCATCTTTAGTTACGACTTCCAGCACTCCACTTTATTTTGAGATAGAAAATTCTAATGCGATGTCAACAGAATCCCCATCCCACTCTGAGTACATGCCAGAAGGCGCGCAAAGGCGGAGGCCGAAGGGAAGGACCGGCAACTTGAGTCCCGAGAGAGACCCGCGCCAGAGATACGCCGTGCTGCAGGACTACAAAGCCGACGACCGACCGCCGATGTCGCACAAGCTCCATCACCAAGACAAGTACCTGCACGATGCCACCGATTCAAACTTAAGAGGGCAATTGAAATATGGTGACAAAATTTGAACTCTAGTGGTATAGTATTTGTATATAGTAATTTGTTCGTGATCTAGTTCTATGTTTGTTATGCTCGTCGTGGTGAGTGATTGAAACTAATTTAAATCTACTGCTTTGGAACATTTTTATTTAATGCTGTTATAGCTGCAATAATCGAATCTGATTATTAGCTATAGATGAAGCGAGACGACAATGGTATTCATGCATTTTATACGAAACCTTAGGCGAAGTGTAAGTATAAAAAATTAAAAAATCCCTAATATTTTAGTCTTTTCTTCCTTTATTTCTAGAATCAGAAAAACAGGTAAGTACATATGTAAAAAACAGTAAGAGCCCTTTTTTTTCGTGATCATTTATTATCATCGTCATCATAAAAACATCCCTCAGAAGTCCGCTGGACATAGCCCTCCCCCATATAACACCAAAGCGAGAGGCTTTGGGCTATCCGCAGCCAGCGGCTTCCTGCAACCTGCACTAGGTCATCGGTCCACCGGGTGGGTGGCCAACCTGTGCTGTGCCTTCCAGTTTGTGGTCGCCATTCGAGGACCCATCGCCCTAGAGCGGTCATCAGCCCTATGGGCAATGTGACCCATTGCTACTACAGCTTAAAGTACAAAAGGATTTCAAGTTGGCAAGGATAAAGATTCACACTGAGATTTTTTTTAAAATAAATATTTAGTTTTTAGAGATAAGCACCGCACTGACGACATATCTCTCTTTTTAGTTTGTTTGCTACAGTAAACGCCTGACCGTGACTATTTAGACCAAGTCATGTTGTTGCAGTATTGTCATAATTAACATGCAGGCGTTATGGGCACATTATTATGTTCAATTTAATCTATGACTATGGTCATATGTATTCAACAGAAACTCTCTAAACTTCCCGAGTATGTAATATCGGCCTAGATACTGTTTTTTAATGGTACATACCAAATTATAATTGTTGTCATTTAGCCTCGTGACCAAATATTTATTATCATATACCAGTAAAAAGAATTATATGTCATACTCAGTAGGTGATGTAGAAACTATCTGAGTGAAAATGAAATTTATTTAATTAACCTTCACCTATAAGATACAAATCTTATAGATACAAATCAATCAGTCGAACATCCAGTTTAAAATAGCTTAAAAGTAAAGTTAACTGAAAAAAAATGATTTCCACTTAGTACATAGTTACTATATCACTTAATGAGTATGCCATATCGTTTTTGTAAGTCTTTTGACAATCACGGTAACGTTATTTCGCCAAACATTTAATTTAAAAAAATGCGTTAATTCTTTAAATCTAATTGAAATTGCAATTAAAAATGGAAATATTGACACATCACATCTTGAAAGAAAAGACTTTCGCAGCTTCTGGAAAAGCACCAGCAAGCATAACCCTGGGCAGGGCCTGCCAGTGAGCGTCGATGGGGTGACAGATGCTAAAGGTATTGCGGAATTATTCAAAGACCATTTCACTGTTAACCCTTTGCCGAGCCACTCGGGGCCGACGCGAGATGTTGGGGCCATGGTGGCTGGGGATTATATATACATTTCTCTACCAAGTTAATAATGAAGGTAATAAGTCACATGAAAAGAGGAATGATGGTCTGAGCATCGAGCACCTACAACACGCGGCTTCTCACCTGCCTAGAGATTTGTATTTACTTTTTAATTTATGTATTATTCACGCGTACTTAGCTGCAAACTTAAAGAAAACAGTTATTCCTATTGTAAAAAACAAAACCGGAGACATCTCATCTAAGACGAATTTCAGGCCAATTTCCTTGGCAACTGTCATAGCTAAAGTTCTGGACAGTCTTCTGAACAGTGAAGTTAATAAGTATGTGCAACTGCAGTAGGCACAGTTCGGCTTTAGGTCAGGTCTTTCAACTGAAAGTGCTGTACTTTGCTTGAAACACACTGTGGAATATTATTCGAACAAGCAAACACCTGTATACGCCTGCTTTTTAGATCTAAGTAAGGCTTTTGACCTGGTTCAGTACGATTTGTTATGGGCTAAGCTGGAGAAATGTCAATTTCCTAGGATCTAGTGGCAATATTTCAGTTCTGGTATCCGACTCAAACTAACACTGTTAAATGAAAAAATGAAATGTCAGAGGCTTACGGGCCTTACGGCTTAAAATGTGGGGTAAGGGGGCTTACCTCCCCCACGCTGTTTAATTTATATGTTAATGAACTGACTGCTAGACTAAGCAGCATTCATGTCGGCTGCTATATTAATAATGTGTGTATTAACAACAAAAGCTATAAGCTAACTGACGACATGGTGCTGCTGTGCCCTTCAGTCAGTGGTCTGAGGAAATTAATTGATGTATGTGAAAATTATGTTCATACACATGATTTGAAATATAACACGTCCAAGAGTGAAATTATGGTTTTCAAAACGGCAAATAAAAAAAAGAACCCCTCGAATATACCCGTGATTTCTTTGAATAATACGCCCTTAGACATATCTCGGTCACATTGTGACAGAGGACTTGAGGGACGACGCTGAAGTCGAAAGGGAGCGCAGAGCGCTGGCGGTTAGGGCCAACATGATAATCCACAGATTTAGCTTAGCACAGGTAAAATTGACATTATTCAGAGCATACTGTGTGCAGGGATGTGTCCCTATACACCTGTAATCTGTGGACTCATTGTTGGAAAAAGTCGCTTGGCGCTCTCAGGGTTCAATATAATAATGCGTTCAGGGCGCTGTTGGGGCCTCCGCGCTGGTGCAGCGCGTCGGGCATGTTCGCGGACGCGCGGGTGGACGGGTTCTCCGCGGTAAGTAATCGAAACAATCTTCATAGCACATGCACTATTTCGATTTGATCTTGATTTCCGGGACATAGTTAATCTATTTACATAAAAATGTATAGTGGAATTATATATGTTTTATGTACGCCCATAACTTCTGAACGTCTAGGTACCACGAGTAGGTACTTTGAATTTACATTATCATAATCCCAATACATTTTTTTACGCGAACGATAACGAAAATTTAAAGTGGCAACTCGTGGTAGACGTTCAGAACATCGACAATCGTCCTAAGGCGGCTAAAAGCTATTTACTTGTATATACATCGAATTATGACTGGTTACTTTATATACTTACACGAATTATATTCATCACTTTATTAAACCTTATCGTGAACATTTGCAGTATATATAGAAATATTTCGAAGCATTTAAGGGACCTATTTATTATATTCTTCTGATGAAAGCCAAGATGCTGAATGGTTTTTTTGTAGTTAAGCTAATACGAACGGAAAACAAAAACATGAATTATCTCATTAAAGCAGCAAGCGTGTCTAGAAAGTGTTCAGGCTTTTAAAAAGGTAATGGTAAACGACGGAAGGAAGTTTATTCTAAGTAAAATAATGTAGCACGCACGATGACGGAAACGGCGCGGCGGAACTTTGCGCAAGCTCGAGAGAGGGGCAGGCAGGGTGCGGCGGCGCAGCGTTGCGCAACAGCCAGGGGTGCGGCGGCGCAGCGTTGCGCAACAGCCTGGGCCGTCGCAGCAGCAGCTTTTGTTCGGAGCAGCACTAAAGAATGTGAGTTATCTCAAACTAAATATGCGCCAAACAACACCCTTATTTTCCACACAAAGATAGAAATTGGAAAATTACGACCTGATCCTATATAAGACCAAAGCGGGATACGAACCCGCGACCTTTCACACTCCGGGTGGCTGTTTTTTCCAACTGAGCTAACCCAGCGAATTTGTCCAGTGTATTTTACGTTGTCAGCCAACGTTGTTTCATCAATGTTGTATATATGCACGCCTTTAACACCCGAAAGAACTATTTATGCAAATATTTGACTTTATATTAGTGTTTTTTTTAGCATTTACTTAACACACAACACAACGATAGACACTGGAAAAATTCGACCTGATCCTAGGGATATTTAGTTTGAGTTAGCCCACATTCGGTAATCCCGGTAGAGTCCCTAGGAGCAGGTCCATTTTTGTCAGTTTCTATCTTTGTGTCTAATCTAGACAAGCTTGCTGAAGGTCGATTCACGAGGCAGGCACTGCCGTAACGTAATTGTAACTACATCATCTTGACGGCCCTTGACGTGTTACCTGCTATTTCCTCATGAAATTGCTGAATTTATTCAAAAAGATTATCGCATAGTATCGGAATCAAATGTCTATCTTTGGTAGCTGGTTATTTTTTATTTTACTTACAACTCATGACCATTGTCAAGGTTTAACTCATAAATGGCATAATTTAAAGAAGCTTTCAAAATGACGTAAGGTTTTCACCAAAAAATTATTACGGCGTTAGATAAAATCTTTAAAATAAAGACTAATTACGAATGTCGTGAGTCGTAACAATAAGTTTTTTCTCGTTGTTAACTTACATGGCATATAACAACGTAAAATGGCGTAAAAAGATAATAATAAAAATATTAATGTAAGAACCATAGTTTTGTCCATAGTTATTTTATAATTTATAAATCAATGATTTGTTCTGAACCTGCAGTAACAATGATAACACTTACTCGTACTTAATGGTGATCGTACATAAATTAATGATCTTTACAATACAAAGTAATCCATATCAACATCAATTAGTAACTTTTTTCATGTTTTTGACTTCCGATAATTATTTATCGGAAGTCAAACTTGTTTGTGACTTCCTGTTTGACTGTAGATATGAATTGAATGAAACAACAAAATCAATTAAATATTTTTACTAAAACGAAATAACAGTAACTTAATCTATTCTATTTACAAAAATTGTACCTCGTTCTTTGTACCTAACTTCAGACTTGCGTCCTTAAGTAACAGAAGGCTATGACTTAGTTGGCTCCCTTATTGAATCTTAGATCTTCATTTCCTCTTGTGGTAGGGTCCTCCGCCGTGACCGGAACCTAAGGCGTTCGTGTAACTGTCCCCGCCGAAGCCGCCACCACCGTGACTACCATGACCACCCCCGAAGTCGGATATGCTGAATCCACCCCCGCCATGCCCTCCTCCCCCACTGCTTCCAAAGCCTACACTGTAACTATCACCCCCATGTCCGCCTCCGTGGCCGCCACCAAAACCACCCCCGTGGCCGCCACCAAAACCGCCCCCGTGGCCGCCACTGAAACCGCCTCCGTGTCCTCCGGAGCTACCGTGGCTGACGAGGGTATAGGTGTCAACGCTGGCGCCTCCGCCACCTCCTCCACCGCCGTGTCCGTGGCCGCCACCGAACGAATCCAGGCCGCCGCTAGACGAGTAGCTGTCATGGCCACCGCCACCTCCACCTCCGTGGCCACCGATGCTATAGCTATCATGTCCGCCTGATCCACCTCCGAAACCACCACCTGATCCATGACTGTCATGTCCTATGCTGTAGCTGTCATGACCACCGGACGATATTCCGTGACCGCCGCCGCCACTACCCCCGCCGCTGTAGCTGTCATGGCCGCCGGATGAGAACCCGTGTCCTCCCCCTCCACCGCCGCTGTAACTGTCATGACCTCCAGAAGAGAATCCATGCCCGCCGCCGATACCAGAAAAACCACCGCCGCCGTGATGGTCATCATGACCACCGAATCCACCTCCAATACCCCCGCCATGGTCATGTCCACCGCCTCCGTGACCTCCTCCGAAGCCACTGTCGTGACCGCCACCAAATCCGCCCCCGTGACCACCGCCAAATCCACCTCCGTGACCTCCGCCGTGACCACCGCCGTGACCACCGCCTAAGTCATAGCCTCCGTGACCGCCACCACCAATTTCAACACCTCCGTGGCCTCCTCCTCCGAAATCGTGGCCGCCACCGAAGTCATGTCCTCCGGA
Source organism: Udea olivalis (assembly GCA_947369235.1). Classification (NCBI taxonomy): domain Eukaryota; kingdom Metazoa; phylum Arthropoda; class Insecta; order Lepidoptera; family Crambidae; genus Udea; species Udea olivalis. Next base: position 24,125,314 of record OX376340.1, read on the forward strand.
TCCTCCATGGCCTCCTCCAAAATCATGGCCGCCACCGAAGTCATGTCCTCCAGAACCTCCGTGGCCACCTCCGTGGCCACCACCGTGGCCGCCTCCGAAATCGCTAGTTATTGACACGATATGTGAGTGGTCGTCACCACCATATCCGCCCCCACCACCCCCGTGTCCGCCTCCGTGGCCACCACCGCCGCCGAATCCGCCATGACTTCCTTTCAAATGATCAATGAAGCCACCGTGCAGATGTTCAGCGAAGCCACCTCCGTGTCCTCCGCCTCCGTGGCCGCCACCGCCTCCGTGGCCGCCACCGCCTCCGTGGCCGCCACCGCCGCCGTAGCCGCCTCCGCCATGGCCGCCGCCGAATCCACCACCGAATCCACCGCCTCCGCCATGCCCGTGGTCGTCATGATGCTCATGTACTATCACTTCTTTAGATGAGTGAGATTCTTCAGGTATGTGAACTCGGATGTGAACACTGAAACAACAAAGTGAATGTTAAGTCACATTGTCATCATAACTTCATTCCCGCAATGCAGAAAAGTTACACTGATACAATAGATACACGAGAGAACAATAGATCGCAGCGCCAGCAGGTCAAACGTGACATCAGTGGAAACAAAGTGTAAGGATAGGTCTATCATTACAAACAATGGTTGATTTTCACCGTTTACCGCAATGAAGAGACGCGTGAGAATCGCTTATAGAATGAAATCTCTACCAAATTACTCCATCCAAGTTTTTTGCGGTTCCTCAGCTTCATCATTTCTAGGCGTAACTAATCGGTATTCAAATGCGCGAGGAACCGCCGCCAGTGGTGAATAATAAGACAACAAATAGAGTGTTAAATGAAGAAACTGGGCAGATATATGGGAACATGAGAATGGATTACTAACTGTTCATGTCCTCCAAAAGTCGCGAAGCAGACGCCAACGCTAGCCAGTAGGAAACAGCTCAGCTGAAATTACAATAATATCATCAATTTTGAATGTTCGTACTTCCTAGTAAACTAACAAAGCCATACAACGATAAATTATGAAGTCTTAGCATATTAACGCAAAGATCATGTCTATGCATGGAATCGAAAGTGGTCAGTACACTGTGTACTAGATAGAATATCTTGTTGCGAGTGACGTAAGCGGTAATACGAGCACTTGCATGTGCGCAGGTTTCACGCGCGGGCTTCCCCTCATCTGAGTGCATAGTGCTACCTCATGAATTCACATGAAACATTATACGCCATGGATAAAGCTAATTTAATTCTAGGATAACTTTTGAATTTAGTGCACTTAATTATTAAAGACTGTATATTGTTTAGAATAATTATTTTATATCAATAAACTGTGCACACTGTACATTTAGAACAAACAAAACAAATCAAATTATTATTATTTTATGTACGAGTATTATGATAAAAATCCACTTTTCAATTTTCACACAACCCTACGTGTGTAAACGACAAATCCAGGGTCGTTTTCACGAAGGATCTTCGCTCGCAATGTTCAGTCCAGAGTTAGGCTACTCACGGCTAAATAGGAAGCCATGATGCGCGGGCGCACGTCTCGCCCTTGTCGAGCAGGTGATCTGAAAGTTTGCACTGTGACGCTGCAAGCTCCGCGCCAGCCTTATATATGACAGTGAATGTCCACAACCCCTACTCCGGGTGATAAAACATATTGATAATGTAAATTTAGCTTTTTTAATTGTCAAAGCAATTCGCACTTGATCACAAACTCAAATATTCACGATGTACTTTTATTAAAAGTCAATCTTTATAATATGATCAAAATTTCAACACTGTTTAGAAGTAAATCTCTTTCTGTGAACGAGCAAAATATCTATTTGGGACTTTTAAGCAAACCTAAGTAGGTAGTATATTTAGTTTAAGTTATCTTTATCGTTCTTTGTTTTTTAATATCTTAACAATTTTAACGTTCCATAATTACATGTGATTCATCGCCGTATAATTAAAACCTATTATTTACATTTACTACAGGCGTCTTATACTAATTAAACTGTTGTGCATTAACTTCTGACGTTTTTTGTAAGTACACCCACAAAATATTGTTCAATTGGATTGATTATGTTTATGGTACCTGGAATTATTAGCTTGAGAATAAAGTGACAAACAGTAGGCCTAACAGGAAAGTTTCACATTTTGTTAATCTCTGTCTGATTCTGGTAGAAAAAGTGTTAATCTACTGATCAGAAATTAATTCTCAGCACAATAGTACTCATACAATAGTGTCGTTTTATTATGGCAGGCTGTTACCGGGTAGACAATAGAGGCTGCTCTTACTGCGACCACTAACACAAAACTTATCATAGTCAGATAGGTACTTCGTAAGCAGAATTATTACCAAGAAAATCAATAGTTACAAACTTGCATGTCAAAACTTATCATTGTTTTTAAATAGTTACGGTTTGTGTGAATTTAATTTAAGATATCAATTTACAGTATGAACATTTCGAAATCTAGAAAATAGCTGCAATACTAGTAAACTAGGTAAAGAAAAATATAGTTAACGTTCGAGTCAAACTAGAATTTTAATTTAAAGAATCTATAGATACAGGCTCTAAAATTAGTATAATATTTACCTACATTTTGTAGTTTGGCATCAGTAAAGCAAAACCTAGCAGTAGCATCTAATAACTGTCAAAAAAAATAAAAACTTATTGAAACTAATAAAATAAAATTGAGGATCTTTAAAACCTTCTAGCAAATTATAAAATAAATATCATTGTAATAATATTGAGTCGTTAATATGCTAAAGTACCCCAAGCACAAAACAAATATACCTACTAACATTGAAATTCTATTGTATTTGGAGGTGTTATTGATTTTATTATGGATAACGGCCAGAAAGAAGTCGCCGAACTGAAGATTGAGCTCAAAAACATAAACATCAAATATATTGATTGTAGTTATTTGTGTTCCATTGAGTTGTAGATGATTAATGTATATTAATAAAGGTTAATAAACCATCCTTTATTAATGTGCAATAATAAATTACAACTCACAAAACACAAAATTGATACTAATAGGGCAAAATAAACCATGCTTTATTAATATACAATAATCAACGAGGCTATTTTTTTATTGGAGTAAATTTATCACTGCGAATGGCTACGGGCTACTGTTTTAATCGGTATTTATCTACCGTAGGGAACTTTTTCCCTCCTGTTTTATTTGCACACATAACAACGCTTGACGCCAGACTGATGCATTACACGGAGTAAACACCCTGACTAGTTAAATTCCGTAAGCTACCCGATTAATTTCTTCATTTGTGACCTTATCTCGTTTTCATTTAAAACAACAGAGAGAGTGCGTTTATACATGAAAAAAGGAATAATCAGAGAATCAATAACTTTAATTACCGCTAATCGATTATATTTAATGAGATGTATCTTGACTGTTAAATGTCTAGGGCCAGTTTTACTACCTGTTAGGCTACATTTCCCAAGCTAGTAATAGGCGCCTCGCATCCCAGTGGATGCAGTGAAGAAGGCCTACACCTTAGCGGTTGAAAATGGCTAAAGAAGAAGATACTATCACAATACGTCAGTACGTATTGTGATAGACGACTACGAGAAGGCGAGGAAGAGAAGCGTCCACGAGGAAGACCGCAGATGCGTTGGTGTGACGACATCAAAACGTCAGTACGTATTGTGATAGTATCTTCTTCTTTAGCCATTTTCAACCGCTAAGGTGTAGGCCTTCTTCAGTTTATGCCATCTTTTACGGTCTTGAGCAGTTTCCAACCACTTTGTTCCCGCCAGTCTTTTGATGTCGTCACACCAACGCATCTGCGGTCTTCCTCGTGGACGCTTCTCTTCCTCGCCTTCTCGTTTTATTGTGAATTAAACCTGGTAATATTCCCTTTCTAACTCTTGAAAACTTAAGTAGAGATACAATTGACAACAAGTGTTGTCATTAAAAAAATATCTGGAATTACAAAAATTAGAAACAACATTTTATTTCAGTTACTGCTCTTCTGCTCTGGGAATCAAACAGCAGCTATTACTTTACTCTTAAATTTTATTAATCTTAGTTCTGATAAAATAAATTCCAAGCATGTAATTGTAAATGTAAACTCTAAACAGCGTATTAATTTTGTTTTTTTTGGCCTTGCAAAGGTTCACAAAACTCAAGATACCTTTTTGCATCGGAATATCTAGGTGTGATGGAATTGTAGATACTTAATTCGACTAAAAAACAACAACTCGAGCGGCCTGACAGCAGTATGGCGTTGATCAATTATGACACAAACATAATACATGACATGTCATATCTGTGAGATGGACTAGAAATCTGTGTTCGTTCAGTTACGCAAAACGCATAAGTACGTGAGCGTCAATGCGTCTGTAAGTGAGTTGTTCCATTATGTACCATTGCGTCTGTGTTTCCTGATCCTGATTCTAATGGCTGCTTTCTTGCGCCCCCGGCTCTGCCTCACTAATGATCCCTTACCTACTAATACATTTCCTTGGTATCAACATACAGATCACATGTTATCATCGAGCAGACTTGACTAACTGGATTTAACTGACCACTATATTGTCTTTTTGTCCCGCTTCACCAATTTCAAATGACACGACCGACCAATTAAAATCTTGGCAATATTCATCTATGGTGAAAGAAAAGCACAATGCACAATATAGGTACTCGTACAATATTTAATATGTTAAAACCCTTTGTGCAAGGTTCCATTGCCTGTTTTTTTAATTCTTAATAGTTAAAGAATTAAAAAAAACAGGCAATAGAACCTTCTCTTTACATCTTTACTAAATGCTATGTATTACAATTGGTTATCGCTAACTTAACCTAATAGCAATAATAAAATGGATATGTGTCAATCAGTCGTACTGAGCCCCTCAGGCATAGCCTTTTCCAAATTACACAACTTCCGGTTATCTGGCCGTTTTGCGTAAAAACCTGGACAATGAAATCGAGCACGAGGTAATTGCTGCCTTAAGCTCGTCAATTACTCGAGGAGGGCTTGCCCGTCTTTGTCCGATCGCATTTCGTAATCTTCTCTCCTTGCAGAGCCGTGTTCTTTGGTGAATAAGATTAATTGATATTTTTGATATTACGTACTGATGCACCAGAATATTTCGATTATTTTGATATACCTACTTGGATAGAAACGAAACAAAAAAATAATTTTGAACATAAAACATTTTTCTCAATAAGTCTTACTCACTTTGGTTTTCAGCCAACTTGTCAATTTTGTTTCGTCTAACTTTAAACTTTATAAATTGAGGTCTGTTTAGGGTATTAACATTACTGGATATAGGAATGGTAATAAGTAAGATTCACGCCAAATTCGAATCGGAGCCTAATGAATAAATAACAAAAGAAACAAAAGCGACGATAAAAGAAGAAGTACATAAAGATAAACTTTTGTATCAAATATTTCGTTCCGCCTAATCCGCAAGGCCCGCCGGTCTGACCAAGTCCGATACGGACCTTAATTACTGTAAAGATTCTACAACTTTCCTTATATTGCAACATGCGCTCAGACACGCGCCTTTCGGTCTACTTTAACTATTCAACTTAACTCGTGTAGGCACTGCGTTGGCTAGCAGAGAGTTAGTGACCTAGGGCATGTTATTAATTGAAGTTAAAACCTCTGCAACACTTGTCGGGCACGCGTATGTAGGTCATTTTGATCGTTGGTCAACCAATCAATTTTTTTTGGAGAGGTGTCACACCACTTTTTTGAAATTGAAGAAACAGACCACCAGATGTTGTGTTTGACAGCCTTTTTAAAAATAAAATCCGACTATAATATCGTTTTTTGTTGGCTAAGCATGACTGACCCGAGTTCATCTCGTGGGAAACCCGAGATTTCCTAACATCAGCCATGTAACAATGTTACTTGATCTTATGAGGACGTTGAAAGTAAACAAGCAAGTTTATTTGTTATTATTACTGACTCTGAATAATGTCATGCCTTCCATTCTTAGGTACCTAACAATGGCAGTTACCTTTAAAAATTTGTACAGATTATTCGTTATTACCCATTTCACTAAAAAGGCTAGGGTTTAGGTACTCCAGATCCTTAGACCGTGTGATCCCGAGTTCCAATGTGGCTAGAACGATTTTTGTGTTAATTATACAATTTGTGGCTAACTCTCTCTCTCTGGTTATTGCAAACACCGATAAAAAGCAAAGCAACGGCAATAACAGCGGAAGGTTCGCCACCCACCACGTAGGGTCCGACACGTTTGGCGGGACCTGAGATTCGGACCGATTTGTTGGTCAGGACGGCAACAGCCTAGTCTCAACTTACCTCTGACTACGGGATTTGGTCATGGGCGTCATGCTATATGTTGACTATCAATATTGCCACTCAACGGCATTTCTTTCATTGTCATTACTGTACATTATCAATTAATGATATGTATCAATTATTGCCTTAGTTTTCTGAATCGACATGGTTTTCTTTGATTATCCTAGTATCTTAATCGACCTGATCATCGTAATCTGAGCATCGTCATTTGAATAATAATAATATAATATAATATGCGCCAGACAACACACCACTTGTCTCGAAGTAAGGATACATATTCTTGTTTTGCTAGGTACCAGACAGAGAAATAAACCAGGGACGTTTCCCAGCACTACCAGACCCGAGCCAATTTTCCCGATCGGGAATCAAACCCGGTGCATCACGCCAGCCAAGGCGAGAAACCGAGCTACAGCATACGAGTATTAGGTCGTCAAATGTCGGCGGCTTGTAAAAATATCGATATTTTACAAGCCGCCGGGTTATGACGCGGCGGCTTACATTTGTTGACTTCATTTGGTGCACAAACACTAGTTGGTAGAATGTGTCGACGTGCAGCTTCTTTCATTGCATAAAATTCGAATCTCTACATCCGCGTTAACATCTTGACCTCCTATCGAAGTCGATGACTCTGTTGCGAAAGTCGTAGGTAGGTTATTTGGTGTTAAAGCAAATTCAATTATTTAGTTCTTTGTAAAAATATCATGCTATTTCTTATGAGACTTAACTAACATTTGCCTCAATTCACGTATTAATTCGAGTTTGGCGTGATCACTAAAGGAGAAGGGTACCGTTTACGTCTGCCGTCAATCAAGCTAGTTTAAAAATCCTTTATTATACAGTATTTATCGCATCAACGTACTTACTTAAATATCTGGGACATTATACTCGTACGAGTACACCACTATCATCGGATCACAAATTCCTGAGAGAGAATATAAAGAATCATATATATTGGTGGTCAGATATTTTTATGACATTCATAAACCCTCCTAAAGTATAAAAACTAATGTTCATCAAGTAGTTTTTGGACAGAGCCGTTTTAAAGGGGACGTCTGCCCATTGTGCTAACGCTTCAGTCAAGGTTTACAAGATACATTTATTAGAAAAATACATAGGTACTACTAAAATCATTTGAAATGTTTAGACGTATGCACGAACACCTAGTTTTTAGAGGGTATGATAGTAGTCGTTCTTTCAGAGATGCTCTTAAGAAAACGAAAAACGCCAAAGCAGTAGGTTACCGGGTAAACGGTGGGTCAGTTGGGTACAATGGTTCTTGCACATATTGTCTAAACCAGTATGGGTACTGCTGCCGCTTGTTCCCTCACGGACGGCCTAGGGTGGGTCTGATTCACTGTGTACATAGTGGGTGGCTCACTTTGTACTTGTTGTATCTTGCTTTGGTTTTTCCCTGACAGGTTAAGGCGCGAACTTACGCCAAAATAATTTTTGGGGTAAGTTCGCGCCTGAACCTGTCAGGGAAAAACCAAAGCAAAATATGAAAATTCCGTCGTGGTCAAAGGCCTAATCCTCCTAAATGGATGGGCAAAAAAATCTATGGAAAACAAATAATAAACTATCTATAATTAATAAATAATATACTAACTATTGAACATGTTATCTTAATTTTGTTAATTTGAAATTGTCGTAGCATTGGAATTATTTTACTAAAAAAAAACTTGAAAAAGGGTTTTGTAAAACTTCAATTTGCTAAGGCTGCTAAACTATAGGTGTGATCTTTATAGTTTCTACAAGCAAATATAGGCCATCGACTGTTCTTTAATCAGTTTGTTGGACTTTGACCACGACGGATTTTTTGTTTTTGGCTTGAGTTCTCGCCCTATGGAAATTGATCAATGTTTAAAATACATCCGAATATCGATTTTTATTTTATCTAGCTGATCCATCAGGCATCGTCCTGCTAATTTCAATTAAACCGCCATGAATTATAAAAAAATTACAGTCAAAAATATGTCGATCCCTTTTACCTAAAAATATGTTGGATTGTTAAAATTTTCATCATCATCATCCGTGCGGTCTATCCCGGTTGTGAACCCACACTGGTGTGTGGGCTACCAGGGTCCGCCTTACTTATTTTTTTGGCCCACTTCGCGCGGTCTTGTGCATCCTCAGTGGTGAGTCTGTTGGCACGCATGTCACCCTTGACGACGTCGAGCCATCGCTTCATGGGTCGACCTCTTCTACCGGTACCTGGCGGGGGCAACAAATGTCTGACCATGCCGGCCAGACATTTGTTGCTCACGTAGTTTGCCGAACTCCGTGAGACATGACAATACCAACGAAGGCGGCACTCCTGCAGCTTGTCTGCGATGTCACGCACACGAAGGCGCGGGTATAGGTGTTCCGCACGCGATCTTTGCGTGAGACTCCACAAATCCACCGGAGCATCTTCATTTCCGTGACGAGCAGGTCTTGCTTGTGTCGCTCTAGTAACGGCCATGTTTCACTGGTTGCCATGTGATGGTTTTACAGACCTGCCCCTTTAGCTTGATCGGCATTTTGGGGTCACAAATGACACCAGTCACCTTACGCCATTTGGCCCAAGCTGCGGAAATTCGGGCTTTGACGTCGCTGTCGATGTCCCCGGACGCGCTTAACACAGATCCCAGATATTTGACACGGTCCGTGAGCTCGACCACGTCAACGCCTATGCGGACGAACTGGGGATTTGTGCTTAACACCACAAATCCTCCACAATTGTTGAAATTTTAATACGCAATAATTCATATTTTCACCACTTTATATACTACACACAAGAGATTAATGTTTTATGAGAACTTCAGAGCCCTAACGAAAAAAAAATATGTCATGATAGTGAAAACTAAATAACATAACTATTATCTTTGCAAGTTTTCAGATTCGAGGCGACTTTTACATAACACCAATTTAGTTTTCTTTTGAATAAATAATTTGCTAGTCCAACCAATGTTTTATTTCCTCAGAAAAATCCCCCGGTCCTCTGTGAACTAGGAGTTCATTCACTGTTCACCACCTGGTGTACACACATGGTGGTCCAATTCTGCCCTTTTAAAGAAACCTTATTTACTCTGCTAAAGTTAATATAATACACAATCCATCAAAGTTAATTTCAAGCCAATCTGAATGGCAGGATAAAAGATATGAACGTTCAAAAAAAAGTGACCCACCGTTTACCCGGGTCATCGGGTAAACGGTGACTAAGCATTTATGATTCCCTAATAGATACTAGTAAGTCGATAGTTCGTTATTTTTCTGCAGTGGGACATCTAGGCTGATAATGCAGAAACTTTTAAAAACAGGTCCATTGTTGCTGACTAGGTCCCAGTTAGAACAGTCGTTTATTGTAGTTCAGAGGCCTTACTACAATCCCTTATATTTTGTCAAGTTCATTCCTTAAACTAAGCGAACTATTTCGTAATATGATCTCTCAGTTTCAGCCAGTCAGCGGCTACCTGCACTATCACTATTGCATATTCTAGGCTTGATATTTACTGTTAACTTTGCTCGCTACCTATATATTACATAATTATTTTGACTGAATTTTACAGATTGTAATAAATAAATAAATAAATAAAATAAAAATATAAGTTTTATTATTTCCAAATCTAATACAATTTTATATTAATGAGTCTTCCCGTTGAGTAGTCATAGACACTCGATAAGGGAATGGCTAGCTACTTTCCTTAGTACAGTGATTCAGAAATTTAATAAAAGTAAACAAACAAAACACTTAAACTATTATTGTAATATATAGATTGGGTCTCCACTCGATGTGTGTGTGTGTGTGCGTGTGCGTGCGCGCGCGTGTGTGTGTGTGTGTGTGCGTGCGTGTGCGTGTGTGTGTGTGTGTGCGTATTAAGGTACTCGGTTTAAATCGTACTAATCAGTAATTATATGCTAATATTGCAGCTTAAAACATTCGCATTAGTTTAAGATTACATAACTTGCATCACGGTTGTATCTTTTCAATTGCTTCCTGCTAACTCATGCGGTATTAAATTGTACTACCAGTATTATTACATGCCATTTTATGGGCCACAAATCGCGGTCAGACGGTCAGCGTGAGCGAAAAGTAGGATGTTCAACAATGTCGACTACCGCAAAGGTCAACACCCGGACGGTGTGACGTAACTCGGGGTTCACGTTTATGTACACGCACACCTCGACATTTGTACATGTGATGTTTCTGCATAGGTAGGGAGGGACCCTTTATATCCAAGACCGTCATTAAACTATTTGGGGCCCTAAGCATATTAGAATGATGGGTTTTTACGTTCTAAAATTTAACAAAAACTGATGTTTGGGGCCCTCAGATCAGGGGCCCTAGGCACGTGCCCTACGTGCCAAAAGGGAAAGAGGGGCATGTCTATATCAAACGTGACTGTAGACTCCTTTTGTAATTTCAATTTCTGAAGTCTTAATTGCCTTTCTTCTTTCAAAACGGAATGTTTTAACTTTTACCTTCACTCAAATCCAGAAAAACTGTTTTCAAAACATTATTAGGCCTTATAAAAGGCAAAGACATTCAAACGATGCTTGATATTACGAGTGAGCTTTTAAAATCAGAGACAAAAAAAACTACTCAAGTGTATTGTTGATAAATAGCTTTGGCGATCGTTTTTGGCGAACAAATAGAAATGAAACTAAAAAGTACAACTCTGTAATAATGCCATTGGATGACGCTTTGCTGATCAGACAGAAATGAAACTAAAAAGTGCAATAATAACATTGGATGACGCCACGCGATTGAACCGCGTTGCCCGTAGTTCATTGTCATTGAACCGCCATTGTAGCATTTGTAGCAGCGCGAGAAAGAAAAATAAAGTACACTCAGCCGCGAAATATAGATATCAATCATCAATCAACATGTAAGTGAGTATAAAATTATTCCGTTACTCACTAAGTGATAAATGATACGCACAGCCGAGACTTCTGGGCGCAGAAGGCTGAAATTTGGCATGCAGGTTCCCTAGGGAGTTTAGAGCAGCGTAAGAGTGCAATTACCGGTTTTTTTACTGGAAAAAACAGGTACGGTACGAAGACGCGGCTAAAATTCTTTAAAGTATGCATGAAAAATAAATTAATTCCAGGAAGAGATAATTAACGATGTACATGTAGGCATTCATATCATTGTTTACAGACTTATCTCACTTCCCATAGTTCCCATGCTAATGTAATTGGGTACTTTATGGCCTTCCTTCTGCGCCTCGACCTACTCAATCATTTTTAACAGATGTATAATATATAAAAAAATTGTTTTGATTACCATATTTTGTAGATTTAATAACGAGTTCAACCTTCTGCATTTTTTAAATTCAAACAACTTTAACTAACGTTAAACTAAACGTTGAAGAATAACAGGAATACTCGTATAAAAATAAATAAATTGTAGCATTCTAATTTTTCCGATGTTGAAGCCAAAAGTCATTAGTTTTGTTAAAAAAAATAATGTAGACACTCCCGATACCGATAAATAAATTAAATTTACAAAGCAGTCGACCACTTCGTTCTGAATCGGAGGAGTGGGTCTACTTACATGCGAGTTTAAATGAGACTCGAACTTACTTACGTCGATGTAATTGACCAAAACAACTTTTTTCTACAAAAGTAAATGAAATTATGCTAGGCGAGTTGTAGAGAGTTCCATTATGTAAGCAACTTAATTGAATACGAACGTTAGTAATTATTAACTAAGCCAAAAACAAGATTGCTATCGTCGCTTACGTCTCAAACATTTTTTGCTCTAAATTAGTGGAACTCGGTCATTGACTTCAAAAATTTAATAAATTATGAAGATAAATATTCCATATTATTATTTCAAGTTTAATCTTACGAGAATAAAATCATGCATCGGGAACCTGAGTAGGTATCATACTGAAATATATAACGACCCGTTTGGCGCAGCAGTTATTATGACTGAGCGACGCGACGGTTCGATTCCCGCACTAGCATAGACATTTGTGAAGGAGCAGAAATTTTGGTTAGGATTGGGTGTATGTGCTACCTACATTCGTTGTTTCTGGTTTTCGTACACAGGAAACATCACTTTAGGTCCAGCCAGAGTAATGAATGAAAGTGAAAATGAAAAATATAATCACATAGACTTATAAAAAGTACTAACGACCAGTCAAACCAATTATTACTAGCAAAAATATACTTAATAAAATAAACGTAAAAAAATAATATTATGAAACTTAATATCATAAATAAACATAATATGACTCTACCACACCAGTTCGGAGATTGATTCCGATCGAGAAGAACCCGGCAAGAAACTCGATAGTCACTGTTTTTAATCTTGTTTTCATAAAAATTGAATTGACAGAGTAAAGTCATAACAAAAAATGTGGAGAGAGAGAAGCAGATTTATTTATTTATTTATTTATTTGCAAGTCACATTACAAAATGTTAAGGTGGTATTAATAAAGTAACTAAGGTTTACATGTGACGCCCCGCAAGGGCACAGCAATAGGAGAGGGCTAACATTGTTTTAAAACTTTTGAAGCATAAACATATTCTTAAAATTAATAACATTATTAACATTATTAAAAAAATCAATAACATTACAAAATAATATTACAAAATAATACTAACTAACCTTTAAATTTAGAGTTTGCTAAATACAAATACATCCCTTACTTTTAAAGAGGCGCATTAAATTTATTTTTTGGTTTAATTTGATTTGTCGTCGAAGTATTCTTTTAAATTATAATAACATTTGATGGAGAGAAACTTCTTTAATTCTTTATGAAATAGCGTTGGTTTTTCTATATTTTTTAAGTAATTTGGTAAATGGTTGTAAATCTTAATCATCATAGGATGAGGGCTTGATGCAACTAGCTTTAATTTTGTAAATGGTACCTTGAGTTTATTTAGATTGCGGTTATTTCTTTTGTTATTTACTACGGGACAATATAGGTCCGGGTGTTTCCTCACAAACTTACAGGATTCACAAATGTAAATACAGGTAAGGGTAAGTATTTCATATTTAGCAAAATGTGGTCTACAGGATTCTAATTGAGTTATATTTGTTAGTATTCTTACACACTTCTTTTGTAAAATAAAGACCCTTTCCGCATCACAACTGTTTCCCCATAAGATTACGCCATAGGAAAGTCTAGAATGAGCGTATGCATAGTATGCCGTAAGGGCAGTCTTAAAGTCAGTTACTCGTTTAAGGTGGTAGAGAGCATAAATAAAGGAAGATAGTTTATTTAATAGTTTACGTATATGGGGTATTATAGGTAAGATGACCACAAATTCTTGTCATTTAAATAATTTGTGACTTGGCCTTGTGAAGAGGCAGTTCAACAAGAGTTTGCGTGATATCAAAATACTTTACACATTGACCGGCCAAAACGAATTCTCATCACGTATATTTCGGGATTCATTTAGAATCCTTTGAAGCCTATAAAGATCAGCTTGTTTACGAAATGGCTACAGTCACTGATTCAGCTCGCCAACATGTGGCAACATTTTGTCGTATCGTATAGCAAAACTGAACCCTATGTAAAATTTGCTAGAACATTTAGGTTTCGCCACGGGCGCTGCTTAAAAGTGTATACCAATCTTCACGATTATAATATTCAGAGGCGACTCGTGCTCACCTACAGTATTGAATTTTCCTGGTGCAGATTTATACAGGCGGTCTAGCTGCGGCTAAATATAGAGATCTGAGCAGGCGCGGGTGTGGGTGGCGAGGATGGCGAAGGTGGTAAGGGTGGCGTGACCGTGAACTGCGACGACCCCGGCTCAATCCCCTACCCTTTGTGGTCTTAAACTGGGAGTTACGAGCTTATTTTTATTTCTTGTATTGGGATTATAAACATCACTGTTTTTCTTGAAGAGATGCAAGTTTTTACGAACATACTAGAATGTGGTGTTATTATATTTATTTATTAAATTTAATTTACATATAAACAAAAAATCTATAGCTTAGAGTACAAAGTACGTTACAAGTATGTACTTAACAAGTTGTCACATCATTCCGCATTTGATTGCAACTATACTTCGATTGTCACACACCCGTGCGCAAAGCATTCTCACTCTTACGGCTGCTGACATAACAGCTATTAGAGGTCCATCGCCGCGAATCATCAAAGGTGATTTCTCGTTGTGTTTATAACTGAAATAATTATATGAGTGCGATTACGTGAGTACGTTCACTTTTATTTTTAGAGAGGAAGTTTCCGTGGCGGTTATGCAAGAGTGCCCTGCGCCCGCGCCGGTACTTCGCGTTGACCTCATCATGTCAACCGAGGAGCTTTTACGACCACCTGCATTGCGTGCTATGTGTATAGAGTTACTGCATCTCTTATATGGGCTGGTGGATCGAGGTCAATCCGTAAAATAATGTGACCTAGGCGAATTCAATGTATGGACTCTTACACAATTATTTTAAGGTTCTCGTCATCTATTTTAGTTGTTATTTAGAATTAGTTATTCCAGCAAATCTACTTGAATATTTAACATATCTATCAGTTGGGGCCTTATCTTCTGCTATATACTATACTACTATACTATACTGGTCAAGTTTATTCCCTAAACTAAGCGTAGCAAGAACTTCCGTTTTACGATCTTTCATTTCCAGCCAGTCAGCGGTAGCCTGCCACTAACGCCTCTCCTAGGCTGGATATTTACTGACGAAATGGCCCCCCAGTTTAGGTAAATATCTTCATTGGATATAAGCGATCGTAATAAGGCCCCAGGGGTCATCCATCTCTTTTCATCAAGGTTATTTCCTATACTGAGAGTAGCGAGCAATTTCGTCAGTAAATATCTGGCCTAGAGAATGCATTATATTATAGATAGGTAACCGCTGACTGGCTGGAAATGAAAGATCATATTAGAAAATCGCTCGCCACGCTCAGTTTAGGAAATTAACTTGACTGGCTATAAGAGATCGTAACACGAACTCAGGTAGGTAGAGATTCGTACTCAAACTTAAGTATGAAATTTTATTTAACAATGTAACACATTCAATTACCATTTTTTTTGGATTGCGTTAGTTATTTTCAGGCTGACAAAAACCTTAGCGCTAAAAATAAAATGCATTAATAAAAATACTATTAAAAAGGCAATTACGCCTAGCCAGAAGTGTGAACATTAATATTTTCTCCATAATTCAAACTAAATAAAGGCCAAGATCAAAATGTTTATACATTAAATGTATTATTCTGCTGTAGCAGATATTTTGTTTGACATGATATGCTTATACCGAGACGCATTCGTCATGATGAGCAACCACAGAAATACCTCTCTAAGGATGAATGTTTTTATGTGATGTTATTGATAATATTTCTTTGTTGTATATTGCTTTGTTTGTAGTTTCAATGTGTTCAGACCAATTATTAACTTTTAATTTCAGCGAACATTTCCATCCGCCCATTAGTTTGTGTCGTTTCATTCCTTCTTACAGTAAAATTGTGTGGGACAATGGCTGGATTGCAAGCTTCAGTCTGTTTCAAGTCTGTACAAGTGAAATATATTTGAAGTTCCTTAAATTATGTAACAAAGAAATTATCATTCAATTCTGACGCAGAAATATGCAATGAGTTATTATCAATATCTACCTGTGTAGGTATATACAACTTTTCCGTTCACTAAGTGACTGACGCTGGAATCAGAAATGAATAAGAAGTGGGGCAGGCCTTACATGTGATAGACTAGACGTCCCTTTGACTTTCAGTTCTCCTGACATGTGAGATGTGACAGGACTGGACGGACAGGACAGGACAGCATCAATTCGAAGTGTAGGTACTCAACTTTGGCTGCCGTGTCTGGATGAATGATTTTTCGGGGTGAATGACTAACGACAATTCAGTAGGCAATATACAAACTTATCAAAGTAAAAACGAAATTTATAAAATCAACTTTGATTTCAAGGTCACTATACTCGTAGTACTCGTATTGACTAAGCACGTTACTTACTGACTGCCATTTTATTCTTGTAAGTCTTTTGATAATGACCCGGTATTAGTGTCCCCCAGACACAAACTGTCTTGGTCTCGAACGAGGATACTTATCTTAGTATTACGAGATACAGACAAGGATTTATGACAGGGGAGTCTCCGCGCAGCACACAAGTTATTATAACACAGTCCAAGACTGTATATCCGTTATTGATTCGAGTCAGTAAAAATTTAAACTTATATTTACCATTCATTTATTTCGTAAAATTAAAAAGCGGGTGTTGATTGTTTTAGTGACAATTAAACCTATTATCCATTGTTTTTTTGTCAATGTATAATTTTATTGATGTCAAGTGTAAGAAAGTGTATAACTTTCGCCACGTTAACAAGTCAGTTAAGCATCGATGCATACTAATCTTATACATCATCTGATAATCTTCATACATCATGTTAGCTGATTTGTCAACCTCTCGGTAGTTTGTTTGATTCATCAAAATCGCCCCGTTAATTAGCTGATCGTTAAGATCGTTACCTTATTTTCGTTTTCTTTAATATCAGGCATGATGTGCAATAATCGCTCTAACTACTTTAAATCTACATCGTAAATGATCGTTTTAAACGTAATTTGTAACTCTGTAATTGTACCGCTTCTCCCTCTTCACTAAGATGCCACTGAAAGGACGCAGTGCCAAGTCATTGCGGCATTAAGCTGGGTGGTAGCCAATTTGACACCTTTTGTGTTTTTTGTCTTATTATTGCAACCTTTGTTTTATTTTAAGTGTCCAAATAAATTTATTTCTATATCTATTCTTTATGCCCCAGACAACACAACACTTGCCATGGTCTCGTGGTAGGGATTAATAAAATTAATAACTAGTGCATATCCCTGAATTACGAGGTACCAGATAAGGAATTAAGCCAGGGGCGTCTCCCAGCATACCCAGGCCAGAGTCAATTTAGATGAGATCTTTTCTTTTCCTGAAGTGACCCTACCGGGAATCGAACCCGGGACTACGGAAATCCAGGCGAGAAACCGTGTTACAGCGCACTACGCCAATCGTTTCGTCTAGAGGCTCCGTGGCGAATTCCTTTCTAGAAATTATGATTTATATGAGTGCAATGCCCTTATTTTAATTACATATAAAAAGAAGAGTCAGATAGGCAAAACGTTTTACAATTTGGTTCAGTTTCATTACCTGACACTGAATGATGGTTAGTTTTCCAAAAGAAAAAACATTTTTCAATCCGTATGATCTTTAAGTTTTTACCTTATCTTGGTAACATAACATTTTGAGGATTGTGTAAGCCACATTAATATTCTAGTCACATCAAAAGAAATGTACGAGTAGAACTATACCAATTGGTATAGTAGCGATAGTGTTAATTAACAGCAGAAGTCTAGATACTTTAGATAATTTCTAGTACGACTTAGAAACACTTTACATTCTCTTTGAATCTAGCTGCGTTCCTATTATAAGCACTAAACTAAAACAAACCTGGGGCCCTATTTTCATTTCTTATAGCCAGTCAAGTAAATTTCCTAAACTGAGCAATTTAGTCAGTAAACATCTGGCCTAGAGGATGCATTATTGACAGGTAACTGCTGACTGGCTAAAAATGTAAGATCATATTACGAAATTGCTCGCTACTTACGCTCAGTTTAGGAAATTAACTTGACTGGCTATAAGAGACGGTAATAAGGCCCCTGAAACTGGGTCATTCTGGATCCGGAGATTTCGGAGGCAGGGCAATGAAGTTAAGTGACGTGGTAACAAGATTTTTAATTGAACTTATGTCATATGTTTATGCTACGGAGGACAGCAACCTTCATAACCGTTACAAAATAGGTCGTATGTCTGCTGCTTGAAGGTGCTTGTAAAGGAGGGGAGAGGAAATGATGTGGACTGTATAATGGGTGAAAAGTAAAGCGTGTATTGATAAAATATAATAAAAAACAGGAAATAATAAAATAATCAACTATACAAACCAAGACGTAGAACAGAACCCAAAATATGACAGGACTTATGTCAAGAACAGAAAAAGATTCACATTGAAAAAGGTACAAAAACTACAAGAAAGTATTTAGTCGGCAACATCTCTCCCTCTCTTTCAAAATGGAGGAAAATATACGAACGAAGAGAGAAGGAGATTGAGATGGCTTTTATACAGGGAGTTGCACCAGCTTTTTACAGGGGCGGCGAAGGACTCCTCCTGCAGTGGTAACCTCGGCTACTCTCACTAGCCCATCTGCGCCGGGAAATACTCGGGTTATATGGCCACGTGGCCAGGTTCCGCGAGGTAAGTTACCATCGACCACAAGCACGAGGTCACCTACAGCAAGAGTCAGTCCGTCGCCGGTCCTGTCACCTCGCCTAGGTGTCAGAGTTGGGAGGTATTCTCTAACCCATCGGTTCCAGAATAAATCTGTAAGCCTTAATGCCTTACGCCAAGAAGAACGCCCCCATAAATCCTGCGGCTCTGTCTTACCGTAATGGTTAGCCGTGGATGCTGTGCCGATAAGAAAGTGGAACGGCGGTAGTGCCTCTTCATCACTTGAGTCAGCGGGAACGTAAGTTAAGGGCCTTGAGTTGACCACCGCTTCAGCTTCCATCAAAAAAGTCGTCAAAACTGGTTCCTTTGGGGCTCTCTCCTGCAAGGTTACTTTTAAAGCAGACTTCACTGATCGCACAAGCCGCTCCCAAGCACCACCCATTGACAGTGCCGAAGGTGGTATGAAGATCCACTCGATGTTCTGGTTGGTTGCAAACTCTTGAACTGCAGGGCCGTAGAGTTCTCGCATGAATTTGGCAGCACCGACGAACGCAGTCTCGTTGTCTGACCAGATCTGTTGAGGACTTCCACGACGGGCCGTAAATCGACACAGGGCCATCAACGCTGCGTCCGTTGAGAGGTCATGGACTACCTCTAAATGTACAGCCCGCGTCGTGAGACAGGTGTACAAAGCAACCGACCGCTTCTCGTGTCTTCTGCCAACTGTTATCTGCACTGGACCGAAGTAGTCTAGGCCGACGAAAGTGAAGGGTCGGCGATGATGGGCGAGTCGAACCGCGGGGAGGTTTCCAACAGGGGGGTTCAAAGGGATAGCCTTCCTTATTTTACAGTATTGGCAGGCATGTGCTGCTGCTCTGACTGCACTTCTCAGCTTCAAAATCCAGAACTGCTGCCGGAGTTCGTTGACAACAGTCTCGTTATTGCCATGAGCAAAGCGCCGGTGGTAATGGTGAGTCAAAAGTGTAACTGCTGGGTGGCTTCCATCAAGTACAATTGGGAAATTGGTAGCTTCAGTAGACTCTGCAACTGCTCCGATCCGACCTGACAGCGTCATTAAACCATCGCTTCCGAGGACAACATGAAGCTTTTGTAACTTGCTGTGGCGTGGCAATGGCTCTCCTAGTCGTAGTGCAGCTAACTCATCGGGGAACGAATCATTTTGGCATTTGCTCAAGATGTGCAGCTGAGCTAGGCACAAATCCTCCGCACTAAGAGGTGGAAGCTGGGCGACGGAAGTTGTTCTTAATCTAGAGGCAGGCGTGTGTGATGTTGAGACATCAGCACTCGCTCTAAATCTCAAACGCCTGATGTACTGATGTGCACGCGCCGTCGACCGTAAGAAACGCAACCATTGGCTGAAGCGGGCCGAATCCGCAGAAACGGGATGGATGGGAATGCCTACTTGGATGAGATATGAATAAATTTTAGCACTCGGTTTCAGCTCATCTTTGTTGAGGCTAGTGTTATGTGGCTCAACTGGCCAATCACATTGAGGTCATTTCAAAAACTCAGGTCCTTCAATCCACCGACTATTTTTCAGGTCAGCGTCTGAGTTTTGCCGAGTGGCGTCATCTGCGACGTTCAAAGCTGTGGGCACCCACCGCCACTCATCTAAAGTTGAAAGCTCTAGGATGTCTGCTAGTCTATGGGCAACAAATGGCAAAAACGAACACGCGTCGCTGCGAAACCATCCTAGAACATTCTTAGAGTCGGTCCAAAGATACCGTCTAGAGGGTTTGTACTTATGAGCGTCGCAGATAGACGACGCTAGACGAGCTGGTACCGTTGCCGCCTGCAATTCAAGGCGAGAAATAGTGACAGGAGTTAAAGGCGCTACTCGGGACTTGCTACATATAAACGAAAGCTGCACGGTTCCGTTAGCAAATACCAGACGCCAGTAAGCGACAGCCACATACGCGTGCTCACTTGCGTCACAGAATACGTGCAGCTCACGCTCTATTAGATGAGCTTGGTTGGGAGCATGAGCCTCTCTTAGGTGCCAGCGTTGGACTCGAAGGTCAACAGATGCAGATATGTCAGCAAGCCAAGCTTTCCACTTGGTGCTTAGGTCCTCAGGAAGTTCCTGGTCCCAATCAATTCCTCTGCGCCAAACTATTTGGAAAATAATGCGAGCTTTTATGGTGATTGGAGCAAGATTTCCTAGCGGGTCAAAAACCCGCATCAAACTAGAAAGCGCGTGACGTTTTGTGATTTTATGAGGCAAAGCTAGCGTCGTTTTTAAGGCGGCCGCGTTAAAACCTAACTCATCAGACGACGGATACCATATTAGGCCCAACGTACGCACGCTTTGCGGAAAATGACCAACGTCTACGCCTGGGCTACTAGAATCTAGTTTCAAATTTGATGGTATAAGAGTGAGCGCATCGGGTTCGTTAGAGAACTTCAAAGTGCGCTCGCTCTTGCACCTCTACGATGTCTTTAGCTAATTTCGCGGCTTCAACTGACCCTTTCAAACTGCCAAGGTAGTCATCCATATATGTATCTTGGATAATTGCATGGGCAGCCTCAGGATATAAATCTCTACACTCTTCAGCATTTTTGTTTTTAAGACAGAGTGCTGTGAATGGGCTAGAAGCAGCACCAAATATCATTGAAGACATTCTAAATGTCGAAAGAGGCAAGTCGGGAGAATCACGCCATAAAAACCGCTGCGTATCCCTGTCTTCAGGCCTGACTTTCACCTGTGGAAACATTTCTTTTATGTCAGCTATCATGCCGACCTTATCCTCTCGTAAACGAAAAATAATATTTAAAAGAGAAGGCAAATAAGTCAGGGCCGGTCAATAAAAGGGAATTCAAGCGTCATGCACCACGCGCAGTTTACCTGGCTTGTTGGGGTTTACAACCCCAAAATGAGGTAGGTACCACACCCTAGGCGAATCAGAAGAGATGTCACATGGCTCGGCATAACCTTTCTCTATCATAGCGTGTATATTTTCGCGATACTGTTTGACGTAATCGGCATCTTTACTAAAACGCTTTTCCAGACCATTAAAACGCGAAAGCGCTAGCGGGTAACTATCTGGAATGTCAGTGTCGTCTGATTGCCACAACAAGCCGACCTCAAACTGTCCACCTGGTAACCGACGAGCAGTGTCTTTAAGGTTTTTCGAGGCGCGCTCGTCTGCGGCACACTGGACTCGTTGCTTGACAATACCAATTGACTCTAACTTATAGTTGTCCTTAATAAGACCCTCAATCTCCGAAAAATCATCTGACGTCACGTTATGATTGACAAAGGTCACCGGCTTAGTCCTACTAGAAGTAAAGCCAAATACAGCCCAACCTAAAGGCGTTAAACAAGCAGCTGGTTGTCCTTTCGAACCTTGGCGCACCTCTCGTGGGGTCAGCAAATTCCAGTTATCGATTCCAATTATCAATTTTGGCTCAGCGTTTTCATATGTGATATTTGATAATAAAAGATGCCTAATATCGTCTCGGCGGACTGACTGGCGTGCAATACCTAGCGCTGATACAGACCGTGCTCTATGAATTTTGTGAAGTCCAGATTCGTGCACACCTTTAATATAAAAATCAACATACTCGACATCGGTTAACTTAGATAGTCCACCCATACACTCAACTCTGATTTGTGCCTTAGGGCCAACTGCCCCTATCTGAGCTGATACCTCATCGTCAATAAAAGTGCTAGACGAGCCGTCGTCCAATAGAGCATAAGTATTTATAGAGCCCTTAGGTCCGCTTACAGTTACAGCTACGACTTTTAAGAGCTTTGAGCGGCCCATTTGAAACGGCGTGAGCTACAGTCTCGCTTTTAGAGTCTATCGGAGTAGTCGAGCAATTAATTTCGGGTTCGATTCCGTTCGAGAACGTTTCAGTAGTTGTATGAGAATTAACTGATTCAAAATTATGCAATAATTTATGATGTTTATATTTACAGCCTTCAACATTACATAAAGTTTCGGGATTACATGACAGATGATGATGATGGGATATAGCGATGCGAACCTTTTTTTAGACATCTGTTACAAACTTTTTGGTCGCGGGCCCAATTCAACCTAGCCATAAAGTCAAGACGAATACACTTATCGCAGTTGTCAATCATGTGACATTGTTGACAATATAAACAACAATTCGATTTGTTTTATTGTGATTGTGAATTAGAATGATTTTTAATTTCAGCAGACTTATTACCTGAATGAAAATTTTTGTGCTTAGAGTTCGCCACGTTAACCTAAAACATTTTTGAGCTATGTGGCTGACTTGACAAGTTGGCTTCCGCAATAACGCCAAACTGGAATTCCGTAGTGACTTCCTCAGCTAAAAAATCAGCTAGCAACTAATTTCGTTCCTACAATCGGGTTATAGCGGGACTTAGCGTAATCTTTCCAGCGTGCTCGCATTGCAGGGGTCAATTTCAGAAGCAACGAGTTATAAAGCTCCGGTGACTCTAAATAAGACTTATTATTAAGAAATTTCATAACGGAAATGCAACTGCGGACACGGCCGGCAAAGAAATGCAAGTCCTTGCCCTCAAAATTTACCTACCTTAGGCAAAGCTCGCACAGCGGCGACCTTCTGGAGTACGATGAGCTCCGGTCTACCAAACTGAAGTTCGAGAACAGATATAATCTCGCTTGGGTTGTGCGCTATAGCAAGTAAAGCACCGACGGCCTCTCGTGCCGGGCCGTACAGGGCCGCATTCACCCGAGATAAGTTATCCATTGGAGAATAAGACGCCTTAGACGCGTCGTAGGTTCTTTTGAAAGTGAGCCAATCTAAGGTTTTACCATCAAAACTAGGCAGGCGACTCTCCACTTTATCTTTAGACAAACCTTGTATGGCCTGAGCCAATCGATAAAAATCAGACCCATTCTGATTGTTAGACAATTTAGTAGGTAGGGTACGTACGCAAGTAGAGTCTTGAACGTCACCTGTAGGTCCGCAACAGGGTCTGGGCGGTGTCGGATCGAGCGCTAGGCGACTAGGCCTTGCAGTACGATCGCAAGTGACACCGCGGCCGGCGGGCTCAGGAACTCGACGGTTAAACGCAGCGACCGGAAGAGTCGGGCTGCCGGGACGCACGACAACAGGAGCGTCCACAGTGGCAGCGGTGACTGGCCGCTGCCACTGTGGAGCTCTAGAGGCGCACTCGTAGGAACGACGTTCCTGAAATTGATTTGTCATCCGCCGCATGGACGGACATGACGGATTCGAGCACGAGGGCGGGCGGCGGAGGCTCAACATCGTGGGGCGTGCCGGAGTCCGGCAGCGGAGCCTCGCCCGCACTCGACTCTAACGCTTTACTTTGCAATCTAGTAAGCATACTTACTGGTTACTTTCAAACAAACAAAAAACAGAATAGTTATTTGTAGAGAGGCAAAATAATCGTAAGGATCAAGGGAAAACTATTGCAAGAAAATTTAAATTTTGAAAGTAAAATTTACCGAGCGAAAAGGACCAAATGTAAAGGAGGGGAGAGGAAATGATGTGGACTGTATATTGGGTGAAAAGTAAAGCGTGTATTGATAAAATATAATAAAAAACAGGAAATAATAAAATAATCAACTATACAAACCAAGACGTAGAACAGAACCCAAAATATGACAGGACTTATGTCTAGAACAGAAAAAGATTCACATTGAAAAAGGTACAAAAACTACGAGAAAGTATTTAGTCGGCAACAGTGCTGATAGAGATTCTGCGAGCGTTCTCCGACAGTCGTTTCTCCATTGGACTTATCATTAATAGGACGATTCGTTTTGCAATGGTTTGTAAGGGTTGATGAGAACGCCTCTGTACAACATAGGCGAGCTTTCTTTAACAACGTTTTCTTTAAAAAACTAGAACTAAACCTACTTAAATTTTAACTAGTTTTCTTTAGAAACTGGCACGCATGATACGGCTATTCATTAAATTGAAATGTTCTCATTCAACTAAAATCACAGAAAAATAATAATATATAATTGACAGTACATACAATTTAGGCGGTCTTACTTTTTAAACGTTTTCTTTTTCATGGCTTGGTAGTTAAAGAGTAAAAAAGCAGCTTTTCGAAAAAAGCGTAAAAGAAACGATATCTCGGTGAATATATGTTGTAAAACTAGCTAGTTTAATTAAAAAATAAAACATTTTTCTTTTTTTTTCATGTAATAATTTAAAAGTCTCGTCGTCAAAACATTGTAAAAATAGGGCTTAATAAATTGAATGTTCATGTCAATCCATACATTATTAAATATTAATATCTGAATATGCGCCAGACAACACACCTCATGTCCTGGTCTCGAAGTAGGGATAAAAATCCCTGTGTTACGAGGTACCAAACAAAGGAATAAGCAAGAGGAGTCTCCCAGCACACCCGGTCTGGGTGAGATGCTTAGACGAGCTAATTTAGGAAAGATTGTTTCCTAAATTGACCCGACCGAGAATCGACTCGGGACACTACGGAAATCGAGGCGAGAAACCACGCCACTGCGCACTACGCCAATCGTGTCAATCGATTTGAAGAAAAAATAAATAAATAAAACATGTCACTAAAAAAACATTATCCAAGTCTAATTTATGTTAAAATAACAAACAGACTTTTGAAATGAATAAATATAGAAAATAATCAGCTAGTTTTCGTCCACGAGTAAAAAGTTCTTTCGGTGAATAGTCCATAGTGCAAAACGCCTGTCGTCGTCGAAACACACATGCGAACCATTCTGTCGACGAAACGTCCACAGGTGAAACATTCTGAAGATGAATCCCTCAAAAACGAAACGTCCTATTGGTGATCAGTCCAATGGAGAAACGACTGTCGGAGAACGCTCGAAGAATCGCTGATAGATTAGAGCATTCCCTTGTATTAGAACATCGAGCATTCGTCGTTTTTAAATTTACTCGAACTACTACTTTGTTACAACTTGATTTTAAAAACCAACGAGTGTTTTGGTGTAACATTTTAACGAGCAAAACGTACTAACGCGGTGGACGCCGGGGAGTGAGGTACGTCTCTATGAAAAAATAAAGTGTCCACGCACAAATGTACAGGTATATGCTCACTGAGCATTAGATCAAACATACTCGTAGCTTCGACCATTCGAATTCGCAAGTTACATAACATGGACATGTTTTAGAAAACTGAGCATTTACCTGTATTGTACCATTCGTAAAAACGTAAAATAATAATAATTATTATTATTTATTTGCTTAAAACATGGTAGGTATTTGTAGGTGGTACAGTAAAATAAGTGCACATGTTTTGCTTATAATTAGCATGCAAAGGACAATGGCCAAATTGGCCTATGAACCAATACCACGGACATTTCTGATTTTTGATATCAAAATTAAAAATACTGAAACGATTCATTGTACGAAAACATATTTTTAATACCGTTATGTTGCTTCGTCTGTGCCATCTGTTGTTTAGCAATCGCAATAATAAATTAATTTACTTCGTATTGACAAAAGAAATCTTGTATGTGCAAGAAAGTGTAAGTAGTTGTGAACTTACTAAAGGCTCTTAAAATTAGTAACAATACATTACTCTCAATGCGATAGATGTTTAATCAATGTTTAATTTTAAATTGGATTATTCATTAGCTTTTTTAAATCAACTTTGTGACAAGCCAAAAAAAAGAAGTTAATAATGTTTGGTTGACTTGACACTTCATCGCCAAAAAATGCCGGGCACAGCAGGTCTCTTGTATTTTTCGCTTTTAATTTGCAATTGGGTATGGGAACAAAAATCAAACATGTCCTAAATCGTAAACCATTTCGAGGTATTTGTATTTTATACCTTATTTAAATATTTAACATTTTTAAAAGCAAAGGATCGGGGATATTTTTAATTAGATACAAAGAGTATATGTATATATATAATAAGGTTCATAATGGACTCTTGACGGTAATCAAATTGACATCTCACAATTGAAACCTATTGGGTCGTATAAACGTCCTTTCACGTGATTGGTTTATAATCTATCCATCAACCAATCAAATGAAGCGATTTGTATCATACGTAAGACTTTTAGCTAGGTGATTCTACTGCATGGTGTTAGTGGGGTTTCCAGATAGCAGATTTAAATTTACCCTAGGTGAAATATATTTTTCCACAAAGTTATTTTTGATAATACGTACATTATTTCACGCCCATTGCCCAGACGGGTAGGTAGGACTTAAAATAGCCATTCGCTATAATCCCAACCCTTTCAACCAAGGTAGGGCTTGGTTTCAGAACTTGGCAAAATGAATTGTATCTAAAGTCTACTTCTCACATTCTCATGAGATTGTACATGATTAACGGCGAGCTCTGTTTCAGTCGTAAGTGCAGTAAATCAGTAATTGTCTCCTCAAAATTTATTTACCACGAATCCGAGAAAAAACACATGTGGGAACACTAAGTTGATTTGTGACGTCATGAGTTCGCAATGTTAAAAAATTAACAAAAAAGAACTAGGTACCGGCTAGATCAACGAAATATTAAAATGAGTTACATAAAATAGTAAAAGGTATTTAAAAAATATATAAAAAGAAATAAAAAAGTTTTGTTCCCATACCCAATTATAAACTGTCAGGGATATCATCGTAGGGCGAAAGTAGTATAGGTAGCTAAGCCCAAAGGTTAAATAAACCCCATTCTTCAAAACACTGAGTTCGCACAAATGGTCGTTTATATTTGATTTCTTGAGCCACTAACAGTCCTAAATACTCATTTCTCTTATCCTATTCTTCATACATTGTTGCGCACTTAGAACAGTTTATTTCTTTTTCTTCTTTTAGTAAGATTTTTTTCCTCATCCGCAATTTCGTTCTCTGTTGCGACGACACTGGATTTATTTATTCTTCATGGCACTTAAGAAACAACAAACACTCGCGCGAGGACTGGATGTAACAATCCACATGGCAGCTGATCAACGACCGAAGAGAGCTTAACTTGAAACTGCTACAAACTACCGACGTGCAACTTCTAGCCACCCTCAGACAACAGCACCGCCAGATTCGCAAGAACATCTACCGCAGCACGCGGAAAGACCAGAGAATGTGGGCTGACGGGTTGCTGATAAAGCCCAACTTGCTGCAAACACTGGCAATCTGAGGGAGCTGTACAAGGCGACAAAGACCCTGGCAGGAAACAGTAGACCAATGAAGAAGAAGCCTCTTAAGTCTAGTGAGGGACAGCTTATTGTGACATCAGAAGGGCAACTGCAGCGCTGGCGTGACCACTTCGAAGAGGCCTTCAGCTCCACAACATCGAATGCGCCTGATGTACCGCAGCGCACCTCAACTCCACCTAGGCTTCTCGATATCAACGTTGACCCACCAACTCACGACGAAGTGGCTGAGGCTATCCTATCGCTCAAAACTGACAAAGCTTCAGGCCTTGACCTTATTACCGCGGAAATGCTGAAGGCTGACTTACGCTCTGTTGTCGACATCCTGACACCACTCATCAAAAAAATCTGGACCTCAGAGGAACTCCCAGATGACTGGAACAAGGGGATTTTATTAACCGTGTCTAAAAAAGGGGCCCTTATCCAATGCAGTAACTGGAGAGGTATCACTTTGTAACATGACGATATGACATGAATGACGATTTTCAGTCACTATTTCCTTCACTTTTGCGATGGTAACTTCAGTTGCAGACGTTGATGGCCTGCGAGGGAAATCTTCCATCACATCTCGACCGCTTTTGAACGCTTTGTACCACTCTTATGCACGTGTTTTTGATAAAGTCGATTCACCGTAAGCCTTCTGTATCATTTTCAGTGACTCCGAACACGTAATTCCATTGGCGATGCAAAATTTAAGACAAACTCTTTGTTCGATGTTTTTGTCTATTATGAAATTCGCAAAACACACCCAATAATGATAAAACTAAAAATATCACTATTTTAAATAAATGACAGATGCAACTCAAACTCCGCGCCAAAATGGAAAACAGTTGTGCCAATCTAGCAACAAAAAAAACAAAAAATTGAATTTGGAACCATAAACAAATCGTACATTCCCGATACTTTTTGACTGAATGTATACACGTGGTAAGTGGTAACAGCTGTTTGCAAGTTAGTCACGCTCCTTGTTTCTTAGAGAGCATGAACAAAGCTGTTGATACGCTTGCTTAAAGCCTCACGGTCTTATTCATAAAAAAATGCGCCTTCTTAAAGTGTCCTATAGAGGTCTAAACAACCGTTTGCTAAAAACGTTATTCATAAACGCACATTAGCGCTGAAGAGATGCTCTAGCATCGGTTTACGCTATCGCTGCCTCGGGGTATCCTAAACGCCGCATTAAGCCCTCCCATGATGTCAATTGGTGACATTTGACGTATTTTGTTACTCCAATATGGCCTCATGTAAAACAGATGATTCAATAATATTCTCGTAAACTAGTTTATTACAGATTTTCCCTTAAAATACTTGTGATAAGATAAAAAAAATCAAGAGTGATGAACAGCTTTCTGGCTATGTAATGCATTGTTGTGACTCTAAACCCTAAATTACAACTAACAAAATTTGTGTGAAAAGTGTTGGATATTGAGCCAGTCAATTCTTGAAGATCTGAGGCGCTGACATCACCCTCGTTTTTCTAAGCAAAGCACGTAATTATAACCTCTGTGGAGGATCATAAATACCTAGCCCTGGTAATCACAAGAAATAACATTAACTACTCCGTTACTGAGAGAAGCATGGGTTTAGTTGCATATCAATGACATGTTATCTCTTGGTAATATTCATTGCTATGCGGATGATAGCACGGTCCACGCGCGATATTTCGAGCGCCCTGGGGCAAAGCAGACTGACATCGAGGAGAAGAGGCGAAGTCTTGTTGTTGAGCTTGACGGAGTGTTGGACCGCATTTCAGAATGGGGTGCATGCAATCTTGTCGAGTTCAATGTCAAGAAAACGCAGGTGTGTGCATTCACAGCAAAGGCGTCGCCTTTCCTTTCCCATCCCACTCTTCAGAGCACCCCACTACCGATTAAGGATAGCCTAAACATCCTTGGCATGGATGTTCGTAGCAACCTAAACCAGCGGGACTACATTGAGAGCGTCATTAGAACTGCATCCCGTGAACTCGGAGTCCTGAACAGAGTGAGACGATTCTTCACGCCTGAGCAGCTCTGTCTCTTGTATAAGACACAAGTTCGCTCGTGTGTGGAATACTGCTCTCATCTCTGGGACGGTTCCGCTAAGTACCTACTCGAAACTCTTGACAGGTTGCAGCGGCGTGCTATCCGTATTATTGGAAACCCAGAGGCAACTTTGACCCTTGAGCCTCTCCAATTGCGTAGAGACATTGCCAGCTAAGTGTTCTCTATCGCTTCTACAATGGGGAATGCTCTGACGCGTTATTCCAGATTATCCCACCCTCACATTTCCACTCCCGTACCACGCGTGCTGGACTACGGCGTCACCCACACACAATTCAACATTTGTTGGCCCGAACTAAAAGGTTCGGTGACTCGTTTCTTTGCCGTACCATCCAGACGTGGAACGCTCTTCCAGCACATGTGTTTCCTTCCTCTTATAGTCCCGGGTTCTTCAAGCGGGGCGTGAAAAGGCATTTCTGCAGGCCTTCAAGGTGTGGATGGCCAGCCTAGTGATTCGTTTGAATGACTGGGCTTGTCAGCCTCATATCTGGACCTCACGACCGCTTTCCATCAGGTGGAGTGAGGTGATCTTGACGGGCAATATAAAAAAAAAAAAAAGTTATATTATTTTTGTGAGATGAATAAAATTATAGACCTTAAATTGTGAAATTAGTTGGTGTTTTCAATCATTTCCCTGTTTAACTTGTTGTTTTATAAATAAAATCAAATAAATGAGAAACAACTATTTTTATTTAATAAGTGTGATGTGTAAATTCTTCTTTGTTAGTTTAGCATCATCGCATCGGTGATCAAAAAACTTTCTTATGGCAGGAACTCCCTTTTATTGTAGCTTAAACATGATTCCATTCACTAACAAATTTCTGATAGTGGCTATTTGATTTTGGTGCTGAGGATGCTGCAAAATTTCCACTAAGATTGATAATTTTGCACAGACTGGTTGTAACGGTAAATGAGTATAAAATTGTGTTCTTGTTTTTCAAAGATTCATAATAAAAGGCTTGTATGAAGAGAAATTTTTGAAGATTTTCGCACAGGTAGAGGGTCACTTGTTTTCCAGATTCTAGCCTAGTCGATTTTTTCGTTGTAATATAATACAATATTTACGTAATCCATCAGCAATTACATTTTTTTTTTAGATTTTTAAAATAAAAGTGGATGACATTCCATATCATAGACAATTTCCTTTTTATTTCCTGTTTTTCAGGCTTAGCACAAAAATAACGTAAATATTCGGCATTATTTAATTAATGTTATCTGTGTATTTGGCCACTTTATCAATAGAGGCTCTAAAGATCGTATAAGAATAAAGTTTTTTATCGCAAACTTTAAGGGCTTATAGTTACGATAGTAATATATCACTTAAGGTCGACATTAGTGTTTTTTTATGAATAAAACCGTCAATGTGTAATATCTAGTTTAATCTTTTCAATATTGAGGTTAAAATAGTGTTTATTAATTGGCACGAAATTCGATTTATTTAAATTTAAGTTTGGATTATTTCCCTCAAGCCATTTATTCTCTTTATTTAGCATAAAACTTAGGTATAAAATTTGTACAGTATTCTTACAAAAACAATAATTTACAACAATAAAAACAACTTATGAATCATAATTATAAAAACTGAATAATTACAAGTATAAAACTTAAGCTGAAAGTTATAAAAACAATGATTTATAGAAATACTATAAAAACCTTAACCTAGGGTGCCGTCGGCAGCGGAGCAGGCAAGGCCAAGACTACCGGTGGTTAGGGCTGCAGATAGAGGAACCTCCTGACAATGCGAGCCGTGTCCAGGAGCACCGCCTTCTGCATCTGACCCTTGACCCAACCACTGAGCGAGAGCCTCTCGAGGTGTTGGTCGAGGCTCTTCGCTATTAAGCCGTTTGCCGATACGACTATCGGGACAATGATCGTCAAATCAACATTCCACATGGCGGTCACCTCGTGAGCGGAGTCAAGGTACTTGCTGAGTTAGTCCTTCTTAGCTTTTACGAGGTTATCGTCATGTGGGATGGTGATGTCGACGAGCACTGCCTAGCGTTGGGATCGGTCTACCAGCACGATATCAGGCTTATTGGCTACAATAGTCCTGTCCGTGATGATAGAGCGATCCCAATAGAGCAATGCACGACTATTTTCGAGAACTGGTACCGGTGCGTACTTATAGTACGGTACCCCCGACTCGACAAGGCCATATCGAAGAGCAAGTTGCTGGTGGATGAGCCTGGCTACTAGGTTGTGCCTGTGCAAGTACTCTCCGTTAGCAAGGTGAGAACAGCCGGAAATAACGTGGCGAATAGACTCGCCAGGACGGCGGCATGCCCGACAGATGTCGACCGTACCGTCCTTCATGATGTATTTCCGGTAGTTATTCACCTTGATAACTTCATCAGCAATTGCACAGACAAAACCCTCGGTTTCCCCAAAAAGGGCCCCGAAGCGTAGCCAGTTCACCGATGCCGAGAGGTCCACATCGGGCCCTGTTAATACCCGATAGAACCTCCCATGCAGCTCCTTGCTCCTCCATATTTCCTTGCGGTCGTCGGTGGTGAGCACCGGTGGTTGAAGCCAGTTCTCATTCGCCAAGGATAGCGGTGTGAGGCTCTTATCAACTGCCACAACATCGCGGTTTCTCCTACACTCGTTGCTGAGGATAAACCTCCTAAGACTGCACACCTCGCGGTTGTGAAGGTTCTTGGCATTTAAAAAGCCACGACCCCCCACCTTCCGCGGGATATACAGTCTCATGACAGACGAGCGTGACTTTAACATGCGAAATGTTGTGAGCAATTTTCGAACCCGTACATCCAGGGCGTCCAGCTCGGTTTGAGTCCATCTTAGTTTGCCAAAGGAGTATACCAATAAAGGCATCACCCAACCGTTGAAGGCGCGCACCTTATTGCCACCTGACAAAGAACTCTTGAGTACCTTTGTAAGGCGACTAAAGAAGCGCTCCTTCACCGATCGCTTGACGTCTCCTACTGATATACCCAATGACTCTGACATACCAAGATATTTGTAGGTTTCGGCTTCAGAGAGGGATCTGAGTGTTATCGTTTCAGAGAGTTGTAAATTCGGTGAATATACAACCCTCCCTTCTTGTACATGCATGACCGCACACTTGTCTACACGAAACTCCATCTTGATGACATTGCTTAAAACCTCAGTGATTTTTAACAGTTCCATCAATACCTAGGGGCTTGGGGCAAACAGCTTCAGGTCATCCATGTACAACAAATGAGGGATGAACTCACCCCCTCTGTGAAGCCGATAGCCTAGCTTTGAACCCTTTTGTAAGGTACTAAGAGGATTCAAAGCTAAACAAAACCACAAAGGACTTAAACTATCGCCCTGGAAAATACCTCGCTCTATCCTTATGAAGTCCTGCGGATCAGGGGAGCCATTTCCACCACCTGGTTGACGAAGAACTGTGATCCACTGCCCCATGCATGTGCTCAAGAAAGATCTCAAAGTTGTATCAATTTTATACAGCTCTAAGATCCTCCTGAGCCATGAAGGGGGCACCGAACCATAGGCCTTCTTATAGTCAATCCAGGCAGTTTAAAGAGCTTTCCGATTCCGCCGGACTTGTTGGCAAATAGTCGTGTCTATGAGGAGGAGTTCTTTAGTACCTCGGGACCCAACCCTACATCCATTCTCAGCAGGGGCCAAAACATTGTTCGCAACGATATGCGAGTTACTTTTTTTGTTAGCATGGACGTAAGGAGCTTGTAGATGGTAGGTAAGCACGTGATAGGTCTATCTATAGTTTTTTGCTTCCGAGGTACTACCTGACTTGTATGAAGGGAAATGACACCAAAAGTCAGGAAACTAGGGAGAGAACCAACCTCGACGGATTCCTGGAACTGCACTGCCAAGCACGAATGCGAGCATCGAAACCACTTGATCTAGAAGTTGTGCAATCCATCCGGGCCAGGACTTTTCCAGTTCTGAGCCTTCTGAATTGCAGTTCGGGCCTAATACCCGTTCCAGCAAAGGCTTGGTTCACGTAACGCATAACCCGAGGGCGATGTTTCCCCCGGCTGAAGCAGACCAGCTTCGCAATGAGGGTCCTAAACGTATTGATACGCCGCTCGATTCGCATTTGCCATGCGGGTACATTTGCGGCAGGTCGCACTGCACGATCTGAGTCCAGAAACTTGACACGAGCAACACGGCATGCCGCAATGGCCCCACAGTACAAAATCGAGTGAGTATCAACTAAATCTTCACTAGTCCGTATGAACGGAGCTAGTAAATCGTTCAGGGCCCCCATTAACGCTAGGTTGCGTCTATTAGTAGGCAAACGTGGTAATCGCGGCCTGGAGACTCGTGTGGAGCGATATTCTGGAATCGCATCCTCCAAAGCCCTCCTGAGTTGCTCTTTGGCCTGGGTACTTACGCTTGCGTTCGCACTGGCCTCTGCATCGGCATCTGGATCCATCCGAGGCGCTACCGGAACAGAGTCTGTAACCGGAATCGGATGTAACAGCGCGCTGGACAGGTCCTGTGTCGAGGAAGACGTCACGCGAACTGGAAGCGCCTCCATGCGAAGCCGAACAAGCGTAGGCTGATCCAGCATCTGTAGACGCTGAATCACCCGCGCTTGATTCGACAGACGTTAGCGGAAACAGGCACGGTCGGGTCAAGGGCCTGAAACAGAGGCATCATCCGGTCACGATGAGCAGACAGGTTGGTCCCTCCCTCTGTAGCGCCGTAATAGGCGCGCATGCAGTTGACATTCATGTCGTATGTCCATCGCATGCGGCGCACTACACCACCGGTAGCGGGGGCCCCACGCGGGGCAGACTGCCCCACAGGCCCCAAGCGTGCCGGCAGCGGTCGTCGTCCACGTCACGCAGGTGGTCGCGGCGGTCGTGGCGGCGGTGGCCCACTCTCATCGCTCGAAGTTGAGCTCGCTGCGGTATCTGGAGGAGTAACAAACTCCTCCACCAACGACGAGCTGGGCGACGGAGCGGGCGGTGGTGGTGGTTGTGCGCTTGTAACGTTCGCTCTTGCCTTCGTTTTGTGATCATTTTTAAATTTAAATTGCACTATTGTTGTAGTAGGCGTTTTGACATTTGTCACAGTTGACAAATCCATATTAAAATTGATATTCGAAACTTCTGTAGAGTGGTTCTGTAAATTGTCTTGCAAATTATCTGTATATATTTCGGATGAGCTTGTTGTTGTTATACTATCGATTAAACCGAAATGGGAAAACTAAAAAATTATATGATTAAATAAGACCACAAAAAGACGTCTGCTGTCATAGAGCATTTTTTTATTATTATTATCAATAGTATTACTAATTTAAATTTCACGATAATGTATAGAATTTTAATTATTTCTATCTGATGTCACAATTATTGACCGGTGGTGTAGTGCGCCGCATGCGATGGACATACGACATGAATGTCAACTGCATGCGCGCCTATTACGGCGCTACAGAGGGAGGGACCAACCTGTCTGCTCATCGTGACCGGATGATGCCTCTGTTTCAGGCCCTTGACCCGACCGTGCCTGTTTCCGCAAACGTCTGTCGAATCAAGCGCGGGTGATTCAGCGTCTACAGATGCTGGATCAGCCTACGCTTGTTCGGCTTCGCATGGAGGCGCTTCCAGTTCGCGCGACGTCTTCCTCGACACAGGACCTGTCCAGCGCGCTGTTACATCCGATTCCGGTTACAGACTCTGTTCCGGTAGCGCCTCGGATGTATCCAGATGCCGATGGAGAGGCCAGTGCGAACGCAAGCGTAAGTACTCAGGCCAAAGAGCAACTCAGGAGGGCTTTGGAGGATGCGATTCCAGAATATCGCTCCACACGAGTCTCTAGGCCGCGGTTACCACGTTTGCCTGCTAATAGACGCAACCTAGCGTTAATGGGGGCCCTGAACGATTTACTAGCTCCGTTCATACGGACTAGTGAAGATTTAGTTGATACTCACTCGATTTTGTACTGTGGGGCCATTGCGGCATGCCGTGTTGCTCGTGTCAAGTTTCTGGACTCTGATCGTGCAGTGTGACCTGCCGCAAATGTACCCACATGGCAAATGCGAAACGAGCGGCGTATCAATACGTTTAGGACCCTCATTGCAAAGCTGGTCTGCTTCAGCAGGGGGAACCATCGCCCTCGGGTTATGCGTTACGTGAACCAAGCCTTTGCTGGGACGGGTATTAGGCCAGAACAGTATATGGCTTGTGTCACGGAACGCATTGACTTTCTGAAGCAGAAGGTCTATGTGTGGGCAAACCGTATCCGTCGCTACAGAGAACGTGTGGACAGATATGTACAAAATCGCCTTTTCCAAAGTGACCAGAGGAAGGTGTACTGAAACTGGGGAGACACTAACCAACGTGTGAACGACAGTCAGCGACCAAATGCATGTGTCATGATTGACTCTTGGCGCAGCATCTGGTCGATGCCTGTGGAGCGCATGGAGGGTGACTGGATGCGTACTGTCGAGCATGAATGCGAATCCATCGAAACCATGGAGTCAGTAACTATTGACTCCGAAGACGTTAGTTGTGCAATTCAGAAGGCTCAGAACTGGAAAAGTCCTGGCCCGGATGGATTTCACAACTTCTAGATCAAGTGGTTTCGATGCTTGCATTCGTGCTTGGCAGTGCAGTTCCAGGAATCCATGGAGGATTGGTTCTCTCCCTAGTTTCCTGACTTTTGGTGTCATTTCCCTTCATACAAGTCAGGTAGTACCTCGGAAGCAAAAAACTATAGATAGACCCATCACGTGCTTACCTACCATCTACAAGCTCCTTACGTCCATTCTAACAAAAAAAGTAACTCGCATATCGTTGCGAACAATGTTTTGGCCCCTGCTAAGAATGGATGTAGGGTTGGGTCCCGAGGTACTAAAGAACTCCTCCTCATAGACACGACTATTTGCCAACAAGTCCGGCGGAATCGGAAAGCTCTTTAAACTGCCTGGATTGACTATAAGAAGGCCTATGGTTCGGTGCCCCCTTCATGGCTCAGGAGGATCTTAGAGCTGTATAAAATTGATACAACTTTGAGATCTTTCTTGAGCACATGCATGGGGCAGTGGATCACAGTTCTTCGTCAACCAGGTGGTGGAAATGGCTCCCCTGATCCGCAGGACTTCATAAGGATAGAGCGAGGTATTTTCCAGGGCGATAGTTTAAGTCCTTTGTGGTTTTGTTTAGCTTTGAATCCTCTTAGTACCTTACAAAAGGGTTCAAAGCTAGGCTATCGGCTTCACAGAGGGGGTGAGTTCATCCCTCATTTGTTGTACATGGATGACCTGAAGCTGATTGCACCAGTCATTTATTAATATTATAACATTTAATAGCTATAGATTCACAATGGATTATCAAGAGATACTGTTTGCAAATTAGTCAATTTTATTAAGTTTTTTAACATATTTTTAAACTATATGATTGACATTCTCTAAAAATGTTAATTCTATAATTGTATTTTCAAGATCCGTCTACTTCATGATTATAATTTTATAAAAAAAGTCTTCATTAAAAGTTACTCTTTTTTCAGTATGCCATATACCAAAAACAGTCACTTTTAATTTGAAAACATGGCCACATCCATCAAAATTAGTGCTGAGGGCAGAACATAATTTAAATAAAATATCGATATCGGATTTTTTGGTACGTTTATTTATTATTGAGAATTCCAAAAGATGCGAGAACTCGGGATGTGTGGGTCTAAGCACTAGCACAATTTGCTCACTGCCTTTTAAAAGATCAGTTCTTATCATGCAAGCTAACAACAAGAAGAGATTAGAACAGGAGGCTGTACCAACTCTGAATTTATCAAAGGTGAGTTTTATTATTGATTAGCAGTTATGACAGTCAAAATTCACCTTTGATTTTGTTCTTGCCAGATACATTTTCGACCTTATTCCGGCTTTCTACATTTTTTGAACAAGAATTAGTTAAATTGGAGGAAGATCAACGTATTCGTATTTAACTAGTATTTGTGTATTTTTAAACCTTCATTTACTAGAACTCTTTTGCATTTTGACTTTTCTCTGTTTTTCTGTTACTCGGATGAAATAAAAGCAAAATAACGAAACATGTGGAAGCGTTTAACTGTGACTTTTGAAATGTTTTTCTTTTATATTCACGGTTTTTTAACATCTTTCGATTATTCGGAATTAAGGTATTTTAAAGATCTAAAATCTATTTACCTATAAATATTGAAATATTGTTTTAAGCTGAACCAGCAACGTCAACAATACCCAAAAAAATATATGTTGAAGACATTCAACAACCTAATACTCAAGAATTTGAAGCTATCAAAAATGATACCGATGAAATCGATGAATAATATAGGTGGCTTACCTGAACCAGTTAGTAAACCATGAAAAGAAACAATTACATTGGTAATGGTAGGCAGTTGTTTTTAAATATTGAGCATCATTATTCTGATAATGGTTTTATAGTGCACAATATCGAACTGGCAAAAATGGTAACACAAAAATATATCAAAATAAGACTAGACTATTTGTCCAAAAAGACCGATCCAAAAAAATTCATTAGCCATATCTACAGAAAACTAATACACTTTAATTACTTAAATTTACTTACACTTTAGAATCAATTTTTACTTAGTTGCTTTCTTCCTACCTGGTATGTTAATGTAAAATTTTATTAATGTGGAACAGCTCCTCCACTTGTATCAAACACAAGTTCGGTCGTGTATGGAGAACTGCTGCCAGTTGTGGGATGGCTCTGCCAAATACTAGCTGGATGCATTGCACTCAGTGTAATGAAGAGCCAGGACACTCATATGAGGCGACGATGCGCTCGTTGGAACCAAACTTAAGACGTAAAGTCGCCTGTCTATAGGTTTTTCATTAGTTGTAATTTGGAGTGTGCGCAGGAACTACACCTGATTTAACCTGATAAATATAAAAATAGAGATTTTCTACCCCCATATGCTTGACTTCCCAGCAATCCGCACCGAACGGTTGGCTACGTCTGTTCTGTCCGCGCCGCTAAGGTGAGTAACGCTCTCCTTGTGTCTGTATTTCCGGATACTTACAACCATGGTGGTTCAAGACCAGAAGGAATAGGAATATTCTGGCTAGGCGTGTACCACCATCGGCCTCGTCATCGCTTACCACCAGGCGAGACAGTAGCCAAACGCAAACCAATTTTAAATAAAAAAAACATCTTCACGATAACCGCAATACTTAGCATGCCTCATTAATAAAAAAAATATCACAAATGATTTCAGAATGGCTATTGTAATATTCTAATAATTACAGAAAAAAAATACTTTACGGCTCGATTAGTTAGGTGGACTTTCTTATTTAGTCGCCAAATTAAAAACTTTTTGTGCTATTTTTTGCAAATAAATTCATTTAGTTTCCCTTTATCAAAGATTAATTCGATACCCTAAAACTTGATTTTACTCTTTCTGATACTTTAAATAAAAACTTAAGGATGATGTCGTTGAATTACCATTTGAAATCAGCATGTTATAGTAGATAGATTTTGGAAGTCAAGTTATTGTAGAAGATTTGGATTAAAAAAAAATTTTAGCTCTTTTTAAACTACATTCAAAACTTTGAGAAAAAACTGTAGTTCTCACTTTTTCGCAAAACTGTCAAGCTTGCGTTACAAGTCGAGCTTTGATTAGCGACATGGATGTAGATGTTTCAGAATCAACTAGGTCTAGTATTTATCTAATGGTGAAAGAAAATACAAGCGCAAAGTCGTAGTTAGATTTTAAGTTTTTATGTTTATTTACTAGTTATAAGCAATAAAGATAATTATTTCTTTTCGTTTTTTTCTCCAACTATTGAAATGAAGAAACCTGCATTCAGATATCTCAAAAATCTCCTACCTGGGGCCTGCGCCTGACTCATGAACAGAATTTCATTGGACAAGCATTGCAGAAATGTCAAACAAGAAATTTATGAACAGTATTCCAAAGCGTTAAGGTTCAAATATTTTTTTGGTGACAGTAATGGCAATCCGGTGAAATTTGGTTCGGGAGTCAGTGGCCTGGAATGAGATAGGAACCAGTTAAGTGTGGATAATTGAACATTCTGATAAATTATTTTTATGATCTTCCTTTAGTTACCTACATAGAAAGACTGATCTGAATTCTTGAATCATCAAATAAAATGTTATTTGATTTCTATTAGTTCTTAGGTTAGTCAGCCAAGTATTTTTCACATGATCTGGTTATATAATTTAAGTTTCTAACCTTAATAGTATTCGTAATTATTCTTGAAAATTAAATGTGTCGTTATTTATAAAACAACTGTGTGAAATTAATAGCGTCAAGCACTATGTTGTTCATTTCAATCTGACATAATAATCGTGCATGTACAGGTTGCCCCTGTGTGAGAATGTATTTGTGTGCGTCTTGTTCATGCCAGTCTTAAATATTTTTAATGTGTGCGTGAGTAGCGACGGCTCTGAAAAATGCATCTGTGTTGACTGTGACGCACACACGTTACCTCGTCCCCCGCAGAAAATGGCAGACTTTTTTGCATAGAAATAAGTTCGCGTGGCGTCTCCGGTGTTAATCCTTAAAAAGGAAGAGGTAAAATAGTTACCACCCGATTTTAAACCTTAATACTTGGGCATACAGGCGAAAACCTATGAATTTTTTCACAATGCAATGCCTTATTAAGGGTTAATGCTCTAAGATCTATACCTACCTAGAGCGTCCAGATTATCCACATGTAAAGATAGGCAACCAGCAATGGACTATAGTATACACATAATTTAAATATTCATAGTGTTGAAGGACTATTTTTAAAGAGCTCGTCGGAAAAATGAAGTTTCCCAGTTGTCGCTAGTTCGCCACATGCAGACATTGATTAGTGCGGGATCACATAGATGGCGTTATACCCTTTTAAATCGCGCTATCAAAGTTTTTCCCGTTTTCCTGTAATACGCTGCGAAATACATCAACGTCAAGACTGAACAATGTAACATAACTGTGATACCTTAGAAGCTAGTAGACCTGAAACTATCCCATCAGATATCTAATTTTTTAAGGGTTTCCAGAGAAATCTGAGAGACCTAAAAAGTGTACTGCAATAATACATACCTGCAAAATGTATGTATGTGAAATGAAGTTCAGTCTTCACGACTCGGTTTAAATCTTAACACGATTTTCTTATCAACATGTAGACATATTTAAATTAACATTTATCATAAAACCCAATAACTTCTTATTATGCAGAATGAAGTTAAAGATGCAACTTAAAAGAATCTCTGAAATTCACTTAAGTATGGTAAGGCTTTTATCTTTAACTTTTCGCGATAATCAATAGCACATTGTGTCCTTATAATGAGGCTTAGACGCTATTCATTAGTTATTTATTTATCCTAAGATAATAAATAGAAAAGTATAAATGGGCCTTTAGCGCTTTCTTAGCGTTTTCATTCCTAATAACTTACTGAACAATGGTGTTAACAAGGGTAGGTATTTAATTAAAAATGGTTTCTTAAAATTATTTGGACGAGTTGTTAGGGTAGTCGCAACGTATACATTAGTATTGTTCACAACTTTTAAATGGTTTTTTTAAATTGGCGTGAATAGGTGTTTGAACCACTTTCCAGATTGCAGTAACCATTTGGAACCACCTTGTATAAAGCAATCAGATACCTAATGTCCTTTACTTAAATCATACAGTGTTAACCAGTGTATGTACTGAAAAATTCGAGCCTTGTTTGATAATAAGATTAACCTAAAAGGAACACGCACGTCGATCTTGCTTGTAGAAGTCATATTTCATAATAATTGAGTAACGACGACCTACTTGCTCGGTGGGTTCGGTGAATGTGTCCTCTATAACCTTTCATAAGCGTATGATACTCGCACTTTCTCGGTTACTTATCATCAGAAATTAACTGACATAACTTTCCGTGAATTTATTAATTTGATACACGTTTATAGGCGTCGTTTTTTAGTTGATAGTTACTTACGTTTTTTTTAAAATACCCACTTGTAACAGGTTTTTCACGTAAAAAGGTTAGTTTAGTAAGTTACGAAGCGGCTATTAGGTGGAGATAATGTAGGTTTTCTCCTGTCTTCCCAGTTGTTAATTCGATCTTAATAAAAAGAGATAAGTAAAGTAAAATTGGCTTTTGGTACTGCCCCATTGCTGGGCAAATGCTTCCATTATTGAAATCAAGTATTCATTATTCTACCAGTGTCCGGTAAAACCAAAATTGGTTTATGTGGCATTGTAAATGTGAAATATAAATGTGTTACTTTTTGTTTGAATAAATAAATAAATAAGTCATCGCCACAATTGACGGATATTGGCTTAATCAGCACGCTTGCCAAATGCGAGATCACAAACCCTTGCCATGTTCCGAAAAATCCGAAAACGAACTTTGCCCGACCTGGATTTTGAACTTTTAAATGTACTCATACGTGTGATAAAGAAAGAAATAATTATTTAGTAAAACATAAAAAAAAAAAATTACCACAATCACATCACCATGACAACTAGACAACACACGATAGACACCTAAGGTGTCTTTGGTTAAATTATAAAGAGGTTCAATACTTCAATACCCTTCCATAACTAAGGCACCTTAGAGAACTCCAAGTTCCTCTGTAAATTTGTCATGCTTTACACGCCCGAGGGGCTTCGTAAAAACATCGGCCCCCATTTGACCGGTGGGCAGATACAGTTGCTCAACATCAAGCTTATTCACCATCTCTCTCACAAAGTGATACCGCACACTAATGTGTTATGTACGTCTGTGATGGATTGGATTTTCAGCAAGACTGAGGGCCGACTGATTATCACAATACAAAATAACGTTGCATTGCAGGCAATATCTAATTCACGCAGCAGCGCTCTGAGGAATACCGCCTCTCGACACGCTTCACTAAGACTAACATACTCCGCCTCGGTAGACAGAAGCGCAGTGCACAACTGTTTGTAGCAACCCCATTGTAGTACCTACTTTGTGTGTTGTAAAAGATACTCGTTGGCTCGTTAACACACCAGCATGCAGGTACACCTCGGTCATAGCTCGTAGCTGTCAGTGTGTACCCCACTACCCGTGTGCCCGAGACAACGTCACGTCTTATGACAGCAGATGTCATACACATACAAACACTACATCCCTTCCTTGTCATATTTTTTCTTTATTTATTTAGTATTCAAACCAGCATCAGTACAGATATAATCATACTACACATAACCATATTAATCTTCAGAACAAGCATAGTCACACTACACATAATCATCTAAATGCCTTCATCAGCTTCAGTACAGGCATAATCACATTTTACATAATCATATTAATCTCTTAATCAGCTTCGGTACAGGCATAGTCATACTACACAAATAATCATATCAAATCTGTTCATCAACATGAGTGCATGCTTAATCAGTAATCTCACTGCTACCTCAATCAAATTTCATTATTCATTTTCAATAGTTTCTCCGAGTATTTTTATCCATATTTTTCTCTGAGTATTTTATTAATTATTATTTCTCCAGTATCCTCTGATACAAATCTTTTATTACTTTCTTGTAACTTCGAGCCGTCTTCCCTACTCTTCCTGTCTATTTATTATTTTTAATTTTCTCGCTGGATCTCATCGATAACCTCTGAATCATCAATTCTATATTCTTTTTCAGATAATGAAGGAATCTTAGAGCTTGTTTAATCTGAAAGGACGCGTCCTTCCACTGCATCACGCACACATAAAGTAAAGTAAAGTAATTAGCCTATATACCGTCTCACGGCAAGCTTTACTAATTAGTTACAGAATGTGGAATCGAGTGGTCCATCATAAGATGTTACCGAACCCTCTTTTTTTTAAGATCTGTTTACGCAGTTATCAATTTTGTGAATTTGATTTCTTTATAATTACTGTAGAAATCAATGACTATTAACAAGTAAATAATCATTATTTAACAGAGGCCCCAGCAGGTCCACTACAATATCTATCCCGAGAGCTACAGGGAGTTCGCTCCGTTTCGTGGGCACTGGATGACTTGGCAATCCCACAAGATTACATCCTCAACGGCGTTTCACCTTTTATTCTGCATCATTGTAGATCCTTGACCACCAGATTTATGAACTTAAACGACTTT
Source organism: Udea olivalis (assembly GCA_947369235.1). NCBI lineage: Eukaryota > Metazoa > Arthropoda > Insecta > Lepidoptera > Crambidae > Udea > Udea olivalis. The sequence goes on from OX376340.1 coordinate 24,168,970, forward strand.
TCATTGCCACTATTCCTTGATGGTCCTCATGAGTCATGAGCTGCAATTTTACTACTTCATCTACGTCTCTATTTTAAATTCCTTACTTTATTTCTATGTCTATTTCCGAACTTTTTGCTGTAACATTTATGGGTATAGTTAATGGACAAGCTAACTCACTATCTGGTGCACATAATTATTGATGTGTCCGGGTGGGGAATGGTCATATTGGCATAAACGGGATGGAGGATTAGATTGACTTTCACTAGTCTGTATTTGACATTATAATCATAGCCATGTGATCATTATACCTACCGCTCAACTCCTTAACCGCACACGGCTAGACTATAGGACAAATATAATTTAAAGTTCCGTGATTATTAGATAAGTACTTTTTCTAAGGTAACCACTTGTTTATATAGTCCCAAGAACTTTGAAGCTCTTCTGCAGTTTCTGGTTTTCTAAACTTTTGCTTGTCATATTTTTGCTTTATTCATTGCATCATATTTATATCTCTCTTTTTTTTATTTTACGCGTAAGAGGTCACCTTACTTAAGAAAAATCTTGACCCAGCATTGCAACATAAAATGTAGAACTCGTGCCTCGTATGTAAAACTACGAGTAAATTCACTTTGATTGTCCACATGCCACATTATATGGTGATGTGACTGGTGTGAACGAAAAGGGGACGTTGCATCATCGTTCATGTTAAAAAATATAATAATTATTTTTTCACACCACATGCTCGACAATGCCGGATTATATGTCATGTAAACCTTACCGAAAGCAAGACATTATATCTCTTGGCTTTAGCCGGGTTATAATGTTCTATTATAACCCGCTGGTCAATAAATTGATTTTCACTTTCATAATTCTTATTGCTATGTCCATAAAGTCTAATTTCACTAAACAGAATGTGTCCTCAGCGGGCGCGGCCAACTCGATTTTCGAAGACCGAGGCCGTGGCCCTATAGATTCGCACTGAGACGAACTTCATTTGTTTGTCAAATCGAGTAGGCCACGCCAGCTGAAAGAAGTTGCTAATAGCCGTAGCTAGTAGTACTACTAGCTTTAGAAGATTCTTTAATATGCTGTAATAAACACTATCTACTAAGCCTGGTTTTTTATTGTCTCGCATAAAGTGAGAAAAGTAGAGTATACACCACCGGGATAAAACTGTTTTTTTCTTGGGCGCTTGAATCCCTCACTGCACTCAGGGCTCAATCTTCATTCCCTCGCTTTGCTCGGGAATTAACTTATAACACCCTCGCCGCGCGTGGGAGTTAAATTTGGAGTCCTTCGTTACGTTCAGGATTCAATGTAGCGCCCGTGACATAAAACAGTGCTTTATCCCCTTGGTGTATAATCTACTATTTTCATCAGCTAAACCTTCTTCAAATCCTTTAGCATTTATTTCACTACATAAATGCTAAAGGACTCGCTTATTTTGAATTTGTATGTCATCATTTTGTTGCTGTTCTATTTACATATTTTTTTTGTGATCTTGTCCTACACAATGCACTGAAGTGGCCTTCCTTATCACGTGAATGACCTTTCTTCCGTTGAGCTGGACATTCTTGGTTTAATGTATGCGCACTGAACCCACATCTACCGCATTTGCTTGTACCTGGTTCATTTATTGTTTCTTTCGTTTTGTACTATCCTTTTATGTTTTGTATCATTTTTCATTGGATTTTGTTTGAGTCGCTGACTAATTATTTCATTCATTTCATTTCTTTGTATCTTTTTATCATACCGTTCTAACTGTTTTTCTCCTACTTCCAATGTATTCGCTTCTATTATGATTCTATCCAAATGTTGCGCTGTCTCCTAACGTAAGTATTTTGTTCCGTAGTTCAGATGATGCACATTTTTATTCTATTTGATCGATCAATTATTCATCTGGGTTAGTAAATTTACATTTTCCTGCACGTTTCTTGAGCTTATCTACAATTTTTTCGGATTTCTCACTATTTTCTTGTTTAAGTTGTCGAAACATGTGTCTTTCATAAAGTTTGATTTGGTTTGGAAGGAAATAACTATCTAGTTTTTCAATAGCTGCATCAAAAACGTCAATATCATCTTCAGGAGTAATAATACGAGGGGTGATCCAAAAGTAATGATAATCAGTTATTTCTAGTGCACACAAAAATACAAAAAAAATATCAGTCACTTGCTCAGTTACCCACTAGTTCAGGAAAAAAATTATATAAATAGGCCACGATTCCCGGGAGCTACATTCATTTGAATACGAACTGTCAAGGAGTGAACATCAAAATCGAAAAACACGAAATCAGAGCTGTCATTAAATACCTCTGCTTGAAAAAAATGTCTATCAAAGACATACACAGCGACTTGGTGGTAACATTAGGGGACTCTTCTCCTCCATATTCCACAGTTGCACGCTGGGCTAAGGAGTCCGCCCATCGACGTCCCTCACTGAAGAAAATGTGAAAAAAGTTGAAGAAGTTGTATTGGAAGATCGAAGAGTGACTATCAGGCATGTAGCTGAGGTCACAGGGATCTCATATGGCAGCATTCAAAGAATCCTTGCGAACGAATTGCATATGAGAAAGGTCTCCGCGCGTTGGGTACTGAAAATGTTAAACGACGAGCAAAAGAAGTAACGAGTCGACAAGTCAAGAGCAAATCTCGAAAAGTTCCAGGCAGACAAGGATAATTTTTTGTCACGTTTTGCGACCATGGACGAGACCGGAATCGACTATTTTGATCCTGAAACAAAACAACAATCGATGACATGGAAACGATCCGATGAACCGACGCCGAAGAAATTCAAAGTGTCAAGCTCAGCAGGGAAGGTGTCTGTTTTTTGGGATGCTGAAGGAATAATCATGGTGGACTACTTGGAAAAGGGGGCCACTATTACAGGCTCCTACTATGCAGAACAAATAAGAAGGTTGCGGGAGGCTATTAAGGAGAAAAGGCGAGGCAAACTGCGGACTGGAGTGCTGTTCCATCAAGACACCGCACCGGTTCACAAAGCTGCAATTGCCATGGCTGCCATTCAGGAAGCGGGCTTTGAGCTGGTGGAACACCCCCCCTATTCACCATATCTAGCCCCCAGTGACTTCTATCTCTTTCCAAGACTCAAGGAACACCTCCGAGGCAAGAAATTTGACGATGATAGCGACGTGATGGCCGCGGTTGAGGACTTTTTTGAGAGTCAAGATAAAGATTTTTTTTCTAAGGGAATTTTAGGTTTAGAAAAGAGATGGACTAAATGTATAGACTTGCTAGAAGACTATGTTGAGAAATATATTTTTTTTTTTATTATATTCATTGTGTTTATTATTGATTATCATTACTTTCAGATCACCCCTCGTATATGCTCCTGGCAGTTTATAAATAACTTCCTGAAGTCCTGATCCTTCAAGGAGTAACTAGGTAGCTCTTTTTTATAACAGCACCAGTTATTTCAGTAGCTTCTAAATAAATATACAAGGACCTCTTCCAGTTTTCCCACCTTACAGCAACTGTAGCATTATCACCATCGAGATCTCGCTTTTCGGGAGATGGAAGTGCATACGCCTTTTATTAGTAGTAATTTGGCAGTCTACAATTATATGCATTGATCAAAACCATGATTACACACAGTTTATATTTATTATGTGGGCCCATAATGCCGATCATGTCCGCACGAATCACAATTGTTTGTAGGCTCGTTCTGCCTTTAATCACAATCACAATTCCATGTAGGCCCGCACTGCCTGTAACAACAATCTCATACGGTTCACAATTTCATGTAGGCCCCTATGCCTTTCACCACAATTACGCACGGTTCACAATTTCATGTAGGCCCGTACTGCCTGTAACCACAATTACGCACGGTTCACAATTTCATGTAGGCCCGTACTGCCTTTTAACACAATTAAGCACGGTTCACAATTTCATGTAGGCCCGTACTGCCTATAACAACAATCTCGCAAGGTTCACAATTTCATGTAGGCCCGTACTGCCTTTAGCCACATATCACTAGTAACTAAATAAAAATATTTGTAAACCTGGAATTTGAACCCAATATTGTGAGTGAATAAAGATTATATTTCAACTTTTTCAAGCAAATTGTAGTATTGGAATGCTCTATAGATCTTTGAAGTACTGTTACTGAAAATTTTAATTGAATTTGAAGTAATAATTTGCAAGTACTTTTTAATTTTTATTGAATGTTTCGTCAGTTATTCTTCTTTAGTTTAACTTGACGTAGTGTTAAAAATGTATTCATTTAATCAAGATTCGGACCGAGCGATTCAGAAGCGATTGGAACCGGTTCTGGAGTAATAAATAACCTATATAAAATGTTAAAATTAATGTTGAGAAACAAAGCATTTAACCTTCATTTCCACCATTAATTTAACCATAATATAACATTGTGTGTCTGTAATAGTTCATTCTATCATACCTCCTGTAAAAACGAACATTCAAAAATAACCTCTGGAAATGCAATTTATCAGTGTTTTTCACATAGTTTTCTTATTTTTCTTGATGTAAGTATTTTGACTAACCTTTTTACTCGTCGCCAGTTGTAGTACCTACTTTGTGTGTTGTAAAAGATACTCGTTGGCTCGTTATCACACCAGCATGCAGGTACACGTCGGTCATAGCTCGTAGCTGTCAGTGTGTACCCCACTACCCGTGTGCCCGAGACAACGTCACGTCTTATGACAGCAGATGTCATACACATACAAACACTACACCCATGAAATAGTATTACCGACGTACTTGAAAACGTAACCCTTATACGACTTGCAGTCAGAGTCCGCAGCCCAGTCTGCATCTGCGTAACCTTCCAAGACTGAGTTTACATCCGATTTCTTAAATACTAAAGCCTTGTCCTTAGTAACCTTAAGGTTACTAAGGACAAGGTGTTCCCCAGTGTTCTACAGTATAGCAACTATTAAACTGACTTAAATATGCTACGGCAAAAGAAATATCAGGTGGAGTGGTAACACATAAGAACATTAAGCTACTTAGTTCCTGGTAAGGAAGCTATACTTTAACATCATTCTTAGTAGTAGGACTACCCAAAGAATTACTAATGCTAGCAACCATAGGAGAGTTGACAGACTTGCAATCCGTCCTTCCGAAACGATCAAGCAAATCGTCAATCTTATGCTCCTGACTTATTTTAATGCAACTGTCATCGCGTTCAACCTTTATTCCCAACATGTTTCTGACTTGCCCTAAATCCCTTACTTTGAAATGCTTTAGTAAAGATTTCTCTAAAGCGGTCAGTTTAGTCCCGCTTCGTAGGGCTATATTGGCGTACTTTTAGGGCATAAGAAGTGAAATAGTAGATTGTTACACAAGGTGAGAAAGTTACCTTTTCAATGCACGAGATGGTTTGGCGCGCGAGCGTAGCGAGAGCGCTAATAGTTCGAGGGCATTGAAAAGGTCTTTCTTCCGAGGTAAACACTCTGTTTTTCATTACGAATATAAGGAAAGTAAATAAAAATCAGATTCATAAGTTCAACCAAATAAACTTCTCACTCGATTTACGAAACAACTAAATGAAGTTCGAATAGTTGCAATCCCGCCTTTTTTTTGTCTGTGGAATTCAACCATTTTTTTAAATATTCGTAAAAAAGCATACTTAGACAATGATGATGGAATTCCCCCGCCTTATTTCATTTTTAGGTTTTTTTTTTTTCATTTCTATCGTAAATGCTTAGCTCAAATTTATTCAATTAAATACTAATTAAGTGAAACATACATTAATGAGTATATTCCTGCTTCGATTGTTTAAATATTCATTTGGAATCAAGATAAAGAAATTTCAAACACAGCTGTGGCTGAATAGAATACATCGACTTGCCTCAAAAGGAATGTCAAAATAAAAGGTGACATTTGACAGTTATTTACTTTCAGCCCTAGGGCTGAAAAAAACTTTACAGCCCTAGGGCTAAAAGTGAAGCTTTCAACCCTATGCTCAGGCAACTTCAAGCGTACTTTCCGTGTATGAGTAATGAAAAAAATATATTAAAAAAAATTGTTCCCATACCCAATTATGAACCTGATTATGGCGTTAAAGGAATTTATCTCATATCACCAAAAAATAAGAACTACCGTTACGGGTAGTTCTCGATTGACGATTTTCTTTTCCTGTTGAAGTCAAAAGACTTGAGTATTATCTATTAGGGATTAGTGTGTAATGGTCATACCAAGGAGCCTAAGATGATATATTGTTTCAATGTATTGCAACGACGACATGGGAATGTTTGCTAGTAGTAGACCAAGCTGTTGGTACATTTGTATTTTTGGTTGTAGGTACAAAGTTGTTTAGTGGAATTTTATAACATTTTTTTTTGGAATTTAGCTTACTTTCCTTAAGGTAAGGCCCCATAGATTTCAGGACACATTTCATTACTTGACTTTGTCATTTTTTGTATCTTTTGCACAGTTCAATTTACAATAATATTTAAGTTTTGCTTCTAAGATGCTCGAGTTTCTGCTAAATTTTATATATAACATACGAGTAAGTAGGTATGTTTAAAATGTTAATGATTCATTTTGTTAAGTTCATATGTAATTTTAACATGGATTAGTGACTTGAGATTTTTTATTTTATTTAGTTAAGTTGAGTTATAATATTCATTACCAATATACGTCTATAGGTATTACGTTATAAGTTTTTAATTAAAATTTCTTAAAATTTCTCTTTCTTGTTTGTAGTACTGATATCATTAGAGTTTAGTGTATGTTCGTGCGTTAAACGATTGTGAATTGTGTTACACATTTTCCTAATTTTAATTACTGAATAGGTATCACGTCGTTTTTAACAATACCCAATATACAATATGTAAAAAGGTTAAGCACTAATACTGAAGGGGCATTATATTAATAGTATTGGTAGATTTAACAGGAATGTCTGATGATAACCTAATTTAGTAGTAGTTTTTTTGTAAATTGAAGTTCAAGTTTGTGTCTAAACTGTCCCCCACCCCCTACACAGGTGTAAATAATCTCCAGTCATAGAGGAAAAAGATTACACAGACATGACAAGCAATCAACCTTGCACTTTTCCACACTGTTTTTTTAAGTCTCAGACACTTAAAAATTCGTAGCTATGAAATAAACCCATTTAAAAACACTAGAAACCGGATAAAGAAGTCAAAACAAACAGGCGCCTTAAGGTTTTTTAATAAGATGTAAGCTTTTATTGCTATTTTCAATCATCAATAACGATTTCATTTAAAAATACAACCTAGTAAAGTCGTAACTACTCAATAAACCATTTAAATTGACAATAACGGTTGTTTTGTAAAAAGATGAACGTAATTGGTTGCAAATGCAAAACGTAGACTAGATGAACCCTAATAAATTATCGATTTTTGGAGTTTTCTCAAGAACAGCTGTTACTTTTTTGACAAGCTGAGGTGCCATGTATAATCAATCAGCGCCGCCCATGAGTCGGAGACTACCGACTACGCATGCTCCGTTCCTGAGTCTGACAAACAAATCTGACATCATTTGAAGTGTCAAATACTTTGTAGTTTTCAGTTCATATTTATTTTATTTTAGTTTTGTTTGTTTAAATGTGTTTTCACAATTTAACCTTTTTCAAAGTGTGGTGTGATGTAAAGTATGCCACGAATAACATATGGCGCGTGGTGTACCACTTTCCGTATCCATTTGCACTTTTGACGATAAATAAAGATTGTGTTTGTGACTGTGATTGTGAAGTAACCAGCGAATCTCGGGTTGCAATTTGCAACGCTCTATGCAAACTGAACAGCAGCATCAGAACCCTGGCTGCTAGGAAGTCGGAGTGCACTTCGCGTGATTTGAGAAGTCACTCTGTTGTTGGGCTCACGTATAGCAAAAACTAGGGTTACCAAATGTTTTAACGTTGCTCTGATAAAATAAATTTGTATTAAAAACGAAATTATTGCTTTCAGTTTTGATATTCTTACAGTTTAGTCTGTACATGGTATGCATGCTGACCCTTAAGTATTAGTGCTCATCTTTTATACACGTTGTGGAGGCTGTATCGTTAATCAGTTTCATCCTTTCGTCCAAATGTTCTATACATCACCCTGAACAATGTTTGTTTTACGACTTATCATTGGATAATTAATGTCTATATTGATAGACATTAAATTTTAACCAAAAAAATATTTTAATCACGCAGTGTTTGATCATTACTTACTCGTAACTCTATTATTGCGACGGCACGCGAAGCCGCAACGTCGCACTAGCTCGCGCGTTATTACCATAGACTTTTTAATTTTGCAACAAAGACAAGAAAACAAAAAAAGCGAATATCTTCGTAAATAATCCGCGAAAATTATTATATATATATAATTATTTTATAATAAAAATAAGTTGGGGTGTCAGGCCCTCTACAAGGTGGACCGACGATCTGGTCAAGGTCGCGGGAAGTCGCTGGATGCGCACAGCGCAGGACCGATCGTTGTGGAGATCCTTGGGGGAGGCCTATGCCCAGCAGTGGGCGTCGTTCGGCTGAAATGATGATGATGATGATGATAATTTTTTTTTAATTTTTTTTTAAACCCATTCAGTAGTTTTTGCGTGAAAGAGTAACAAAGACCAAAAATCCATCCATCCATCCATACAGGATCTTTCATTAAAGATGAAACTACATTTCAAACAGTCTTTCGTAGATACCTTGGATTGGTGAAGACACTAATATGCGCACTAAAATGTATATAATAGAAGCAAAAAACTGCAATCATCCATCCTCCATTCATTCACAAGATAATACTTCTGCATGTTAACAAGTATTGAGCAAAATCTTTTTTGTTATGAGTGATTGTTCCTGTCATTAAACCGAATCGAAACATTGTCAATTTGACATCGATGTAAAACGTTGACATTAAATGACATTAGCATGGCAGAAATGTCTTGAACATAAAATTATCAACAGAAAATCTACAAGAACTTTAACTGATCCAATCAAATGAAAACGTTTCTAGCAATAACATTTCGTCTGAGTGATGTGGGAGGAATTGGAACGTTTAAGAACACGAATACCTAATTTACTAATAGAAGTAACAATCAGAGTATGCCTGATTTTGATTGTGTGCATAATGCAAGTTAATGTTAGCCCACACATGCATCACATCACAGAATCAGAACTGTTGAACTACATGCGTCCACGGAAAGATTCCTACGTGACCCCCTGCATGACGGTTTTCATAATCGTACTTGTACCTCTGATTCTTCTCTCACTTCCTTACTTAGTCACGAAAAACCGCGAAGAGACGGTTCAGGCATTGCTAGCTTGGACGCTAGCTATTTCAATTAACGCACTGGTCACAGAAACTACCAAGTTAGTGGTGGGACGACCACGCCCAGATTTCTACTACCGCTGTTACCCGACTGGAAAGCCAAGGAATGTACTACCAGGCACACACTGTACAGGAAACATTAGAGATGTTATGGAGGGAAGAAAGTCATTTCCAAGCGGGCATAGCAGTTTCTCGTTTTGCTCAATGGGGTTTATAAGCATTTGGCTGTGTGGCAGACTAAGAGTGTTTTCATGGCATCGAGGTGACAGCATTCGAGTGGCCGTATGTATCATGCCGTTGGTATTGGCAGCTGTAGTGGCTCTTAGTCGGTGTTGTGACAACCACCACCATTGGGAAGACGTCTTCGTTGGCTCCGTAGTGGGCTTCATCTCCTCATATGTGGGCTACCAGCGGTATTACAACCCCTTAGGCTCAGAGCTATCTGGTTACCCATATTTAGTTCCTGTAAGTGAATCTTTCGACTCCTTGGCGATGGAGTGCAGTACTGATGACTTGGAATTATGGGCTTGTATTACAAATGAAAGTAAAGAAAGCATTAAAAGCTATAAAAATTACAACTGAATCGTATTTTATTTGGTAATAATGCCACGTTCACATTATTCCAGTCCAGCACGCAATCAATGTAGACATTCCAGTGTGGACATTCCATTGCCGATTCACATTATTCCAGTTGTATTCCAGCGCTGGACTGGAATGCTGCTACTGGAATAATGTGAACAGGGCATTATTCCGGTGGTTTTCCAGCGCTGGACTGGAATGCTTCTACTGGAATAATGTGAACGGGGCTTAAGGGCGCGTTTCCACCAGAGATATGCGAGGATGTGTTGCGAGGAATGTGTTTGTTATGAACCAATAGAATTGTTTCATTCACCTAGCTTCGCGATTCTATTGGATTTCTATTGGAGGAAGGGTGCGTCCCTTATAGTTAAATGGTTTTTAAACTGTATATGTGAGAAGTTGGATTCAGTGATAAAAAAGGGTAAAGTCCAAGTAAAGGTCGATATAGACCGAACGAGCGAATGCTAATTCTATCCCCACAGAGCGCGAGCGCCGCCACGCTAAGCTTTGATCTCACGATCGTAACGCACAACGCTGCGGTATGCGGCATTTGTCACCCTTGATCACGTCGATTGGGTCGACCTCTTCTACCGGTACCTGGCGTGGGCGGCATGGCCAGACATTTGTTTCCCACGTAGTTTCCCGATCTCCGTGAGACATGACCATACTAACGAAGGCGGCACTTTTGAAGCTTGTCTGCGATGTCACGAACACGAAGGCTGCCGCGGATGTGTATGCTCCGCACGCGATCTTTGCGTTAGACCCCACAATTCCACCGCAGCATCTTCATTTCCGTAACGCGCAGCTCCTGCTTGTGTCGCCTAGTAACGGCCATGTTTCACTGCCTTAAAAAAGGACAGGTCTAATGATGGTTTTATAGACTGCCCCTTCAGCTTGATCGGCATTTTGGGGTTACAAATGACGCTCAATGAAATCCGGGCTCTGACGTCGCTGTCGATGTCCCCGAACGCGCTTAACACAGATCCCAGGTATTTGACGTAGTCCGTGCGGTCAACCACGTCAACGCCTATGCGGACGGACTGGGGATTTGTGGTGTTGCAGGCCATGTACTCCGTCTTCGCCGCATTAAGTTCCAGACCGCCGTTTTGAGTTGAATTCTTCCACTTATTCACACGTTGTACAGTCACCATCAGATATTATTGTAGCAGACAGGGTGACCAAATACTTCTGAACAATTTGAAATGTCAATAAGTTCTGAACACTACAAAATACTAATAATATCTGAACATGAATAACATCATTAATATCTGAGCAGCAGTTAGTCAATAATTTGTATACGCACAAAAACCCAAAATATCTAAACACCTAAAACGTCAAGTGTATCTACGCAGCCAAACAATAAGCTTATTGTAAGCATAAAACACTTTGTTAGCACGCAGCTTCGCCTACGTGGACTCTACGATTTTGGCTGTTCTGTTTTCTCCCGTTAAAATATATCCTATGTTAGGTACCTACTTGTTTAGAATAAAGTTTTTTGCTAAAATAATTTTGGAAATGGGTCCCGTAGTTTTTGATTGTTTTATTACTTACTAGCTGTCGGTCATCGACTTCACTCGTGTAGACTATTTCTCCCGTTAAAATATAGCCTAATATAGGCCACTCGCTATGTCACTTGCTTATAATGTAGTTTTATTTTGGTGAAAGAATTTTTTAAATCGGACCAGTATATAAACATATATAATAAAATAAACAAACGATATATTTATTCCTTTTAATAACATTAGTATAGATGAAGAATACGCTTTCAAATTCAAACAGTATCTGAATAGATATTTTGGTTATTCGTATGTAAAGAAATTATTGCCAAGCTGGTCAGATAATAATGATGTAATACATGTTCAGATATTATTGAAAACTTGTGTTGTAAAGAAGATACAGCTTTTTAAATTAGTTCAGATGTTTATGGGCACCCTGTCTGCTGAAATATATCTGATGGCGACTGTACCAGACCAGCCGTCCCCTGTCCGAATTTACTAGCGCAATATAATCAGCATACTTCCATGAGCGCAAGGTTGGGTGCACGTGGTGGTCTGGTGTCATGCTGTTTGACAGAACGTCTAATATTACGCTGAACAGAAACGAGCTAAGCACGAAGCCTTGGTGTACTCCAAAGGGGAAAGGGAAGGGAAACGTATCACCAACCGCAGTCCTAACTATGAAACTCGAATCGTGGTAGGTGCATGTCCCGGATAATGTCAATAGACTTCAGGATTGGCCCTGCAACGCAGCGCCCAACCGATCATCCCACAGGGACACAGTCGAAGGCCCAGCATGTCTAAGAAAAGGAGATGCAGAGGTGTATTCTTCAGTCTGTATCCCTCGATGAGCGTTCTCATGGCAAATCCGGGGTCCATAGTCCCGCAACCCGGTCGAAACCCATACTGACACTCCGAGATTGTACATTCCTGTCAGATCCGAGAGTCCACAATGCGCTTGAGGAGCTTCATGGTGTGGGACATCACCTTTATGCCGCGATAATTGCTGCACTCCTGCACCGAGCCCTCGCCCTTAAGGAACGTTTGCGTGCCGTGCTGGTGGCGGCACTTTAAAAGAATACTTTCCACAGCCCCATTATCTTCCCATGGGTGTCGTGAGAGGCGACTAAGGTTTTTTTCCAGCAGACCATCTGCTCTGACCATCGCCATGAGTACCGTAATGTGTAATGCATCGTGCGTTGTGCTTTATGGCGGCAGGACCTACCGCAGATGGTCCCTAGTACACTTCACGGTGTGCTAGGAATAGTGTGCCTTTCTGCATAACCGCGAGGTTGGTCGGGGGGGCCACTAAAATAAATCTCAGTAGTTTGGGAAGGGACTTGCTCTGACCATCTGCTCTCCAGGTGGGAGACTTATGTTGACCGGTTGATGTTACCACCATGCAGTTGTGTAAAACCCGTCAAGTGATTCTGACCTATCTCGGTCAGGTCGCGTTCCGGGATCAGCACTGCACTAACCGGTGCCAGGGGGACTGTGATCGTGGCAATTGTTAGACCAGTGGGAGCCTTAGCGGCAGTATTGTGTGTGTAGTGTATATCGGCCCGCCGGCCAGGGAGACCCGTAGAAACGGTGGTGCCGCTGGCCGCCCGCGGCATAGTACAGGGGCCCAAATGGGGTTAACCACCTCTGGAGGCTGCCCCACCAGGTCGCGCATAACCTCGGGGTGGCTCGTCGTGCCGGGTGGTGCCCGGTTCCGGAAGGGCCCGGCGACCACATCCGAGGGGGTACGGGGGCCCTTCCGTCCGGCGGACCGGCCTACACTATTTCACGCGATTAATACCAATGCAGGGCACCACGCTTTGTCTTTCATTGCCTCGATCACAGTCGTCCTTTCACGCTCCTCCCATCCTCCAACTTCTATGGCAGTCAGAAGCACGAAAAAACGGCCAACAGCGGCATCCCCATCCCCCACCAACACGCTGTTTGAGGTGGAGTTCGCTAACATCCGCGGACTCCATGCAAACCTCAACGCCGTCCATCAACACCTTGAGACGGCGAGGCCTGCGTTGCTCTTTTTGACGGAAACACAGATAGGCCGCCCTGCCGATACGTCATACCTGCACTACCCCGGCTATGTGCTGGAAGAGTCCTTCCAACCTAAAGCCGGTGTATGTCTATTCGTTAGGGCGGACGTCTGCTGTAGCCGTCTCCGCTGCCTAGAAGACCCATCCTTCTCCACCCTCTCGGTGCACGTTGACCTGGGCTCCACAAGCCGGGTCTATGCGTGCATATACCGCTCCCACAAAGGCGACGCCGAGACAACTCGACTCTTCGAGCATCTGAGTCAGGCCGCCGACAACGCTCAGGCGCAGTTCCTAAATGCCGAAATGGTGTTTTTTGGAGACTTCAATGCCCACTGAGTCCTGGTTAGGCTCATCAAAAACAGACCATGCAGGCCGAACTGCCCATGCGTTTGCTCTCACGCAAGACCTGACGCAACTGGTACACCAGCCCACCCGGGTACCAGATATTGTCGGTCATACACCCTCCATATTGGACCTTCTGCTGGCGAGTCACCTAGCCGGGTATAAAGTGTCGGTTGGTGCTCCATTGGGCTCCTCCGATCACTGTCTGGTTGGCGCTACAGTGCCTTGTGCAGCCCCCCACAACCTGTGGAGGTGACGCGGCGGTTATGGCACTACTCGCCGGCAGATTGGGACGGATTGCGAGAATACTTTGCCTCCCTCCCTTGGCGGCAGTGCTGCTTTGAAGAAAGGGATGCTTCAGAGAGTGCATCTGCTATCGCTGACGAGATCAGTACCGAAATGGAATACTACATCCCTTTTACTGATGTCGTCAGTGCTAGCATAACTGGTCCCTGGTCCAATCGCGAGTGTGCCGCAGCTGTTAAACAAAAACAGGCGGCGTACCGTGCTTGGTCTAGGGCCCAGGCACTCAATGATCATTCAAACCTTGCCTCCCTGAAAGCAGCCTTTAATAAAGCCACCAAGGCCACGAAGAGGGCTTACATTAGAGCAGACGCCCAGCGAATTGCACGTGTTGGCCAAGAACTCATCACGCACCCTACGGGTAGCCGCTCCTACTGGCAACTGGCTAAACACGTGCAATCTAACTTCTGCGTGCTTTCGCTGCCCCCACTGAGATTCCCTGATGGATCGTTGGCTCATCAGCCGCAAGAGAAAACCGATTTACTGGCTAACCTCTTTGCCGCAAACTCTTGCATCGATGACTGCGGTGCTGCGCCGCCCGAAATTCCACATTGCGGCTCCACAATGCCTGATATTCGTATTAGGCAGTGTGATGTTCGTGCCGAACTGCAGTCACTCGATGTCAGGAAAGCCAGTGGCCCTGATGGAATTCCAGCTGTGGTGCTGAAGAAATGTGCAGCGGAGTTGTCTCCAATGTTCACTAGCCTGTATCGCCTCTCCTACAATTCGGGTCTTGTGCCGCTGTCTTGGAGGGAGGCGAACGTTCAACCAGTTCCCAAAAAAGGGGACCGGTCTGACCCTGCCAATTACCGTCCAAAAGCCGTAACCTCAGTTTTAGCTAAAGTGTTTGAGCGGAACAAAAAACACGCAGCTCATCCGCTACCTAGAGGATCACTCTCTCATTCACAACCGTCAGTACGGCTTCCGACCAAAACGGTCTACGGGTGATCTTCTAGCGTACGTAACACACATCTGGGGGGAGGCTATGGACAAGCGTGGGGAATTTTTGTCCGTCAGCCTTGACATTGCCAAAGCTTTCGACCGTCTATGGTATCGTTCGCTTCTTTCCAAGCTTCCGGCATATGGTCTGCCACCTCGCCTATGCGACTAGGTCGCCGGATTTCTGGAGGGAAATCACGCTTTCTCCAGATTAATGCCGGAGTGCCGCAGGGCTCCGTCTTGTCGCCGACGTTGTTTCTTCTGCATATCAATGACATGTTATCTCTTGGTAATATTCATTGCTATGCGGATGATAGCACGGTCCACGCGCGTTATTTCGAGCGCCCTGGGGCAAAGCAGACTGACATCGAGGAGTAGAGGCCAAGTTTTGTTGTTGAGCTTGACGGAGTGTTGGACCGCATTTCAGAATGGGGTGCATGCAATCTTGTCGAGTTCAATGCCAAGAAAACGCAGGTGTGTGCATTCACAGCAAAGGCGTCGCCTTTCCTTTCCCATCCCACTCTTCAGAGCACCCCGCTACCGATTAAGGATAGCCTAAACATCCTTGGCATGGATGTTCTTAGCAACCTAAACCAGCGGGACTACATTGAGAGGGTCATTAGAACTGCATCCCGTAAACTCGGAGTCCTGAACAGAGTGAGACGATTCTTCACGCCTGAGCAGCTCTGTTTCTTGTATAAGACACAAGTTCGCTCGTCTGTGGAATACTGCTCTCATCTCTGGGACGGTTCCGCCAAGTACCTACTCGAAGCTCTTGACAGGTTGCAGCGGCGTGCTATCCGTATTATTGGAAACCCAGAGGCAAATTTGGCCCTTGAGCCTCTCCAATTGCGTAGAGACATTGCCCGGCTAAGTGTTCTCTATCGCTTCTACAATGGGGAATGCTCTGACGCGTTATTCCAGATTATCCCACCCTCACCTTTCCACTCCCGTACCACGCGTGCTGGACTACGGCGTCACCCACACACAAGTCAACATTTGTTGGCCCGAACTAAAAGGTTCGGTGACTCGTTTCTTTGTCGTACCATCCAGACTTGGAACTCTCTTCCAGCACATGTGTTTCCTTCCTCGTATAGTCCCGGGTTCTTCGAGCGGGGCGTGAAAAGGCATTTCTGCGAGCCTTCAAGGTGAGGATGGCCAGCCCAGTGATTCGTTTGAATGACTGGGCTTGTCAACCTCATATCTGGACCTCGCGACCGCTTTCCATCAGGTGGAGTGAGGTCATCTTGACGGACAATATAAAAAAAAAACGGCGTGATAATGCTCAGTCTCCATTGGTCATGTATCTTCCCGAAAGAGGAGAATGTGGTTGAAAAGGTGGGTAAGTATGCCCGCATCGCGAGAGTCCATCGACTTCCACGCTTCGATAGGGACTCCATCAGGTCCCACAGCTTTCCGGTTCTTCATGCGGCAAAGAGCCGACAGGTCTCATCAGGCGTTATCGGGGCACTAGTCCCTGATTCGGAGGGAGTTCCCGTGGCTGCACCACTTTGTGCTTCATGTTGAGCAGCTCGTGGAAATAAGAGCGCCAACTCTCCATCACCGCGCGGTCCTCGCATAGCAGGTTACCGAGAGTGTCATTTACACAGCGGCACATGAAAATATCTTAGGCCGCTTTGACTCTCGAGCAAGCCAACTTGTAAACGAGCTTCTGCCCCTCAGACGACCCCAACTTATCGTACAAAGGACGCAAAGTGGTCACGTCTGGCTCTGGCTACAGCTCGTTAACAGGCACGTTTGGCAGCTTGGTATGTAGGCGGCGCGATCTTCAGGTGATTTGGACGCTTTCAAAAGGGATACTAAATGGAACAATTTGAGTAGGTCACCATGAAATAATGTATTTGCAAAAATAAAAGGACATTGAATATTTTTGTATGAACGTTGGAGCAAGTGCTGCCCAACATTGAATCATAGTGCATAATGTTCCTTAGACTAATACTAGTCTGAAACCCAAAGCGCTTCAGAATCTATCCGTGAAGTATTGTGAAAAAATATCTTTTGAATAGGTTTTACATTGACGAAAAATCATAACCAACTGCTTATTATTAAAATGGATTATATTATTATAACAACACTTAGTGGTCTCACCTCGATTTCCGTAGTGTCCCGGGTTCGATCCCCGTAGCCGCCTGAATCATGCGTAGCCACAGATCACCCCCAATAGATTCCGCATGTTGAGAGTTTTGTATTGTTCCAAAGTCACCAGAAATTGAGGAAGGCACGGGTTGCGGGGAGCGTGACAGAGGTGCTATGATTGGTTATTTCAAGGTCAATTTTGCATTAGCACTGTCTACGTTTGCAAATAGGGTTGGGACACCGTGTATCGACAGTTTTCTATAATGCAAAACGAAATATCCTATTGAGTAACATCAATATCTCCACACCATAATGTTACATACGACGATACGAAAGTAAGTATAATAAACTCAAACATTTAGTTCCGTACTATAAGACCATTCATTGGTCCTTTAAATTTTGGAAGCACTTGAGACTTGGTGGCCTTTCACACGTTTACCATATTGAGGTTTATTCATTTGTTGTAGTATGAGGATAGAAGTGGTGGCGAGGAAATAAAACTTCTTGAATAATCTGAAAAAATCACTCGCCGGGAATAGATATGGATCAAATGAGGAGGTCATCGCCGCCACGAAGGCCTATTTTGCAGAGTTTGACAAAAACTATTTTTCGGACGGGTTAAAAAAGTTGGAGCATCGCTGGGCTAAGTGTATCGAACTAAAAGGAGACTATGTTGAAAAATAAATTGCCACTATTCCAAAATTTTCGTTTACTTTTTGTAGGCTAAGTATTTATTGAATGACCCTCGTAGCTTAATGAAAAAATCACATGATAGAAAGAGATTTTCAAAAAGACATCAACGCGTGCTTTTTTTTAAGACGCACGATTACTGTTTACATCCATTATAACTTGAGCTCCGTGGGACTGGTCAATGCAAATTATTTTACTTACCGATGAAATGTGATACCATCCTTTTTAAAATTTGATTTTTTTTTAGACTTTCCACACCATTTTAGTGCACACGTAGCCATTTTCGCACACCTTAATGGACAATCAAAATACGCGGAACGCACGGCTCTGTAGTTTGGTCGCTACTGAAATAGCGTTACTAGCGATCGGGACCGTATAGTAGCACATACAACCATGTGCGGTGACTATTCAGGCCCTGCTATGCGGTATCTATTGGGGGTGATCTGTGTGCGTAGCCGTATCTTTTGGGAAGAACTGCTGTTAAAAGAGTAACTGCTGAGTTTCTCGCCGGGTCTTCTCAGTAAGAAACAACTCCGACGCGGTGGTAGAGTCGCATTATGTCTGTATACTGTTTATTTACATATCCTATATTATTATGGTATTTATGTCTATTATTTAGTATATTTTGCTGTAAATTTGACGATTTGAAAGTACTGATACAGTCTATTTGAATAAAGTTATTTGAGTTTGAGTTTGAGTTTAAACATTACAAGTTGATGCGAAATAGGTTTATCAAAAGCTGTTACGAAATCTGCAACAGGATAATCATTCAATCATTTAGTCGTTACATAGGGTTACAATATAATAAATGATCCTCTATGTTAGGCCTCATGTAAACATTAAAATTAAAGTACCTAATCAGTCGTCATCCTCATCGTAGTCTATAATTATTAAATCTAAAAATAAAGCAGGGCGCCTCACGCCTTGGTGCCTAGCCCACCCCAAAAACCAACCTAGGCAAACAACGTGGGCACAATTAGCTAGGTCAGGACCGCACTCAGGAGGTAGAAGAATAAGTGAGTTAATAATATTATTTAACGTACACGTTAAAATGTATAAAAATATATCAAAGTTAAGCACTCCAAAGTCATAAGATAAGTTTCTAGGTACTATTTAACGCCGTAGATGTTTTCTTTTTTTAACAATTATATTATTTTAATATCTCTACCTATGAACGACCGGAGACTGCATATGCAGTCGTGCCGACCTCACGCTGTTTAAACCCCTATTACATAAAAAGTAAAGCTCATTTTAGTCTGAGATTTTTTTATGTCAGAGATGAATAAATTCCCTGTTCATTCAGTATTTAACATCTGTGGATAAGTTGCCAAAAAAAATCAACGCGTTGTTCCAAAGAAAAAGTTCACAGGTCACTGTCACTCTTACTTCGTTAGAGGTTATGACATATTCGAGTGCTAGTTTTGTGCAATTTTAAGTGGAATATAACGCTAGAAAGGTAAGTCAAGTGTTAAGTAAGAATAGAAATATAATTATTCTCATGTCTGGGCAGCATTTGGTCCAGACCGGTCAATCTTTGGTCGGTACCCCACGTATCACACCGTGAATGTCAGTATGGCACATGTAGGATCTATAAACTTGATGAAAAGTATTCTGAACAATGGTACCTAAACAGTACTAAATAGTACTAACACAGAGATAAACAGTACCTAAACCCTTTGAATGTAAAAAAAAAAGTCTCATACAGCTGCCATTCTGATGTCAGGATGGCTGGTGTATTGTCATATCATGCTTATGGCTACAACTATCATTTTGGGACCTATGCGAATAAACGAGACCCAAATAGTACCTTGTCAAATATACCAATACATAATGAAATATCATTAGGAATAATAGCAAATCAAAAATAGCGATACAAGCGATAAGCAATATCTTGAATGGCGGTTTTTGACGCAATAAAAGATTTAAATGAAAAGCAGAGTGTTTACCTCGGAAGAAAGACCTTTTCAATGCCCTCGAACTATTAGCGCTCTCGCTACGCTCGCGCTATCTCGTGCATTGAAAATGTAACTTACTCACCTTGTGTAACAATCTACTATTAATATAGGGAAAGATACCAAACAGACTTTTAAACATGGATTATTGTAATGCTGCTACTCCACCTGCCTTAGCGATAGTGTGAACGACTGACGACTTTGCAGATAGGGTGCCGATGTTTCCAACACAAATATTTATGCTTTAAATCTTTTATGCGACGCCTAAGGGTGACGCGGGGCGTCGAGCGTCCCGTGTAGCTCGGCTTACCGCGGCGCGTCGGGCGTTTTTACCGTTTATTGTGAGGCAGCGCGTGAAGCGGCCTGCGTCTTCCCAAGCGCAAACTCAAACAAATAGAAAAGTAGGGGCTCGTTTAAGGAAACGCGGGGCGTCGAGCGTCGCGTGCGGATTGGCATCCCGCTCGGCGCTGCGCCCACGCAGCGTTGTATACGGCGTCGTTCAGTGCGGTGACACCCGCTGCGACTCTCGCAGCTTATTGGCATCCTTCCAGTCTTGTTAGACTAGTTACAAAGAGCAAACGTGTGTATTGTTTGTAATCATAGACCACTTCATTGACATATTGCTTGAAAATAGTTATTACTTGAAAGGTATTTTATTTACCGCTAGATCGGAACCCAGATTCACAGCAGCCGAACGCGAACAATTCGGAGAATATGCAACTCTCTACCAGTCAGTAAGAATACCCCACACCTCTCTCTCCCCTTCCTTGCCGCGTCCTTTGCGGTCGCCCGCCGCTTCATTCGCCGCGTTCCCCCGTTGCGAAACTTGCTAGTTCACCCGCCGCGTCCTTCGCGGCGTCGCCTGTCGCTTTATTTAACGCTTCTTCTTGAACGCTCCAAACATCGCCGTATGTTTGTGTTTCTGGCGGCCCGCTTCGCGCACCGCACCGCTCGACGCCCCGCGTCTCCTTGAACGAGCCCCAAGTGTCAATTCTTGCCGAGACACGAAGCGACGCTGCGCGCACATTCTGATTGAGCGTCTCAAAATTTAACTTTGATTACCACACGAAATTCTAAGATCTCATTGTGAGAATTCAGAATATGTTGCGATGCGTCTCGCGGCTTCGCTAAGCGCAGCGCGAACTTACTGGCCTCTTCCAGTATCGTCTCGTCGCGTCTCGGTGTGCATCGCAACTTCGCGAGGCGCATCGTAAAATCGCGCAGCGGAACGAGTCCACGTTCGCCGCGTGCCCCCGCCACGCCACGGTCACCCACCTGCAGCACCCCGCAGTCTACCACTTGCAAGCGCATTAAAAAGACGTTTATTTGGTGGGTGCGTAATAAATTTAAAATTTATTTATTTATTATTTCGTACACAAAGAGACAAATTACAGAGAAAACAATAAGGAGTACAAAAGTACAGGTTAGCTTATCTCTAGAAAGAGATTTCTTCCAGCAGACCATGGCGACAGAAAAAACTCATTTAAAATTGTTATGGATAGACAAACGTGTAATGGAAATGTAAATGCGAGTTACATATTCAAAAATCGTAACTAACTAAAAACCCCTAAGTACATGTTTTACTCACAAACAAGTAAATTAATATTCTACAATAAGTACATAAACATATAGATAAACATAATAATACATACAATAAATAAAATATAAATAAATATATGTTTACATGTAAACATAATTTATCTGGATAATTGGCAATGTGGTCATAAGACAAAGTATGAAATACCCCACGAATACTTCTATTTCTCCATAAATTATGCACCCGATTAGTCTATCATTATAATTTTCACTCGAGCACTCAACCAAACTGAATTAATTCTACACGAAGTCTGGAGGGAAATAGTAGACACAAGTCGCCACGGCGCTGCGGTTCAGGGTTCGCGAGGCTCGAGGCGCAGCGCTGCGTGCAAGAGCGGCGCTGTGCTTCGCGAAGGCGTGCGACGCAGCGTGACTCCGCGAGGCGCAGCGCCAGCGCCTGTTTTCGTCTAGACTTCGTGTAGAATTGAATCGTTTCTTGAACGTATTCTGAATTCGTACAGTGAAATATGTATCTTAACGTTTATTAAATAAAGTTTATTTGAGTCGCCTTTGAAACCACTCCGTCAGTTCTTAGCCTAAGGGTGCGTTTCCACCAGAGATGTGCGAGGATGCGTTGCGAGGAATGTGTGTTAAGAACCAATAGAATTGTTTCATTCGCCTAGCTTCGCGATTCTAGATAGATAGATGGATAGATAGATAGGTGGATAGATAAAAACATTTATTAGCATCTCCAACACACACGTACATACAATACAAGCTTAAAACACAGGGTGGCTAGCCAAGAGCAACACGCCATGACGATTTCTACAATAGAAATCGTTCAAATGTATGGGGATGACATAAGCTGTCACTGGCGCTTATGTCATCCCCATACATTTGAACGATTTCTATTGTAGAAATCATTGTGACGTGTTGCTCTTGGCTAGCCCTCCTGTTATAAACAGGAAAAATACAATCATATACTATTTACATACATGAGTGCACATGTGTGCTGCAGTCAACTATGGGTCAGGGCTCAGTGACGCATCGCTGCAAGAGCGCATGCACTGATTTTCAGCCATCTCCATATTGGTCTTTAACAAACAAAGGCTGCCTGTCCAGGAGCTGTAGGGCAGTCGGCCTTCGAGTGATTTTGTCTACTATACTACTTTCGCCGTATGATGATAACCCTGACAGTTCATAATTGTCAATTAAAGTGCTGTAACGAATGTAATTTAATCGAGTTGGCAAAATAAATAGAATCGGATTTACCGATTTTGAATTTTTAAATAAATTTTTAATAAACGGGTTTTGGCTAAAAGTTAAAGAATAAAACGCGGTATCTCGAAAATAATAGATAAAAAATAGTACACAAGGCAGACGCACTGGTCCTGATGCGAATGACGTGATTACAAATTACAAAATGGTCGCTCCTATTCATCGATTTTTTGTCGATTCGATAGTGTCAATACACTATTGAATGGCGTTCCTTTTCACGCATCAGGCGCTCTAAAGTTATATTAATTTAATTTCAAATACTTCATTTATTTACGGTAAATAATAATAACAATAATTTACTTGATAAGATTCGAATGAACAATAGTTTTTTAATAGTTTATAACATTTTCTTTTGCCAGTTTCTTTTTATTTAGTTTGAAAGTAAGTAGTATGCGTGACGTGACACAAAACAATAAGAGCTGTCAGGCATATCATCTTACAGTGAAAATAGTATAATGAGCCAACGCATACTTTGTCCAATTTAGGATGTTAATTTTGACATCTTTCAATAGAGATAGGGTAATAATCGTTTATGAATCTATTCGATTTTCGATTTCTTATTTCATAGAACTTGGAATCGTTTGTATAGTTAAACAAAGAAAATGCTATTCGAATATTTTGTGCATTATAGAGATAATTAAATGAATAACAGTATGCTGATGAATTAAATAAGGTAGGTATTGGGATTTGAAGTACTTACCTAATTTATTACTTATATTATGGTGCACAACCTAAATCACTTTCATAATCATTATTGTCATTATCACTAAAACAACTGTGTCGATTAGATTCAAAAATGACCGATTGTTCGGTTTCTGATCTGTTGAAAACTTAAAATTAATAATCCGTGGATCCACCTAACACTCTCCTGACACATCTGCAGCGGTTCTGCATACTCAAAACAAGGGTGTTAATATCCTGTTGTGGAATACTGCCCCAAGTCCTGCTAAGATGCATAAAAAGCTGGTTTTCATGCACAATATCTTCAGGGAAATTCCTAAGAGCTCTTCTCTGAAGCATATCCCAGGCCTGCTCAATAGGATTTAAGTCAGGGGATTGTGCAGGCCAGTCTAAAGCTTGGATGTCATGCTGTTGTAACCAACTTGTAACAATACGCGCCGTATGTGGACGGGCATTGTCGTGCATTAGCTGGAAATTTTGTCACATTTGCTGTCTGTGGGGCAAGATTACAGGCTCTAGCACCTCATCTCGGTATTTTAGAGCAGTCATATTGCCTTGTATCCAAACGAGGTCCGTTCTACCGCCGAGACGAATTCCTGCCCAAACCATAATCGTGCCACCTTGATGTGCATGAACTTGTTGTGGGTGCTGCAGTCGATTCCAACGTCCAGGTTCTCTCCAAACGCATACTCTTCGCGAATCAGGATGAAATCCAAACCTGGATTCATCAGTGAAAAGCACAAGTGACCATTGAGAATGGTTCCAGTTTTCGTGTGCAATAGCCCATTGTAATCTTCTTCCTCGATTGCCCGAAGTGGCCTACGAGCACGTAGGTTGACTTCATGCAGTCGTCTTCTCAAAGTTTGACCGCTTACTAGCAAACCATACTCTCTCTCTGTAGCCTTTAAACCAATTGCATCGCCGTTACATTTAGTTGACTTCGTGCAGCATTTACTATGAATCGGTCCTGTACATGTGTTGTAATGCGTTGAGGTCCTCGGTGCCGTTCCGCCACTTCCCCCGTGACACGATAACGTGACCAAAACCCGGATATAACGCTCTGACTGGTCCTCATGGGTAGCGCCAGCTTGAATCATGCCCACTGATCTTAACAATGGCCAGGAACGGTCCTGGTCAAGTGTCTACGTAGCATGATTAAATGAACACCGGAAATGCGTTTGACAAAGATTTATAGAAATTCATGGAGTTTTAATCAAGTTAGAAGTTCGTGAAGATTTACTTATTTGGAAGAAATTCAATGAAAGCGAATTTAATCTTAAACCAAAACCTTTTATATACAAATCTGAATTGAAAAAAGGAACTTAATAATGTTTTTATAATCTGTCATTAATAATTTTTTGTAAGGCCAGTACTTTTCAAGTTATTTAAAAAAGTTTAATGTATCCCTAGACCATGTTGTTGTGTGTATATGCGCGACAATAACTTAATATCACACCAACATACAATTTTTAAGAATTTTCATATGATAGATAATTGCAAATAACTTTAATACTAATGAAAATTATACTTTATTGAAATATAATATTGTGCGAGCTGCCCTTATTCTTAAATTAAATTTAAGAATAAGGGCGGAAAATATTAGATTATTTTTATTTCACAACCGATTTTACATTTTCTATTGCGATACGTTTGCAAGGCACTTCACTAAGTGGGCGGTACTCGTCAATAAAGTACGATATATCTGTAGTATACTTTACTGAAAAAAAATGCAATACTTCATCGGCGTGAACTGTCAAAAATAAAAAGGCGAAAAGACGTGACGTCATAAAGGTCAAACAAAGGACGTGGCTGTTTGCTCAATTATCTCAAAAAATACGAAACAAAATCAAAATCTGATCACTGAAAACTGTTCAGTAATGCTATTCCTCGAAATGGTTTTGGAATTGGATTTTTTTCTCAAAATTGGGCATCGCCAATTGGGAAAACTATAGTAATAAGTTTAGGTATTGAATTGGACTGTGACGTAGGACGAACATGAAGTTTTTGACCACAAACTAATTGATTTCTATCTGGGATGTTAATATATATTTAAGAAAATTAGGTATATCCGAGGTGAAGACTGACCATCATAGAAGACTGACCATCATAGAAGACTCCGCTTCAGCGCTCAGTTGAAGGAACAGAGAAAAGAGTGCTTCACGACACTCTAGCACACATTCCTCAGTTTAGTTGTAGGTCCCAGCCCCCCGATTCAGAACAAAGTTATCGATCGATTCGGTTATTTTCTTTTATTTTTAATTATTTTTCTAAGTAGGGTAGGTTTTATCTGATTTGGTTTATGAAAACTTAGGATCTTTGGCTTTAACGTATCAAAATATTGATTGCTACCGCTTAGCAGATCATTTACTATAATTTAAACAAATTTACCGAATCGGTCGATAACTTTGTTCTGAAGCTTGGTGCTTCGATCGCATCGCAGGACATACATCACATGTTTAGTGTTCAACGACTACGAGTAAAGCATGAGGTACAGAGGCGTTCACATCAACCTTCACAAAACCATTGCAAAATGGGTCTTGTTAGCAGCATAAGGTGCCCCTATGTAAAGGTTGATATGAACGCCTCTGTACCCTACCTCCTCTTGGAACCTCCAAGGTACCTGACCTACTACTTGAGTCTCGGGGTGATTCCTTACGATTTGTCAGAAAAACAACTGATTAGAATGTAGTATTTTATTATAGGTAGGTCGATTATCATGTCATCTGTGAGTCTGCAGATAGCATGATCCTACAATGTTGAACAACAAGCAACTTATTCATTGAATATAAGTAAGCAAAAAAATATATATTAGTATTCTTACAATGTTCAGAAGGAATTTGAGAATGAGAACAGTCGCCATCATTTAGATTGGAGTTAGTTTAGATAATACCCGCGCATTCAGAACGGTCAATGAAAGTTAAGCACGCCAACTCAACAAAAAAGGCCTGCTCAACTTTGATTATCGTTTCAGAAATCGAGCGATATGGTCTGAAATTCTTAGAAACAGCCAAAAATTGAAAAATAACCCGTGAAACATACAGCAAAGTATCGTAAATTTTATTTTCTTTTTCGATATGCCTATTAGTAAAATTGCAGTCAACCACTGCTCAGAATTTAACTGACGGCACTGTTACTTAAGCTGTGGTGGACTGAACGTTACACTTTCGGCAAGATTCTTGTAACCTCATTTTATTCATTCAAACAAGGTAGAGCTTATCTAATCTGAAATGACGCACCCCTCCACCGCATTCACGCACACATAAAGTTAAGTAAAGTAAAGTAATTAACCTATGTGCTGTCCGACGGCTGGTCGAAGGCCAACATCACTGAAATCAAGTCTTCGCTACAATGGACGGGTGATTGGCTTCATATAAATTTTAAATATGGAAAAAAGTCGTGGGGCGCGTCATTTCTGGTTAGACAACCTCTACGCACCTTGAAAAACCACTTCATCAGTACAAAAGATGAATCTATACGTACTGCAGAGCCTTCAATGTAAAAGCTCACCATTTCATTCATTTCATCAATCGGCTGCGGGCTTTTCCTCTTAAATACAACGTCTGAGGACCGGTTTCCACCAAATAAATCTGATTTGTTATCAATACACATCTCGTCTTCTCTCCGCTTTGGTGGAAACCGGGCCTTAAGGTAGCTTCATTTTACATATAAATTTAATTAAATAAGCAAATACATATTTTACAAGCAGTACAAATATTATATATCAGCAATTATCAGTTGAACAACCGTATAAACGTGTCGCATCAGACCGTACATATTCATAATATAGTATCTACTTAAATGTTAGTACAATGTTACACATTATGACAGTTCAGACTTTATAAAGAACTATAGTTCTTTTTATGAAATATGATTAGTTAATAATTAATATACATAGTAGAAATATGATATGGAAAGTATTTACAACAACTACTGATTGGAAGCCCTTTTGATTTGAAATTTACAATTTTATTGCTAAACATAATATATTTTATAACATATTTGCTCGTAAAGGGTCTCTTTTTCACCAATTTCAATATCGTGTTGTATCTCATTACGTAATTGTGCGTTATTTGTCATGTGAAACGCACGAGTTTTTTTTAATAAGGTAAAACGCACGGTTTATCAAGATGCCCCGTCTAAAACGAACGGTATTTTTTTTAAATCTTAAGAGTTTTTATGTCAGAAACTTTGGGAGATACAATATAATAAATAATCATTTTATTCCTTAATTTAATTAATTTTGACAATAAATTACAACCATTTATCTGTAACAAAAACACGAAAATATTAATTTACTTTTTTAGTAATACAGCCAGTATTACTAATAAAGTTTTTTATGCCTTTGCCATAAAAAAAGCGCCGATGCGCGCGCATCGCTAATTTGTGAACCAGTAAAAATTTTGATAACTGCTTTAACAAGTGATTAAAGATTTATTAGTTTAAAAAAGTCCGAGTTTGATTTATTTCCTCGCAAATATGTTATAAAACGTCGTATGACATACGTGCGCTTTGATAATTACAGCCTCTGCTTTCTTGTAGCAATATCGCCTCGGCTGTAATTTTCAACTTACCGAACTTATATCATAATGTACTATTACTAATCCTTCTTTAACAATATCTTTATAATGGTTACAAATAATTTAAATAAATTGTTTATATTGATCGCTTAGGCCTTCTACAACGTTTCTCGCAGAATACAGTACCAGTATAGTAAAACTATAAGATATCTTCAACAGCCAGGAAAGTTATTCCGAGAATATCCGAATACGCATTTAGGGCTGTAAAAGAGACAAATAGTAAGTACAATTGCCCAAAAGTGACACAAATAATGCTCAGAATAACTAAGCAAGATTTGAACGAAACATATTTACAATGGGTACGTATTATAATGCCGAATTTTAAAATACCGAATTACCTAAGACCTACGAACGAAAGGCCGAATATTATAATGCCGAGTGTTTATATGATCGAATGTGCTAAATCACGAAAATTCAAAATCAAAATTCCGAATTTAATAACACCTATGACCGGAACGCCCAATATTTAAATGCCGATTGTTTATACGACCAGAAGTTCAATATACCGAAAGTTTTAAAACCCGATAATTGAAAAATAGTATGTTAAACCGAACTGGCCGTGGTCCTTCGCTGTGATACTAGTCTGCCCTAGAGTGTAATTCAAAAACCGGAGGGGCGGATGGAGAGCAGCTCGCGCCCGCTGTAGCGACTCTCAGGCACCCGCACGAGCTGAAGCGGCTGAGTCTGCAGCAAGCCGAAGCAGCGCAAGCGAGCGTGGGTGACTGCGATTTTCTACGCAAGGGCGAAAGGACTGTACTTCCTGCAGCGCCGAATAATAGGCAAACGAAATGCAAGCTTGCATGCTTGCTTGCTTTCATGCATGCTCATTTGTATGCTTGCCTGAACGACTGAAACTATCACTATGTGAATGTATGTATGTAACTACTTTTATTTAGTAAGTAAACGAAAAAACCTATATAAATCTACATATACTACAAAAATCAAACCAGAACGCCTAGAACGCCTCGGGATTTAGAACTTTCGGTTATTTGAAAAAAGACATATTGAGCTTCGGTATATCGGGTATTGGTATTTCAAACATTCGGTATTTTGATTTTAGTTGGTAGGTATTTTAGTTGTAGGTATTATGAATTTTTGGGATGATAATACGTACCCATTTACAATATGTTTTATTACAATATACTTGTGATGTTACCTTAAATATGTAAAATGATATATTACGTTACGATTACATGATGAACTACAATATATGAAACTTTACGTAATATTACGTTATAATAATAAATGCCTTAGAAATGTTAACTAAATTACTCATCTTTACCAAAAAAAATATTTCTTCATGTTCAAACGGTTTTATTGTTGTACAATAAAACCGTATAACAATATAACTAATAATTTGATATATTAAAAACCCTGATTTATATCCATTAATTACACACCTTCAATACGCAGAGTACATGTCGCCACTCAACTGAAAATGGACTGATCAACTAGATTGACCAGACGATGACTACGATGCCCAATATAGAGAAGAAGACTCGGCCATGGAGCAAGGATAGTGTTAGCACTCACCAACCTTGAATCTTGCAATATTTGATAGCAAACAATTCGAATTAGGGAGTTCGAGAAGCTGTTTCAGGTCATATATGATGCCCCTCAAAGATGGGATTAACAAGACATTGCAAGAGATAAGCCACGCGAAAGAAGTGATGGCCCAGCAAGCTTTGGAATGTAGGTATGGGAAGCGAGGATGTACGTGGTATCTACCAAAAAGGCTGCTTTCTCACCAGAGATTTGCTAAGCTGTTATAGCAAGTATGATTTCAACCATTCGTTTCTTTTCATAGCTCAGTTATAAACTAACAACATGAACGATGCCTACCGGTAGATATCATACACTATCATTGGCCGACATCTCTGGTGAAAAAGCAACCACTCTGCACTAACTCACTTAGCATCCAAGGGAATCCCAATCGTTGGCACGTTTAGCCGTTGCAAGTGTGACAAACTTCCGTCGCTTTCCAAAAGTACCATGAACAAGACTCCTCTATCCCTCTAACGTTGATAATGCTGGAAGCTTCTCAACAACAGAACATTCTTCACATTGCTATAGCCGGTGGCTTTCCCAGGAGGATACAATCCCTGGCCGGCTAAAAAACAAGAAATCGAAAGATGGCCATGACATGCCTTTCAGCGATGCAGTCTGTAGGAGAGACGCCATTCAATAAAACACCCGTGGTTGATGCCCAAACACCGTGGCAAAAAGCTAAAGTGGACACCGCTCTGGTCCAATCGACTATCCTTAGCAGTCACTTTTAAAATGCACAAGGGCCCTTACACATTGCGACTTTTTGCAGCGATACAAACGCGATTCAGTATCGATACAGTCGCAAGACATTCTTTACACACAAAAAGCAGCGATACGATCGCGATGCAGTCGCACGACAGTCAAACGCGCGTTTGTATCGGTGCAAAAAGTCGCAATGTTTAAGGCCCCTAAGTTCTCAAGTGGCCAGAATAGTCTAACCGTAAGAATCATGTCTTCTGTGTATTTTAACTCACTATTTTCTAAGGTGCTCCCACATCTGTAGCATTTTCCTGTAACGTCACGTTAAGTCAAGCATCACATCAGTGAGGGAGAAGAACCGAGCATTACAGTGCGCAAACTGTAATGTCACAAATTCGACCATTACATTGGTGAGGGAAAAGCACCGAGCATTACAGTGCGCAACTGTGTAATATTTTGATACAACTTAACTGAAGTTTTGTAAGGCAGTATTTTAATGTAATACTCAAAATCGAATCTGAAATGTACATTAGAGGCGAATATTCGTCATGGCAGGTAGGCAGTTCTGAAATGTAATGCTCAAATCGAATCTGCAACGTTACATTACAGGAAAATGCTCCAGGTGAGGGACCGTCTTCAACAGGGTTACTTTATAAACACTATCCAAAATTTTCCTAGACATTAGGCATCAATCAAGGACAGCTTTTTATAAAAAATGGGTAAGTCTCTCTAACTTTTACATTATTATATTTTTTTCGAACAGATTATTCGTGCGGCGTGGTTACTTATTCAAAATTAAACTTCAACTTCTGAATAAAGCGCGGGCAGGGAGTTGAAGGGACTGCGAGCCCGCCGCCAAGTCACACAGTATCAACGAAACTAGTGTTTTTTTTTACCTTTCCGAGTAGTTATAATAACAGTAATAACTCAACATTTTAGTACTGAAAAATACGTATTTTGCCAATTTCTCCATAGATCCTTATATTTCAGTTTGGATGGTGTTTATAAAATAGCCCTGTATAACGCCGCCAAGAAAAGTTAACAAATTATTAACGTTACGACAATGCCCTAAAGCTTTAATACATATATTTTATTATACAATACTTTACTTTTAGAGTCTAAATTCAAATACAATGCTTTTTATTGTATTTTTTTGTTCGACACTATACATTCTATATAAATAAATAAATATATGGGACAATTACACCAAGATAATCTGACCCTAAACTAAGCAGAGCTAGTACTATGGGTGTCAGAGACTGATGAACGAACTTTAATATTTCTAAATACATACTTGGATACATAATATTAATAACGCCCAGGCACACAACAAACACAAATGTTTGTCATGGTTGGGGATCGAACCCACGACCTCCGGTGCTGAAAGCAGCATCGCTGCCATTGCACCAACAGGCCAGTATAAAATCTATGACATTAAAAAGTTCTAAAATAATTAAATGAACTATCAGAATAATTATATATCGTAAATAATAAATACAAACTGATCTAAGAGTATTTGAGTTTTTGATGATTCTATTAACAAATATAATCTCAGTATAAGTATGTATAAACATTTTACATGATTATTTTATGACTTAAATACAAAATATACAAAGTACAAAACTATTACAAGTCTAGCTATCAAAGAATAATGTGGTTAGTATAAGTTACCTACTGTCAAAATATCAAAATATATATCTTTATATTTTGTCTACTTTATATTTACAGTTTGCCCTATCATAATTCAATTTGCTTAACTTTGCACAAACGTACAACACACCAACTTTTGATATATGAAAGAACATAAGTAAATACATAATTATAATCATTTTGTATTTTAATGAAGAGCAAAGGTAAGTGTAGTTTTACCTAAGAAAATATATTTAAGTAACCATGAGAATGCAAATACTACGCATTATTCGTAAAAATATTAGGTAGGCAAGGTGTAACCAGCTCAAGCTAAGCATAAGAATATAAGACCGAATATAATTAATTTCTAGTATATGCGTAGGAATGAACGTTTATTTTTGTGGAAAGTACGCTAGTAATAATTATTGCATCACATTTTGCTTCAAAGAGATTCAAAACACACTATTCAACAACCAATCATGATAAGCAAAACTCGGGAGTATGATTGTTGTTCTCAATTATCTGCATACCAAAACAAATATGTACAGTCAGCCGAACGTTAAGCGTGACACTGGAGGATTTGTAACGTGCGCGTATGCGATGAAGGGTCATTTTATGCCCGCAGTGTTAAGTATTAGTTAGTTACATCTCTGTACCGTACATGAGCATTCTAATGATACAATACACAACGTTCTATCAAACTACTCGTACATACAACTCACAAATCTAAGGCTGCCTTTTCACGCAGAGCGGAGTTATGGCATTGGAGGCCCCACAAGACAAGCCTGCCTTTAAGCAATTCTGGTTTAGTAATTAGCCTATATACTCCAAGAACCACAACAAGCTTCAAATGATGTATCATTGATATGAAGTCATCACGACAAGTGATAGGTTTGGCCTTATCACAACGCTTGCCAAATGCGGGCACGTGATCACAAAACCGGACTTTGTCAGGAAAAAACGAGAACACGCTTTGCCCATCCCGGGATTTGAAACAAAGTCCTTCGCATTTTGGGTTTAGATCTGTCACCCATTGGCCACAGAGGCATTGAAGCAGTTCCATTGGTTAAAATTGCCCAAACTTCGCTCCGTGTCAACAATAGACAGCTTAACAAATTGATATGAAATATTGTGATGGATACGAATTTAATAGGGCCGAAAAGTGTCGCTGTTACATTATGACTAAGCCGTATGTTTTAGAGGCGGCAATTATGTTTAATTACGTATAACAGTAAATTATTACTTTAAGTTGTATGAATGGAATAACAAAAAAAAATTGTAAAAGCTTTCAAAATCGGCCCCAACCTAAAGACAACTTATGAAAATAAATCAAAACTAAACAAATGCGTATGACTGGAGATTACAACTCGTCTCTGACCTTGGCGTGGCTTTTGCAGAAAGCGAGCATATCTTCCGTGGAGCGGTCGCCCACGTAGTCCGCCAAGGGCTTGCCGCTCGCGAAGATCTTGAAGGTGGGCAAAGTCTCGACTCCGGCGATGTCGGCCACTTTCGGGTTCTCGGAGGCTTCGACGGCGATGATCTTGACGGGAGTGTTCTCGTTCTTGACTGTTGTCGCCAGTCGAGAGAATGCTGGCTTTGCCGTTACGCAGTGACCGCACCCTGCGATATTATAACATTTGAACGTTTAGTTTGCTTATCATGTAACACAGTCGGTTCAGATTTGAAAAATACACTTGTGAGCGAGAATAACGGCATTAATGCCGCGTATCGTAGAGCATTGAACTGACGCGATGATATACTGTAGCTACTGATTACTGACATCTCTATCGAAAGAGGTAGCCCTGGCAATATATGCCTGTCACATGACATCACGCATTTAGGATTGAGAAAATAAAAAAGACTATGGCTGTGATTTATCTGTTACGAAATAACTATTAGACTGTCCTGTTGGTACAGTGGCAGCGATCCTGCCTTCAGCACCGGAGGTCGTGGGTACGATCCCCACCCATGACAAACATTTATGTAACGAGCATTTGTGTTTGTTGTGTGTCTGGGCGTTGTTATTTATTTTATGTATGTATTTAGAAATATTTAAGTATGTTTATCACTCTCGTCCATAGTACAAAGTCTGCTTAGTTTGGGGTCAGATGATCTTGGTGTGAATTGTCCCAGATATTTATTTATTAAGTAGTCTGTGACTAAGGGTCAATTCCCACTGAAAGATGCTCGGTATCGAAGCTTAAATTGTTAGTATACAGGAAAAGATTATATTCTGATGTAATGTAATGTAATGCTCAAAGTCGATGATTACATTACATGCGCATGTTCTCGGCGAGTTGACCATACTGTATTGATTTTTTAATGGTATCGCTAGAATACTTCGCGTTGCAGCTGATAAAAGTTACGTTTATTTGACCGTTCGTGACATCGTTGGCTTCGGTAAACTTTCGCCATACGCTGCTTTCTCACCAGAGATGTGAGCTTGTTGCAAACGTATAGTAGTTAATTTTATATACATAAACAAAAACTATGGATTTTAAACCTTAACAAGTAATCACAGCCAACACCGCTTTTTTTTATAGTAGCAAATCATTATACAACGATAACATAGATAGCGCTATAGCAGCACTTTTGTCATTATTCCCAGACATTAGGCATCAAACAAAGACAACTTTCTTAAAAAAAAGGGTAAGTCTTTCTAACTTTCACTTTATAAAAAGCAATAGTGACCTTATCGCTTTGAGCGATTTCATCTTGAAGACTGGGATGGATAAGAGATCGCAGAAGGAGATAACAGACTATTCCAATTTAGAACAATATTTTTTACGAACACATTATTCGTGCGACGTGGTTAATTAGTCAAATTTAAATTTCAACTTCTGAATAAAGCGCGGGTGGGGAGTTGTTTGTTCGCATTGTCGATAAAGCAGTAATATGGGTAGGCACCTAATGGCTTAGCATAAAACCGAAGATCACTGTACAAACGATCTCTTTTCCTGCGAGATCTCCTCAAGTAAACATCTAAGAACCACCCGGCGTATCATTTAGTCTTTCTCCCACCCAAAGTCTGGTGACGCCTGTGTACCGTGGCAAGGTGCCGAGCGATTGCCTACATGTGTTATACCAGCGCAGTGAGTACAGTTTTTGCGCAGCTAAGCGCAAGCGACAGCGCGGAGGAGCACGTGCACACAAGCCACGACTCGAACGCGAAAATTGTTTTAGCTGGGCCCATTCCGCGGCCCCAAGCATTTTCAACAAGTTTACATAAGAGAAAGACATCACAGGGAACCGAGTGCCACGCCGCGAAGGACGCCCAAGGTTGCCCAGGAGACACGACCACGTGCAACGGCGCGGGAAGGAGCGCGTGCACATAGCCACGTTATTTTCAGCTGGGGCCAGTTGCGCGGCCCCAAGCATTTTCAACAAGTTTCACAAAATACAAAATATCACGGCGTGGGAACCGAGTGCACAGCCGCAAAGTAGCCCAGGAGACACGACCACGTGCAACCACGGGCTGACTACAAAAATATCGCTTGTTTGTTCGCATTGTCGATAAAGCAGTAATATGGGTAGGTACCTAATGGCATAGCATAAAACCGCTAAGGATGTTTATAATTTCTATAGATACAGACTGTTATTTTTTTAAATTATACTATGAGCATTGACATCTCTGTTGCAGACGCCGTCCAGCTGATTCAAGTGTACTAACTAATTTCAGCTTTAGTCCCACTATCTACAAAACGTTTTGCTCTAAGCATATTCGATCTGCAAAACCCAACATATTTTTTTTTAAACTTTGCCCTTGCACTAACACAAATCTATCATAATTTCTGAACTATATTTTATCTTAGAGCTATGTAAAAATATAATTTCCGCAAGCAACAACTATAAAATATACATTCGAAAAGCAATCAATGATTATATTTGCGCAGCTCATTTAAATATTTGTTGTTATCTAAATGTTTTTTGGTAATAAATAGTGATTGCACAGCTTTAGTGGCTATGATTTTATGTAAACAGTAACTTGAGGACGTTTACTACTCAAATAAAACACAGTTACAATGTTCCATGAAGTGTACATCCATAAATATTGACTCGAAATTATAAAAACATGTTACTTTTTTCCAAGGTTACGAATGGCGGCAGTCGGAAATAAAAACGCTAGATTTCTCAAATTACCAAAAGAACACATTAGATAAAATTATAAAATGCACTATTAAATATGCGGGACTATTCCGTCGCAGTGATTTTCATATAACAATAATTAAAGTTCATCGCAAAACACCCAGCCCCGAGATATTAGATCGTGCCCAATGGCATAGGATTAGAACGCCGACGGCAAGATAAGATAAGACATATTCAAACTTACACGTAGCATAAAACATAACGAAAGTGGGAGACTCCGAGGCGATGATTTGTTCAAAGTCGACATCAGTAGAAAGAACCACGTTCACCCCAAAACCTGCGTCTTGATTCGTCTTGGGAGCCTTCTGGGAAGTCTGGTGGCTATCCATCTGGCTGTGTATGAATGACACGAAATCTGCTTCCTGTGAAACAAACCAGTTTTAAGAATTACATCTTTTCTGTTGAAAATGAACAAAACATGCTGAAAGTAGGTTTTTCTTACAAAACATTCGGGCGTGCCTCAGTTCTTCGTGCTATGTGGGAGCCACTGACACTCTTTCAACTATCTAAAGTATTGAGTTCTTTAAAATACATTTGAAAAGGTAGGCAGAGCGATAGTTAAATGAATAAATATAAATATGCGCCAGACAGCACACCACTTGTCATGGTCTCGAAGTAATAATCCAAATTCTTGTATTACTTACGACGTACCAGTCAGGGAAATAATCTTCCAGCACACCCAGACCCGAGTCAATTTAGAAAATATCGTTTCCTGATTTGACCCGACCGGGAATCGAACCCGGGACACCACGCCAGCCAAGGCAAGAAACCGTGTTACAGCGCACTAAGCCAATCGTATCGCATTGTTGCTCTGGTAAGGCTGCAGTAACATACAAATACTGTATCTCTTTCCAAAGGTCAATGTGCAATATTTTTCGCTGGGAGCTGTACCAGCAGGCGGGCCGAATGCTTGTCTATACTTATATATTAATATAAAAAAGAGCAAAGATTCCTTTGTTTGTATTGAGCTCCGAAACTACATAACCGATTTAAAAAAATATTTCACCAATGTTAAGCTACATCAGGGAGTGACATAGGCTATTTTTTTATTTTATTTAGGCTATATTCTGAAGGGAAACACCGTCTACGATAGCGAAGCCGCCGATGGACAGCTAGGCTAGTAGTTTATAAGGCGACTACTATTCCATAACTGGAGAATGCACCATCGTTATGATATTATAATTGCCAAGCTTAAACATGGCACACACGTCAAAGTGAAAGTTTTATTGCACTAATCTGGTTGATAAAAGTTGTTCCAAAAAATTGGTAACATTCTGTCTCCCTCTTAAATGTAGAAGTGAAAAGAGTAGGAATAAATTATTACTAAGGAAAAAGTGTGCCTAAAATGAGGTTACAACATTAGATTCATTGTTTCTGCTCATGGCAAAATGTATGGTTGACGATTATTGGTCTGGTGGCATTTATCATTAAGCAACGTGGTCTCTTGATGCCTTTTTAGCTTAGAAACGTGTCCCCATTCCCATTGCGTCTGTAGCTTTAG
Organism: Udea olivalis; assembly: GCA_947369235.1. Classification (NCBI taxonomy): domain Eukaryota; kingdom Metazoa; phylum Arthropoda; class Insecta; order Lepidoptera; family Crambidae; genus Udea; species Udea olivalis. The sequence continues at coordinate 24,206,256 of OX376340.1, forward strand.
TTTAGAAGGCACACTTTTTTCTGTTCCTTTGACAGAGCGCTGCAGATTCCTTGCAATTTGTAGTTTGTATAGATAAATAAAATAAATAAATAAATATCCCCGGACATTTTTCCACACAGCGCCATGTAGCCCCAAAGTAAGCTAATTAAAGCTTGTGTTATGGGAAATTATAAGGAAATTATAATTATATAATATTATTTAACTAACCTTCCTTCCGCCAGTGTACTCTTTAACTGCCTTATCGAAGTAGCTAAAGTATTTGATAGTGGGATATCCCTTGACGTCATAGTTCGCGCAGAGCTGCTGGTTGCCGGTGCAGTCGACGGCGCCGAAAGCGACCATGAGTTCTTCGGCGAACCGGGACGCCGCGCTCACGAACTCTGGCTTCGTGCTCTTGCAGTGGCCACACCCTGAATACCGGTCATGTATTAATTACTGTTGCTGTGACGCCGTCCGCGTGGAATTATGGCTTTCAAATTGAACTTTATAATTCCATACAAAAAATACATACATACATTTTAAGTGCATAATTTTGTGCTATGGGAAGAGGAGCGGTCTTCTAAAATTTAGTAAAATAATTGATAAAAACGCTGATATAAAAGAATTTGGAAAGCACTGAGAACTGCTGCCACAACCTCGTCTCTGTTGATGTCATTCATTTAAGAGCTTGCGTTAACTCCCCGAGGTATGGCAATTTTATAAAACATATTTTAGGACTTGCTATTGCCTGTTTCAGTTCAGTTCTATTTCCATGCGTTTTGCAAACTCTTTTTTTTTATTTTGTCCGTCAACCGTGACCTCACTTCACCTGATGGAAAGCGATCGTGAGGTCCAGATATGAGGCTTTTTGGTAGCTATATTAAATATTATGTTTATGAATATGGTTTCGTTGCTATAAAACATGTGGATTATCGAATAGTATATATATATTTATATATCTATATATTAAAGGGCTCTCACATTTCTCTCAGATTTTTAGTGATATTATACATAAATTAACAAATTAAAGTTTTTGAATTGCCCTTTTTAAATTATTATTTAATGATTTTAAATAATTGTTTGAATTAGATGATGATGTGAAATGGGCAATACTCACAGGGAGCATAGAACATGACGATGGCGTGCTTGACCTTGCGCAGCGCGCCGCGGAAGCTCGCGGCGTCGAGGTGGCGCACGGGCGACTCCTCCTCCGCCCACGGCTGCTCCGGCGGCGGCGGGGGCGGAGGCTCTTGCGGATCCTAACAGATGACAAAACTTCAGTAAAAGAAGGAAATCTTGCACATGATATCGAAACTTATTTCATCACGTGCTATGAGAGTTTTCCATAATATAGAATCTACTGGTATACTAATATCATAAAGAGGAAAGTTTTGATTGTTTGTTTGTTTGTAATGAAAAGGCTCCGAAATTACTGGTCCAATTTTAAAAATTCTTCCACCTTACAAAGCAAAGTACATTATCAGCGAGTGCCATAAGTTATACTTTTTTTAGGCCATATATTGAAAAGAAAAACCATCTAGGCGAGTGAAGCCGCTGATAGACAGCTAGTCTAATACTAATATTTTATATTATTATTATTATATTTTAAGATCTTGTACTACACTGTGAAATGCAATAAAGAATTGAGTATTGTGGAGTATGTATGCCAGACCATAGATAACTCTTGACAAATTAACGTTGCCTAGCAACTCTTGTTTATTTCAATTTTGGTTTTTCAGTTTTGTCAATATACCTACTTAATAATTACTCCAATATGTATTTCCTTTCATAACTTTTACTTAAAAAGTTTAAATGGTAGCAGAGCGTAAGGAAAATATTTAAAAGTCGTACTAAGCCAGTGAATCGTGAAATTTAAATAAAAATGTCAACAAAAATTGACTCTCTTACGGGAGAAAATTACGATACATGGGCTATACAAGCTGAAGCGATCCTAGTACGGAACAAACTATGGAAATACGTTGGAACAACCCTGGCTTCAGATGCAAGTGCAGCCGATACCGAAGGCGACAGACAGGCAAGGTCGGAGCTCATTCTAATAATCGCTCCTTCTGAGCTCAAGCTAATAAAAAAGTGCACTACAGCAAAAGCTTTATGGGACAAACTGAAAGAAATTTACGCCAGTAAAGGTCCTGCCAGAAAAGCAACCTTATTAAAACAACTTATCCTGACCAAACTTGATGATCGTCAAAACATTCGAACTCATCTAAACAATTTCATGGATGTTGTCAACAAGCTGGCTGATATGGACGTAGAAATTAACGAGGACTTACTTACTATTTTGATGCTGTACAGTCTCTCACAGGATTATGATAACTTCAGAGTGGCCATCGAATCGCGAGATACTCTTCCAAAGCCAGAAGCGCTAAAAATTAAAATAATTGAAGAATTTGAAGCACGCCACAGCCAAGACGTGGCCGGTGACTACAAACCTGAGACCAAATCCTGTGATCACGAAAAAGCATTATACGCGTCCTGCAAAGTTTGCAAACGAAGTGGTAACATCTTCAAACGCAAATATCACAAGATATGTACAAACTGCTGGAAGAAAAACGAGAAATCACAGAAGAAATCCGATGATTCTCATAAGAACCATTTTGCTACACAGTGTCTCCTTACTCAAAACAAGAAGTCTACAGAAAACAGCATTTGGGTTCTTGACAGCGGTTGTACGTCTCACATGACCTATCAACGAGATTTATTTAAGACCATAGAGGGTACATCCAGAAAACTCAACTTCGCAACCGAAGATCATACCGCAGAGATTACTGGAAAAGGGACAGTTTCATTTATAACCAAAAATGGAACTGGCATGGCTCGTACCTGCTTGAAAAACACCTTGTATGTGCCTAGTCTCTGCACTTACCTGTTGTCCGTCAGTAAGATGACAGATGCTGGATGCTCTGTCATATTTTCTAAGGGAAAAGCGACAGTCAACAATCCTCACACTGGAATAACTCTCACCGCATTTAAACAAGAAAATGGTCTTTACTATTTCAAACCTCACAAACAAGAGTACAACTATTTGGTTAATGACGATGATAAAGAAACAATTCCTAACACAAAAACAAACTCATCAGACATTAACGACTGGCATCGAAAACTTGGTCACATGAACGCCATAGATCTGAAATTTGCCTTAGAGAATAAAAACATACTTGGTTTGAATTTTAACTCATCGGAAGCACTGGCAGAATGTGAAGCTTGTATTCAAGCAAAATTGCATCGAGTACCTGCCCCTCTGCCCCGATCGTCTCCAAGAACTACTGAACGCTTAGAAATCATTCACAGTGATGTGTGTGGACCCATCAGAACTCCCACCATTAGCGGTAACAAATATTTCGTTACTTTTATTGACGACTACAGTCGATACTGCAGAGTTTACCTTCTGAAAAATAAGAGCGAAGTATTGGAAAAATTTATAGAGTTCAAAGAGGCAGCTGAAACGCACACTGGTAACAAAATCAAGTTTCTACAATCAGATAATGGCACTGAGTATGTGAACAAAGAGTTTGACACTTACCTGAGAAATTGTGGAATACAACGCAGACTTACCGCACCTTACACACCAAACCAAAACGGAGTTGCTGAGCGGAAGAACCGTACTCTTGTGGAGAAAGCAAGAGCAATGATGATTGATGCAAAAGTACCACTTAAACTGTGGGGCGAAGCAATTACAACTGCAAACTACCTGTCTAACAGGAGTATAAACAGCGCCATTGAGAAGAATACACCTTTCGAGCGATGGGTTGGTAGACCACCCTGCATAAATCATCTCTACGTTTTCGGCAACAAAACTTATGTGCTAAAGAAAGGCACCAATGGACACAAGTTTGCATCCAAAGCAGTGTCAGGAATGTTTGCTGGATACTCTGAAAGTTCAAAAGCTTTCAGAGTCTTCATTCCAGCGAAAAACCACATAATGATCTCAAAGGACATAAAAGTTATGAAGACCACATACTACAACTAACTCGACAAAAACGGACAATCAAATTTTTTTGATGTAGATAAGTCCCCACAACCAAAACAGATCTCTTTAAACAGAACATCACACAAACAAATTGTGATACCACTTGACACTAGGCAATCTGACAGCGATAGTGACGGGAACGATCTAAGCAATGAACCCCTTCAACGAAACCTAATTGACAGCACAGGTGACGTTATACAAACAGAAAATAATGAAAGGTATTATGAGTCAACCTCCGGTTCAATTAACCATGACGACCCTATGCACAACGCTGAAGAACCTATTATGATTGAAGAAAACGCCACTGCTCAAACGAGGGGTTTAAGAGACAGGTCTCAAATTAGAGCTCCTATACGCTATGACGATTTTATTTTAGCAGCAGCTGAAGAAATTGAAAATCTCAATAAACCTAAAGAACCTGTAACCTTAAAAGAAGCAATGGACTCTTCTAATAAGCAAAAATGGCAAGAGGCCATGCTCAATGAACTAGCCTCACTAAACGACAACCAAACGTGGGATTTGGTTGATCTACCTAAAGGACGAAAAGCCCTACCTTGCAAATGGGTATATAAAGTAAAAATGACCCCAGACGGTACTGTGGAAAGGTACAAGGCCAGATTAGTCATTAAGGGCTATTCCCAGAAACCTGGAGTCGACTACGACAAAACATTTAGTCCAGTGGTTCGTCTGAGTACTATAAGAGCACTACTCGCCCTTGCTAGTCAAGAAAACTTGAAATTACATCAGTTTGACGTGTCAACAGCCTTTCTTTATGGAGAAGTAAAGGAAGAGCTCTATATGAAACAGCCTGAAGGCTATCATGATGGGACGAAGAGAGTCTGCAAATTGAAACGCAGTCTCTATGGACTTAAACAGGCACCACGTTGTTGGAATTCCTGCATTGCAGATTTTTTAGAAAAAAGTGGATTTCATCAAAGTGAAGCAGATCCTTGCTTATACATCAGAATTAAAGGACAATCTAAAGTCTTTATTGGCCTGTATGTTGACGATGGACTTGTAGCATATAATACAACTGCAGCTGGTGATGAATTTCTAGAAGAATTAAAAACGAGATTCAAGATTACCACCAAACCTGCCTCGTACTTCCTTGGAATGGAAATAAAAATGTACAAAGACAAAATAACATTGTGTCAACAGGCCTACACAAAGAAAGTCTTAGAAAAGTATTCAATGACTAACTGCAAGCCTGCGCCAACACCCATTATTAAAAACACGGGAGAAGACGAGAGCATTAACACTAAGGATGTATACAATTTCCCTTACAGACAAGCGGTGGGTGCCTTGGCATATTTGTCAGTAGGTACAAGACCTGACATATCCTATGCTGTGGGAGTCGCCTCTAGAAATCTTGAGACACCTTCCAAGAAGGATGTGATGCTAGTTAAACGTATTTTTCGTTATATAAAAGGTACGCAACACAACGGGCTCTCTTACAACAGACAGGCTTCTCCTCAATTAATCTGTTACAGCGACGCAGATCACGCAGGAGATCAGACATCTGGAAAATCCACAACTGGATTAGTGTGCTTACTTTCTGGAGCTGCAATCAGCTGGAGAAGCCAGAAACAAACGACCGTCTCCATCTCCTCCACTGAAGCAGAGATAATAGCAGCTAGTGAGTGCGCCCAAGAAATATTGTGGCTGAATCGTCTACTGAATGACCTGATCAAATTAGAGAAACCAGTGCTGAACCTAGATAACGAATCAGCAATCAAATTATCTCAAAATCCACAATACGAATACCATAAGCGCACTAAACACATCAAGCTGAAGCACTTCTTCATAAGAGAATGTGTCAGCAATGGAGATTTAAACGTCAAGCACGTCTCTTCGGAGTTGCAGTTAGCAGACATGCTCACTAAGCCACTGTATGGCCCAAGACTAAAACAACTGTGCCCCAAGATTGGAATGGATTGAATAATTACAAAATTCCAAAAACTATAGGGGATGTGGAGTATGTATGCCAGACCATAGATAACTCTTGACAAATTAACGTTGCCTAGCAACTCTTGTTTATTTCAATTTTGGTTTTTCAGTTTTGTCAATATACTTAATAATTACTCCAATATGTATTTCCTTTCATAACTTTTACTTAAAAAGTTTAAAAGTATTGAGTATTGAGTATTAATATTATAAAGAGGAAAGATTTGATTGTTTGTATTTAATAAGCTCCGAAACTAATGGACCGATCTTATCTTACATGCACTATTATACTGTGAATGTTGATCTGGAAAGAACCACCAAAGAGAACCATCATATCAAATATCCATACCTTAATAAAACTAACAATCTCTTCTTCCTGTCTCGCATGACCAGCGTCGAACTGGTATTCACCCTTTTTGAAATATTTCAATGTCGGGTAGCCTTTGACGCCAAAGCGCGCCGCCAACTCGGGCTGCTTCGTTGCGTCCACAGCGCCCAAGACACCCTTTATCTGCAACGGTAATATACAGCAATGTAAATTGGTGCAAAGAGTGCGAGCCAGCTCCAACGCTATTCTGCCAATGATTGCTGACAGACTGGACTGCATTTATGTGAGGCATTGCTCGAGCAGACAGACATCAAGCTGTGGAGGTGTGACGAATTTTCAATTTATGTTTAACTTGTTAATTGTGAATTTTGAGTTTTAAATTATTTAATTACTATATAATTTTAATGCATTGTAATTTTAATTTCATTGTATAATATTTGATTGACATGTAAATGTGTAAGCCTGTATGGTCCTTGTTGTCTGAAATAAACTTAATTTAATTTGTTTTTTCATTTATAGCTATTTGTTGGAAAATTTTCAAACTAGAGAATATACTGTTCCAGTGCTGGCCAAAGATAACAAATCTGGGCTATGTTCTGAGAAATCTGCTATTATAAAGCAGCCCCATGTTAATTTATATAAAAATTAACTAAGATCTTTATTGCACGCATGGCAAGTGTAAGCGTGTACAGCTACAGACCTTTTCAGCCTTTATTCTCGCTGCAGCCTTCTCGAGTTCTGGTTTGATTCTCTTACAATGCCCACACCACGGTGCGTAGAATACTACCAATGCGTTTTCCGCTTTAGCTAATATATCATCGAAGTTTTCAGCTGGAATCAAAGTCATTTATTTAATATTACTCACTAGGAAAATAATGGCAAGTCATATAACATTATCGCTTTTTAATATAACCTCTCAACAAATTGTGCCTCAATATTCGAAGCAAATTCATAATTATTCTACTGTGTTCATAAAATTAACACATCAGAAAATACAACAACACACAAAATTTCTTCATGTCTAACTGACATTATAATAAAACTAACGACAACTTTTGAACAGAACTGTCACAAACCGAAAAAAAAAGAAATGGCATCAAGAAGATTTCTTGATTGAAAACAGAGAGTGATTTAAAGATTTTATGAGATATAGTCAAATTATTCTTAAAACATGTAAAAATAATTTGACTATATCTCATAATTATGTAAACAACGATCACACCACACTATGAGTCGCACATAAACGTTGTGCGTTGTAAAAAAGAAACATAGAACATGAAATTCATGCAAAACTGTTTAAAATGCAATAATTGTTGAGAGTTTTAGTTCCATGGTTTTTCCGCAAAGAAGGTGGCGTGAATGTGTTTTAAATCTTTTGTGATTTTTATTTTATTAAGTAATATTTATTAAATGTTTTTGTACTAAATTGACTATCGTAATCGCACTCGTAGTGAAAAGTACAGTTTGCACCTCAAGACTAAATGCCAACTTAATAAACCCTCGGTTTCATTGACCCTCTCGCACGCTCGGGAGTCAAACCACCTCTGGTATATTGTGGCTTCGTTTAGTCCCTCGATATAAAATATACTATTTTTACATTACAGGAGTTTACAGAGATTATGGTGCTACATTATTTTTGTTTTTAGTTACTAACTCCTGTAATATTAACAGCACCGCCTGAAACCCTTTTAAGCTAATAGCTTTTAGTATTTTATACATAGACTCACATATTTTATAGATTTTATCAGTATTATCTGGGATATTTCGTTTATTCATATCATACATTTTTTAAGTAGGAACTCAAAATATAAAATCCATAAATTATGAACACTACAAATCAAATAAAAGGTTTTCATGGCTCGAAAACATTTGAATTGATAACATACCAGAAAGATGATTTACATCAGTATCCTTGGACCAGCTCTCATCAACCACTTCTTTCTTCTTTTGTTGTAATTGTGTGGTAGGGTCTCTAATAAAATCTACAATGGCTTGTCTTTTATTTTCGCCGTTGTATGGGAATCGTAGTTGGCCTTTTCTGTCAGAAAGTAAGAAAGTTATTTTCATTTTATCATTGACAAAAATTTTAAAAACCTTCATAACCTGATTTGGGTAAATCACATAACTAGCTATTTGTCAGCGGCTTCGCCCGCGTACACTGTCTTTCTCGTCAAAATATAGCCTTAATTAAAAAATAGGGAATATCACTCTGATAATGTAGCTTTATATTGGTGAAAGATTTTTAAATATCTAGTAGTATCAGAGCCTATTATATACAAACAAACAAATATTTCCTCTTTATATTATTAGCAAGTATAGATTTGCAACAGTAGGTCACAAACAACTTGTAAGACACATGGAGCGAACTTTATGCAATCATTACTTCACTTGATTTTAAGCAGTTCAAAACAATAAGATTGGTAAATAATTAATATCTGGGACATTATACAATATACATCAAGCACATCTGACTCAAAACTAAGCAGAGCTTGTACTATGGATGTCAAATATTGATAACTGACTCACTGATGGGTTGAAGTTACAGAATACATATTTAAATAGTTAACACTCCACTTAAACAACTAATTTCACACGTAACAATAATATAATATACTTACTCGTAATACAACAACGTTGGGAAGCCAGTAATGTTGTATAAGTGTCTTATTTTCGAATTTCCAGGTCTAGCCACGTCTATAGCCGCTAAGAGAGCTTCATTCTAAAACAAAAATGTTATTTGAATTATTTGAAAAAATATTATAATGAATACCGCAGTTTCATATATTTTATGGTATTTTTGGTATCAGGGGAACCTATTTATCTACTGTTGCTGTATTCTCCTCATGTATTTGTTCTTCCTTTATTTGTCTTGAATGTCTGGCTGCACTATTCTCTACATAATTAATAGGTACATTAACAGTTTTTGGAGTTTTGATTAATTAACTTAAAAGAAAATAGTGATCATAAGAGCTGAAGACAGTCGCTTATGAGTTTATGATAACAGCAATACAAAGCACCGCAGAGGCAACGGGAAATGATAGATTAGAACATTACGCAAACATAATGTTTAGGTGTGAGGTTGAGAGATTGTTTTCGATTACAGATGTTCTAGAAGATACGAGTAAGTGATGTGTATGATTGCAGAGGGTGAATGAAGAAACCAGACTGCAAAAAATGACCAAAATGACGAAAAATGCGCCGGGGAACAACATTAATCGAACATAAACAAAACCTTTTTTGTAGAAGTATAAGTAACTACTAGGTTATTCCCTGCTTTGTCGCCGCCTGCAGTGATTTAAAACGTTGCGAACGAGCTTGCTTTTCCTTTGAGTGGTAACTTTATGCAGTCGGTTCTTATATATTATTTAATAATTCGTTTTTTTTCAGACTTTTTAGTTGAATAACCAGATTTTATGGAATCGCTATATCGCTAAAAACAGACTGGACAATATGTATATGGGGGCCGGGCATGCCTGCTAATAAGATGGAAACGTTACCTTCAAATCAGCAGCTGCTAAAACATATTCTGGCTTGATTGTTTTGCAGTAGCCACACCAGGGGGCATAAAACATAATCACCGACTTTTTGTAAGCTGCAGCACCTCTTTTCAGGAATTTTACTAAAGCCTGCAAATAATAATGCATTGAGTCTATCACTTTATAACACTTAAATTATATGATTGGCATTTGTCAGTTACAGTTAGTAACCACCACATATTGTATATTTTTTTTATAAAACACTTCTTCAACAAGATAAGTTACGTTCTCTAGTCAAAGGTTGACTAGACACAGAAATCACATCTTAAAAACATGGGTTATGTTCAGGTGAATGGGCATCGACGCGGGTTAAGAAATATCTGGTCAAATCCTATTTGCAAAACCGTCAACAAAAAGTACAGATAACAGACTTTGATAGCAAAAAAAATAAATTATATCCGTTGTATCGCAAGAGAAAACATTAACGGGCTCACCACAAGGTAGCCTTGGCTGCGTCCTTTAACTTATTCACCATAAGAACCTGCCTAAAATAGTCAAAAGTGATGTGACCTTGCCAGTTTTGTTTGCAGATCTGTTCTAATTAAATGTGAAGACAAGTAAGTATATCCGACAGTTTACTCACAGAAACGATACAAAACTCTAGCCAAGTTGATACTTGGCTAGAGCAACATCACCTTATGATTGACTACACAAAAACAAATAAATTCAATTTAGATCTTTATAGCAAAGCCCCGCTAGATATAAACATAACTTTTGAAAATAAAGCTATAATCAGTAGATAATTTCGACCTCCTTGGCATAGTAATAGACACATATTTAAATTGGACAAAAATTCTAACAAAAAAAACCATCTTCAAAAAAAACTATTCCAAAACAAAGCACTAAAAAGTAAAGAAATTATTGCGTATTCTTCTATTATACGATAATATAATGTAGGTACAATTATTGTAATTGTTGGAGTCGGTGTCAGCCAAGGAAACACTACAATATACCTATTTCTTACATATCACGTTTACGTATGTATGTAGGTAGTTACAAACCTATATTGGCTGACACCGACTCCAACAATAACAATAATTGTCGCGCATATCTAGATTTAAGACTTTTATGGATTTCCCATGGATGCCACTGTCAGAACTGAACCAAATTAAAATGGGACCACACGGGCAGCATCATCTTTTAAATAAAAAAATAATTATCAAAATCGGTTGGCGTAATATTGAGTTTTTCGTCCATTTCTCGCGCATTTTGTCTATCTAGATTTAAGACTTATATGGATTTCTAATGGATGCCACTGTCAGAACTGGACCAAATTAAAATGTGACGACACGGGCAGCATCAGCTTTCAAATAAAAAAAGAATTATCAAAATCGGTTGGCGTAATATTAGTTATTCGTCCATATGTCGCGCATTTTGTCTATATAGATTTAAGACTTATATGGTTTTCTCATGGATGCCACTGTCAGAACTAGACCAAATTAAAATGGGACAGTTCGGGAAGCACCAGCTTTCAAATAAAAAAAGACTGAAGTAACAAATGAAAAGTTATGAGGTAACAAGCATTAAAAAAAAACATACAGTCAAATTGAGAACTCCCTCCCTTTTTTGAAGTCGGTTAAAAAAACATACTTATCATATTAAAACTAAGCAAAACCTTCTTACGCTCTTTTTGAAATGGTAAATAGCACAAACCAAGAAGCAGCACTTTCAGCTCATTATGCTCATGCCTATTCCCAACTTAAGGCGGTAATGTGACAGATTTCAAATTTAATTTCTGTCAAAATCTGTCATATTCTGTGGGGGGGCATACCCCTCTGAAGAATGGCCGCCATTTATTTCATAATATTTTCTCCTTATTCGTTACCTCATTGCAGTTACAACTATTTTTTAATGTTTGGTCTTAAATAATCTAGTCAACAATTAATGGCGCACGTATTATGTCAAAAATCTTTGACTTCTGTTGTCACCTGTTGAATCTTTAGCATTTGAATTAATTGAAGATCCAGACAATGCCATTTGAATTAAAAGGACTTCGAAAGAAAGAAAGAAAGAACAAAATATAATCTTTGATCATTTAAGCTTGTAGAGAGCACTTATGACATGTCAACAACGTACATAAATAACATGGACGTAAATGAAATAATACTAGAAGAGTACATATTATACATAAACCTAATGCAAATTCTCAATCGGTTCGCACGCTGCTTCTATCGCGAAGATTCCGGCAAGAAACTCAATAGTTACTCTCTTGATCTTAGTTTTGTTTTACAACCGATATATTCAAAGCAAAGTCAAAAGAATCCTACTCAGCAGAGGAGCAGATTACTCTTACCATCACCACAAACTATTGCTGTTCAAGTTATCCTCTTCATAAATACCCTTAAATTTCATCAATTTTGCTTAGATTTAAACTTGTAAAGAGGTAATCAACAGGACTGACTAAAATAAACTTTTTTTTGGGCGGTAGAACTAAAACAACAAACATTAGGCTCTTAACCAAATTTTATGTTTTTATTTTCAATCTTCAATATATCTAGTAAATATTTAGGAGTATTGCTAGCTTGTTGAATCTATATTCACATATATTGTAGGGAGAAATAAGTTATGCTTATTTAACAAGTTAAGCAAGACATACCTGCCGGTGACTACACCTCTGACATTCCAAGGACATAACTTGGACACAATCAGTACTCACTGCCAAAATATGGCCAACATTTAGGACGTCTCTGAAACCCACGCCTTGCTGACAGCACTTATGAAGAAGATGGTCGATTTTGAGGAACATCTGGAGACAACCAAGGCGGCATCATCGCAGCCAGACAATCTGGCAACCCTATCTCGCGACTTCTACAATTCCGAGATTACACCTAGGGTGTTATTCAGCTTCTTAATTTTATTAGCAGGTGCATGAGGTGAGCAAATCTGTAGATGAATTGAATCCAGATATCGCAGAAAGTTCCTTATCATATCTGGCATGCCCGAGAAAAGTGGTGAAGATCTCCACACTGAAGTCATGGCTCTTTTACGGGATAATCTCACTCTCAGGGAGCTATCCACATCCTCCACCAACTGCCACCGTTTTGGTAACACCACAGAGGTTTGCAGTTGACCTATTATGGTTAGGTTCTCTAATCTTGACGTCAAGGCTGCCGTAATGGTTGCCTTCCATACGGCAGCCGTATGGAAGGAAAAGGCGCTGTTGAAGGGCACCTCATACGTTATGTCAGAGTTCCTCACGAAGCATCGTCAAACAATATTTATGGCAGCACGACGACAATTTGGCATGAGGAAAGTGTGGTCCATTGACGGCAACATTACGTTAAGCTGGCCGACGGCACCCGTGAGCGTGTTACGGATAGTAATCAGCTCGATAGCCTTATTAGCCGCCACGGTAGCCCCACTGATGACGCTGCTCCTTCACCCTCTGCTCGCAAGCCTCCATCACCAGCAGCAACGTCGGCATCTTCAGGAAAGGCGAAGCCGGCGATTTCGACGAGGACAAAACGTACGACTACTAAAACCAACTCGACCTTCCGTTGATATTCCAAATTATGGTGTCTATAGTTAGGTAAGCAGGTATTTCCCACCCTCTTGTTTGAGTCATATAATATTAATTACTTCCACCCTGTTTATCTGTAATTATTTTAGTCCAAATATTTTGCCGGTTAACCTCAAATTATTTGACAATAAAGTGGTTGAATTATCTATGGCGACACGGAGTTTGGAACTTTGGATGTCAGTGTTTTTTTTTTCTATTAATAATGGCTGTGGTGTATATCGTACAGCCAAACTTTATAACTATAGTCCGTAAAAGATAGCTTGATCTCTGCGATAGCTGTCAGTAAAATCACGCCTATGAAGTCCTGGAATTCTTATTTTTACAGACACATGGAAGTAATGAGTAGTCACGTACAACTGGAATGTGCACTGCTACTAAAACACGGTCCTAGTGAGACAGTAGGTACGAGGTCAGTTTATCTCACTCTATTAAGGTGACCATAATGTATGAAAAGAAAAAATATTTTTCTTGTTTTATTATTAGTTAAATTAAACTAACTTACAAATGCGATGGAGCGACCAGATTCGCATCACGCTTGAAACCACCTTGCACGATGCCCTTCACTCTGCTTCGGAGTGGCAGATGGCGACAAATAATTCGCGACAAGATACTCCATAAGGATGTCACAACCCTCAGCATGGAGACCGACGCGAGGAGGAGGATAAATGCGGAAGCGTTTGTTAGTTTAGATGAAAAGTGATTCAGGGATAGCTGGCCCTAAGTTTGAACCAAGGCAATTTTATTAAAAAAATCGATGGCGTTGGAATATTCACCTACACACACGAATGTATAAAATAACAGACTAGAAATAAATAGCAAGATGATCATGTTCGCGGTTTCACTGGCGTAAGATTGCCAGAAAGTAGGTGGCGGTAAATAAAGTAGATAAATTATTCTAATACTTTGTTTTATTATTACGCAGATCTTACAGAAACTAATATAGGTACCTACCTATTTTACAAAACAGTATTACACATTACTAAATAAGATCGTCTTGTGCAATTTATGGCGTATACCAACACGGTTTCCTAAACAAGCCATAGACTTCAACTAATAAAATATTCGCAAGGTGAAATACGAATCAGACACTAATTTTCCAAGAAGAATTTCATGTGATTATTATTGCGCCGGATGTTTAAATAGATCATTAAGTTTGGTCGAAAAATGTTGTACTTTAAATACCAACATTTTCTTGTCAGATATGTTTAATATATCAAATAACCTGTCTAACCAGCGAATGTATTCCACAGTAGCTTCACTGTTTTAGGCAAATTGGACTGCCACTATGTCTCAAAAGTCTAGGGAATCTGCTACAGATGCACTTATTAGTTGCGTCGCTAATTTGTCATTCTTTACAAAAAAAATAATGTGGGCGTTACAAATCTTGTTTCCCAGTCGCAAACCTTCGTTTTCTTGCAAATGGTGTAATTGTATAACAACATTATAATCAATTTTTCCAACCTCGGAAGTTAATTCTGTCTCAGCAAAAATATTTCTAGCCAATTCAATCATGTGGGGTGGGACAAATATACAATATACAATGTATATAAGTGTCCTGCAACGGATATTTGAAACTTGATCCTACCATATTTAGGAGGTGAAAATTGCAACCTCATGATTTCAAATGTTTTACGATTCGTAATAATATCTACCATCACAAGTCAGAGATCGCACAGTATACCATGTAAGATTCATACGACAGTCAGAATTAATTGTGCTTGGACATTAGCTAAAGTTTTATTGATAAAAAAATAGCCAATAGGGCATTTAGATTTTTGTTTGAAAGACACGATTTGAAACTCAAGCACTTCAGTAGCCAGAGCTTCTGAATCACTTGTTACCATTTATTAGGGCATGTAATATCGGAGGATTTCCAATTCCGATACTGATTTGCAATTTTAAATGTTTGTTAAAATATCGGAATTTTACATGTTTGTTATAAATTGCACATTTTTCGTTATAAGGTTGGATTGGTTAAAAACAAAAATCAATACATTTTTAATTTGGCACAAATTTTTACGATCCTCAAGTGTTTTATAGTTTTTATCTAGGTTTAAAATCACAGTTGTCGCATTATCCTATCATCATCCCTAAGCACTACAGCGAGTTATTCAATACTTTCTCCACCGATCTTATTCACGCAGTTCTTGTCTCGGAGTTTTCTAAAACCGAATCTTAGCTCCACGTTATATGGTTTGCCTGGATTCGTGCTGGTGAGAAACGACCGAACGAGTAAGGGTGGTGGTGGTGGTGTCGCAATTTACCTCCGAAGTGACATTACCTACAAGGTCTTTTGACGACACGATTGGCGTAGTGTGATGTAGCACGGTTTCCCGCCTCGACTTCCGTTGTGTCCCGGGTTCGATTCCCGGTCGGGTCAATTCAGGAAACGATCTTTTCTGAATTGACTCGGGTCTAGGTGTGCTAGAAGACGCCCCTAGCTTATTTCCTTGTGTGGTACCTCGTAACACAGGGATATAATAATCCCTACTTCGAGACCATTACAAGAGGTGTGTTGTCTGGCGCATATTTATTTATTTATCTGCACTACACCATCAGAATTTACCAATTCTAATGAAATATTTTCCTCGAGGTCAACTTCAGAGGAAGTAAATCCGCTCTCGGAGTTCTATACTGTCGACGGCTCATCTGTTGCCCCGGTGGTGATGGACGGTGACCTGATACCTTATTCACCATTCGTCAAGAATCTGGGTCTATATATGGACAGCGCACTTAACTGGGGCCAGCAGGTGAATGAGATAGGCAGGAGAATCACCTGGACGCTGCGTGCTCTTCATCGTTTTAATTTTTTTCTACCTGCCAGTACCAAGGTTTTGCTCGTCCAGGCTCTTGTTCTTCCTATACTTGATTACGCTGATGTTTGTTACGCTAATATTACACAGCAACTTCTGAACAAACTTGACAGACTTCTGAATAATTGTATCCGCTTCATCTTTGGTTTACGTAAGTACGATCACATTTCTTCTTATCGATCTAAACTAAGCTGGTTACCTATTCGACAACGTAGAAATATAAGAATTTTGTGTCTTTTTTTTTATATTGCCCGTCAAGATGACCTCACTCCACCTGATGGAAAGCGGTCGTGAGGTCCAAATATTAGGTTGACAAGCCAGTCATTTACCGAATCACTGGGCTGGCCATCCTCACCTTGAAGGCCTGCAGAAATGCCTTTTCACGCCCCGCTTGAAGAACCCGGGACTATACGAGGAAGGAAACACATGTGCTGGAAGAGCGTTCCACGTCTGGATGGTACGACAAAGAAACGAGTCACCGAACCTTTTAGTTCGGGCCAACAAATGTTGAATTCAACACAATTGTGTGTGGGTGACGCCGTAGTCCAGCACGCGTGGTACGGGAGTGGAAAGGTGAGGGTGGAATGAGCTGGAATAACTCGTCAGAACATTCCCCATTGTAGAAGCGACAGAGAACACTTAGCCTGGCAATGTCTCTACGCAATTGGAGAGGCTCAAGGGTCAAAGTTGCCTCTGGGTTTCCAATAATACGGATAGCACGCCGCGCAACCTGTCAAGAGCTTCGAGTAGGTACTTGGCGGAACCGTCCCAGAGATGAGAGCAGTATTCCACAGACGAGCGAACTTGTGTCTTATACAACAGACAAGAGCTGCTCAGGCGTGAAGAATCGTCTCACTCTGTTCAGGACTCCGAATTTACGGGATGCAGTTCTAATGACGCTCTCAATGTAGTCCCGCTGGTTTAGGTTGCTACGAACATCCATGCTAAGGATGTTTAGGCTATCCTTAATTGGTAGCGGGGTGCTCTGAAGAGTGGGATGGGAAAGGAACGGCGACACCTTTGCTGTGAATGCACACACCTGCGTTATCTTGGCATCGAACTAGACAAGATTGCATGCACCGCATTCTGAAATGCGGTCCAACACTCCGTCAACCTCAACAACAAGTCTTCGCCTCTTCTCCTCGACGTCAGTCTGCTTTGCCCCAGGGCGCTCGAAATAACGCGCGTGGACCGTGCTATCATCCGCATAGCAATGAATATTACCAAGAGATAACATGTCATTGATATGCAGAAGAAACAACGTCGGCGACAAGACGGAGCCCTGCGGCACTCCGGCATTAATCTGGAGAAAGCGAGATTTTCGACCATCGCAAAGGACGCGAATTCTACGTCCCTCCAGAAATCCGGCGACCCAGTCGCATAAGCGAGGTGGCAGACCATATGCCGGAAGCTTGGAAAGAAGCGAGCGATGCCATACACGGTCGAAAGCTTTGGAAATGTCAAGGCTGACGGCCAAAGATTCTCCATGCTTGTCCATAGCCTCCCCCCAGATGTGTGTTACGTACGCTAGAAGATCACCCGTAGACCGTTTTGGTCGGAACCCGTACTGACGGTCGTGAATGAGAGAGTGATCCTCTAGGTAGCGGATGAGCTGCGTGTTTATGATCCGCTCGAACACTTTAGCTAAAACTGAGGTTACGGCTATTGGACGGTAATTGGAAGGGTCAGACCAGTCCTCTTTTTTAGGAACTGGTTGAACGTTCGCTTTCTTCCAAGACAGCGGCACAAGACCCGAATTGTAGGAGAGGCGATACAGGCTAGTGAACACTGGAGACAACTCCGCTGCACATTTCTTCAGCACCACAGCTGGAATTCCATCAGGGCCACTGGCTTTCCTGACATCGAGTGACCGCAGTTCGGCACGAACATCACACTGCCAGATACGAATATCAGGCATTGTGGAGCCGCAATGTGGTATTTCAGGCGGCGCAGCACCGCAGTCATCGATGCAAGAGTTTGCGGCAAAGAGATTAGCCAGTAAATCGGCTTTCTCTTGCGGCTGATGAGCCAACGATCCATCAGGGTATCTCAGTGGGGGCAGCGAAGGCACGCAGAAGTTAGATTGCACGTGTTTAGCCAGTCGCCAGTAGGAGCGGCTACCCGTAGGGTGCGTGATGAGTTCTTGGCCAACACGTGAAATTCGCTGGGCGTCTGCTCTAATGTAAGCCCTCTTCGTGGCCTTGGTGGCTTTATTAAAGGCTGCTTACAGGGAGGCAAGGTTTGAATGATCATTGAGTGCCTGGGCCCTAGACCAAGCACGGTACGCCGCCTGTTTTTGTTCAACAGCTGCGGCACACTCGCGATTGAACCAGGGACAGTTTTGCTAGCACTGACGACATCAGTAAAAGGGATGTAGTATTCCATTCCGGTACTGATCTCGTCAGCGATAGCAGATGCACTCTCTGAAGCATCCCTTCAAAGCAGCACTGCCGCCAAGGGACGGAGGCAAAGTATTCTCGCAATCCGTCCCAATCTGCCGACGTGTAGTGCCATAACCGCCGCGTCACCTCCACAGGTTGTGGGGGAGCTGCACAAGGCACTGTAGCGCCAACCAGACAGTGATCGGAGGAGCCCATTGGAGCACCAACCGACACTTTATCCCCGGCTGGGTGACTCGTCAGCAGAAGGTCCAATAAGGAGGGTGTATGACCGACAATATCTGGTACCCGGGTGGGCTGGTGTACCAGTTGCGTCAGGTCTTGCGTGAGAGCAAACGCATGGGCAGTTCGGCCTGCATGGTTTGTTTTTGATGAGCCTAACCAGGACTCATGGTGGGCATTGAAGTCTCCCAAAAACACCATTTCGGCATTTAGGAACTGCGCCTGAGCGTTGTCTGCGGCCTGACTCAGATGTTCGAAGAGTCGAGTTGTCTCGGCGTCGCCTTTGTGGGAGCGGTATATGCACGCATAGACCCGGCCCGTGGAGCCCAGGTCCACGTGCACCCAGAGGGTGGAGAAGGATGGGTCTTCTAGGCAGCGGAGACGGCTACAGCAGACGTCCGCCCTGACGAATAGACATACACCGGCTTTAGGTTGGAAGGACTCTTCCAGCACATAGCCGGGGTAGTGCAGGTATGACGTATCGGCAGGGCGGCCTATCTGTGTTTCCGTCAAAAAGAGCATCGCAGGCCTCGCCGTCTCAAGGTGTTGATGGACGGCGTTGAGGTTTGCATGGAGTCCGCGGATGTTAGCGAACTCCACCGCAAACAGCGTGTTGGTGGGGGATGGGGATGCCGCTGTTGGCCGTTTTTTCATGCTTCTGACTGCCATAGAAGTTGGAGGATGGGAGGAGCGTGAAAGGACGACTGTGATCGAGGCAATGAAAGACAAAGCGTGGTGCCCTGCATAAGTATTACTCGCGAGGAATAGTGTAGGCCGGTCCGCCGGACGGAAGGGCCCCCGTACCCCCTCGGGTGTGGTCGCCGGGCCCCACCGGAACCGGGCACCACCCGGCATGACGATCCACCCCGAGATTATGCGCGACCTGGTGGGGCACCCTCCAGAGGTGGTTAACCCCTTTTGGGTTCCTGTACTATGCACCACCGTTTCTACGGGTCTCCCTGGCCGGCGGGCCGATACACACTACACACACAATACCGCCGCTAAGGCTCCCACTGGTCCAACAATTGCCACGATCACAGTCCCCCTGGCACCGGTTAGTACAGTGCTGATCCCGGAACGCGACCTGACCGAGATAGGTCAGAATCACTTGGCGGGTTTTACACAACTGCATGGTGGTAACAACAACCTGCCGACATAAGTTTCCCACCTGGAGAGCAGATGGTCTGCTGCAAAAAAACCCTTAGTCGCGACACCCATGGGAAGATATGAGGCTGTGGAAAGTATTCTTTTAAAGTGCCGCCACCAGCACGGCACGAAAACGGTCTTCTTTTCTCTGTTCTCTTTGATCCCAACTCTCCGACGTACCTCAAAAGTAAATTTCAATTTCTACACTCGTCTCATCAAAAAGAACTCCGTTCAAGTGAAACTCTAGCCCTATTTACTCCACTTTTCTTTACCTCCTACATGTCAAGCTCGTTCAGACTGTCTGCCATTCGACTCTGGAACTCTCTTTCAATCAACATCCAAAAATCTACCTCCAAACTTGTTCTGAAGAGGTCGTTGCGTGATCACTTTAAGTGAGCCGCTGATGTATCCTGTCTAAGTCAACTATGTAATTGAGTTCAGCAGATGCTGACTTTTTTGTTTAAAACTTTCTTTAGGGCAATATGATGTATTATAAAATAATGTGGTATATTTATTTTGAAATATTTAAGTATGTATATTTGCATGATTGGTATAATATCATATGTATTATTATTTTAATATATTTAAGTACCTATTAATATTTGAGATTTGTTGTTCTCGCTGCCATTTTTAAATGTTGCACAGCCCAAAATTCCAATGTTTCTGTTATACCTTGCGATTGACTGGTAGAAAATGCCTTAAGTCCGCTAATTGTACTTTGTTTGTGCAATAAAGAATAAATAAATACTGAGCATGAACATATTGTGAAAAATTGGTAGCACATTGCATATTGTACGACGTGCACTATCCATTTCTGGAAAATCATTGGAGCCATACGAAGTTTTTACTAAAGTTTTCAATAATATTGATGTATCAATAAAAAAAATACTGAATGGCTGTTTAATACCCCCTTTTTCTAAGTTAATGTCAGCCACTAGCAGATATGCGAAGAAAACTCATTAAATTGAAATTTAAAATAATTTTCTGGTAAGAATAATAATTTAATTGAAACAGTGTTTAAAATAGGGACACAATAAATAAATAAAAATACTCGAGCAAAAAGTCGTATGTGATGGGGATTCGAACCTTAGATCTTAAGTTATACTGGACCTTATAAGTAAGTCGAAAACCACTGTTCCAAAATGCAATTTGATTGAAGTGCATCTTATTTTGTGCAACTATTCAAACAAACTTCAATCATCAGCTTCTTCTTCCTAATTATATTATAATCAGTGAGCGGGCAGGCACCTTTAAAGTACTCAAACAAATGCTATTGACTACATTCTGTTTAAATCATAGTTTGATGTCATATGTAGAAAATGTTTATAATTTGATATAAATCATCATCATCATCATCCTGCGATGTCACGAACACGAAGGCTGCCGCGGATGTGGGTGTTACGCACGCGATCTTTGCGTGAGACTCCACACATCCACCGCAGCATCTTCATTTCCGTGACGCGCAGCTCCTACTTGTGTCGCTCTAGTAACGGCCATGTTTCACTGCCATATAAAAGGACAGGCCTAATGATGGTTTTATAGACCTGTCCCTTCAGCTTGATCGGCATTTTGGGGTCACAAATGACACCAGTCACCTCACACCATTTGGCCCCCAAGCTGCGGAAATTCGGGCTCTGACGTCGCCGTCGATGTCCCCGGACGCGCTTAACACAGATCAGATTGACACGGTCCGTGCGCTCGACCACGTCAAAGCCTATGTGGACGGACTGGGTATCTGTGGTGTTGCAGGCCATATACTCCGTCTTCGCCACTTAAGTTTCAGACCGCCGTTTTCAAGTGAATTTTTCCACTTATTCACCCGTTGTACCAGCCGTCCCCTGTCCGAATCTGCTAGCGCTATATCATCAGCATACATAAGCAACCAGGTTAGTTGCTCTAGGATGCTGTTTGATAGAACGTCTTATATTACGCTGAACAGAAACGGGCTAAGCACGGAGCCTTGGTGTACTCCAACAGTGATAGGGATGGGAAGCGTGTCACCAACCGCAGTCCTAACTATGGAACTGGAGTCGTGGTACATGTCCCCGCCTAATGTTAATAAAGACTTCGGGAACGGCCCTGGGCCGCAGCGCCCAGCCGATCATCTCACGAGGGACACAGTCGAAGGCCTTCTGCATGTCTAAGAAAATGAGATGCAGAGGTGTATTCTTCAGTCTGTATCCCTCCATGAGCGTTCTCAAGGCAAATACGGGGTCCATGGTCCCGCAACCCGGTCGAAACCCATACTGACACTCCGAGATTGTACACTCCTGTCGGATCCGAGAGTCTACAATGCGGACGAAGAGCTTCATGGTGTGGGACATCACCTTTATGCCGCGATAATTGCTGCACTCCTGCACCGAACATTTGCCCTTGAAGACTGGCGTGATATCAGTCTCCATTGGTCAGGTATCTTCCCGGTGAAGAGAATGCGGTTGAAAAGGTGGGTAAGTATGCCCCCACCACGAGAGCCCATCGATTTCCACGCTTCGATAGGGACTCCATCGGGTCCGACAGCTTTACGGTTCTTCATGCGGCGAAGAGCCGACTGGACTTCATCAGGCGTTACCGGGGGTACTAGTCCTTGATTTGGAGGGAGTTCAGCTGGCTGCACCTCTTTGTGCTGCTTGTTGAGCAGCTCGTGGAAATATGAGCGCCATCTCTCCTTTACCACGCGGTCCTCGCATAGCAGGTTACCGAGAGTGTCATTTACACAGCGGCACATGCAAATATCCTGGGCCGCTTTGACTCCCAAACGTGCCAACTTGTAAACGAGCTTCTGCCTCTCAGACGACTTCAACTCTGGCTACAGCTCGTTTAGAGGCACGTTTGGCATCCCTGTACGCGGCGCGATCTTCAGAAGATTTGGACGCTTGCCACGCTTTGAAGAGGACTTTCTTTACCCTGATCTCCTTCTGGACTGCTTCGTACCACCATCAGGGCTCCTTGTCAAGCCCACGTCCACCCCGAGACACACCCAACGCTACCCTCGCCGCCCCGGTGATAGCTGCCTGACACCTATCCTGAGAGAGCTGTTGCCCGGACTCACTATCCACTGCGATGCTCAGGTCACTGACAGCGGCCGCAAAGTCATGGGATCTGACTCCTTCAAGCAGCCACCACCTGATTCGGGGTGGGCAGCGTATATTCAGTGTGCCTCTGACACGCATTCGGTGATCGCTTCCAGTTTTCACCCTGTAGATCACGGAGACCTCACTGAATATTTGTCTCTTTGCGACCATACCTTAGCGGTAACTAAGTTGTAAGTACTTACTTTTAAATTGTATCTACTAAACCCAAATGTAGTATGCAAATAAAGAATATGATTGGATTGAATGTCTAGCTTTAAATATGGATAAAACTTTTACTTTTCATAAGGCCCACCTCATGCTGGAGGCATTACACCCATTTGGCAATAGTTTGAATTGTTGACCTGGTTGTCCTCCACACAATAGTAGGTATAAACAAAAGTTCAAAGTAAAATTTAAATAACATTGTCATAATAATATGTTTGCACTAGCCACCCAAATTTAGAATATTTGGACAACAACGGAGTGTTGGACCGCATTTCAGAATGGGGTGCATGCAATCTTGTCTAGTTCGATGCCAAGATAACGCAGGTGTGTGCATTCACAGCAAAGGTGTCGCCGTTCCTTTCCCATCCCACTCTTGTTCGTATGTTCGTAGCAACCTAAACCAGCGGGACTACATTGAGAGCGTCATTAGAACTGCATCCCGTAAACTCGGAGTCCTGAACAGAGTGAGACGATTCTTAACGCCTGAGCAGCTCTGTCTCTTGTATAAGACACAAGTTCGCTCGTGTGTGGAATACTGCTCTCATCTCTGGGACGGTTCCGCTAAGTACCTACTCGAAGCTCTTGACAGGTTGCAGCGGCGTGCTATCCGTATTATTGGAAATCCAGAGGCAACTTTGACCCTTGAGCCTCTCCAATTGCGTAGAGACATTGCCAGGCTAAGTGTTCTCTATCGCTTCTACAATGGGGAATGCTCTGACGCGTTATTCCAGCTTATCCCACCCTCACCTTTCCACTCCCGTACCACGCGTGCTGGACTACGGCGTCACCCACACGCAATTCAACATTTGTTGGCCCGAACTAAAAGGTTCGGTGACTCGTTTCTTTGTCGTACCATCCAGACGTGGAACGCTCTTCCAGCACATGTGTTTCCTTCCTCTTATAGTCCCGGGTTCTTCAAGCGGGGCGTGAAAAGGCATTTCTGCAGGCCTTCAAGGTGAGGATGGCCAGCCCAGTGATTCGTTTGAATGACTGGGCTTGTCAACCTCATATCTGGACCTCACGACCGCTTTCCATCAGGTGGAGTGAGGTCATCTTGACGGGCAATATAAAAAAAAAAAAAAAAAAACAACATATAAAAAATGAGTTGTGTACCTAACTCTGAAATAATATTCATATAACCCAATTTTTATAACTCTCTCGAACTCAACTTGTGGTGCACAGTTATAAAAATCGGGTTATAACACATTATTTCTAGAGATGTGCCGACTAGTCGCCGACTAATCGCCAACTTCTATAGTCAAGAATCGCCATATTTCATATGTATTTCTCAATAAAAATTAAGCTGTTTTGGTGTGGACGACACGAATGGCGTAGTGCGCTGCGGTTCGATCCCCGGTCAGGTCAATTCAGGAAATAATCTTTTCCAAATTGGCCTGGGTCTGGGTGTGCTGGGAGACACCCCTGGCTTAATTCCTTGTCTCGAGGACGGCACAGTGATAAACAGATCAATCTGCCTAGGCAGGTTCGCCAGCGTATTCCAAACAGAAATATACGCTATCATGGAATGCGCAGATATATTAGACAATCAGCACAGCGTCACCAAGGCCACTATCTACAGTGACAGCCAGGCAGCGCTGAAAGCGCTTAGCAAAGCAGAGACGACATCGGTAACTGTCAAAGAATGCAAAAAAGCTCTAGGGAAACTCGCAAACAAAATAGACGTAGTGATTGCATGGGTCCCTGGACACGAGGGGAATGTCGGCAACGAGTTAGCAGACGAACTAGCCAGGGGTGGTGCGGCCGAAGGCTTAGTGGGTCCGGAACCCAGGCTGCCAATAGCACACAACATCACCAAGGGAGTAATCAAAAGGTTAACCACAGCAGCAACAAACAGACGATGGAAGGCTGCAACAGGCATGCGACAGTCTAAAATGTTCATCAACGGAATGGACACGAAGAAGACAGGTTATCTACTGAAGCTGTCAAGGAACAGTGTACGTATGGTCATAGAAATCGCCACAGGGCACTCTAGACTAAACAGGCACCTAACAGTAATAGGCATCAAAGACAACCCCACATGCATGGAGTGCATGGACAGCGAGGAAACGAGTTTCCACCTACTCGCCGAATGCCCGATGTACTCACACATACGGTGGGAACTCATGGGGTCAGACTCGCTAGATGAAGAAGATCTGAAAGAACTGACGGTGGACCAGATAGTAAGATTCTGCAAAGCAACAGGAAGATTCGACGGGACGCCGTGAAAATGGGATAACCTAAAGACCCCCTGCAAGGGGGCCCGGGGAAATGGGTGAAATGGCCCATAACCAGCGGACCAATCACCCGGCCCACTGCCAGCGTCACCAGTCGAAATAATAATAATAATAATAATTCCTTGTCTGGTACCTCGTAACACAGGGATATTTATCCCTACTTCAAGACCATGACAAGAGGTGTGTTGTCTGGCGCATATTCATATTCATATTTTTGCTGTAATAGCAGAACTTACAGTATTTGCTGTTTTTTCCTGTTCACCAAGAGAAATTATCATTTGGTGCTGGTTATGGGAATCATTACTTGATTGTTCGAAAAAAAAAAAATGCGAGATTTATTTTATAACATGATTAAAAAAATTGAGATCTTTCACTTTTTCAAATGCGAAAATCAAAAAATAATGTCATGTAAACAAAATAGATTCTGACACGTTTGCAGCAGGAATTTGCGACTTGCAGGCAAATGAGATGTAAATTAAACATTACAGCAATCCTCAAAACCATGATCGACTTGGCCGATTTACGACCGACTAATTGGCTAGTCTTCCAAAGTCATGATTGGTACATCTCTAATTTTTCCTGAGTTCCTATCTCTTGTATTGTTTCTTAAAAATTTAATGCTTGTCTTGAACATAATAAAACCCAAATTTCTAGCAGGGCCTTACCTCTCCGTCTTGTAAGTGGAAGATATCAGTAGCCGATGGATCTTCTTCCCAAGGCAAGTCTCCTGTAGGATCTCGAAGAAAGTTTGTCATAGAACTCACTGTTTCACTTCTATCATAGTCTTTATGAAAATCACCATCCTTATAATGCTTAAGGTAATAAGGCTTATCACTTAAAACTTTTAATTTCTTACACAGTTTTTTAGTATCACTGAAAGCCAAAAGGTTTAAACACATTACTAACTGCTGCCATGCCATCAGATCATGCAAATTTGTTTAAAATAAGATAGACTTAAAACATAAAGGGTTAAATAACCAAGTGATTTCAATAGAGTGAAACCTAACCAAAAAAACAGGGATTATATTTTAATGAGATTATGAATGGGTGAAATGTGAATAATCATTTACCTGTTGCTGCAGTCCATCAAGACTAGTGTTGCTTGACCTTTGACAGCGTCAGCAGAACTTTTAAAGACCTCTATCATCGCTTGTGATGATTTTGGTGTGTTGACAAAAAGGATCATAACATTTGTTTTAGTCCTAAGCAATTTTTTCAGATCTTTTATATCATTAAGATCTGTAGTGACCATTGATTTTTGCTTCTTTGCTTGCACTGATATTTGTACTAAAATTAGTAACAAAGGTAATACCTGTAAGTGATAAAAAACATTGTAATTTTTTATCAGTATCTTTAAGTATAAACAATTAACTTATCCCTCTGACCGCATAATTAATTTATTAGATACTATCACAGAATAGGTATGGTACTATCTTGGCTCGTTTTTTAATTTATTTATGTTTTACATTGCTATTTTTAAGCTTTTTTACCTGCCAGCTATCACTTACCTCCCAAATTATCGTATGCCGCATGATTAAAAATCAAAAAACCTAGCTTATTCTACATGCATTCGTATTTGTAAATAAAGAGATAACAAATTTATTTCACTTATTTTTTCGGTGAATACGGTAAATAGAAAACTACGGTGGCTGCTGCTGACACTGCTGAGCTGCTGAGTAAAGTAAAATTTACTTATACTAGGTATGAACGTCACGTCACCGGTGTGTCGGTCACACCACCACACGTCAGTCGGACAGAATCCACAGATTATACAGTTAAACTTAACACGTCCACCTCAGACTGTGGAGTTAGCTAAGAGTCGAAAAAAAAACGTACAACTCATTTTTTTTTATTGGATCGCACGGCTTGTGCATTTTGCCAGCAAAGACGATTTATCAACTAGCGTTGTGCCAGTTTCAAAGTAAAAACGGGGAAACGGTTTAAAATAAAATTATTTGGATTTCGAGGTTTGGAATTTATATGGAAGGAGGGATCAGGAAAGTAGCTGTAGAAAACGATATAATATTTTATTTAATATGATAGTATTTTATGAATATTTACAATAAAAGTTAAAAATTTATATCAATATTTACTTACATGAAAATTTGCAAATTGTACTTATTATTATTTACAACTTCATATTATTATTCGAAATAAATAACGCTAAACATTTAAAGATGTCTATAATAGGTCATTAGTTGCCAATATTAATGATAAACAAGTAGGAAAAGGTACACGGAGGGTTAAAAGGTTGTCCAGGAAAGAGGAACGATCATACCGGGGCCGGGGGCATGCAAAAAATATGTTATTTAAGTTGTCTATATCTCCTCCACACTCACATTCGACACTTTCTCTAATACGAAGTTTGGCAAGATGTTCCGGAGAGCAGACATGACTGAGTCTCAAGCGTTGCGGACAGCAAACCTCGCCTTAAAAAACCAAGGCTTGATAGGAATAGAAGGTTGTATTTGAGTGAGAAATCGACCCTTGCATTGAGAATTCACTTCTCAAACTTGTCTCCAGGAATTATGAAGTTAAGTTTTGGGAAGAGTAGCTAAGTCGTGGCAGTAAGTTATATTACGGTTATTTGTCCCCACAGTGGACAGCTTCATGAGCGAGACGATCTGATTTATCATTGCCTTGAATATCAGCATGACCTGGAACCCAAATAAATACTGAAGAATACTTTTTTGAGAAGCAATCATGAATGGCAGTTCTTATTTGATAAATTATGGATGTTGATTTAGGGTTGAATGGAGATTTTTCGAGTGCTTGAAGAGCACTCTTCGAGTCAGTACAGATAACTGCCTTTTCCAATTTCATTAATAGCACATATCAACAGCTTCAAGAAGTTCAAAACATTCTCCGGTGAAAACGGATGACTCCGGAGGGAGTTTAACTTTCTGAACAATGTTGTATTGAGAGTGGTAGGTTCCTACACCTACGCAACCAGATGAAGAGTGTTCCGATGCATCACTATATAAATATTGGAAATCAACAAATTCACTATCTAATATTGTGATCAGCATTTAAATCAGACTTAAGAACGCTATCATATCGAATACTGGGTGTGTGAACTAGAGAATCGTAATGAGTGCTGAAAATAGGTAATTTATCAGAACGGTGAATTGGCAAAGAGATTGATACATATTTTTGAAAACTTTTCAATAGGCATGGAAGAGGTTTGTGAGGTGGATAAGCTTCTGTCAGGCATTGCAGTTTTGTAAATATTGGATGGTTTGAATATTGTAAAACACGGAACAAATATTTATCAGAAAGATATTGTAGTCTTATTTGCAAGGGAGGTTCCACACACTCCACTTGTAATGCGTTCATAGGACTCGACTTCATGGCCCCAGTGATAATTCGCAGTGCTTTGGCCTGTAAGCTGTCTAACTTTTTAAAAGCAGATTTGTTACCTGGTTCTAGCAAAAAGGTTCCATAGTCTAATATGCTTCTGATTAAGGCATTATAAAGCAGTTTTAGTGAGTATGGATGGGCACCTCACCACACTCCTGAAAGGCATCTCATCATATTCAAAATGGATTCGCATTTACCTACTATAAAATCACAGTGATCGTTTCCTGTCAGCTTTGCATCCAAAATCAAATCTAAAAACTTAAAACTATTTTTAACCGGCAAGAGTGTTGTTATAAAATACTTGTACAGGTGGTATAATTCTGTTTTTAGTAAACAGAACTGTAGCACTCTTAGAAGTTGATAATTCAAGCCCATTTAAATCCATCCACGCTTTTAGCGAGACTAGAGCAGTAGATATGACTGTACACGCGTCACTAACAGAATTGTTGGAGTGATATAAAAGAACATCGTCCGCATACTGTAGTATTTTAACCTGATTGTAAACTAAAAAAAAAAACAAATCATGGGTATAAATATATATATATATATATATATATTTTATATTGCCCGTCAAGATGACCTCACTCCACCTGATGGAAAGCGGTCGTGAGGTCCAGATATGAGGTTGACAAGCCCAGTCATTCAAACGAATCACTGGGCTGGCCATCCTCACCTTGAAGGTTTTTACAGTAAAGGGCTCAAAACTGATCCCTGCGGTAGACCCTTCCAAATCATTAGATACTTGACCATCCGCGGATGACAAATGTTTATTGTTCGTTGTTATAATATTCATAATAAAGTTAGATAAAACAGGCGGTACATTTAAAGTATTTAATTTATTTTTGGTAGCAGGACATTGTCGTATGCAGTTATTAATGTCTAAAAAGACCGATAATACATAATGATTTATTTGTTAAAAATGATAAGCGAATATCTCATGTCAATATACTTAGGCCGTCTAAGGTACTTCTACCTTTTCTAAAGCCATACTGAGAATTAGCTAGTAATCTCCATTCTCTAAAAACCACTCTAATCTATTTTTAATCAAACATTCTGCTATTTTAACTACTACTGAAGATAAAACTATTGGTCTGTATGAAGCAACCTCGGAGTGGTTTTTATTTGGCTTTAATATTGGCTAATCAGTATTCATGACAGAATTTACGAGAAAAAACATGTTTTATATCATCTAAATTCACAAAGTATGAGTATGGTATGCCGTCTTCGCCAAGAGTAGAGACTTTAGTATTGTTAATTACATATTTCAGCTCTATCAAAGAGAAAGGAAGCTCAAGACGTCCGGTGATATTATTCGTGAAAGATGCAGTGGAAGATGGGTCAATATAAACTGTGTAAAGGTGTATTTGGTACCCATGGTGGCGCCAACTTATCCAAGAACCACCTAGAAGATTATTAGGCATTTCTATGTGAGCAGATTGTGAGAGACCAGATTTGAATCTCCTAATGTTACACCAGATTATGGTGGATGGTGTGTTAGGACTGACCGAAGAACAAAACTTTCTCCAGCTCTCAAATTTCTTCATCTTAAATAATTTACGTGTTTCAGATATAATACTATTGAGGATAACAAAGTTATCCTTTGTCATACTATTTCTATTTTCTTTTTCTGCAACTTTTCTTCTTTTAACTGCAATGGAGCAATCTGAATCCCACCAAGGGGGTGAAGGAATCTTGGATTGAGAATTATTCTTAATAGTGAATGTTTCATTGGCTGCTTCTAATAAAACTTGAGCTAACACCTCTGCACAGTGGTCTTCATTACAATTGGAAATTTGTGGTTGTGAAGAAAGCTTGGATTCAACATTATTTCTTATACCTATCCCAATCACCTATGGTATCTCTGTTTGGTACCCTGTGTTTAAGTAGTGACTTATGTTTTACTTTTCTTTTACTATTGAATAGAAATGAAACTAGGATAGGATAGTGGTCACTACCCTAAGAAGAAGGAAGCATATGCCATGATAGTGAGTTAGCAAGAGATGATGAGCACACAGATAGATCCACAACGCCATTTGCTTGATGTGGTGCTGTATAACGCGTAGGGGCTCCAGTGTTAAGAATGCATAAATTGAGTTTATAAAAATGTCTAAAAGTTTTTCACCCATGGGATATGTACGAGAGCTGCCTCAGGACTGGTGCTGGCAATTAAAATCTCCTACTACTAAAAAAGGTTTGGGTAATGTGGAAAGTAAGTTGTAAACTTCATTTAAAACAGAAGGGGAGGGGCGAGAAATATAAATTGATACCAAGCAAATATTTAAAGTAGTAATGGCCAAGATTGAAACATCTACGCTGTGTTTTGGTAAAGAAATAGGAGTAAAAGAGATAGAATCATGAATAAGTAGGGCAACACCACCATACCTATCTGGTCTATCTTCTCTAAGAATGTGGTAACCATATATCTTAAAAATTTTATTAGGTTGGAGCCATGTCTCTGACAGAGCAAACACAGAGGCCTCATATTTATTCAGTGAATATGTTAGTTCATGTTTTTATTATTAATGGTTCTACTGTTCCATTGCATTATATTAGCTTGGTGAGGCATTGTAAAGTATGTGCATGCATTTTTCAATAATAGGAGCAACGTTGTTCGGTAAGTTTTGATTAGATTGTGATAAGTTTAAAAGTGCAAAAATTAAATCTAATACAGAGTGTTTATCAGAAGGACTGTCATTATCAGGTTGAGTGTTGAAGCCACAACCATTAAAAGGTGTTGGTATAGGTACTAAACTGTTTAAGTAGCTCATTATGTGCAGCCTTATTATATACTTTGAATAGTAGAGGTGGGGAACGATGTTTTAAAAATACATTTTTCTTTTAAGAGGTTGATGGAAGTTTTGCTGAACCTAATTGTGATTCATAAGTGAATTTGTTCTGCTAATTATTAGTTGGTGTAGAGGATAGAGTATCTGCAAATGATTTGGAAACAGGTGGAAAAAGTTTGGAAGTCTGCATATGAAACAGAATTCTCTGCCATATAAGTTTTTATTTGTTTTTGTCGGTTCAACTCTGGGCAAGCTTTAATGATAGCATAATGAAAACCTGAACACATACAACAGGATGGCTTATCCTCTGTTATAACACATGAATCACCAGTGTGACTATCACCACATTTAAAGCACCGAGGCTTAGATCTGCATTGGGTTTTAGTATGACCGAATTTGCAGCAATTATAGCACTGTATAGTTGGGTAAATATAAAGGTCTGCAGGAAGAGCATTGTAGCACATATAAATATACTTAGGCAAAACTTGCCCATCAAAAGTAATTTGTACTGTTGGGAGGGTTTCCATGTAGATACACCAAAAACTAAAACATTATAGTTCATTGGCCTAACTTTTAGAATTGGTCCACATCCTGCAGGAACAGAGATATTTTCAATTATCTCCTCTGGAGACCACTCTGCTGGCATGCCTTTTACAATACCATTTCTGGTGACATTAAATGTGAGAATAAAAGCTTTCAAGTTTTGGATTGCTAGACTGCCATTCGAGATGAGAGCATTGGCATCATGGCAATTCGAAAAAGAGATTGTGATTTTGTTTCGCTTAATTCGTTTTATACTTTTGTTGATAATATTCCTATTTATACAGTAAAAATAGACTCAACTGATCACTAAAAATATTAAATTAAATTTTAAAGTCAGAAAACACTCCCGCCACAATTCACGTTTACCGCGCTTTACACAACTCATTTTTTATGCAAAAATTGTACAGACCTATCGTTGGTAACGGGGCCCGACTCTTGAACAGAATTTTATTGGACAAGCATTGCAGAAATATGAACCTTAAAGCGTTAGGGTTAAAAAAAATGTTTGGTGACAGACACAGTTATGATGCTAATCCGAAAAGTTCGGTAGTTATGAGCCTGTTAGTTCAGACCTAAGCGGTATTCGCTACTATCTGCGAAAGAGAAAACCCAGTGGGTATGCGGTAAAATCACTGTACGCACCAAAGCGAATTTCCTTAGAATAATCCTAGTTTGTATGTATGATCGCGTTTCGCTCAGGAGGGTAAGAAAATTTCGCCAAATACCTATAGTATGTTGTTGCCAAGCCTCACTTTCTGCCAAGAAAGGTTTTCAGTATGTAAAATTAAACAAAACTAATAATCTTGTTCGAGTTTGAGTGGGTAGGTCTCAATAAAGATTGCTAAATGGGGATCCGTAACGTATTTAGGTGAGATGTAGAGCGAAGAAATCCCTATCATACAGTGCAAAAAATTTCTTTCTATGTCAAAAATTCAAGAATTGACGAAGTTAAGACTAAATTACTAGGGATATTCACTGAGTGGCCGCCGCGGTAACTTTGACGTCACTTTGATGACGTTCTCCGCCACCAAACCACGAGTAGCTTAAGTCGCAGGCAACAGCTAGTAGGTAAATAAAGTAAGAATACTCAAAGAATTTGTTTTTAAATTTAGGTCCTAAGATTTGTTTTGTTTATTTTTTATTCTTGTTGCCACACAGATGTGATGAAAAAAAAAATATTTCAATTAGGTATCTAGTGCCCATTAATACATACAATTATTAAAGGACATGCTTTTTTTTACTATGGAGACTGGTACTAAAATCAAAACGATTTGAAATAGACATTAATATTAAAAGTTGGAAGAATAAATTAATAACAATGCGTTGATCACCGATTTATAAATTTTAAGACCTCCGTTTTTTTTGGTAATTAAAAACGAAAACGTATTTTGGCTTCTAAAATGGCAGCATTACATGATACGAGTATCTACGAATATCTTTAGATATAAACATTTTGTTTAAAATTTCCACAGGAACTATTTTTTAAGGAACCTTCCCCAATTTCTACGATGCGTTCTTTGCCAGTTAAAAGGGTAGATAGAACCCGACACCTGTATTTATTTGTTTATTGGTTTTCTGAACTTTTCTGAGACAACGCGGAAGCATTTGGTCCCGTCACTACCAGGAAAGCATGATCTGCGGAGAGTTCTACTGGCTCTAGGATGCAGAACGCATGCCCGAAGGTGTACTTTAGACTTTAGCAGTAGTTTACAGCCATATAATTGGTTTTAGAGTTAGGAGGTTTTTTAATAATATAAATAGATAGAAGTGTATCCTGTCAGTAAGAATATACAAGAAGTAAGAAGTTATTGACTACAAATTCTTGATGGCGGTTCGTTATTCATATAACGCACTGAGCAAACAGCTTCAACGAGACTGAATGGTCAGAGTAAAAAAGGAAATTATAATGAACCCTAGGACTTAATTTTGGCTGAAAAAGATAAGTCATATCCAATCATTGTTTGTGGTGTGATACTATGAGGCGCGACCATCATCACCTACAAGCTTAATTTCAATCCAGTAGATGGATGCTACAGAACACCTACTTTTAGTACGTCATAAAAAAAAGTACCTTAACATGTTAAAAGTTATTACAGCGCACCCCACCGAGGGGCGCATCACAGTACGCCAAATTAACCTGCAAATTAGGGCTTCCGATCCCGCATGCGGTTGCGGGATCTCTGTATCGGCGGGAACAAGAATTTCATTGATGCGGGATCCCGGTATAACGGAATAATAGTTACTAGTGAATTACTACTTAGTTGTGGAACTCTGTACTTGGATTAAGTAAGTTCATATGACTGTTTTTAATTGTATTTGTAAAAAGCTATTGAGTTTCCGAATAAATGAATAAATCGTCAGCCAAACGTATTTTATTGGCAAGATAAACGGCAGCGGCAAACGCTCGCTCTACTTCTACGCTTGTAGGCACCACATCAAGACTTTTGGGGCATTGTGCGCTAACGTTAAATATTTATCCATTGATTCTCTTGATTCATAAAGAGTCATCTCTTTCCTTAAGATGGTTTCGATCATAGGTATTCGAGCAGGGGGATGGACAAAAACTTAACATGGCGGAGTTTAAAGTCCGAGATTAGAAGCCCTTCTGCAAATGGTGTTAAAGGCGTGAAAATCGGAACGATTGCATGATCTTAAGGCCTTAAGTATACCAATCGATGGGAGTATTCAAATGTATACTATTCGAATATTTTCAAAATTCCTTTTTTAGGGTTGGATATGAGGATATTACTATTTGCGGCATATTTTACAAATAATTATTAAACCGTATCATGTCTGGAAGAGCCCTCCCCAGCGTGGTATGTTTCGTAATAGTATATTTTATATCGTGGGACTAAACGAAGCCATAATATACCAGATGTGGTTTGACTCCCGAGCGTGCTGGGGAGTCAATGAAACCGAGGGTATATTAAGTTGGCGTTAAGTCTCGAGGTACAAACTGTACTTTTCACTTTGAGTGCGAGAAAAATAGTCAATTTAGTACAAAAACATTTAATAAATATTACATATAAAATAAAAATCACAAATGTTTCTTATTCCTCTAGTCCATACAATTTTTCTTCGGCGATTTTGGCGGTAAAAGATTATTAGGTCTTTTGCTCTTTGCTCGACGTGAAACTCCTCACTGTCACAGTCACAGGACATTCATATTAAATTTATTTAAAACCGAACAAAACACTCGTCGAAAATTCTGAAATTTTCGTGGTCAGTTTTTTTTTCTTCTAAACCAGTCTCAGACTAACAATTGGGTATGGGAACAAAAATCAGACATGTCCTAAATCGAAAACCATTTCGAGGTATTTGTATTTTATTAGGTTTAAGACATTTATTTCTCAGAAAAGAATTACAATTCACTTATATGAGAAATTAAAGAAATAAGTATACAAAGCGAGTTTCGAATACAGATCAACAAAAATAATACAATGCATAGCGACGGTAGTTCAATACTTAAATCGGTTGGTCCGCTCTGTGCAAACCGTCGTTGTCATTAGCACAGTCATTAGCTAATGGCTCAGGGAAGTACGTTGAACTAGCGAGACTGGAAGCGGCACGCGCAGGCGTAGCGTAGTTAGGTGCAACATCTTAGAAAAGTCAAGATTTCGGTTGTACAAATCAAGTAGATCGAAATTATTAATAATTGTGAAGTTGTATTATTGTTAAGTATGAACACTGGATATTTATACAGTGGATCTTTGAAAACAATAGATTACATTTAATTATCTCTCAATTGCAGTTATTTGTGTGATGTGTAAGGTTAATTTTAAATATTTTTATAGAGGAAATTCAATATTAATTGCAATTGCTAAAGAATTAATTTATTAATTTAATTTTATAACTTATTTAAATATTCAACATTTTCAAAGGCAAAGGATCTAAGATATTTTTTTAATTAAATACGTTTGCAATCTGGGGTCAGATGAATGACCCAAGATTGTTAACGTCCGCAAAGAGTACATTAAGGTTCTTATTGAACTCTTGACGGTAATCAAATTGGTATTTCACAATTGAAATCTATTGGTATAAATATCGTATAAACGTCCTTTCACGTGATTGGTTGATAATCTATCCATCAACCAATCAAATGACGCGATCTGTATCATACGTGAGATTTTTAGCTAGGTGATTCTACTGCATGGTATTTATGGGGTTCCAGATAGCAGATTTAAAATTTCCCCAGGTGAAATATATTTTTCCACAAACTTATTTTTATACGTACATTAATTTACGCCCATTGCCTAGACGCCCATGAAGGAAAAATTCTCCCTAAAGACTAAAGTAGTCACTTTATTCCCGCTTCGTAGGGCTATATTGGCGTACTTTTAGAGCATGAGAAGTGAAAATTATATTTTTTTTAACTTAAAACAAGATAAAACAAGTGACTGAATTGTAATGATGTGATATAAGTATTTTAAGAATCGGCTCAGTAAGCCGTTTCATTAAACAGGTTTCAAACCAAAAGTTTTTTTCATCATACACAAAAAAAATACTTACGTCCATATCCTCTCCTTTTTTCTGTTTTTTTTTTCGTGTTACGGGTCTTGTTCATTCGTATGGCATAAAGATCAATCATTTCGATTTAATGCATTTGTTGAACCAAGCCGATTTTTACTGTATGTCACTTGCGGGTTCGTCGGTCAGTCAATCGACACATCACACATCGACAGTTAAATTTCATTTCATCGTAAAAGTAAGAGGTAGGTATCGTGAAGGTAAGTGTTGCGTACCGGCATTATGCCCGCAATAGTACTAGGAGCACAGGACATGTATGGAAGTCGACTATCCCTAACGAATATAAGTGCAGCAGTGAAGTAAAACATCTACAACGTACCGTCCTTATCTTCGTACAAATAGGGTTCAGCTGAGTGAGAGAGTAAAGTAACTTTAGCTGTCTTCTGTACCGCCCCTTCTGTTTTACTGCGCATGCCCGAAAATTTCCTATATCCAGGGCTAAAAATGCATTATGGAAGCATATAGCCAAAGAGTAAATTCAGACCATAGACATAGCGCGGGAATCAGTTTTTTTTAAGGCTTACACAGATTGATTGGGCATTTGCTAGTTTCATATTAGGGAACAAACTGTCAAAATGCGAGTGACTAACAATCGACTGGAGTCGCTAGTTAGAGAATTTAAGGGCTGAAATGAACTGTGTGCGATGGCAGCACTGTAGCATGAGGGCCAATCAACTGTCAGATACATACATTATTTGTAATTTCTGATCATTTTTTAGGTTTATTTATTTTTTTAAACATTACTATAGGAATATTGTTTTCTTATAGGCCTCATGCAGTGTTGTGGAATGCCTATGTGTGCAAATGAAGTAGTTAGAAAATGACAGTTTTTTCAAATTTGAGCAATCAAAACACGCGTATGTATCCGCCATCATCGGTTGAATATCGATAGTAGGTAGGGAATCAACTTCAATGTTGTGATTAACTGGAACAACCTTACGAGAGTTTCTTCATAATTTCTACGCTGGTAGTACCTAAGTCTCACAATGACCCACGTCCGACAGTATCGGATGAGTTAGAAATAAGACTATTGCACCCTTTAACATGTTTCTGCCTCTTCTTGTCACATGTTGCCAAATTAGTGATTTCGATGCTGTAATGCATGTGGATTCCCCGTCTTTCAAAGTCATCATCCATTGTATCTCCAATTCTCGGAGACAGAAAATGCTGCAAACTCGCAGCAATGTCTGGTGTAATCCCTGCTATGGAGGATTCTACTAGTTCTGTTGGCAGACTGTCTTGATTCCGGTTGATTTTACTGCATCGAAAAACCTTCCTAAATTTGTATAATACTTACTTTGCAAAAAATCAAATTCCGGTAGAGTGCGTGAAACAGGAAAACATCAAAAAGACACATTTGACGTTTATGACAACCCTAAGTTCTTTATAGTGTAATAAAGGTTAAGCTACATTTGGCCGCACCGCATCGCACTTTCATAAGCTTTTCTATCAATCAGAACTGTCATTTACGGGAGCGAGAAAGAGAAAAAGTGCCGAGTGCCTCGTCAGTTCCGCCGCATGTCGCATTATTATTTTCCTCAATGAATGAACGACCATTTTATTAAGGTTTAATGACACTGTTCGTTCACGCAACTAGACGTTTCCTATCTATGATGTGTACGATCGAATTTTCTTTAACGAGCAACCTCCAGTCGATTGCTACTCACTCGCATTTTGCCAGCTTGTCACCCAATGACCAAGTATTAATCGACTTCAAATAGCAATAATCGCAATCAAAGTCGCGATTTCCTTGCGATCGAAGTTGGATAATAACCCCCCTGTATAGTCCGTAGTAAGACCCCTGACACGTGGTTTAGTTGTCAATGCGCATGTGCAACCTGCACGAACAAGGGGCGAGTGTCTGTCGGGTACCAGGGAAGCATACGATTACTGGGGCCTGACTTTTGAACAAAATTTCATTGGACAAGCATTGCAGAAATGTCAAACAAGAAATTTATGAACCTTATTACAAAGACTTAAGGTTCAAAAAAATTTTCGGTGACAGTAATGCAATGCCAATCTGGCGAAGTTTGGTTCGGGAGTCGGGGGCTGGACGTTTCTGACCGTGTGGGCGGACTAGGGCGGATCTAGGGCGGGGTCGTCTCATTAACGAAAAAACAAGCAATTTTGAACTCTATGATCACAGTTTGCAGCTAACCGGAACTGGCGGATACCAGGAAAGCATAAGCCTACTGGAGTTTATCGGGCCGTGTAGGCGGAGCTAGGGCGGGGCTAGGGCGGGGTCGACTAATAGACAAAAACAAGCAATTTTGAACTCTATGATCACAGTTTTCAGCTAACTGGGACCATCGGATACCAGGAAAGCATAAAACTACTGGAGTTTATCGGGCCGTGTAGGCGGAGCCAGGGCGGGGCTAGGGCGGGGTCGACTCATAGAGAAAACAAGCAATTTTGAACTCTATGATCACAGTTTGCAGCTAACCGGGACCATCGGATACCAGGAACGCATAAAACTACTGGAGTTTATCGGGCCGTGTAGGCGGAGTTAGGGCGGGGCTAGGGCGGGGCTAGGGCGTCGTCGACTCATAGACGAAATTATGCAACTTTGAACCCTATGATCACAGTTTGCTGCTGACCGGCGGCTAGTATGGCCGCATTATCCGCATTTCGCATGCTTTGCTTTACCAAGTCACATAATCATATGAAGTTCTCACAAACAACTGTTATCATGACTGTAACGTGTGTAATAAAGAAAAAGAAACAGAATTTAGAGAAAAAAATAACGTTGATCAATCAGTTGCCTTCTGAAGACGCTAATTTTTTAATTATTAGTGTTTTTTATTGTGATTAATAGTGATTTCGATTGCGTATAGCCTAAATACCGTGTAGAAGTAAATTCACCCTTGTGCGAAATCACTTCGAACCTAAAACAAAAGTTCCTTTTGTGACAATCGTCCGCGTCATACAAATTAGTGTTCAACGGATTCAGGGGAGTATTGTTTGCTTTTATTTACGTCTTTAACGGTGGAATAGTTTAAAACAGACCACAGTGCATTCAACATTCAACTAATCCACGAGCCACGAGCCCATTGTTTATTTTGAGAAGCTAGGTTATGTGTATAATATTTTTGACTTTAAGTTTGATGTGAACTAGTGATAACTCTACTAATTGTTTGTTTACAACATTTAACACTGTACACTGCCTCATTAAATTAAGCCACGTCCAATTACAATACGAAAAGGCATTGTTGTTTGTCTCTTCGCTTGACAAAACTGGAAGCAAAGTTGACGCCCATTGTTGGTGTGACTGTCTTCTCTAAAACAAGCTTATCTACTATATTAAGGTGTTGCATTTATTGTAAAAAAGAAAACAATTTAAGTGTGAAGCAAATCATACTATTATTTGGATACTTTTTCAAACAACCTCTTCGCCTAATCCAATTTACTCTTCACACGCAACAATTAGATCAAAGCAACACAACCTAATAACTTAATAGAACATACAAAACACATTAACGTTCTAACATAGACACAATCTCCCTACTTTTTCCAAAAAAAATATGTAATAATTATTGAATTGACTAGAAAACATTGTTTTCATGAATAACTTAACTTATTAAGAATTTATACTGTAGTGTTTAATGTTTAATCTTGAAGTTTACTGTTGTCTGGTTAATTTTTTCACAAGACACAGTCTTCTCTAAATACTGATATGTCATTTTGCTAGTGTACTGACACCACCTCCCTTGTTTTTAGGCTGACTGTGTAAGGCTTATTACACACTTCCCTTGTTGATTGCTGGTCCGGCTTGCTGCTACAAACTGCTGGACTGCATCAAACCTACTTCAAGATGATGACCCGCAGTAAACTTGCTGAGTTATACAAGCAGGCATGCAACAAACTCAAGGTCCTAAGGGTGACAATGTGCTGCTGCTTCAGGAGCATGAAGACAGTGAATCAGTGAAACAGTGAACTTTCTGAACTCGAGTTGAAGTACTTTGATGTTGTTGATCGCTGTACCCGGTCGCAAGAACTCGTAGACTCTTTTAGTGCATGTAACAACACTCATGAACTCGCGTTACACCATATAAATGACCTAGAGGTGAGTCTATTTAAGTCTCAAAAAACAATTAGGCAGTTAGAGGAAGACCAAAATTGTACCATTGAGGCCATCCCCAATACAAGTTTATATGATGAGTTAGCTTTGTGTGCACCTAACCTGTGTACTGCAATCATTCCTACAGTGACTGTTGATCTCACTTTAGATAACTCGGTTTCTTAATTTTTAAATTTCGGAAGTAATAAAGAGTTAAAGAAATATATATCAAAATTAACAAGTAAATTCATAAAACAAAGAAAACTTGTTAATAATCAGACTGATAATCTTCTAATAATCTAAGAAATATGACTTTCAGGAAGGAAAAATTTGATTCAATTATGCAGTTAGAACAAACTAGCTCACTTTTACAGGCCAGGCAAATTTCATATGATAAAGAGACCACAGAGCTAAAAGATAGCTTTGTTGGAGAGTTCCCTGAGAGATACTAAAAAAAGATAATATGATATAGTATCACAGAAAGAAATAAATGAGCATATTTTAGCGGCCACTGAATTAGTTAAAATGTCCTCATACGCTGATAGGTTTGACTCATTGATAAACAAACATAATATTTGCAATAAATGCTGTGAACAATCAGTTGAAATTGATACTGAGGCATCACAGTTTAGGAGAAGGTCACATGCTAGGAGAAGAGCACAGCTTAAAAATGTGGGGGATTGTTCTACATTACAAACTGCTGCCATATGCACATTTATAGGTTCTGACTGACCAGTTAGGGCAGGGATTGGGTTCATTGTTGTCAAATCAGAGTAGGTAGTAAACAGGTGAGGAATTCATGCTATCCCGTAATGCCCTACTCTGATTTGATACACAACATCTCTAATGAAGAACTAGGAACAAAAGCTAGGTACTGTAATAGTTTTTCATGGGGTTAGCCAATCGCTGACAAAAAAGTGTATTAAAATGTTTTGAAAATTTAGTGAATATTTAGGAAAAGAGCAATGAAGCTGACAAAAGTTTTTTTCTATAAATGTCATTGTGTTGAGGAAAAAATTACGAAAAAAACTGTTTTTTTACTTTTTTTCTATTTTTAAAAAGGGCTGAGAAAAAGGATAAAAGGATATAGGATTAAAGTGCGCCATTTCATTTAAAAATATTTAAAAACACGCTTGGCCCTCGAACGTGCTATGACGTCACGAGTCGAGAGGCGCCGGTCGGTACCGGCGCAACCGCGATATCCCTGCATTTTAAATATGTAATATCTTCGAATATATTCATTTAAATTACATGCTGTAAATTGCCATATTGATCTATATTAAATGCACAATGTAATGTAAAGGTACTTAATTGGATAAGGATTGGTGCTGTGTTGCTTAAAATCGCTTCGTAAATAAGCCATTATTTCTCGTAAAACATAAAAGATAAAAAATGGTTATTGTGGGTTATCCCTAAGAGATAGACTGGAACTGGAACTTTCATTAAGTCTGGAAACACTCCTATAACAACGCAATCATTAAATATTATGGCTAAGTAAGGGGCAATTACGTCTATTATATGGCTAACAATTTTAACTGATATACCCCAAAGATCAGTAGTATTTCTTAAATTAATTAACTTAAATGATTTTATAATGTTAAGTGAATCCATGTGTTTAAATTTAAATAAAACATTGCAACATGATACATTATCTTTCAACAACTGTTCTGGTTCAATAGGTGAGGCATTTAATGAAGCCGTGGTGACTAAACGTATGTTTCTGAAATAATTATCAAAAGCTTAGGCAACGTTGGCTTCCGATTGAATAATTTCGTCGTTGATTTTAAGAGTAAATGTGGTATCACGCTGTTTGGCTTTACCTACCTGTTTCGTGATTTATGATGTCCCAAGTGGTTTTTATTTTGTTTTTGAACTTAGATATTTTATCACGAATGTGTAATGCCTTAGCCGTTGTGCAGGCTTTCCTGAAGATTTTAGAGTTAGTTCTTGACATACTCAACAAAAACTGGGTTGAAGTTATATTTTTTCAAAGCATACAAGTCATACATCTTACGTCTACTTCTGTAAATTCCTGGCGTGGCCCATTCCAAAAATTTCGATTGAACTTTGCAAGTAACTTGTTTAGTTGGAAAACATGCATCAAATTATTTTTTAACACAATCAAATAGTATTCCGTAGACTTCATCAGGATCACCTTGTTTGTACGGAATTTAAGTGATTTTACGTTTCAAATTGGTCTTAAAACTATCAATGCGATGACTTGTCTTAGGTCTGCACGTGGATTTTCTAGTAACTTTAGTTTGGTCTAAAAAGGTTATCTTCTGTCCACAATGGTCATATGTTAATTCAGAAACCATCGATCTCTCAATGGGTACACAGTTACAGAACACATTATCCAGACAAGTAGCTGTTGTTGCTGTTATTCTCGTGGGTTCATGGAACTGATAATCCAGACCAAAAGATTTAAATAAAGAGACTAATCTATAGCTTTCTGTGTTTTCTGATAAGTCAACATTAAAATCACCGCATACAATAAATAATAGGTTTTGACTTAGTATTTAACTTCCCTAGAACTTCTTCCATAACTGACTCAAATCTACTTAAATCTGATCTAGGGGGTCGGTACATACTTACTACAACATAACTCTCTAACTCGATACAAGACAATTCTACAATACGCTCTACTGACAGGCCTACTATGTCAGTGCGTTCTTTACACTTTTTGCTACTAATAGTGTAAATTAATGAGCCACCATCAATAGTGGTTTCCCTAAAAAATATGCTGGATAGCTTAACATTTTATTTATAATAAAGGACTCGATCAGTCCTCAGATCCAGTCAGCCAATGTTCGGTTAGACATTAGTTCAAACTCTTTACCAGTCAAGCTTTTAATATTTTGATGAACTACTGTATAATATTCAATTTTTTGGGCTTGACTGTTGTCTTAGATCTTAGTTTAAACTAGAGGCCAATGTAGAAATATTACTTTATAACAATTAGTACTACACTAATGTCAGAATGAGAATCAGAATTACTGCCAATAGGGGCATCGTTAATATTATATGCCAACAAATTAGCCAGTTTTTTCTTAGTTCTAAGTGGAAGATACATTGTATCTTTAGTTAACTTAGTATGGCGCAAAATTATTCGTATCGAAAAATTGAATGTCACAGTGACGGTATGCAAGGTTGTGCATAGTTAAATTATGGTCATGGATGGTCTTGTTTTGACAAAGATAAAATGTACTTGTGTACGGGAAAGCACACAAATAAATTTACAATGAGGGTGACAAAAGGGTTGAAATGTTACTCTAAAATTTATATAACATCAAAGTATAGACGACGTAGGTTACCTTAGTTTTTATTTCATCTAAATCGATGCAGTATTACCGAAGTTATCGCTGCGAGAAGTTTAGACCAGTTTTTAAATCTCCGAGATGTCGCGCGCTTCGTGCGCGACGTCACTAGTCCAGTGGTACCGTCCGCGCCGCCCGCCGCCCCATTGAAACTCGAGTGAAACTACTTGCGCGCACTGTGTGAGTTGTGATTCTTTTGCAGAAATATGTTAATTTATAAATCTTTAACATTAGGTAGCTATCCTTTTTTAGTAATATTGTAAAAAGTCATAAAATCCTATAAGATAAACGCGATGTAAGAAGGATTTCAGAAAGGCCAGTCGGACAATCTGCCAAAAGTGGATAGCTTGATGATGGCTCAATAATTTATAAAAAAAAACTAGCGACTCGCCCCTCGTTGCAATGCTGATACTAATTAAACTACAGAATGTATACATATTATACGTTACGGGCTGCATGATTAGCTGGGCAGTATTAATACGGGGCAGTCCTAATGAATAATGACCAAGTGCATTGGTCAATTAGATAAATTAATCACCTTGGCTGGACCATATGAATAATGACAGACTACTCGTGGGCAGTTTAATAAATCAAAGTTTGAGATAGCTTGAATTTACCACTTTTACTAGGCATTATGAATAATTTCACTGTCAGAATCGTCCTTTGGCATATATTTTGGGTGGGAAAAAATAAAATCGCTTCGTATGATTTCTTTATCAAAATATCTTTACTTTAGTTATAATATCAAAGTATAAAACGGCATAAAGAAAATGAGGCCAGTTAGTCTCAGGCACTCACTGGCCGCTACCGCGGCACGCTCGATTCGCTCGCTCCTCGCAACCTTATAAACCCCTTTCTTACAGAGCGGAACACCTTCTCTTCATTATAGTTTTATGTGAGTAAAATTGAACAAAACTT
This sequence comes from Udea olivalis, assembly GCA_947369235.1. Lineage (NCBI taxonomy): Eukaryota > Metazoa > Arthropoda > Insecta > Lepidoptera > Crambidae > Udea > Udea olivalis. The sequence goes on from OX376340.1 coordinate 24,251,169, forward strand.
ATTACCAATAAATGCATTCTGTACAAATACATGTATGTACACTGTACAACCCCTAGGAATACATTGCCTAGGCATTGTATACAATACCTGAATTACACAGATTGCCGGTGACATATACATACATTGCCTATAAGTTGATTTTACATAATGTAATAAACGCACTATTTATAGGAACGCGCCGCCGGGGGTTATACAAGACATAATATAGTAGAGAAACACTGATAATTTTAGAGATTTCTAATGTGATGTCGTAAATAAACACATTTTTTTTCGCTTACATTGCAAACTTTGGCTGAACCCTACGAGATAGATCTAAATAATGTATTACAGTATTGTACACCTTAAAAAGGTTTTAATTACGAAAAAAACTGTTTTTTTACTTTTTTTCTATTTTTAAAAAGGGCTGAGAAAATTAGGATTAAAGTGCGCCATTTCATTTAAAAATATTTAAAAACACGCTTGGCCCTCGAACGTGCTATGACGTCACGAGTCGAGAGGCGCCGGTCGGTACCGGCGCAACCGCGATATCCCTGCATTTTAAATATGTAATATCTTCGAATATATTCATTTAAATTACATGCTGTAAATTGCCATATTGATCTATATTAAATGCACAATGTAATGTAAAGGTACTTAATTGGATAAGGATTGGTGCTGTGTTGCTTAAAATCGCTTCGTAAATAAGCCATTATTTCTCGTAAAACATAAAAGATAAAAAATGGTTATTGTGGGTTATCCCTAAGAGATAGACATATACAATCGCGGTCTTTTTTGTAAACCTTTTTAAGGTGTACAATACTGTAATACATTATTTAGATCTATCTCGTAGGGTTCAGCCAAAGTTTGCAATGTAAGCGAAAAAAAATGTGTTTATTTACGACATCACATTAGAAATCTCTAAAATTATCAGTGTTTCTCTACTATATTATGTCTTGTATAACCCCCGGCGGCGCGTTCCTATAAATAGTGCGTTTATTACATTATGTAAAATCAACTTATAGGCAATGTATGTATATGTCACCGGCAATCTGTGTAATTCAGGTATTGTATACAATGCCTAGGCAATGTATTCCTAGGGGTTGTACAGTGTACATACATGTATTTGTACAGAATGCATTTATTGGTAATAAGTTTTGTTCAATTTTACTCACATAAAACTATAATGAAGAGAAGGTGTTCCGCTCTGTAAGAAAGGGGTTTATAAGGTTGCGAGGAGCGAGCGAATCGAGCGTGCCGCGGTAGCGGCCAGTGAGTGCCTGAGACTAACTGGCCTCATTTTCTTTATGCCGTTTTATACTTTGATATTATAACTAAAGTAAAGATATTTTGATAAAGAAATCATACGAAGCGATTTTATTTTTTCCCACCCAAAATATATGCCAAAGGACGATTCTGACAGTGAAATTATTCATAATGCCTAGTAAAAGTGGTAAATTCAAGCTATCTCAAACTTTGATTTATTAAACTGCCCACGAGTAGTCTGTCATTATTCATATGGTCCAGCCAAGGTGATTAATTTATCTAATTGACCAATGCACTTGGTCATTATTCATTAGGACCGCCCCGTATTAATACTGCCCAGCTAATCATGCAGCCCGTAACGTATAATATGTATACATTCTGTAGTTTAATTAGTATCAGCATTGCAACGAGGGGCGAGTCGCTAGTTTTTTTTTATAAATTATTGAGCCATCATCAAGCTATCCACTTTTGGCAGATTGTCCGACTGGCCTTTCTGAAATCCTTCTTACATCGCGTTTATCTTATAGGATTTTATGACTTTTTACAATATTACTAAAAAAGGATAGCTACCTAATGTTAAAGATTTATAAATTAACATATTTCTGCAAAAGAATCACAACTCACACAGTGCGCGCAAGTAGTTTCACTCGAGTTTCAATGGGGCGGCGGGCGGCGCGGACGGTACCACTGGACTAGTGACGTCGCGCACGAAGCGCGCGACATCTCGGAGATTTAAAAACTGGTCTAAACTTCTCGCAGCGATAACTTCGGTAATACTGCATCGATTTAGATGAAATAAAAACTAAGGTAACCTACGTCGTCTATACTTTGATGTTATATAAATTTTAGAGTAACATTTCAACCCTTTTGTCACCCTCATTGTAAATTTATTTGTGTGCTTTCCCGTACACAAGTACATTTTATCTTTGTCAAAACAAGACCATCCATGACCATAATTTAACTATGCACAACCTTGCATACCGTCACTGTGACATTCAATTTTTCGATACGAATAATTTTGCGCCATACTAAGTTAACTAAAGATACAATGTATCTTCCACTTAGAACTAAGAAAAAACTGGCTAATTTGTTGGCATATAATATTAACGATGCCCCTATTGGCAGTAATTCTGATTCTCATTCTGACATTAGTGTAGTACTAATTGTTATAAAGTAATATTTCTACATTGGCCTCTAGTTTAAACTAAGATCTAAGACAACAGTCAAGCCCAAAAAATTGAATATTATACAGTAGTTCATCAAAATATTAAAAGCTTGACTGGTAAAGAGTTTGAACTAATGTCTAACCGAACATTGGCTGACTGGATCTGAGGACTGATCGAGTCCTTTATTATAAATAAAATGTTAAGCTATCCAGCATATTTTTTAGGGAAACCACTATTGATGGTGGCTCATTAATTTACACTATTAGTAGCAAAAAGTGTAAAGAACGCACTGACATAGTAGGCCTGTCAGTAGAGCGTATTGTAGAATTGTCTTGTATCGAGTTAGAGAGTTATGTTGTAGTAAGTATGTACCGACCCCCTAGATCAGATTTAAGTAGATTTGAGTCAGTTATGGAAGAAGTTCTAGGGAAGTTAAATACTAAGTCAAAACCTATTATTTATTGTATGCGGTGATTTTAATGTTGACTTATCAGAAAACACAGAAAGCTATAGATTAGTCTCTTTATTTAAATCTTTTGGTCTGGATTATCAGTTCCATGAACCCACGAGAATAACAGCAACAACAGCTACTTGTCTGGATAATGTGTTCTGTAACTGTGTACCCATTGAGAGATCGATGGTTTCTGAATTAACATATGACCATTGTGGACAGAAGATAACCTTTTTAGACCAAACTAAAGTTACTAGAAAATCCACGTGCAGACCTAAGACAAGTCATCGCATTGATAGTTTTAAGACCAATTTGAAACGTAAAATCACTTAAATTCCGTACAAACAAGGTGATCCTGATGAAGTCTACGGAATACTATTTGATTGTGTTAAAAAATAATTTGATGCATGTTTTCCAACTAAACAAGTTACTTGCAAAGTTCAATCGAAATTTTTGGAATGGGCCACGCCAGGAATTTACAGAAGTAGACGTAAGATGTATGACTTGTATGCTTTGAAAAAATATAACTTCAACCCAGTTTTTGTTGAGTATGTCAAGAACTAACTCTAAAATCTTCAGGAAAGCCTGCACAACGGCTAAGGCATTACACATTCGTGATAAAATATCTAAGTTCAAAAACAAAATAAAAACCACTTGGGACATCATAAATCACGAAACAGGTAGGTAAAGCCAAACAGCGTGATACCACATTTACTCTTAAAATCAACGACGAAATTATTCAATCGGAAGCCAACGTTGCCTAAGCTTTTGATAATTATTTCAGAAACATACGTTTAGTCACCACGGCTTCATTAAATGCCTCACCTATTGAACCAGAACAGTTGTTGAAAGATAATGTATCATGTTGCAATGTTTTATTTAAATTTAAACACATGGATTCACTTAACATTATAAAATCATTTAAGTTAATTAATTTAAGAAATACTACTGATCTTTGGGGTATATCAGTTAAAATTGTTAGCCATATAATAGACGTAATTGCCCCTTACTTAGCCATAATATTTAATGATTGCGTTGTTATAGGAGTGTTTCCAGACTTAATGAAACACAGTAAAGTTGTTACCACTTTTCAAAGCAGGCAACAAAAAAGACCCAGGCAACTTCAGGCCTATATCAATCCTTCCAGCCTTATGTAAGATATTTGAAAGAATTATACAAGTACAACTGTTAAGCCGTCACCTGTTACTATGGCCCACACCAAATAGAAAGCCCCTTCGTTGTATCTAGCAAGCATAGCATGACACCAAGTGATGCGGTCCGTTTTTTGAGCATCGGTCAAATTGTGTGGGATCCATCGAGAACACAGCTTTCTCACCCCCAAATGTTTGTGCAGGATTGACTGTATATTTGACTCATGCCTATGTTCAAAGATGTCCGGATCTCATGGTAGGTCACATGCCTGTCTGTTTCAATCGAACGGCGCACAGCATCGATGTTCTTGTTATTCACAGCGGTGCACGGGCGACCTTCACGAATTTCATCATGGAGATTGACACGACCACGTTTGAATTCTGCAAACCAGCCATAAATGGTCGTCTTGCATGGTGCTTCTTCGCCAAAAGCAGATTGAAGCCAAACAAGGCTCTGCTGAGCTGTCAAATTACACTTAAAATCGTAAAAAATCATGCATAGAAAATTTTCCCGTTTATCCATTTTATTATAATCACGCAATTTTTAAAATGCCGCCACAATGTGAAAACACTTGACAATCAGGTGAAGCAAATTGTATTCCACGGCTAAAGAGTTCTAAGTTCAAATGTAGTAATAACTTTTATACTACACCTGCTCGGAAAGTACCTTGATACTTTATCAAATTTACGGTAGAAAGTACGTCATTGCATATCGAACAAATATGCGGGGAGAAAACGCATCTGAGCGGGAGAAAAAAGTGTATGAAAATCCATTTCTTACGTGGTTTTTCTTTTTTAATTTTGGGTACGACTATGCGCCGGTAACCTAAATATCAAAAGCCAAAAAGTTTTTACAGTGAGTTTTCATCTCCAAGTTCGCAAAATGACACTGGCCACTAGCTGTGTGTCGGATGGTGTCGGGCTGGCAGTGCGACCCTGCGGCGGCAGGATAAACAATTTGAAAAAAGAACATGTGAAAATTGCACAGCCATTGGCGCCATTTTCAATTTGTATGTTGTTTGATTCAGTTTTCGTAGAAAGTAAAATAAAACTATCAAAATGATAAGTAGTGATAGTGATGATGAAGATTTTTTAACTCCGCCGCAGTTGAAGGAAACAGCAAAAATAATAAAGAACGAAAAAGTGTTACATTAAGCTTCACTAACTGCAACAATTTCAATATAAATTTCAATTAGTAAAGATTTAGTTTTTTATTTTCCTCGTAGGTGTAGTATAAAGCACTATGTATCACTCGAGAGAAAGTGCGATTCCCGATCTCGGGTGTTTCAAACGACACCCTCGACGGTAATCGGTCTCTTTCTCCTCTCGGTGAACAATGTACCTACTATTTAAATATTGTTTATGTAAGTGGCCAATATTATTCTGCAAAGCGGTTGAGAAATAAACAAAATGTCTGAACAACGTCAACATCTTTCTTTTACTTAACTTCAGAAGTTTAGGTGTGTTTCCATCATTGCCTGGCTCCTTGAAGTTGGTTGCCGTGATGCCTGGAATATTTCAGGCATCACCGAGGATATCCTCGGTGTAGTCTTGGGTTGGCTTTTCTCTTCTCTTTTGGTCTTTCGCCTCGCCTTAAACAGGTTTAGCAGTCGAGGTATAAAGCTGTCGATATTTTTATCGATCTTTCATAAAACCATCCATTTCAGTCGACGCTACAGGCTAAATGCTGAGAGAGCTCCTTTTATTTTTTGGCCATCGGGATACCTTTGTCTGATAGTATTGTTTTGTTTTTTGTGTTTTTGTTTTGGTGTCGTATGCACCACATTTATGACATTTATAAAATGTAACAATGGCCTAAAACTTTATAAATGTTTTTCTATTGACATCTTTTATCTTCCGCTTCGTCAACTGATTTTTACAATATACCAACTTAGCCTTTACAAATACTTTGGAGCCTTTCCTGATTCGTAATAATGACACCAAGTGTGTCGCGTCGCAAAAACATCCATATTTGTGTTTTAAGCTGCCAATCGTTTTGAACGTCATTGAAGACCTGCGGAGCTAACAATTGGCGACGACTTTGTTGTTTATCCCGACGTTCAAGTAAAACAAACCTGTAGCTATCCATGGAAAGTCTACAAAATCCTGACCACCGAAACGCAATTTTTGAGGCATGTAAAGTGATTTACGAGCATAATAATTGATAATTTGAACTGCCTTGAATGATTTACATTAATACTTACTTATTGCGTATAGATAAAGTGCCACGTTTTCATCATCATGAGCGCAAAATAGTTTCGGTGCAATAAATGATGTTTCTAACAAAGACTTTGTTTGAATTTGTAGTTAATATGATTTATTTTTTTTATTAGTTAATATGAGGTGCTCTGCCCTGCAACGGCTTTGCTGTTGTCCTGACAGTCTCAGTGGAGTGGCCGAAAACACTCCATTGGCTGTCCGGACCTGCAAGCGGAAGCCCTTCGTGCAGCATCACCCCTGCTCCCTTGGATTACAAGTATGATCCATCCACTATTCTATTTTTCCACGCTCTTACCACCGTGGTGGTGCCCTTTGTACACTTTTAATACGTATATCAATCTAGACAAACGCTCAGTACCTCTCGTCAGCCAAACCCAAAAGCCGCTGAGTCTAGCCGGCTCCATTGGTATCTTTGTACTACCAGTTAGTGCTAATTCAAGGTTAACTCTGGGTTAAATAAATAAAGTTGTATTACTGTTAAACATCTATTCATTCAAAATTACCTCAACACCTTATTGTTATTTATTATACTGAGGTAAAAATAAAACGGATGCCTATGTGTACAAGTTTGCTTACTGTGTCCACTGCCAGTTTTATTCTCAGCTGTAACTAGATCAGCACATTAATTATTCAAAGACTCTGCTATCTGTTTAGTATCTGTTACTCTTCTACCCTGTACTATTATATCAGATGCATGTTCAACAGGAAACCTCTGTTTTTTACTATTAATCACGTCCCAAGTCGCTTTAGTAAGTACTGAGTAACAATTTTTCTTTTTGAATTGTATAAATGAACTTTTGTTTATATTCTTTTATGGTTGTTTTTTTCTCTTTGTTTTATATTATTTTAGGTTTATTTGTATCCAAATGACACACTGCTTGTACTTTACTAACGCCTGTTGTAAACCCAAAACAAGTTTAAAAGAGTAACTGCTGAGTTTCTCGCCGGGTCTTCTCAGCAAGAAACAACTCCGACGCGGTGGTAGAGTCGCATTATGTCTTTAGACTGTGTATTTATGTATCTGACGCAGTAAGATAGATAAAGCCGTAATACAGTTATATCCCTAGGGATATAATTATATACCGTAACATAGTTAAACGAAAGCGATTCATTACTATCTCACTAGGAATATAGTTATAAAACGGTCCAAGTTTAGTGATATACATAAATTACTAGATTGAGTTCAGTGTTATAGTTAGTTTTGTTATATTACTTGATTAAGCTTAGTGAAATAGAAATCTACCATAAATTATTAAATAAAATAATATTATATTGGTTTTATCTTTATTAAAAAATCAACTTTATGTATCCTGCAGTTAGTTACAATACTTTGTGACATTAACACGTATTAAAAAAATCGAATATACAGTGTTCTACTAAAAGATGTGCCTGTAAGAAGCATTCAGTGCTATGTAATTCTAGATGTCATGATACCTCTTCTTGTCTGAACAAAAATTAAAAAATACTTTTAAAGAAACCAAGATCTCAACTTAGTTGATAAGAAATAAAGATATCTCAAAACTGTTAAATAATAAATAAATATCCCTGGACATTATTCCACACAGCGCCATCTAGCCCCAAAGTAAGCTAATTAAACCTTGTGTTATGGGATACTAGACAACGGATAAACATACTTAAATACATTTTCTTTTGTAAATACATACTTATTATACATAGGAGACACCCAGACCAGTACAAACAGACATGTTCATGCACACAAATGTTTGTACTGTGCGGGGATCGAACCCGCGACCTCTGGTGTAGTAGCCAACTTCTTAACCATTACACCAAGTCGGTCGTCGTCAACAGTTGATTAGCTTTAAAAGATTTTTAATGTTTGATTAGTTTAATTGTATTGTTAATGCTTAAATTCCAAAAAATATGATCGTTAAAATTATAATTGAAATTACTTTAATACGTGTTAATGTCACAAAGTATTGTTACTAACTGCAGGATGCATAAAGTTGATTTTTTAATAAAGATAAAACCAATATAATATTGTTTTATTTCATTATATATGGTAGATTTCTATTTCACTAAGCTTAATTAAGTAATATATTTATAACACGGAACTTAATCTAGTAATATAAGTATATCACTAAACTTGGACCGTTTTATAACTATATTCCTAGTGAGATAGTAATGAATCGCTTTCGTATACTTAACTATGTTACGGTATATAATTATATCCCTGGGGATATAACTATATTACGGCTTTATCTATCTTACTGCGACATATCCATATTATTAAGGTATATAGGTATGTCTATTATTCAGTATATTTTGCTGTAAATTTGACGATTTGAAAGTACTGATACAGTCTTTTTGAATAAAGTTATTTGAGTTTGAGTTAGATTTAATTATACAGGGTGTCCCGGGTAACCTGTAAGAGCGAAGGCCTGTGATCTGGGGACCCCTATACCTATCGATTGAGCCCCATGTATGTTCCGCGATTTTTGGTAGTTTTCGAGTTATGTTTTTGATATGATGCGCTTAAAGTATCTCATTGAAATTTATTTGATGAATAGTTGATAAAATAGTTAAGTTTTCAAAAAAGGTTGAAAAACAAAGTTTATGTAACTTTTTTTTTAAATTGCTTTAAAAACTTGTTGAGGTACATCCTCAACTATTTGAGCCACAGTAGCCAAAAAAGTGACACAACCCAGAAATTTTCGAACATTTGTAAAAAAAACTCAAAAACTACCAAAAACCGCAGAACATAGGTACATAGGGCTCAATCAATAGGTATTGGGGTTCCCAGACCACAGACCTTATCCGGGACACCCTTATTATTCTGCACCTTTTGGGTTAATTTAATTATCTTGCAAAATCTTGCCGAATATGGGTGATTTTAGAAAAAAGTGTTCTAGGAATCTTTTTCCATGTTATTTTTTTTCACAAATTTTTGAAGGAACTAGTCCCTTATACAGATCATAATTTTGCTGTAACAATAATACTTTATTAGAAACAGTGTCTAAAATAGTAAAACCATAAATAAAAAATGAGAAAAACAAAAGAAACTCAAGCAAAAAAATTAATGTGGGTGGGATTTGAACCTTGGATCGATACACGGTTTCTCAAAAGTAAATTTGAAGTCCACTGTTCCAAAGCCCACAACATCAAACGTGCGAAATTTAACATCTTATCTTTTCTTTTCCAGCTACTTAATTCAAATAACATCTAAATAGCGCAGTCGAATCTACAAAATATTTTTATAGTACAGTTTTTTGACCAATTGAATGTAAACCACTATTCACAATGGCCTTTTTTGGGAACGATAAGTTTATACAGTATCACTCAAAATAATAGGGTTTCACTGTTTGAGTGATATCTAGTAGTGTTGAATGTCTATACATACGCTGGCCCACTGGGCTAAGGCTTCCACCACTGAAATCAAGTCATCGCTACAGTAAAGGATGATCTGCTGGTTACAGTTTTGTAAAGGATCACCTGCTGTCCTCCGAAACTTTAATAGGCCATTTTATCTGTTAGAATTTTGAATGTATTATTCAAAAATTTAACTTTTCTATTAAGTATACTATTACTAGCATATACTCAGTCTTTGAGCATATTCTCTACTCGTTTTAGTGTCGCTCGCTGCGGCTACGACGGAGATTACACATCTGTAAAGAGCGCGCGGGTAAGTTATACCCGGGCACAATAGCCACGTAACGTAATGATCTCGATAGCGAATTACCTTGTGTGTAACTTTGTTTTATATAAATTCACAATTGTATGTTAACCTGTTAAAAATAATATGTTTTGTCACTAAATGGTTATATTTTTTTTGTTTTAGAAGATATATTTGAAGTTATGTTGTACAGAGGCGTTCACATCAACCTTGACATAGCACCTTAAGCTGCTGACATAGGACCCATTTTGCAATGGTTTTTTAAAGGTTGATGTAAACGCCTCTGTACTTACATACCTAGCAAATTGATCTCAGGAAGAAAAGTTTTTTTTATGTTTGATAATGTGCTTATTTTATGAGGAATAAATGTTTGTTTTTATAAATAATGTGTATAATTTATAACCTATTTCGCCTATTTATAAGACTAGGTAGTATTGACATACGCTTGATTTATTGTACATGGGTGAAGAATACCCGGCCTCATCGGCTAAGTTCTGTTTTGTAGCCACAATGACGCCGGGTTAATTATTCTAGAAACCCAATGTGGTTTAATGATGTCTATGTTGTTTCTTTATCCAATTGCGGCACGATTGGCGTAGTGTGCTGTAGCACAGTTTCTCGCCTCGTTTTCCGTAGTGTCCCGGGATCGATTCCCGGTCGGGTCAATTCAGGAAACGATCTTTTCTGAATTGACTCGGGTCTGGGTGTGCTGGGCGACGCCCCTAGCTTATTTCCTTGTGTGGTACCTCGTAACACAGGGATTTAATAATCCCTACTTCGAGACCATTACAAGAGGTGTGTTGTCTGGCGCATATTTATATTTATTTATTTATTTAATCATGGCTTTCGACTTACTGGTACTGGCGCGACGAGACATTCTAATTATAGAACTATCGGCGTAAACTCAGTCGATATATTATGTTAGGTATACAACTTACTTGCTCTTTTTGAGCACTGCAATGCAACTTAGGCAACATGCCACCTAAGTACGATAATAACTTGTTAAGAACGAAAACTATAACAATAGTATATATTGGGGCTGTAGGTAGGTATACTTATGGCTAAAGAAAAAAATACTTTGATATACTTAGTCATTTTTATTTTCGATGGATACCGCTACACATACTCGTAAGTACAAAAAAAAGAAAAGGACTATCGGCGCAATGGTTTTTCGGTCAAACGGACGTTCGAGCTAATCGCTAGTCGACATTGTGGACGTCGATGTTATGAGGTATCGGTCATTCGGACGCTCGGTTAATGACTTCGGCCAATCAGCTATCGGGCATATGACACTCGAACTGGAGCAGTAAACCCATTTGAAACGGCTATGTACAGAAGGCTATACTCTTTTTACGAAAAATATAAAATCTTTGATGACAGTCAAAATGGCTTCCGTAAAAACCGCTAACAGTACTTGCCATATACAAATACACGAATAAAATACTAGAAATACTTATGACAATACGCCATAGCAATCTTGCTCGACATTATGTCTATGTCTTTACACTTTTAAAATATACAAATGTCTTTATATACTTACAAATAACTTAATATTAGTCTACTTTTATTGTTATAAATTGTCTTATTTTATCACTAATCGATTGTGAATTTTACTATTTCTCTGATAAAAATAAATTTATCTTACTAGATCTTAAGTTATTTACTTCTAAATCTTAATTTCTAAATCTTATAGATACTAAATCTTTACTAGATCTTATTTGAGTGATTAGAATCCACCTCAATATTTTAAGTTCTATCTTATCTTGTACTGACTATTTCCGTGTAATGTTTAACAACCTCATTTTTCTTTTATCTCTTCTCGATCTCGCTTCATCTCATAAGATTTAAAGCTCAATCTTAAAGGGGGGATACGTTATACCTAACTTCACTATGATCAATTTGCTTACATCAACATAATATTTACTTTATATAAAACTAATTACAGCCATGCGCTTTTTACAATTGCATTTCAACCTCTGGTCCGACACCTACAGTCTCGCGTCCCATACATTAACTAGTGTCCCGAAAGGAAAGTGAGGTTCCCATAAGATAGATTTCATCAATACTCCACGCGGCTGCCTAACAGTACGACCACCCGCATCATGCAAAATATCAGACGTGAAACATTAAAAATACGTAGGACATTGATGCTATCAATATCTGACTCGCTCGAATATGTCTATGCAACAGTATTTTATTACACATTTGAAAATCTATAGCCGCTCCCCTTGCCGAAGAAAAGGTATACCTACACATTAAATAATAAAAAATCTTCTTAACATCTAAGCTTTGCAACCCAAAATAGGTCTCTATGATGTATCGACAGTCTCAAAGACAAGCGGGCTCATGTACCAGGAGGGCAGACTGGCAGGAGGTGAAAAACCAAATAAGCTTGCTGAGGTAACCTATATTTGATAGAAAATCAATACTGACACGTTTGAATCCTTCTCTTGCATTCCCAGCGAGTGTGAAGAGAGCAGCAATCCCAACAAAGGGGAAAGTTAGTACATGCACATTCGAGACGTCTGAGGGAGTGCTTTTAGCCCGTTGGTCACACTCATTCCCATTAGATGCAGGATCGAATGAGTGAGTCAGACTATTTTGCGTCTGTACAATCGCACACATGTAACAGTGAGATAACTGTGTGCTTGCGAACACTTCGGTTTATGTTGTCCTGGTACCTTCACTGCCATTTTGTTCAATATTCTGTTCTATTTCTATGAGTTTGAAATTCATTTTTGTTTGTATTATGTTTATCAATGAGTAATTTTAGCATTAGGAAACTTATTGTATGCCTTGTCAGGTGGGACGCAGCAGATCTATTGTACCCTAAAACACCTTTATTTTGTTAACTGCTTCACAATAAATGATAGTCTGATTCTGATTTTGATTTTTTATTAGAGCAACGTACATTTTCAGTTACATATATAGATTATAAAAAAGCTTTTGATTGCAGCATTCACGGCTGATGAAAGTTCTACAAATCTACAAAATCAATCCTACAATAATAACATTTATGGAATATGCTATGACTAGATGGAAAACCGTTTTTTCACTTTGTAACAAAACACACAAATCACAACCTCCGAAATAGAAATCAATAGTGGCATCCAGGGTACTTGCTCTTTGTGCTTTGTCTAGCACTTAGCCCTTTATCCAGATTACTGAACCAGTCTAAGTGCGGACATGCAGTCTCACAGAAACTTACAGCTTCTCATCTTCTGTTTATGGATGATCTAAAATTATGCTAATTCCGATGATGATATGAAAAATTTAATTGAAATCACAACTAGCTTCAGTAAGTATAATAATATGACATTCGGCTTGGGAAAATGTAAAACGCTTCACATGAAGGGAAAATTATATCAGGGGATTATTACATATGGTGATGGTAACATTAGACCTATGGTAATTAAAGATACATACAAATACTTGGGAATAAAACAAAATAGATACAATCACACAAAAATAAAAAAACTTGTTTCTGAATACATGCGAAGAGTAAACCTCATTTGCAAGAAACATTTAAATTCTGAGCATTTATTTAAAGCCCTCAAGACGTTTGCAATACCCGTGCTAACATATTCATTCGGTGTCATCAAATGGTCCAGCACGGATATTAATAATTTACAGATCAAAACCAGATGTATTCTGACTAGAAACCATTAATTGCACCCGAAGTCAGCTATAGAAAGGATGTCAATCAAGAGAGACCACGGTGGCAGAGGTTTGACCGACACTAAAATTTTATGGGAATATCAAATACCTACAAAACATCAGAAGGTTATCCTACAAGATGTCAACTAGCAGTAACCTTCACAAATATGTAATAGCAGCAGATGATAATTTTACAACACTCAATCTTCGTTGCACTGACTTGAATAATAATGAAGCACAGTAGAGTGAGAAGCAAAAAAACTAATTATTTAAAAAAACAAAAAACCCGACTGCAGAAAAAATACCACTCAAAAGAAAAAAACAAGCTCGTCGCAACGTTTCATTGCGGCGGGGACCAACATTAATCGAACATAAACAAAACGTTTTTTGTCGAAGTATAAGTAACTACTAGCTTATTCCCTGCTTTGTCCCCGCCTGCAGTGATTTAAAACGTAGCGACGAGCTTTTATAATTATAGTTCAAAAGTTGTTTTGAAGTCACCCGTATTGTGAAAGACGCGGGTCCGATTCCCGCGCTAAGTACATCATCAAGGTCCGAAATCGATTTTTTGCATCTTTGGATAATTTGGATATGAGAAACAAGCATTGTAAAATGCTAAAATAATCAAAGTAATGGTACTAGTGTACCTACCTATTTGTTTACACAATTTGATTTGGTTTTATAACTTCTAAATTGCATTATTTGTGTTTCATTGAGTTGTAGTTGAATAATGAATTTTAATAAAGCATAATAAAATAAATCATGCTTTATTAATGTGCAATAATCAACTAACTAAAAGTCTCAAAACCCAAAAAACTATATTGATATAGCATAGTAAACCATGCTTTATTAATAAATAAATAAATATCCAGGACAATTCACACCAAGATCATCTGACCCCAAACTAAGCAGAGCTTGTACTATGGGCGTCAGAGACTGATAAATATACGTGAATATTTCTAAATATATATTATATTTATTTGGGTAAACACTTAATAATAAAATAAACAAAATAATATTTACAATTTAAAAAAGGTATGGGCCGTGGGGCAAGGAACCCAGAACGCTGGCTGCGTTTCCTCGCTGAATGGCTATACTGAGCCTTTGAGCGAGGAAGGAGCCAGCTCTTCTGTCCTTGCTGGTGGCTGCAAATTTTGTGGCTAGTGTCCCGAAGAACTTTTTAGCATGCGAACCCCACGGACCAAATGTCTCAACGCCAAACGGCACAAATATGTAGTCAGATAAAATTGACTCATATTTGCGCTGCTTGGCGTTTTCAGCTACATCAGCAGCTGCCCCGGCCCTTGACGCTGAGCCGGTAACATGGGAGGGAGCCAAAGTGTCCACGCATGTAGCGACCCACACTAAGGCCCGCCCCCTCTCCCAAGGGATCAGCGACATACCATCAGGTCTCCTGCCATCATCACGCACCACGCCTCGAGGCTCTAAAGAGGCGGGAATGTTGATGCTGGCAAGAGCTCTCCTGATGATATCGTTTAGGGCTGCGTGACGAGACAGCCGCCCCGCACTTGTTTGGCAAGCAAGCCCGTGGAGTCCGAGTTTGTCCACATCCTTAATTGCCGCACGGACACAACTGGGGCTCACAAATCGGTGCTCCCAGCCGAAGTCCAACACAAATGCGAAAACTTTCACTGTCGAGGAAAGTGCCCAAGTTTATGGATGGTAATGCATATAGCCAGTGGCCAGAATCTTTTGTAGAGACAGCAAGGAGCCTAGCGCGGTCTTGTTCACTGATTGAATTTTGTATTAAGTTTTTTAAACAGGTCTGTGCTAGCGGAGAATCCCAAAGTGTTTGATGGTTCATTTCCTTTGGGGTATCAGCACTAGCACAGACAAGTTTCCAGGCCTCCAATGCTTCCAAAAATTCAAGATGAATGCCGTTACTATTACTTAAAATTTTGTTTGTTAAATCTAGAGTGCTATGGATAGATGACAGGAAAGCAGGGAGGGAAACACTTGTGGTTTTTCTTATTCCAATGCCACCAAATTTAATAGGTATAGGTAAAGTCGCTTGAGACAATGAAGAATGATTAAGCGGTAAATTTTGAATTTTTTCTAAAGTTGTTTTCAGGGTGGCATCGATTTGGTTTATTATTTCTGAATGTTTCCAGATTGGACAAGCTCTTAACACATAAGTAAATTTTGGGACGAAAAGGCAATATTTTAGAATGGTGAAAGCAACATGGGAGTTAAGGGATTCCAATCTAGATGCCGATTCCAAAAACATTTTAATTTTTTTGTCAAGAAGAGGTTTAACACTGTTATCTAGAAGAGGGGCACCTAGTAGGCAAATAGACTCGCTGTTTAAAATTTTGATGTTCGGAGCGTAGCTATTAAATAGGTTAATAATGTACGAGTATGATTTACGGGAAAGGGAAACATTTTCAGTAATGAATAATTCGCATTTAGAAACATTTAAATCTAAACCAATTTTTTTTGAAGTTATCTATAATGATAAGGAGGTCTTGAGAGACAGAGTCTGCTTTGCCACCTAAAGTTCCGTCGTCTAAATACCAGACATTTAATTTAGAATTTAGAGTAGTGATAATGGGATGGATGCCAATACTAAAAAGAGCAGGACCTAAAGGATCACCCTGTTGGACTCCTACTGCTGACGATAAGGATTGGTCATTCTAAAGTAAGTATGAGGGATTAAAATATGATTGGTGAATGTAGGGAAAAAGTTCTGGAACGTGGGAGTAAACTTCGTGCAACAGGGTGGTCCTGTCGATAGAATTAAAAGCGTTTCTTACGTCCACTTTTAAAATCACTTCAGTGTCGGGGTCGGACAGGAAATTTCTAACGGAATGGACTGCGGCTTCGCATCCTCCTTTAGAACCAAACCCGAGTTGGATTGGTACGAAAATATCGTGGAGAGATGACGCTATGTGTGAGCAGGCTAGTTTTGATGCAAGGCGGCGAAACGTACTCCCGATTGCGATGGGCCGAACACTGTTGTCATTTTTCTTAAATACACATAGGCGTGCCCCATAAAGGTAAGGTAAAAAATGTTCATTCACCTTACCAGAGAGCATTATGTTACATAGACGAGTGATGTTTGACAATAGTGATCTACCAGCGTCTCCAGCGGAAACACTTAGATACTAGATCTTTTAGGTGTTGTGGAGAAATCCCGTCAAGGCCGCCAGCAGATCTGTTAGGGAAAGACAATATGGCTGCCAAAGTTTCAGCTTCTCCAATGTGAAGGGGGTTGTTGACATCCTGGGGAGAATGGTTACACTGAAGTGGAAGTAGGCGTAAGGGATGCTTTTCGCGAAGGCTCTCAAGCGTCTCTGGCGTTTGGGCAGCCAGGGTGTCATTAGAAAAAAGCAAGCGAGCCGCATTTTTCAAATCTCCATCAAAAACTTTATTTTCAACACGAGTTTTCAAATTAAAGTAATTTACGTTGTCATAGGTATTTATGTAAGGGGTAAGAGGGGATAATGGAGTTTTCTTTGAGGGCAGACGTTAAGGTTTGATTTTGTTTTCTTTCTGCATGTAAGTGGGAGAAGGCGAAGGTAAAAAGGTTTTGCCAGTCGGTTTCTAAGTTTAAGAAGCATTTCTCAATGGTGGAAGACAAAGCTTTTGCAAGTGAGATCCTCGCACCCCTAGGAATCCTTTTGACCACTGGGATAGTTCGGTGAAGGTGAGATATCAATGATTTGAAGGTGCCATGAGTTACGGTGCTGTTTGGTGATACGAGAATGTCATTAATGGGATTGGAAGGTATAGGTTGGGAGTATGGAACATGAGTTGAGTGGCAGCGAGAGGTATGGATATTTATTTCTAAATACATACATAAACATATAATAAATTAAATTTGCGCCAGACAACACACCTCTTGTACCTAATGGTCTCGAAGTAGGGAAGTATATCCCTCTGTTACGACGTACCACACCACACAAGGAAATAAGCCAGGGGCGTCTCCCAGCACACCCAGACCCGAGTCAATTCAGAAAAGATCGTTTCCTGAATTGACCCGACCGGGAATCGAACCCGGGGCACTACGGAAATCGGAGCGAGAAATCGTGCTACAGCGCACTACGCCAATCGTGTCGTCAAATAAATTTAAATAGATAATAACACACCCAGACACACAACAAACACAAATGTTCGTCATATAAATGTTTGTCATGGGTGGGGATCGAACCCACGACCTCCAGTGCTAAAGGCAGGATCGCTGCCATTGCACCAACAGGTCAGTCAAATCATAAATCAACGAGGCTAATTTTTTTTGGAGTAAATTTATCACTGCGAATGGCTAAGCCAATGTTTTAATCGGTATTTATCTCCCGTAGGATACGATGTAGCCGAAATCCTAAGGGAATCCCACCTCGTCCCGCTAATCATAGACGCCGGAGATGTGTAACCAGCCCTCGCGCCGGTCTAAATCTACTAGGCTAGCAGAATACTCCGAGAGGTTACAATACGTCGCTCCGAGTATTGATCCATTTCCCTATTGACAAGCATAGACGCCGATGCCCGGAGAGCGTATATGGCTTACCTTGTTTACCACGTCCCCGCACCTCCGTCTCTACAGACGAAACCGACAGGGGTTATCGGCGCGTAAACATCAGAAAACCCTAATTCACCATGTCTACTGTAGCTACTACTGTACTACTTAACAGAATCCAAACTGATAGGAAGCCTGTAATCTGAATTAAAGACTAGAGTTCTTACGTAGTTTTACGTAAAAATATCCCCGTGGATATTATGACATTAAATACCAACTTTTAAAATATCCTAGACTTAATACCTCTACCTATTAGACCTTCTGAAGCCCACGCAGCTAAGTTGCGGTCAGATACTACAGGGTGGATTTTTTTACCGCCACCTGAAGGGAAAGTACTGTACATACTAGAGATAGACAATTTTACTCAAAGGAAACATTCCTTTATTTTTAAAATAAAACAAAACTGCATTCAAAGATTTTCGAAAATTCGCTTGTCACACCCGGTAATCGAACCGGGTATAATCCGATAAAATACCACCCTGTACTTTTACGGCATCGATCGATACCGTCAATCATAAGGATCAAATCTCTCTAACAAACGTGGTAAATTAAACACATATTCAGTAGGAAAGGCACGCACGTCGCACAGCACGCCTTTAGGTATAGCACGAATCCATGTGGCATGTCACGTGTCATATTAAAACACAACTTAGTAGAACCCGTTTTCACCAGCGCTTTGTGGACCAATGAATGAGATTGGTGGATATCAAACGCATCCACAGCAACGTAGCCCAGCACATGTTTGGTGGAAAAGCAGCCTTGGCCAGCTCTCGTCGAGGAGCTATTGTTTTGGTCAGTTTGGGGACCTGTGGCTCACCATCATTCTCGTACGAGCACGGCTACACAGAAGTTATCACTAACCTAACTTGACTGATATCGCGAGTTGCTGTGCGCATAGGCCATAGTCGCTCAAGGGTACTCGGAAGATAAAGCGTCATCCGTCCTGGTTGGGCTTCTAGACTCGGAGTCCTATTTTCAACTTTGACAGTGTCATGTCTTCATCTGAAAAATCCCTTTCGATACAAACACAGTATGATCGTCTTAACTGTAAACATATACCTATATGTTCTAACTGTAGCGTATGTAGCGGTTAAAGTGCGGAACTTGATTTTAGGTTATGATTATATATGTTGTTGCGTCAACCTATGTGAAAAATCCAATTAAAAAACATGTCATATCAATAATAAAGTTCAAAATTCAAAATTATGTAATAAAATATAAAAAATAACAAGTTGATGGTTTGAAATAATATCATATTTTTTCAGTCTAACAATTCATAACTGTACAAGGCTGATAAGACTGAAGCCAAAATTAATGAATGTCCCATAAGCGAACGATTTATCCTGTATTGGCAGGTCTATCCTCAAAACCCTGTTGGAGCGGCCTCGCACCCTATTCATTAGCAACCCAATTTATTTGCGCATCGTTGCGTAAAAGTCGTCCACCCTAGCAGCAGGAAACATGCCGGAGGCACTGCAGTAGCGTGGGAGCCGGAACCGGAACAGCACTGAAAATATTATTATAAAGAATACGCATAGCATTGTAGGATTTTTGTGTAAAATTTACCCATAGGCTGCTGGATTTAAAGGTTTGGCAGAACGTTTTAAATAGCGTGATTTTGACCAAACCTTTGCAACACATTTTGCCCGACCTGGGAATTGAACCCGAGACCTCCGGGTTTCTGGCC
Organism: Udea olivalis; assembly: GCA_947369235.1. Classification (NCBI taxonomy): domain Eukaryota; kingdom Metazoa; phylum Arthropoda; class Insecta; order Lepidoptera; family Crambidae; genus Udea; species Udea olivalis. The sequence goes on from OX376340.1 coordinate 24,270,908, forward strand.
TAGCTCTAAAACCACTCTGCCACGGGGGTGTTTAATAATAATAATACGTCAAAAAATTTTTTTTATTAGAATATTATGAACCAATATTATTTATTTAATTATTTATTATTAAACATTTAGGGACAGAATGTAAAGCCATTTCCGACACTTTAATTAATTTTTATAGCAATAAAAATTAATCAAAGTGTCGGAAATGGTTTACAACACCCAAAACGATGTAGTTAAGTGCTCCAATAGACGTGAAAAATTATTGTAAGGAAGCATTAGAGATGCCAATGATTTGTATACAGGATAACAGGGAAAATAGACCATTCCTTGAAAAGCGTAATAGTAGACGTTATTTGCAACAAATTAACCTCCTTCAGCTAGGGGTCCAAAATTAATAGTTATCGAGATATTGGCGTTTTAGTATTTGCTAAAAAAAATAGTAAGGTTGGGGGGCACTTAAGTGATAGATACTTTTTAAAAAGCTTGTTAGCTAACAATCTTAGATAGTTTCAGAATTAAACGGTAATAAATGGCGACATTTACGAAATTTTGTAATTTCTATCTGAATTTTACTATTTATTGTGCCTAAGTTTATTGTAGGTATATAATCTCATAACACATTTTTCGTATTTTTGCCGCGTGAAGCCGGCTTCTGTGGCCACATGTACGAGGGAGGCCGGCCACCGACGGTGGACGGAACTAGCTTGTGGCAGCCACTGAACGTTCAGTTTGCGCCGATGTAGGTACTCGTATTTGTTGCATTACTTGCATTGTATTTGACGACACGTTTAGCGTAGTGTGCTGTAAGAAGGCTTCTCACCTTGTCTTGCGTGATGACCTGGTCTTGATTCCCGGTCGAGAAAATTCAGGAAACGATCGTTTTTAAATTGTTTCGGGTCTGGGTGTGCTTAGAGACGCCCCTGGCTTAGTTCCTTGTATGGTACCTTGTAACACAAGGATATTTATCCTTACTTCTAGACCATGACCAGTGGTATGGTATAATAAAAATGTATGAAAAATGGCGTTAGCAGCTTGTGGCAGCCAACAGTAACCGTGCGTGACCAAATAGGCAAACACTCACTACACCATAATATGATGTGGGAATCTAAAAAGGCTCTTGCCTCTTTTATTTAGGCAAACCAACACATCATCCATGTGTACATTGTAATAGTTATGATTTTTCAAGGATACATTTAAAATTGATGTCTTTACTTATAGGCTTCCACGATAGGCAGTTGTTGACATGACATGAAATGATGCGGTACTGCATCATTAAAATTTTGAAATTTGGTAAAATTATCAAAGAATCCAGGATTGTAGTAAATCGTTAGAAAGTCCGTATTAAAAACAATGCTACAAGTTTCGTTCTCATTGTAGATATTATAGACATCACATGGCATTAAAGATCTCTCTTTAATACTCTTTGCTTTAAATTTTAAACTCTGACATTTCGTGCAACATGACGCGCGTCGCCCTGCAAATACCTAGATTGGTTAAATGAATGTACCGCGTGGGTGAGGGGTAGGGCTGCCATCCGTCCGGGTTTCCCCGGATTTGTCCTAGTTTGGAGGGCGTTCGGACACTTATTGTTGTGGACACACAAGTGTTCGGACACTTATTGCGTCCGGGGATGCCTGATTGATTCACTATGACGATCGATAAACTGATAAAAATCTTAGTACTTACGCAACTAACTTAATAACGCTAGCCACGTGGATAGTGCGCCTCTGATTCTCCTTACCGTAAATTTAAAAAGTAGAAATGAAAGCAGGATCAAAATTTTGCGATAGTCGAAAAAATATCTACAGATTTGAAAAAATCTGTAGATATTCATTGCTTTTAAGACCCTCATGTTCACAAAAATCATGAGGGATGTTCACAAAAATCACATTTAAACCAAGAAAGTAATCACTACCTTGTCATCCTAAAATCGTTACGATTATCATAGGAATCGTTATTTATCGAAAGAGTTAGACTCGTTTCTTTTAAAAAGTACTAAAGCTTCAGGTACTTCTTCTGTAGAGGCGTACACATCAACCTTCACACAGGGGCACCTTATGCTGCTGACTTAAGACTTATTTTGCAATGTTTTTGTAAAGGTTGATGTGAACGCCTCTGTACAACATTTATAGGACTGTCTTTGTCATTGGTAGGAAACATTTCAGCTGATTTTGCATGCTTTTTTTTTAAGCAAGGGTCTTTGAAGAAATTGATGCAGATTTGTTCAAATGACGACTACCGAAAGATTGCAAATATTTTACCGAATTTCTTTATATACACAAACATAACATAGTTTTAGAATTGTGTCAAAAAACTAACATTGCAACGATTTATTGTCCAAAAAAAAAACCCATGTTGACACAATTTTTGAAGCTGTAAATCAATCTCAGATAGCACATTTAATTTCCGAGGCGATTTTTTTAAAAATTTAACTCAGATTGAATTTTTACAGGCATTTACAAAAAATGAAAATAGGTCATACAAGAAAGAAAGAAAGAAAGGAAGAACATTTTGACAACCGACTTGGTGTAATGGTTAAGAAGTTGGCTACTACACCAGAGGTCGCGGGTTCGATCCCCGCACGGTACAAACATTTGTGTGCATGAACATGTCTGTTTGTACTGGTCTGGGTGTCTCCTATGTATAATAAGTATGTATTTACAAAAGAAAATGTATTTAAGTATGTTTATCCGTTGTCTAGTATCCCATAACACAAGCTTTAATTAGCTTACTTTGGGGCTAGATGGCGCTGTGTGGAATAATGTCCAGGGATATTTATTTTATTTATTTATTTCAAAGAAAGTAGAAATATTTATAATGAGTTTATACATGCGTTGATATTTATTTTTGCTTAGATGACTATAATATGATACTCACATTATCTACTTATCTCACCAACAAAAAAAACATAATATAATTCAATAAAAAATTAAACAAAAATACACATACATTGGACAATAAAAACTTAATAAATTCAATTCAAATAATAAAATATTCCTCCCAATCATCAATTAGTAATCATTTTTAATAATTCATATTCAAATTGTCATTGGTAGTATAAAAACATTCTTCAATTAGCCAATTTTTCAGATGGTATTTAAAATTACGTACATAATGTCATCTTCCTAATAGACGGAGGAAGCTTATTGTATATTCTTATTGCACACCTTCTAAAATACCAGCCAAAGAGCAGGTACAGCATATTTCATCATAAACCACGTACATTGATAGCAGGGAGTTAAATGAGGTTAAAAGGGACGATTCTTTTTTATTTGCGGCATAAACGGCAGTATCTTTTGATTGCGTTAGCTTAGAAGTTTGAAAGGTAAACATTATTAGAACATAGTTTTAGCCTGGTCAGTGGTAAATACAGTTTGTAACGATGCCGTTTCCCTTCAGTCTCGTGGACGTTAGAACCTTCACGATCGCTGGAAACTTCATGGTTTAACTGCTGGCCATTAAAAGTATTTTGTACTTGTTTTTCAAAATTTGATTCAATTCGATTTATGTTTCGCATTGCATGCGCAGCTTTTTTGATTCAGTCCTACCAAAACCATAAACCATAAACAGTTTGCGAGCATTTCACCAGATTACCAGTTTAAGTATAACTTACGTGATGGTGTATTTTTAAATACTTTAAATAACCAATTATTGTAAACAGTTAAAACAGTTATAAGTAACAGGAACCCGTGTTTCGGGGTAAGCATATCATACCTATTACTATTAGATAATCTATTACCTAGGACTCTTTGTATTCATTTCTTGTTATTTTGTTACAGTTCTTCTTTCCCACCTATACTTTTACCCTATTTAATAAATAAGTCACTGGATTGGCTGATCTTTTATTAACTATTCCACAACTACATCTACTCCTAAATATTGTGTGACGAATCCCGGCGCTCCGGCTCCTGTATTGCTGGCCTGCAACGAGGATTTCGCTATAAGTTTACTTGTATCTCTCCTTCCTCTGCTGTTTCCAAGCACCTCGCCAATTAGGGGGAAGAGGTGTGGGTGCATTTATCGAATATATAGCAAATATCGAATATATTTGATACATTTGATCTTATATTCAAATACATTGACATGGTAGAGGTAAGTTTTTTTGTTTTTTAAATAGTGGCTTACAATGGTCTAGGTACTCGGCCCCGCACAGTGCCCGAATACATTTCTTTTGTTACTCTGAAAACTTTTATAATATATAAATTATATATTAAACAAGTTTGCATTATGATCAGATACATGGCTATATTACTTCCATGCCAAAATTTAATGAGTTTATTTGAGTTATTAGAATAGTTTTTATTGACAGACTAAAAAAAATCCAAAACTTCTAAAAAAACATAACTTCACATCATTATTAAAGAATATCGCGGAATTACCCTCTACCTAAAAAAATGTTTGATCATTGAACCAGGGCTCTGTATTAAGAAAGAGACTACTCTACCAAGAATACTATACCTAATGTTATCAGCAAATAAAAACCAAAACCAAACAACCTTGTAATTTTCAACATCAACATTTTTTTTGTAGGTTGTCCGGGGAAAAAATACGATTTTACCCAAAAGTCCGGGGTTTTTCCCGTCTTTGTCCGGGGCCAGATATTTAGGTGATGGCAACCCTAGTGAGGGGGCATAGAAGCGCCCGCCGGAATCAATACAGCTGTTGACGCAAACAAAGAAGGCCTCATTGCGCATGCCGATTGCACAAATCAATACTGCCTACGCAACGGGAACAGCCTAGAAAGATCACTTGTACACGAGATGAATTATTTTATAGAGACAACACACTGCCGACTCGAAGTTCACTTTCCATTTGTGTTTATTAAGTTATAACAAAGTAATAAATACTCTGAACCAAATACCCAAACATATGTTGCATCAAGACCGGTGAAAATCAAACCCTTGATCATTAACCACTGCGCTTAGCAAGTTAACCTGATTTAAGATAAATAATAATAATAAATAATAAATATCCCTGGACATTATTCCACACAGCGCCATCTAGCCCCAAAGTAAGCTAATTAAAGCTTGTGTTATGGGATACTAGACAACGGATAAACAAACTTAAATACATTTTCTTTTGTAAATACATACTTATTATACATAGGAGACACCCATACCAGTACAAACAGACATGTTCATGCACACAAATGTTTGTACTGTGCGGGGATCGAACCCGCGACCTCTGGTGTAGTAGCCAACTTCTTAACCATTACACCAAGTCGGTCGTCAAAGATGATCTTACCTTTTTTTTAAATCTAGTATTGTGATTACAAAGATAACAATCATACCCGAAAAGAGCTTGAACTTAGTTGTCACCAAGAAAACCGTGAAGGTAGGTCAGTGTAAGCCCGGACGACCTACATCAACTCTGCTGACGTAGACGCGAAGCCAACCGAACGCGGCAAACGCGCAACAAAGGAACACTTCCTGACGGATTCTGGTCTATTTTCCCCTATTCTTGCAGTTCCGAATACTACCTTAAAAAAACAGTAAAGTAAAGTAATTAGCCTATATACTGTCCCACTGCTGGGCAAAGGCCTCCATCATTGAAATCAATTCATCGCTACAATGGATGATTGGCTTAATCAGAAAAAAGTATTGAAGAAAAATACTTTAGTATTGATGCCGATAGTCTGATAAAAAGAAATTCAAACAGTGACCGATGCATTTAGTAAACAAAGAGTATTTATAGATACCGGCTGGATTTGAAAGTTATTAATTTTCGACTCTGCTGGTTTTTAAGATATTTTACACAAACAAACATATTATTTGCTTTATACAGTATTGAGCTGACCTCATAGGCTATCTAAGGCATACCAGTCCAGCGGTGTAACGAACCCTAGACCTGTATTGACGTATTAGTTGTCCTAATTCAGCTCGGAATATTCATAAAATATCGGCCTGTCACAACAGCTCTTGACGGTGTGCAGGCGTTGTTGATGTGAAATGTGATTATAGCTATTTAATCTAAAAAGTGTGAACACTTAATAGTGTTACTGGATTGATCCAAACCACCAATCTGCAGTTTTATTAAACGGTAAGTTAATTTATCATTTTCCATAAACTCAACTTAAGTAATTAAATTATTTTAATTCATAGTTATTTATCATAATCAAGCTACCAGTTTATCAAACTGAGCTACTACATAAATTACCAACAGAGACGATCTAAGAATTTTTTGTTGATTAAAAATCTGACAAAACATAATATAAATTTGATAGATGGCTGCCATGGCGGACATACACACATCAAAAGTGTCTAGGGATCAAGCATTTTTATGCGGATTTCTTGAGATTGAGATGTGGCTTTGTAGTAAATTTATGATTTTATAAATTTATATGGATCCTTTTTGGTGCATTTCATAATTTGAAACAGGAACTGTCAATCAAATTCGAGTAAAAGATGAAAATCAGCTGTCAATATTTTCCCTATAAAAACATGCAACGCATTGAAGACATTATTAGTGCTACTGTTTCCCTACTGCTGATTAAAACCAACGTTATTATGGAGCCGCGACGTCATTTAAGCAGGGAAGAAATGCTCAGAGCCGTGGGAATGATAGAAGCTGGTTCCCGGCAACGTACTGTGGCTTTAGCTCTGAATACAAGTCAGAGTGTTATCAGTCGACTTTGGACACGTTACCGAAGCACTGGTACCGTGGCTGAGGGCCATGGAGGACGGTATCGCTGCACCACACGGAGACAAGACCGATACATTCAAATCACAACTCGAAGAGCTCCAACAATAACCGCCATGATGTTAGCCGTGAGGCTTCATCACTCTTCAGGGAACTTAATTAGCGACCAAACAGTCAGAAACCGCTTGCATGAAGTGAACCTTCATTCCCGAAGACCGCTAAGGGTACCACCTATAGCAATGCACAATCGTAGGATTCGATATCAATGGGCTCTTGAACACAGAAATTGGGCAGAAGAACAATGGCGTTTCGTGTGCTTTTCTGATGAGTCTCGTTTTGGTATGAGACCGGATACAAGACGTATACGACACTGGAGAACCCCTGGACGCCAACAGCGATTAAAATCCTGCCAGGAAGTCCATCCTTATTGTGGTGGAACCATCATGGTATGGGCGGGTATTTGGATCGGCGGAAGAACTGAGTTGATTTGGATCAGAGGCAACCTCAACGCTCAAATTTATGCTGAGACGATTGTATCAGACGTCATCGTTCCTCTACAAGTGCAAATTGGTCCCTTATTTCAGTTAATGCATGATAATGCACGACCGCACACCGCAAGAGTTGTAAGACAGTCTCTCGCCGCAGCTAACATCAATGTCCTGCCCTGGCCTGCTCAGTCGCCAGACTTGAACCCGATTGAGCATGCATGGGATATGCTACAGAGAAGAGCTCTGCCGAATATGGAGGGTATCCAGTCGCAAGAAGACCTTTTTTTGTTGTTGCAACGAACATGGGCGGCCATTCCACAGCGTGATTTGGATGAACTCATTTTGAGTATGCCAAACCGATGTTCTTGTGCTGTTAGTGTTTGCGGTAGAAACACGGATTATTAATTGTTTAAGTTACCCAATAAAATTTTAAAGAAAACTGTTATTTCAGTCTTTTTTTCGAACTTTAATGTTAGTGGTTCAAATGTCAAAAATCCCTTTATTAGGAAAATGGCAAATTTCTTTATTAATGCAAAGGTGACTTGGTTTATCGTTACTGTAGACAAACGAAAACACTTTATTTGATGAATCCTTAAATAAATTTTTAATTAATATCAATCAGGAGAAAAGTTATTGCAAAAATATATGTTGATCCCTAGACACTTTTGATGTGTGTATTTTGCCTGTTGATTAAGCAATTTAATTAAAAGACAAGTTTCTTAATTATTTTATAAATTATTAGAAATTAAAAGATCCTCCCAAACTCCGGCAGCGCACCGCACCCTCGCCAGCAACATACCTTATATTGCTTGGTGGTGAAAAAAGTGTTTTACGCTTATTTTGTGATTTTATTTATTTATAAACATTGTTTCATCAAACAAATACATCCCCATTCGATATAAAATTTCTTAAAGATATAAATTTACACTAAAAAAATCGGACGATATCGATCGTAATGTTCCAGTTCTGAAATTAGTTTTTTCAGTTTTCTAGCATTGTAAATCAAAGTGATAATCTTAATCTTCACTCTCCAATTTAAGACATGCTTTTATCTGGTGAACCACTTTTTGAAACAATGGACTCAATCAATGATGATGTTAAGAAGTTTTAAAATGATATAACAAGACTTCAGTTGATTTCTAACAAAATCTTTATTTGAAAAATACATTTTATTTTTTAAAACCCAGTTTTTGTGCCTTTTTGCATTTATAGAAATATAAATATAAAACATTTATTACATTTTTGGACATCGTTACATTTGAGGAAAAAAACAGAACAAAACAACAACAACAAGACAAAACATGGCTACTACACCAGACGTCGCGGGTTCGATCCCCGCACAGTACAAACATTTGTGTGCATGAACATGTCTGTTTGTACTGGTCTGGGTGTCTCCTATGTATAATAAGTATGTATTTACAAAAGAAAATGTATTTAAGTATGTTTATCCGTTGTCTAGTATCCCATAACACAAGCTTTAATTAGCTTACTTTGGGGCTAGATGGCGCTGTGTGGAATAATGTCCAGGGATATTTATTTATTATTATTTATTTATTTAAACAATACCATGAGACAGCGACGTCCCGATGCCCAAAAAATAAAAGGACCTCACTCAGCATTCAGCCTGCGCTTTGAGGGCCCAGGCGCTGATTTTCAGTGGACCCCAAATGAGTAGACTCACTACGGACACTTGCGGTGGACACGCGTATGTGCCTTAAAAATAATTAAAATAAATATTTTATATAAGTAAGAGGATGGTGAGTAATTAAATGTATTGTGTAGTGTGAAGAAGTGTAATACAATACACAGATAAGAGATACCGTTCCCGTTGTATAGTGTTGTGTTTGCGTTTTGTGACAGCGCGAAGTGAGCGGCGATGACGCAACTTGCATGACCCCCGAGTTTGGATTGCATTTGACATCAACTTTAATAACATAAGTTATATTTCTATTAAATATTACAGTAAGTTTCGTTTCGCCGATACTGTATTTACTAACAAAGATAATTTGAGTGGCATAGTCCATTGTAAAGTTGCCCAGTTAACAAGGAGGTAGCTGGGGAGACAGCACTTGAAAAACCAAACATAATGATAGGGCCAATAAAGGACAAGTCACTTTATTATTATATATTATTAAACCTGGATTGAAAAACACTCTATCCTCTGGGGCTATGCATCCAGCGACTTATTTACTTTTTGATTTATCCCTGATAGCGCTTAAAGGTATAGGTATAATATTTGCTATGGGTATTTCTTCAAACAATATTAGACAAAGTCGATTTCAATATCTTTATTCAATTTCAAACTTGGTTCTTTGCAACATCTGGCGACAATTTTTTACTGATTTTATGGAGTTTTAAAACGTTTTTTTTAGGACTTGAACTGATTTTACGCAGTTTTCAAAGTTTTTCTGATAAAGGTTTCGTACTTTAACAGAAAAACTTGTTTTAAGAAACTCAATTTTGTTTCTCTACTCTGAGAAATCAATCAATAAAGTCACTTTTTTGGTAGGTGTATTATATTTCATTATAACTTAAGTAGTATGTTATTCATGTATAGCAGTTTTTAAACATAAACATTAGCGCAGATGTTTCCTCTAAAAACAATGGCACAGGAGCAGGTTGGGACCAAAACTTCAAGAACCAATTTTTGACACTCTAAATAGTTTCCAACTACAGTCAATGACTTCTGGCTTCTTTTACACAGCGGATTTGTTTAAACATGTATTTTTAGAAGATGGCACTGACTAAAAGACTGACGTAACGAGCACCATGCTAAAAGTTACCGATTATAAACTGATACTTTTGTTTCAGGATGTATTTTGATTTACAAGAATGGACCCTTCGAAACCAGTATTGCCATCGCCACAACCGCGCCGAAGTCTAACCCGCGGAGGGAGCGCAGCAACAGATTCAGCATGCAACACTCCTGTTCCGGAGTCATCTCCCCAATTAGATGAAAATGGCAAGCCGATGAAATTCCCTTTCGATTTCGAAGAGCGTATCGAACCGATAGCTCGTTATCGTCCAACGATTTTCTATAGATCAAGCATAGCCATCGCGCCACCTATACCGTGGGTGGTTATTGCCGCTTATCATAAACTGAGGGGCGCTCAGCCTCGGCCCAAACCACGAAGAGCCTCTAGAAGGAAGACTGCTACAGCAACGAGTGCCCAAGCAGCAGTTGAGGGGGACAAATACCATTACCCAACCAACCCAATGCTCAAGAAAGACGTAATTCAGAGGGCACAGTGCGGTCAAATAGTGGAGCTAATATCTCTGCTCACGAGCAGGTGGGCATAGTACCTACGCCCAATAAGTGCCGCAATTGGCTCGGCTCAAGAACATAGGGGCACAGTGCGCCCAAATGGTGAGGCTGCTGGCCTGCGCAAGAACACGGGGGCATGGTGGACCCAAGTAGTGCAGCAACTGGCTTTTCTCAGGATCACACGGGTATAGTGCACCCGGGTAGTGCATCAACTAGCTCTTCTCTCCAAGAGACGGGCACAGTGCGACGAAGCAATGCAGCAACTAGCTCCACCCTGGGCCAGCTCGATGTAACGCAGAATGCAACTTTTAAAAAAAATAAGCGCAAACGAAATAAAAGAAAGAAGGTAGGTATGTACACCTATCAATAACAGGGGATCAGGACAAATTATTTCTAGCCGAGCCGTAGCAGCTGCTGCAATCTTAAATGCGGACATATTGGCCGCACTCATCCCTTCAAGGGCTCGACATAGAGCAGTTCACTGTCATGTTGTTACTTGTCACTGTGTGGGTAGTCGTGGTGTTACTTGACACTGTGTGGGTTACAGTGACAAGTAACACCACGACTACCCACACAGTGACTAGGAACAACGTGATATCCCACAATTTGACAACCCAAACCACGACAGCGCATACTAACAAGGCAACCCATGACACGATGACCCCTTAAAAAGCACCAATGACACGGCCACCTCACACAACTCGGCCCGTAACCCGGCAACCCTCACCCATGACACGTGTTACGTGAATTATGTTTAAATGTAGGTATTCGTTACAAAAATTTAATGAGAGAAGTTAAAAACAGAAAAAAACATTTAAATGAGTAAAGGATATCTACAAGTTTGCCTGGAATACTTAGCCAGTGGGAGCATCAGGCCTTAAGAGAGGGCCAGTTCCAACCTATCTTGGGGTTGCTTAGTTGGGAGATAAATCATACAAAATATTTGCCAGCGGGAAACAGTATAATCGAGGAAAAAAGTTAGTTAAATACAAAAAGGCATAAGTCACATACGATAAAAATTTACATGACAATTTAATTATTCACTGCAGGTACAGTACGAATATTTAAAAGTGAGCATGTGAGCTCATATGTATTTAAATCAATATTCGACAAACATTAAAAAGTTCCAAAAAAAGAGCTGATGTCGCATGTGATAAAATTTACATAATAATTCAATTACACACTGCAGGGAGCTCACCTCGATACTCGAAAATAAAAGAGCGTAAGTCGCATCGCATGCGACAAAATGTACAATAAACAAATTCGTAGGTACAGGGAAGTTTTAAAGAGATACCGAGATCATCCTATAATGATCACATAAGGTAAACAATTGCGCAGCGCCGGAGCGGTACAATAAGATTTTGTTTGCAAAAAATATCAATTTAAAAAGCTACTGATCTTACAAAATACTTGTCGAGTATAGGTACAGACAACTTAGGTACTTTATTTGTGCGCTTTCGATTAAAGAGTGAGGCACAGTTACATAGCTACCCTAAGAAGCTTCATTGTTACAACAAATAGAAAATAAAAGGTTACAATACCTCGAGCTGTACTTACACCATGGTGACGCATTTAAATAAATACCGATATATTTAGCCGCACGCAAGTCTGTAGAAATTCCGACGGTAATCGCGCACTGGAGATACGTCACGAACCGTAAAAGTTGGTAGGTATCACGTCGCTGTTGTCATCGCTGAAGATGGGGGTGGTGGATTAACTTCAAGCGAGTTAACGCCACCAAAATATGCGTGACTTTTTCGCAGCCTTAACATTGCTAATAATTTCTTGAAGAATGAACCATTTTTGAGTAAACATATGTACAAGGCGTACATACCGGCATCAGCAGTAAAGAAAATCGGTGTTTTGCAGTATGTACCTACCCACAACCGTCAGTAACTTTTCAAAACACTTTCTTCTGCTTATGAAATAATTGCTGTGCGTAGGTTCACCAAAAAGGAAGGTGAAGAAATCAAAGCGTTTCAAACTGTGAGCATAACATTTCTATCAGACTCGCTTCCCGAGTTTGTCTGCTTGGATTTGTTTAGATTTCCTGTGTATGAGTATAACGCTCCACTCCTATAATGCTATAAATGTTTTAAGTTCAACCATGGTGCCAATTTCTGTGCAGAAATGCTCAATTTGCACTGAGGAGCATCACATCTCAGAATGTAATTCAAAACAAATTGCTACTTGAATTAATTGTCAAGGGGCTCATTTAGCCATCTCAAGGGAAAGCCCTATTAAAAAACAAAAAATGTAGGAGAAAAAAACAGCACATCTTATGCAAAAGCTGTATTATCAAAAAAAAATACTGTAAATACAAATCCGTTAAAAAACTATCAAACTGAGTTTCCCAGTGTAAATAAAAATAAAACACCCACAACAAAAAGACACAAAGCTGCATGTGTACACCAATGACAACTACTTCTGTTGGCACAAGCACTGATGACACAAATGAGGAACAAACCTCACCTGAGACTTCTTCACAGGCCTCAAACGAGGCTCTAGTAGAACAAATTCTGAATAATGAATATATTCTCAAAGGGCTGATTGGAGCATTGGTTACAATTGGTAATGATGGTCGTCCTCTTACTAATACTATTATTCAGCATATATAAGCTTATAAAAAGTTTAAAGGCGCCTAATTATAATGGACAAATAGTAGATTGTTAAACAAGGTGAGAAAGTTACCTTTTCAATGCACGAGATGGTATGGCGCACGAGCGTAGCGAGAGCGCTAATAGTTCGAGGGCATTGAAAAGGTCTTTCTTCCGAGGTAAACACTCTGCTTTTCATTACGAATGTATGGAAAGTAAATAAAAATCAGATACATAAGTTCAAACAAATAAACTTCTCACTCGATTTACGAAACAACTGAATGAAGTTCGAATAGTTGCAATCCCGCCTTTTTTTGTATGTGGAATTCAACAATTTTTTTTAAATATTTGTAAAAAAGCATACTTAGACAATGATGATGGAATTCCCCCGCCTTATTTTATTTAAAGATTTTTTTTTTTTCATTTCTATTGTAAATGCTTAGCTCAAATTTATTCAATTAAATACTAATTAAGTAAACCATACATTAATGAGTATATTCCTGCTTCGATTGTTTAAATATTCATTTGAAATCAGGATAAAGAAATTTCAAATACAGCTGTGGCTGATTAAATTACATCGACTTGCCGCAAAAGGAATGTCGAAATAGAAGGTGACATTTGACAGTTATTTACTTTCAGCCCTAGGGCTGAAAGTGAAGCTTTCAACCCTATGCTCAGGCAACTTCAAGCGTACTTTCCGTGTATGAGTAATGAAAAGTTATTTAAGAGTAGCACAATATAATGTAGAACGTGTAACAAACAAGAAACCATTACTATTTACGCTTTTTTACTTGATAACGATATTGATATCTGTTTATTGAATAAAACATGGCTTTCAGAAAAAAGTAACTTTAGAATACCTAATTATAATCTTTATCAGTGAAATAGATTTAGGTGGTAGAGGAGGAGAAGCTATTTTAATTAAATACATTTTTAAGTATACAGTTAGATCATTGCCTTTTTATGATTACATGCAATCAGTAGCTATTATTTTAAACACTAACATTGGTAATTTAACAATACTATGTGTGTATTATCCTCCGTGAGCCAGTGACCCAAATACTTAAACTGCGATACCTTATTCAACGCTTGAAAGATTAATTAAAGGATTAATCATCGAGGGACTCAATTGTTAATACAAGTGCCATCAATATGACACCCAACCTTAGTGCTTCTGAGCCTATTCATTTTTATAGACTGAAAAGCTTCGGTGAGGTTATCCCCCCCCCTGCCTCACTCCACATTTCAGGCCGTACTCTTCGGAAAAAGCATTTGCCCATTTAACACGTTTGTTTTTATGGTTGTGCCAGTATCTTAAAATAGAAACAACTTCCCTTGGCACACTTGTGTCACCATGTAGCTTATCCCATAGCACAGTGGTTCTCAAACTTTGTTAATGACGGAACCCTTTTGGGAAGCAAAATACTTGATGGAACCCTACAATAAAACAATTGTTTTTATAAGTGTATTCTTTATCAGCATAATAAAAGTACAATGTAACAGTTACCTACTAATTATTATTTATTTCACCACTTGGCAAGGACAATAATAGAAAACATTAAAAAAGAAAAAATCTAACTAGTGGGAGGTATGAAACTGTTTTTTATTTTTCATCAATTGGTTGATATCAGGTTTGATGGAAGAAAGTTGGAGTCTCATATCAGCTTCGGCGTCCAGTCTATTGCGATATTTTGTTTACGTGGCTGCGTAGGTAGAGAATCCTGTTTCGCACAAACATGTAAGTAGTAGGGAACGGGAGAAGAATATCCAGAGCCATTTAACAACACACTTAGAGTATAGCTTAGCAGATCGTATGATACTAAATGGAACGCCTTGGATAAGTCAAGATAGCATGCATAAACAGGGGTTTTCTCGCAGTGTAGTATTGGACAGTTTGCTTGAGGCACAGGATAGCACTCTCGGTTGACAGCCCTTTTCTGAACCCGAACTGTGTGTCGTTTAGGCTGAAGTGACCATCCAACTACTTATCAATCAAACTGTCCAGTACTTTAGCAATGATTGCAATGATTGTATTGTATTGATTGTACCCATAACTAAGTACCTTATCAAAATAAATGTTAAATTTCTGTTAAGATTTTTTTCCCGCCAGAATGAAAAAAATATAATAGCCTTTTCTCTAACAAAACTTGGCATATTTTAATGTAGTCTTAGGGCGGCATAATCGGTAATGCACACGGGCGATCAAACAGCTAGCGGCGGGGCTGAACATTCTAAGTAGGTATACCTGGTTTAAGGCAGGCTTTGGGCCTGTTTATTTGGTATCTCTACCAAGAGTTTGCCTGAAGTAGGCTACGACAGTTAAATACTTACAGCAATGTAAGTCTCTTAATCTTAATGCGATTTTAAGCTCTATTAATATTTACTAGAGGCGCTGTACCGAAATCTCATACAAAAACATGACTGACGCTAGCGACTGTCATCGGTGTCAACTTGTGGTGGCTATACTGATATATAGGTTATAACGGAGGGGGGTTTAGCCCCGACAGTTTAGATCAGACAGGGTCGGAGATCCTCGCTCACATTGGTTGGTTGGTTCCACCTGCTACCAGTACTAAGCCCCCCCCCCACCACGAGACGGCAAAGGCTCATGGGGGGGATGTCCACTACCCCATTTCAAGCGTAACACACAATATGCAGCAATGTGAGCTCAGCTTAGGCTATGTTGCGTTAAATGAGTAATAATGGCATGATGGTTAAAAAACAATTTTTTATTTAAACCTTACTTATTCATACTATTTCAGTCTGCATTCTAAAGCTATAACTAAGAATACAAAATTTGAAGAATCACATCTTATAAAATACGCAGGTACTCTTGATTTTGACAGCCCATAATTATGTTAACACTAATATTATAAAGAGGTGCGTTTGTGAGTTTGTCTGTTTGAGGTAGGTAATCCTCGAATCTACCTAACCGATTTCAAAAAATATTTCACTGTTAACAAGCTACAGTGTCCCTGATTGCTATAGGTGATATACAAACCTCGAGGCATCAAGTTCTACTTTTATAAGCTTCGAGGCGGATTGACTAGACTTGGTGAGTTCGGTAGGCTCGTAGCAACGAGCCCAGCCTAGACGCGAGCTCCCTGAGCCACGCCTCAAGGCTTCAAAAGAGATCGAGACTTCAAAAGAGCTCGAACCTATCCAAAGAGCTCGAGCCTTCAAAAGAACTCGAATCTTAGAAGAGTCTTCTTAAACTTTAATATTTTTCGTGATGATTAAAATGATTTTTTTTCTGTTAATTAAACCTCTGTTTTTCAAAATACCCTTAGGTCACATATATTTTATCCCACAGACACAAATTTTACTGCCTGACTAACTGAAAAAGCCTCGAGATGGATCGAGCTCTCAAGGCTCGAGTTCTGGAAAAGACTCCGGAGTCGTCGAGCTTCATACGCACGAGGCGAGCCCTGTGAACAACACCGAGCGCTACACAAAAGGACTCGGAAGCCTGGAGCCTTGTACATCACTAGCTATAGGCATAATTTTTTTTTCAAAAACGTTAGGGATCCGTATGAAAACTTTGACATGTAATGTAAACCAACGTGTGGGAAAAATTTAGTCCACGCGGGCGATGCCGCGGGCGGAAAGCTAGTATTAAGATACTCGTATATATCCACAACTTGGACAACATGGTCAGATTAAATCTGTAATTCTTGATCAAAACAGTAAACTAAGTGCCACCTATCTATCACAAACTGATATCCATAGCAAAATACCCTTTACCCTGCATCCAAGAGTAATGCAAAGTTGATCTGCGTCAGCTTTTAACAATATTTAAAGTTCATTTGTCAGTTACAAGTAGCGTCACGTAAACACGCCCTGAAAGACAGTGGAGGCATAGTAAAAGGATAGAGAAGTAGGTTGTCTTCATACATACGTTCCTCGCGAGGTTTGTCTAAGAGCGCGCTCGTTCTATGCCCGTACCTACGCGCGTCGCACGCACACACTGACAAAATATAAGGTGAAGAGCGGTAACTCAGTCGTGGGCCGTGGCTGTGCCGTGCGTAGTAATGCCGCGCACGCGCACATCGGCGCAACGCTGAGCTGCAGCTAGAAATTTTAGTTTCGTGTGCGTGTACGACGTACATCCTATATTTAAGCTCAAAAATTGCAACAAAATAGTATATATGTGTACATAGGTATTGCAGTGTTTATGGATGATATATTTACCCATATTTTACAATGGTGGAGAGATGTGTTTGCGCATTTGTCGACTAACTAACCATTGGTTAACAGCCATTGGTTCGTTCGTGCGACGCCTCACCACTTCGGACCACTAATAAGATCTTTCTAGTGATCTAGTGCTCAGAATGAGCCCCAAAGCGCTTCTTACGTGACGCGACCTGTACCTTTACAAGGATCACATCACAATCCATCAAAAAGGCAACACAACCGAAAGAGTAGCAGTATTTAAATCAGTTCAACATTCACAGTCAGAAATATTACCGAATAAAAGATGGAAACCTACAGAGGTCATTGTATTGGGGGACATTTTAACCTTGTTTTTAATTATGCCAAGAAGCCGTTTGGTAATTTTTTGTGATCAATTATTTATTGGTCTTCCCCTATGTTATCCAAAGAAACTGCAGGGTAAATAGAATTGTTTGAATTTCTCAAAATATTGTATAAAACATGTACTTATCCTCAAAACAGGTTCAAAATAAATCATAGTGTTTTGAATGACCTTAAATAGATGCACCTTACATTTCAATAAACCTTACACTAAAATCTTAATGCTAAAATGTTTTATCCTGATCCAACAGTTTCACCAACTTCAATTCCGGAATCATTTTTTGTGTCTCGCACCACCTCCTGCAAAAAGTTTTCTATATAACTGACGATTTAGATTTAAATAACTTACATAAAGCTATTAAACCAGCTTGTACAGAAACGTTCACATAAACCTTTACAAAACCATTGCAAAATGGGTTGTATGTCAGCAGCATAAGGTGCCCCTATGTGATGTGAACGCCTCTGTACTACATAGGAAGAAATTTAAAAATGGCTCATTAACTTTAAGTCACTTTTTTACTTACATTAAATACTTCTATGAAGCTATTGGCTTCATCAAGTAATTTTTGATTCTGAACATTCTCTTTGGTTAAAGTTTCAAGGAGCACCCATAGCCTTTCATTCTCTGATAATGCATCTTCAAGGGCAATCCTGTTTAAAAAAGATTAGAAAAGTTACCTTCTTGCAATAGAAGTTATTTTTAAACAAAAATGCAGGATTGAATAGAAATAAGTTGAAATGTATATTTTACCGTCTCTTTTCTGCTAATATCTTCCAGTAGCTTTCAGTTGGTAGTTCATTTGATAAGTCATCATCGGATACCCATGCTTCTAAATTGACTTGCGTTGTCTTTGAAATAGTCTTTACCTTTCTGTTTTCACTGTCTCTGAAATTTTTCAATTAAAAAATAATTTTAACAAAGTGATGGCCTGCATGATTTTTTTCCAGTTCTCATTTTGTCATCTTTTAGTTATTTCTAATTTTTACATATATTTTTTCTAGTTCATTATTTTCTTTAATTCACAAATACACTGTTCTAATACACTTTAATGATGATTACAATGGATATAGCATCATTATTAAAGTCTAGTCATGCAAATGAAAGTAAAAGCATGGCACATGGCACACTGTCAAGCTGTGACATCCTACCTTCTGTCTCTTTCGGCCATGTTTGACTATTATCTATTTTGTATAAAATATATCTTTACACTGCATGTGAGTAGAAGCCACATAGCCTCACCACTCGCAGTAGGACGCGTGATAGGTAGTCTTCGAACAGTTGATCATTTCGACGCTACGACACGTATACGTAGGTAGTCATTGAAAAATATAGGAAATTATATTGATGCCTGCATTGCACAAGTCAAAGTCAAACTATAATTTATTCTTAAAAGCTTTCACAAACACCATGACAGTTCAGTTAAAACATGAATGAGAAGAATAAACGTAAATATAGTAATATATACATTAGGATTCGAACCCAACACCTGATATCGAGAGTCCGGCGTTCTAACTACACACGATACACGGCTGGCGTAGTGCGCTGTAGCACGGTTTCTCGCCTCGATTTCCTTAGTGTCCCTGGTTCGATTCCTGGTCAGGTCAATTCAGGAAACGGTCATTTCTGAATTGACTCTGGTCTGGGTGTGCTGGGAGACGCCCCTGGCTTATTTCCTTGTGTGGTACCTCATAAAACAGGGATATTAATCCCTACTTCGAGACCATTACAAGAGGTGTGTTGTCTGGCGCATATTTTTGATTTATTTACTACTCTGTGTAAAAAGTATCGGGAATATGTCAATAAAAAGACCCGCGTAAAAGAGGTGGTTCTAATTTTTTTTACTGCATGTTGGTAGCACTGTACTGATTAAGCGCGCAAAATTTGAGCGGGTTCTGTCATTTAATTTGTTTTAAACTACACTTTTTGTTGGTGATAGTTTTGAGTCCTCGGCGATTTTTACAATGGAAAATATTGTTGAACAAAGAGTGTGCCTCAAATTTTGTGTTTCGAATGATATTTCATGTGGTGAATCACTAAAAATGTTGCGAAATACCTACGGCGAATCGTGTATATCGAAAACAAGGGCTTATGAATGGTATAAGGCTTTTAAAGAAGGCCGAGAAGTAGTAGTAGACTTGCCTCGCTCTGGTAGACCTTCAAAAGCTACGACCAAAGAAAACATCGACAGAATCAAGAAGCTAGTGCTCGAAAATCGACGTATGAGTCTGAGAGAGTTGGCTAGTGAGGTGAACATATCTTTTAAGTCCGTCCACAACATTCTCATTGACATTTTAGGCATGAAACGCGTCGCCGCTCGACTAATTCCAAAACAGCTTAATTTTGTTCAAAAAGCGCAGCGAAAGCATGTCGCTGAAGACATGGTTTCCCGAGCTTCTACGGATCCGACCTTTATGAAACGTATAATAACTGGCGACGAGACATGGGTTTTTGAGTACGACATGCAAACAAGACAACAGTCTTCAGAATGGCGTCTCGAAAACGAGCAGAAACCCAAAAAACCGCGGCAAAGTCGCTCCAAAATCAAGGTGATGCTAACAGATTTTTTTAACTACCGTGGTGTGGTTCACTCCGAATTCCTTCCAGAGGGAGAAACAGTGATTAAAGAATATTATTTAGGCGTCATGAAGCGTTTGCGTGAGAGTATCCGCCGAAAACGTCCAGATTTGTGGCAACACAACTCATGGATGCTGCACCATGATAATGCACCATCACACACAGCCATTCTAGTGAAAGAGTTTTTAGCGAAAAATTCAACAAAAGTTCTCGACCAAGCACCGTATTCCCCTGATATGGCTCCGACTTTTTTTTATTTCCCAAGTTAAAATTACCACTTCGAGGAAAACGTTTTGAGTCGATAGAAGCCATAAAAGAAAATTTGCTGAATGAGCTAAAGGCCATACCGCAAATAGCCTATGAAAAATGTATGGAAGACTGGGTGAAGCGGTGGAGATGTTGTATTGCAAGCGATGGGGCCTACTTTGAAGGCGATAAAATAAATTTAGATGAATAATTTGTATTTTTTGTTTTATTGACAAATTTCCGATACTTAGTACACAGAAGGTATAACTACTCACTAGGCTACCGAAAGTACAGTAGTATTATTTATGATTAATATTCGGATCCCGCTTGAGTCCCTAGGATCTGGTCGATTTTTTCTAGTTTCTGTCTTTGTGTAGAAAATAGTGCATTGTTAAATGCTAAAAATAAAAATTCACTTATTCTTTCATTCATTCACTTTCATGTTCACTTTGCCTCGACACTATTTTTTTTTACTAAAACCTGGCAACCCAGTAAACGTCAGATTTTTTCGTCATAATATGAATTCGACTTTAGGTTAAGCTCGCCACGAGGGTATGACGCGACCAGCAGCCTTCCTAGATGATGTTATTTTAAGAATTTAGGTAGAAGACACACTTAACAAAATAAATTAATGTTTTGGTATTAGAAATTATTGTTTTATTTTATCTGAGTATAATTAGTATACCTACCTACTCAAGTACTAATGATGAACTGAATCTTTTTCAGTCATGCTTAATTCAAGATCAATTACTAATGTTATAAAGGTTGTCATATAATTTACTGCGCTATCGCAAAAACTAAATGATTGTTTTTTTATTTTTTTGAAGTTATCATGCTGAGCATTGCTAAGTTACATTCTACAGTCATTGCTAGCTGTCAAAACAGGCCTATTAGATTTCGACGACTGTAAGATTAGTTTTACTAATTTTGATGTTATTGAAAGGGAAAATCAACCTTTTTTTCCATGACATTCAAATCAAACTCGGCTGTAGATCACATTTTTGACCAACAACAAACATCAAACATATTTACTTAAATAAAAATCTAGCCATGCATGATAGTCTTCTTCTAAATCGGACACAAAAGGAACGCTTTTAACCAGTAAATCGCTCAAACAAACTAGTTCTGTCTTCTAGTACTAATAGTTAACCGAATAATAGTTCTGTCTGACTCCGCTCTCGAGCAAGAGCCCGATGGTCGCTCTGAACTAAAAGACCTATCAGAACAACCAGCACAGAATAGTGAGTTCTCGCACACATGAAGGAATGAAGTATTTATAGTATGTAGTACATGTACTACACAAGCCTAATGCATGAGTCATTTTTTGCTTGATCACCTGTCATTGGTGAGTGATTGGTGGTCCTTACCATTGAAGTAAAGTAAAATTTAGTAAATTACCCTCATAATAAATAGATGACCCCATGTCTTATTTATTTATTTTCAATGCGTTTTCACCTAATATCGTCAACCATTATTACCTATGATCACCATTTAGAACCAATTCGAACACTAAGAAGGAGCTAATAACTATGGGCTAATTAACGCAACAATATTCTCACCTTGACTGGAAATACTCCTTGAGGCTTTTTTTAGATTTTGGAATGCTTTCTTCTACAACAGTATTATTCTGCAGAGAAGTCAAATTTTTCCTTTGGAAGTCCATTTTAACTGAAAGAAGACATTTATTTACTTACAGTTAACAGTTACAGTGATCAGTAATTATTTACATAAAGCTTGAAATTTTATTTCAAAAGGATTTATAGATTTGGAAAGTAAAACTAGGTAAATCAAAGACTAATATATATAACGGGTACAGGTACGGGTATAAAAGTATATTAGATTGTTAAAGTTTGTACTTACGGTAAGTCCGTAAGTACAAACTTTAACAATTTAATATACTTTTAAGTTAAATCGTACAACTCCTTAGACCATTTATAGGAACAGCGCACTTACTTCTTTCAATACATAAATTCAGCAATCAGTCCTAATCCTGAGTCACTCAATAACACAGAAATAAGTAAAATAATAATACTATGTACATACAGCACAGCTTTATTAATAATATTATTAACGGATATTGTCCAAACTGTTCATTGATAATTGTTAATATTGCTATTTGTTACTGTCGATCGATGACTTTTTTTTTTGTATTTCCATTTTACGGCTACGGACAGTGTCCATTTCAGCCGTTCTTTATTGGTAATCGCATCTTAGTTGGAAAGTGTAATAGTAATTTTCCTATGTTCTTGATTGTTCAATTTTTAATAGTAGTTTGCTTCAGTTTCTGTACTTCTGTTTTCATATTCCTTCTATTGTAGACACTAAATATTCAAAGATGTATTTGTATGTGTTTGTGTTTTGCATTATAAATGGCAGAAGGGGGGGTATTTCTTCAGTATTTTTATATACCTACCTATCTTTCAAGATATATAAAAATACTGAGCTAAGCTGAGCTAAGCCATCTTTATGTACCTACTAATCTTTGTAAGATTAGTACATAAGTCTGTCGGAGCACAGGCTAAATAAGGAACAAGTTCTGTCATGATTATAATTATCTTTGGGAGTGTCGCTACTAATGCAAAAAGTCGCCAGACAACCGAAAAATAAAATAAAAAGTAAAACGTAGCGCCATAGAGAAAAAAAAACGCCATCGTCTGGCCCCTGACTCCCGAACCAAATTTCGTCGGATTGACGTTATCTTAATGTTACCAAAAATTTTTTTGAACCTTAATGCTTTGGATTAAGGATCATAAATTACATGTTTGACGTTTCTGCAATGCTTGTCCAATGAAATCCATTTGACATTATGCATACGGACGAGTCATTATTCATTGTGAAGGGACTTATCAGGTGGCCCGTAACATTAAACAACGTTCACAGCTTTTTTGTCATTAGAAAATACTGGAAAATACAAACATGTTTTCTTTAGAGGTTACTCTTGGAAGAGCGACTTAAAATTGGTAAAAACACTCGACGTCGACGCTCTATTTATAGACAGATAGGCACGCGCCGCCGAGGGGCATGCATAATATAGTAGAGAAACACTCATATTATTAGAGGTTTCTAATGTGATGTCGTAAATAAACACATTTTTTTGCGCTTACATTGCAAACTTTGGCTGAACCCTACGAGATAGATCTAAATGATGTACTACTTAAAAAGGTCTACAAAAAAGTCCGCGATTGTATATGTTTATTTTTTAAGAGAATTATTGGCTTATTTACGAAGCGATTATATGCAATACAGCAGCAATCCTTATCCAAATAAGTATCGTAAATAAATTGTGCATTTAATATAGATCAATGTAGAAATTGAAAGCATGTAATTTAAATGAATATTTTCAAAAGATATTACTGATTTAAAATGCAGGGACATAGCGGTTGCGGCGGTACCGACCGGCCCGCGGCGCCTGGCGACTCGTGACGTCATAGCACGATCGAGGGCCGAGCGTGTTTTTAAATATTTTTAAATGAAATGGCAAACTTTGATCCTAATTTTCTCAGCCGTTTATAAAGATAGAAAAAAAGTAAAAACACAGTTTTTTTCGTAATTTTTTTCTCAATACAATGACATGTAGGTATAAAAAACTTTTAATTTGTCAACCTCATTATCTATTTACTGCTCTAATGCTGGGCAAAGGCCTCTATCACTGGAATACAGTCTTCCCTACAGTTGATGGGTTTTGGCATAATCCTCACACCACTTAAAAATTATTCTATTTTAAAATACTTATTTATAGAGTGTAATACGGATATCTGAAATGGATAGCAATACAATTGCAAAGTTTATTAAATGTATTTCAGTTTTGGTATAATTAAACACATAATTGGCGTTGTCTACTAATTTTTCAACTTCGGCTTGTTTGTTGTAATAGCATCCTTCTTCTTCGATGACGCCGCGACGTTTGAGATTTTCCTTTTACGAACACTGTGCTGAGCCAGTTATTTCTTTCAATCACATCACATCTTTCAGAAACATGCATGGGGGCTCATGAAGGCACAGGTTTTGCTTGTTGTGATAGTATACCCTCTTTCTTCGCATGGTTGACGCGTAGACGGTTGAGGTTTGCCCCTATAAACCCTGTGTTGAGGGAGTTATTTCCCTTTCAATCACATCACATCACATTTTACATTCACATGAGGGTTCATGAAGGAAGGCGCGGGTTTTGTGGCGGGGAACATCTGCGAAATCAAGCGTTGATAAATTTCTAGTGTATCGCTAAAATATGGCAACGAAACTAAACTTAGAACTAATTAGGGCCTACAAATAATTAAATATTTAATTTATCAACAAGCAAATTCGTAGCAAAAGGTGTTGTTTAATGATACAATTGTCATTGAGACACCATTGGTCTACAAAACTTATTACAAGGCTAAGCTAAGGTTCAAAACCGTTTTTGGTGACAGTAATGCAATGCCAATCTGGCGAAATTTGGTTCGGGAGTCAGGGGGCTGGGCAGCTGAGCGCGGCGTCGGTAAGTGTTGCTTACCGACATTATGCCCGCAATAGTACTAGGAGCACAGGACATGTATGGAAATCGACTTTCCGAAACTAATATAGGTGCAGCAGTGAAATGAAACATCTACAACGTAGCGTCCTTATCTACATATAAATAAGGTTCAGCTGAGTGATACTGACGACTTTTTAGCTATCTTCTGTACCGCTTCTGTTTCGCTGCACATGCCCGAAAATTTCCGATATCCACGCCCCTGATTCCCGAACCAAATTTCGCCGGATTTGGCATTACAATAGTCATTACTGTCACCAAAAAATTTTTGTACCTTAGCGCTCTGGAATAAGGTTCATAAATTTCTGGTTTGTCATTTCCGCAATGCTTGTCCAATGAAATTCTGTTCAAGATTCAGGCCCCAGGGGCTAAAAATTCGAAGCGCTAGCACTAGGGAAGCATAAAACCCAAAGAGTAAATTCAGACTATAGACAAAGCGCGGGAAATAGTTTTTTTTAAAGGCTTGCATGGCTTGGGCATTCGCTACAAACTGCCACAATGCGAGCGACTAGCAATCGACTGGAGTCGCCAGTTAAATAATTTATTTAAGGGCTGAAATGGCCTGCGTGAGATGGCAGCACTGTAGCGTGAGGGCAAATCAAATGTCAGATACAGACATTATTTGTA
Organism: Udea olivalis; assembly: GCA_947369235.1. Taxonomy (NCBI): domain Eukaryota; kingdom Metazoa; phylum Arthropoda; class Insecta; order Lepidoptera; family Crambidae; genus Udea; species Udea olivalis. The sequence goes on from OX376340.1 coordinate 24,296,373, forward strand.
TTTCCCATAATTTTTTTGTTTTATTTATTCTTTTGAACATTACTTTAAGAATATTGTTTTCATAAAGGCCTCAGTGTTGTGCACTGCCTATGTGTGCAAATGAAACAGGGGGGCATAAGTTTCCTACGGAAGATAAATAGCGATTAAAACAGTGGCTTGTAGCCACTCGCAGTGATAAATTTACTCCAACAAACAAATAGCCTCGTTGATTAATGTATACTAAAGCATGGTTTATTTACATAGTTTTTGTTGATTATTGCACATTAATAAAGCATGGTTTATTATGCCTTATTAAAATACACTAATCAACTACAACTTAAGAGAATACAGCACGGTCGAGAGAATTGGAAAATAGGTCTTTTGCAAACCTCGAGCGTTGTGCAGCGATAGAGACAGATGCATATCAGGCCGAATGTTTTCTTCTTCTTTGTAAATAAAGTACGTCTTTATGTATCGTATATTACAAAGAAAATGTACTGAAGGAGAACAGAGTAGATTGATAGTCTGTACAGTCACTACATACAATCACACACTAGCTATTTACAGTAATAATGAACATAAAAACACTTATAATAAATTATCAGCGACCTATCAAATAAACTCGCGATATATTTTGAAAGCGTAGAAAATAATTAATCCTTTCGACAGACGCCTAAAAAGTCAGAATGAAATTTAACACATGAAAAAGTATGAGCAGCTCGTCCACTCTGTCATCTGTCTGATAGCTACTACCGTTCGTCCACACGCGTAGTAGGGACTGTCAAATCTTGCAATTAGTACTCCGTTTCCACGAAAACAGCTGCATCGTCACGCAATACGACTTTTTGACATCTAGACGGTTCTCTAAAATTACGAACGAAAACTTGATTTTGACAGCAATTTGACGGTATCTCCATCGTCGAAACGTCAATATCTACGGCAGCAAAATTGTTACCTTTCTGCATACAAAGAAAGATAAAAATAAATAAATGACTCGTATAGTTACTTTGTTAATTGCAGAAATGTAGAAGCAACTTATTAGAATGGATGGAGATATGAGTACGTCAACGTTAATTCTTGCGGTAGACTTAAACGGATATAGAACAGTCAAAAAGTTACAAACTTACTAGGACCCTCTTTTTTGATTTATGTACAGAGTAGGTGCTGGTTTCGTGTCAAGCCATGCTGCAGAGCCACCTGGGTAATATACTTTTATTACTCGTTAGCACAGGCCGGTATACTGGGTAACAAACTAATGTGCAATCATTGAGGCTCTGCTGAGCACATACTCAGAAATGATAAAAACTTCTCTTTTTTAACGAATGCTTAAGTACACACATCAAGCACATTTAACTTCGCATGTAGGCAGTAGGCACCATAAGCTACCAATATCTATATTGTCTATTGTAATATGGGTCGTAACCCATTTTACAATAGACTTGCAAAGTTTGACCTGCTGTCGTAGGTGCGTACAAATAGTATGTATAAGCAAAGTATTGAAAAATACTACGATAGGAAACCGTTTAAGGCCTGCGCAGACGACGTACGCGGAGAAAAAAGTACGCTCCACGAATACAAAAGTACGCTCCGCGAATACAGAAGTACGCTCTGCGAATACAAAATACCCCGCAGACTAAACGCATACGGTGTGCGATTATTTGCTGTCCGAGAGCATTTAAATATTCTGAGATTATGTTGTGCTGTAACTTACAATGAAGTTTAAGCAGAATACTGGGCCCGCGCACTTTATACCGCTGCGCTACGCTTCACTACACTACGCTACGCTCCGCGGGCGTCCGCGGTGTTCCGGCGGATTTTTGGTTCGGCGTACTTTCAGTCGGTCGTGTGCGTTGCTCGATACAGTTTGTAAGGGATCTATTTTGACGGAGGAAAAAGTACGCCTCGGATAATACGTCATCTGAGCAGGCCTTTAAATTATTTTCGATTTAACGAACGCCTTGCCGTTAGCATTTTTTTTAAACCCATTTACACTGGAAATAAATATACAAGACGATTTTGTACAAAATAAATTTATTATTTAACAACATTAGAGTCACACACAATAAGTAAGCACTATCAATCATCTAAGTTAGTTTTAATCTTTTGTTTATGTCTTTTATTTTATTGTATTTTCTGTAATTTTATTTAGTGCATTTAGAGTTTTTTTATTCCTAATCCTAATAATTAGTATAAAATCGGTAAATAAATGCTTTAGAAGATGAAAGTTTTTTTAAACTTGAGCAATCTAAACACGCGCATGCATCCGCCATCATCGATTGAATATCAATAGTAGGTAGGAAATCAACTACAATGTTGTGCTTAACTGGAACAACTTTACGAGAATTTCTTCATAATTTCTACGCTGGAAGTAACCAGAAAATAAAGAGTTTACACAAAGACCGCTCTCGTCTATTTTCCTAAACTTGCCTGATCGCCTAGGCTTGCTACTATATTCGCCCGATAAGCCCGATCTGACAGAACGGGGAAAGAATTATGTTCTGACTGAACATTCCTAACGTGTAATAAAGGATAATCTAGCGACGTCTTTAAATTCATGAACCTTTGTGCCAGATTATAAGAAGTCATTTACCTACAGTTGGCGTCCGCTAAATAAACCGGGCTCCCGGTGCAACTTGCTAGCTTATTGGGCTTGATCATACAGTCCTTATCCTACCTAGTAGGCAAGTAACAGCATGACGCTACGGCGACGGCGGCCGCGCGTGCCTCGACAAAAGAATATAAGCCCTAAATATTGGTGTTTTACCAATGCATGATAATAAGATAAGTTACGGAAATGTTTTAAATACCTATCTTCTTATACTACCTACTTACTTGTAATAGTTAATTGAGTTTTACTTACCTTTTGTTCATCATTTGCTAACGAAAAAAACGTGTAATTAAAATTTTGTGTCATGTTCAAGCAGCCAAATATACTGCAACACAAATAATATTTTCACGGAGCCAATTTTGACCACTGAACTATAAATCTGACGTGCGTGCGACTGACCGCGAGACTGAAACTGACTGAACTCGCCTGTAAACTCACGTCTCTGTGTGCGTGTGTCAAAAAAATGGCGTGTTGTTCTACGCCGGCTATCTGTCAGAGCGATGCTCATGTCTAATTTGTGTAGTAAGTGTCACAGTGACCCACGTCCGACAGTACCGGATGCAAGAAGGCTAGAGACTAAGGAGAGATAACTCCCGAAGTGGGGGTAAGCTTTCGAGGGCCGAAAGTCGTATACTCTGTGCCGGGCAAAACGCTGTATTGCGCATGTGCAGCGGCAGCTATTTGTCATTTCATGGTCACATGGTTTTGTTTTGAACGGTGTCACGTGCGACAGTTGTTGTTTTTCGAGGTTGTGTTGACCAATTTTGACACTTCGCGAGGATCATTTTGACACTTCGCGAGGATCATTTTGACACTTCGCGAGGATCGCGGCAAAGAAGCGTAATGCGCATGCGTCACTGTGGGATACGGATTCAGTCCAACCCTTTCCAGGGAGTTATCTCTCCTTAGTTTCTAGCCTTCTTGACCGGATGAATTATTAGAAAGAAGACTATTGCACCCTTGAAAATGTTTCTGCCTCTTCTTGTCACATGTGGCCAAATTAGTGACTGAGATTCTGTAATGCATGTGGATTCCCCGTCTTTCAAAGCCATCATCCATTATATGCTCCACCAGTTTTGTTGGCAGACTGTCGATCTTACTGCATTGAAAATCTACAATAGGTACAATACTTTGAAAAAAATCAAATTATCCCAGTAGCATGCGTGAAGCAGGAAAACATCAAAAAGACACATTTGACGCTTATGACATAACAATAGGTTCTCAAGAACACTAAAGAGCGTATTATTCTAAAGAGCGTAGGGTTGAGCTACATTTGGCCGCACCGCATCGCACTTTTCTATCACATAGAACTGACATTTACTAGAGCGAGAAAGAGAACAAGTGCCAAACGCCTTGTTTGTTACGCCGCGTGCAGTCGCATTATTATTGTACTCAATTTTATTTAAAAAATCTATGGGAAAGGAATATACGATCATTTGATTAGGGTTTTATGACACAGAGAGGCGTGCTTGTAATTGCAAGACCTTTTTTTCTGTTTGTTCACGCAACTAGACTTTTCCTATTTATGGTGAATTGGCTCAAGCCGAGCTCGAAACGCACTTGAATTCTTTAACTAGCAACCTCCAGTAGATTGCTAGTCACTAGCATTTTGACAGCTTGACACCCAATGACGAAGAAATATTCGACGTCAAATAGTATTAATCGCTGTAAAAGTCGCGATTTCCTTGCAATCGAAGTTATTGAATAAGCCTCCTGTACAGACCGTAGTAAAACCCCTCTGACACGTGGTTTAGTTGTCAATGCGCATGCGTGCGGTACCAGGGAAGCATAAGTGACCACAGAAAATGTCAGACCGTGTAGCAGGGCGGGGTCGACTCGTAGACGAAAATAAGCAACTTTGAACCCTATGACCATAGTTTGCAGTATAACGCTATTATATTATATCCTCTTTGGTTTGCAGCTGACCGGCGACTAGGATGGCATTATTCGCATTTCTCATGCGTTAAGCTACAGTTACACATGCTCATTACTAGCACGAAAGCATGCTACTAATGAGCAAGTGCTACTTAGTAGCACGTGTGTGGAAGCCTTGCTAGTTATGAGCATGCTACTTTCGAGTATGCTCAAAAATCGACAGCCGTGCGATTTATGAGCATGCTACCTGCGGCGCGGGTGGAAGGGGGCGTGCTTTTAGCACGTGTGAACAGGTTTGCTTATTAAGCATGCTACTAGGCTAGTATAAATTGAGAACTGGTATAGAGATATCAGTCTCGGTTTAATTATATGGCGAGGTTGTGGTTTATCTATACATAATATATTATAAAGAGGAATGATTTGTTTGTTTGTATTAAATGGGCTCCGAATCTACTGGATCGATTTTAATAATTCCTTCACCATTAGAAAGCTAAACTATCAGGGGCCGTATTACAATCTCTTATAGCCGGTCAAGTAAATTTCTTAAACTAAGGGTATCGAGCAATTTCGTGCCTAGAGGATGCATTTTTATTGACAGGTAACCGCTGACTGGCTGAAAATGTAAGAAATCGCTCGCTACGCTCAGCTTAGAAAATTCGATAGTATCAAAACTATCGATAGGATGCGTGTCGATTGTATCGAGAACTATCGCTAGTTTTGTCCTATCGAAAGTCGAACATTTTACGCTAATATTGCAAGCTCATACAAGGTTTCGTGTTATTTCCAGTCGATAGTATCGAAAATACCTCTATAGTTAAGAAAAACTATCTATTGTATCGATAGGTGTCGATAGTTATAAATAGTATCGATAGCATCGAATTTAATGGCGCGCTCCTATCGATAGTATCGAAAAAGGTCAATAGCATCGCTTTATTCTCATTATCGATACTATCGATAGTATCATCACGGGTCGATAGTTTCGATAGGACTATCGATAGCACGACTTATTTTCAAGGTCAACTATCACTATCGAAACTATCGCTATCGCAACAACACTATTTCGAATCGAACCCGTGCTTAAAAAGCATGTGTGTTCAATCCTTTGCTTTGAGCACGGTCATTTAGTAGCAGGCTTAAAAAAGCATGCTAATAAAAAGCAAGTGTGTCAGTAGATGAGCATGTGTAACTGTAGCTGTATTCTTGAACACAGATCAGAAAGTTCCTGAATTTGTCAGTTTTAAGGTTGAAGCTACAGTTACACATGCTCATTACTAGCACAAAAGCATGCTACTAATGAGCAAGTGCTACTTAGTAGCACGTGTGTCGAAGCCTTGCTAGTTATGAGCATGCTACCTGCGGCGCGGGTGGAAGGGGGCGTGCTTTTAGCACGTGTGAACAGGTTTGCTTATTGAGCATGCTACTAGGCTAGTATCCATTGAGAACTGGTAGAGATGTCAGTCTCGGTTTAATTATATAGCGAGGTTGTGGTTTATCTATACATAATATATTAAAAAGAGAAATGATTTGTTTGTTTGTATTTAACTAATGGGCTCCGAATCTACTGGATCGATTTTAAAAATTCCTTCACCATTAGAAAGCTATACTATCAGGGGCTGTATTACAATTTCTTATAGCCGGTCAAGTAAAATACCTCAACTAAGGGTAGCGAGCAATTTCGTGCCCAGAGGATGCATTTTTATTGACAGGTAACCGCTAACTGGCTGAAAATGTAAGAAATCGCTCGCTACGCTCAGCTTAGGAAATCAACTTGACTGGCTATATGAAATGGTAATACGGCCCCAAGTAGTGACATAGGCTATGCTTCTTTTTAATTTAGGCTATAGGTATGCTATAAATTCGATAGTATCAAAACAATCGATAGGATGCGTGTCGATTGTATCGATACTATCGATAGTTTTGCCCTATCGAAAGTCGAACATTTTACGCTAATATTGCAAGCTCATACAAGGTTTCGTTTTATTTTCAGTCAATAGGATCGAAAATACCTCGATACTTACTAAAGAAAAACTATCTATAGTATCGATATGTGTCGATAGTTATAAATAGTATCGATAGCATCGCCTTTAATAGCGCAATTCTATCGATAGTATCGAAAAAGGTCAATAGCATCGCTTTATTCTCACTATCGATACTATCGATAGTATCATCACAGGTCGATAGTTTCGATAGGACTATCGATAGTACGACTACTTTTCAAGGTCAACTATCACTATCGAAACTATCGCTATCGCAACAACACTATTTCGAATCGAACCCGTGCTTAAACAGCATGTGTGTTCAATCTTTTGCTCTGAGCACGGTCATTTAGTAGCAGGCTTAAAAAAAGCATGCTAATAAAAAGCAAGTGTGTCAGTCTGTAGATGAGCGTGCTCGTTTGTAGCATGCTTATTAGCGTGCTACAAATGAGCATGTGTAACTGTAGCTTTACTTTACCATTTTTTTTGTCTGGAATTTATGTTCTGCAGTTTCATTATTACAGAAAATGAGGAATACATTGTTAGCGTTTACCAAATAACCATGCATGTGTAAACATTATTTCTTAATTATTAGATCCCACAGACTACCCTTTTACTATTTCCGTTGCTAAAACATTATGCAAGATATTGTCATTTCCGGTCGTGGTGAATTTATTAAAATCGTGTAGCATCCGTTTCCGGTTGCAATTCAATTTATTAAAATCAAAACCATATCCGGTTCCGACTTATCGCTTAATTTATGAATAGCATCTATTTTGACTTCCGATTTAATTTATAAAAATGACGTTTAACCACCGGGCATTCGTTGGCTAGACACGGTATCAAATAGTTGTGATCTTACAGTAAAAATTATCACATCAAAATCGCAGTCTTTTATTTTAGAACACCTAAGTGCCTAATAAGACATAAGTAGTACCTAAAAGTGAAGTGAACCAACATCATATCGACTAATTGTAGGTGATAAGTGCATCTTTAAGGGGCTATAGCTTCGTTACGAAAGGAGTGTCAACAACTCAGAAGTGGGATAGCATTGGTTTTGGTAAAACTACCAGTGTTATTCCACCAGCCCACACCTGGAAAAGAGCTCAAACGTTTCACAATGCCGAAAAGAAAGAAGGTTCAATCAACATCAGAAAGTGACTCGTCACGGGCCTCAAGCGTGTCCAGTGATGCGCGCAGTTCACGTAGCAGACATCGAAGAGACGGCAAGCGGGCGCGGCGCTCGAAGAGGTCCCGGCCTCGGACATCAGGCAGCAAGCGAAGTGGTACTCCGCCTCGAGGACGACCTAGAAGCCGGCAGCCTCGGTCCACTAAGAGTACTAGTGCGGCTACTAACAGCTGTGCGCCTAGTGTAAGCGGTGACTCAAGGTACGTGGACACGCAGAGCTTGTTCTTTGAGAAATTTATTGATGCAATGAAAAACGTAAAGGATAATAATTCTGTAGAGCGTGATAGATTTCCTGTTTTCAACAATGTGATCCCAGAGTTCGACCCACTATCGAAGGAGCAATCGGTGGACTCCTGGATACATAAGATAGAAGAATGTGCATTAATATATAACTGGGATGAAAAACACATTATCCACTATGCGTTGCCTAAGTTATCTGGGGTAGCTAAAGCATGGTACCAAGGCTTACCATCGCTTTTATTTACGTGGTCCGAATGGAAAGTTAAGCTTAGAGAGTCCTTCCCCTGTCGTGATAATTATGCGGACCTACTTACTGAAATGCTGGGCAAGAAGGCTCGCTTTGGTGAATCTTTGGAGCTTTATTATTATTCAAAGATTAATCTTCTGAATCGATGCGAAATATTTGGCAAACGAGCTGTTGATTGCTTGATTTTCGGCATTGAAGACAGAGGTATTCGACTAGGAGCTCAAGCTGTAGAGTTTAAGGAGCCAGAACAACTTCTCAAGTACTTTAAATCTGTCAAAGTGGGACAAGACAGGAACAATTCTGATTTATCAAGGTCAAAAGATAAGGACAAACGAGCATATCAATTAAGTAATACCAGCACCACGACTAGCGTTACTAGTAGAAGTAATCAAGGTCAGAAAAATTATTCTAATAATATGATCTGCTATAACTGCAAGGAACCTGGTCATCCATTTTTCCGATGTACAAAACCAAAAATTCAGTGCACAAAGTGTAATTTACGAGGCCATTTAGCCTCAGATTGTAAAGTTGCGGTAACGGCAAACAATAGTAATAGCACAAATAACGACAGTGGAAACAGGAAAATTTTACGTATAGAAAGCATGAGTGACACGAGTTCAAAGTACAAAATGCCTATACTGATAGATAGCAAACTATCTGATTGCCTGGTGGATTTAGGATGTGAAGGAACATTAATTAGACACACTGACGCTAAACGTCTCGGGTTAGACTGGAAAACGGTGAACGGTCCTTTACTATCGGGTTTTGGTAATATCCCTTTCCGTCCTTTAGGATCAGCTACGGTCACAGTAGATATTCAAGGTATAGTAGAAAAGGACGTGGAAATTTTGATAGTAGACGATGCTCTTATGAATTGCCCTATATTACTTGGCCATTCTTTTACTGAAAGACCGTCTATCAAAATTATCAAAACTGGTACCGACGTGATCTTTCAAAGAGCACCTGTAATCGGAAATTTGAGCAGATGCGACCTTACTTGCTACTCTGAAATAGGCATTCCAAGTGGAAAAATCGGAGTTATAGCAGTTAGGAATAGTGAACCATACTCCGGAAAAGTGTTTGTAAATGGGACAGTCAGAGATTTCGAAAATAAGGAACATTACTTATTGCCAGGAGAATATGAGCTTAAAGAAGGTTTAGGTTCCGTTTTGGTGCAAAATATTAGCTCTAGAGATATCTTATTTAAATGTGGTGAGTTAATAACGCGTAGTCTTAAGCTAAGCAAAGGCCTACATATCAATACAGTAAGCTCGGTGGACGAATCCTTCTTAGATGAATCATCATTGAATGTTGGAGAATGTTTAAGTAATGAACAAAAAGAAAAACTTAACCTTACTTTAAGTGATTACAAAGACTGCTTTTCTTCAAATTTAAAAGACCTCGGGTTCACTACTGAAACTGAAATGATAATCCATCTAGAAGATTCGGAGCCTGTTGTGTACAAGCCTTATAGGCTTTCTTACTCTGAAAGGCAACATGTCAGCGGTATGATACAAGACATGTTAGATAGCAATATTATAAGGGAATCCCAATCTACTTATGCTAGCCCCATTGTACTGGTAAACAAAAAATCCGGCGAGAAGAGGTTATGCGTAGATTATCGTGCCCTGAACAGAAAGACAAAGAAGGAACATTATCCGCTCCCGAGAATAGAGGATCAACTTGACCGTCTATCAGGTAGTTCTTTATTTATAGCTCTAGATTTATCATCTGGCTATTACCAAATCCCAATTGCAGAGGAGTCCCGACATAAAACAGCGTTCGTCACGCCTGATGGCCAGTTCGAATATAATCGAATGCCATTTGGACTGGTCAACGCGCCATCTGTGTTTCAGCGCACAATGAACAAGATTATTCAGAAATCTCCTGTACGTTCATATGTGCTAGTTTATATGGATGATATACTGATTCCATCAAACTTATTCGACGAAGGTTTAGAACGCTTAAAAGAAGTTCTAGAGTTGTTGCGAGAGAGTGGCTTAACGCTAAAGCTTTCCAAGTGCAACTTCTTTTATAGCAAAGTAGATTACCTTGGATATGATATAAGTGCCGAGGGGGTGAGGCCAGGCACAACAAAAACAGACGCGATTTCAAAGTACCCTCCTCCCCAAAATGTTCACGAAATAAGGAGATTTTTAGGACTTGCGAGTTATTTTCGCAGATTCGTGAAAGATTTTGCCGTAATAGCTCGTCCTCTTACTTACCTGTTGGAGAAAGACTCTGCGTGGTCATGGACTGACACAGAAATTACGGCATTTGAATCCTTAAAAAGGGCGCTAACAGAGCGACCAGTTCTAGCCATTTACAATCCACATGCAGAGACGCAACTTCATACCGATGCAAGCAAACATGGGGTTGGGGGAATTTTGCTCCAAAAATCAGAGTCTGGTTTATTCAATCCTGTAGCCTATTACAGCAGGCAAACCACAGTGGACGAGCAAAAATTTCATTCTTATGAATTAGAGACACTAGCCGTCATTTCTTCATTAATAAAATTTCGAGTTTACCTATTAGGCATCAAGTTCAAAATTTTAACCGATTGTAACGCTTTACGGCGTACAATGATAAAACGTGACTTGATTCCACGAATAGCTCGATGGTGGATTCAATTTCTTGAATTCGATTGTGAAATTGAGTATCGAGCAGGTGAGAAAATGGCACATGTCGACGCTTTGAGCAGGGGTCCAGTAGAAAGTGCCGAGTCATTTCTTAAGGAGCCCCACTTTCTTGATGTTCTCGTAGTTAATACGGAGGACTGGCTCACTACTGCACAACAGGCTGATGATGAAGTAAAGGGAATTTCAGACATTTTAAATGATTCTAAGACAAAAGATGTAGTCGATATATTTAATAACTACAAAATGAAAAATGGCATGGTTTATCACATAATTGGTAATGATATGGAACGCTGGGTGGTGCCTAGAGGTGCTAGGTGGCAAATCCTGAAAAGCAATCATGATGACATAGGCCACTTCGGGTTTGACAAAACTTTAGCTCGTATCCAGGCAACGTACTGGTTTCCCAAAATGCGACGGTTCATAAAAAAATACGTTGCTGCATGCCTCGAATGTGCGCATCATAAGTTGCCTGGTGGGCCTAAAGCAGGTGAACTGCACCCTATTCCCAAGGTCGATAAGCCGTTTCACACTATCCATGCGGATCACCTAGGTCCCTTTATCCGAACAAAACGTGGTAATACCTATATTCTCGTAATTATAGATGCTTTCACGAAATTCATCAGTTTATTTGCCGTTCGTAATACAAAGTCTGCAACCAGTATCAGGGCCTTTCGGCAGCATTTTAGCTATTTTGGAACGCCGACCAGACTGATAACTGACCAAGGTACAAGTTTCACAAGCGGATCTTTCAAATCATTTGTAAAAGAGACTGGAATGAAGCATATCTATAATGCCGTCGCAACACCTCGAGCCAACGGCCAAGTTGAGCAATACAATCGGACAATTTTGGCATCGTTAGGCGCAATGAATCATGATAAACCTAACGGCAAATGGGATGATCATTTACCGGATATACAATTAGGCATTAATACTACCATAAACGCAACAACTAAGAAGACACCATGTGAGTTACTATTCGGCATTAATGCAATAAATCCATCTCAGGGTTTGCTGAGCGCCGTCATCAATGAAGTTACACCCGAAGTCACTTCCAATGACTTGAACAGAATGAGGTCAGAAGCTAATAAATGTATTCAAACCCAACAAGAAAAAGATAAGCAAAATTTTGACCAACGTAGACAATGTAATAAACGTTTTGAGAAAGGGGATTTAGTTAGAGTAATAAGAGCAGTTACTGGTATTGAAGGTCAGTCGAAAAAGTTAGAATCTAAATGCCAAGGACCTTACAGAATAAAAAAAGTTATTCCTAACGACAGGTTCGTTATAGAAGACACTCCTATTACTAGGAAGAGTAGACCCTATGAAGCTATTGTGGCCATTGACAAACTATCACCTTGGCTAATCTTTGATAAGCCTATGTCATCGGAGAGCGATTGCGAGGGGCAATCTAGTAACTAGAATGAACTAAAATCACTTAGAGTTCAGGAAATTTGTCACGTTACTTGTATTAGCTGCTAATTAAATATGCGTGTGTCCTTGTAAAACTTTAAGCTGCTCTTAAGTACGAAGATATTAATTTGTTCTATTAGATCATAGTCATAGATCAGTTTTAGCTAAAATGATCAAAGTCATGGATCATTTTGGGACGTTAAATATTGACCATAGTCATGGGTCATTGTGAGTCTTATTTAGGTCAATCGCAACATCCCTTCAATAACCAAGGTCATGGGTTTTTGAAGCGCGAAGTTCAGTAATAGAAAAAAATGTTTGTAAGACCAAGTCATGGGTCATCTAAGCCTAGTATTAGTATAGTCCTTCAATGACCAAGGTCATGGGTCATCGAAGTCTAAATAATTAAGTCACTAGAGATATAATTCTTCCTGACCAAGGTCATGGGTCATCGAAGTCTAAATAATTAAGTCGCTAGAGATATAATTCTTCCTGACCAAGGTCATGGGTCATCGAAGTCAGAGTTTAATTGTGAATTTTATGTTTTTTTTTCCTGTTCTACTTGAATGAAGTAAATTCGGCTTTTGCCTATAGATTTCTTCATTGACCAAAGTCATGGGTCACTGAAACTTATTAATTATGTATCATAATTTAATAATATAGTATTTGATTATTGTAATAATTATATAAAATTATAATGATTCTGATAATTTGCATTTATATAATTTCATTGGCATTTATGAAATGATTAGTTAGAACACTATTTAGGGTTTTTGTAATTCTAGACTGTTTCCTATTCTCATTGTGTTCATCTCAAATCGATAACTGTAACGAGAGGACTCGTTTAGTTAACGGATGGCCGAGCTGTTAGCGTTTACCAAATAACCATGCATGTGTAAACATTATTTCTTAATTATTAGATCCCACAGACTACCCATTTACTATTTCCGTTGCTAAAACATTATGCAAGATATTGTCATTTCCGGTCGTGGTGAATTTATTAAAATCGTGTAGCATCCGTTTCCGGTTGCAATTCAATTTATTAAAATCAAAACCATATCCGGTTCCGACTTATCGCTTAATTTATGAATAGCATCTATTTTGACTTCCGATTTAATTTATAAAAATGACGTTTAACCACCGGGCATTCGTTGGCTAGACACGGTATCAAATAGTTGTGATCTTACAGTAAAAATTATCATATCAAAATCGCAGTCTTTTATTTTAGAACACCTAAGTGCCTAATAAGACATAAGTAGTACCTAAAAGTGAAGTGAACCAACATCATATCGACTAATTGTAGGTGATAAGTGCATCTTTAAGGGGCTATAGCTTCGTTACGAAAGGAGTGTCAACAACATTTATTCAATGATACACTCAGCCAATGGCTTAATAGATTTATCAGGGTTAGTTAAAGTAAAATCTCAACCGTTGTCAACCATTCAAAGAAGTGAGTTATTATTACAGAAAACCCTTGTGAAAAAGTTATATAGGCAACGCGCTCATTAAAAATTTAATGAGAAATTCTAAAAATTAAATACATTTATGTTACTTTCAAATCATTTACTGTTCTGTTCACACATCCTTAATACACTTCTAAAAAGTAATGCTTATTCTGTCTCTACCTGTCTGCTCTGCCTAGATGAAAATATGATATTATGTCACACATCGATACCTATATCACTAATATACTTACGATTAAGATGCATTATATTGTATACTCAATACAATAACATCAGCAAGTATTATAATTTAGTAACACCTCCGTGGCAGAGTGGTGACAGAGCTCGGCCCGAAACCCGAAGGTCTCGGGTTCAATTCTCAGGTCGGGCAGAGTGTGTTGTTGGATTTTTAGGCACTTAACCCAGGTTTGTTATCTTGCAATGCAATCTTGCAATCTTGTCAATTTGCATTTAGCAAGCCTGGTGATTAAGCCAATACCCATCAAATTGTAGCGATGACTTGATTTCAATGATGGAGGCCTTTGCCCAGCAGTGGGGCAGTATATAGGTTAATTACTTTACCTTACTATAATTAGTGTATGGTGATTAAATACACCTACCACTGTATTATTGTAGACTTTATTTCATGATGAAGGCCTTCGCTCAGAAGTGGAACAGTCAGTATATAAGCTAGTAACTTTAATTTTATAAAAGGAATGAGGAAACTACTCATTTTGGCCACCATTTGTAAAATAAGTGTTTTCAATAACATTTGTTCATGTTTGATAAGCAATTCACATAATGGGCGATGCCAGAATTTTAGAAGCTAATTATTTTTTTATATTTTTTTTAAAATATAGGCCATTTAAAGATAGTAATTTGAGTATTTTATTTTTTGTTTCAATATTATATCAGTTATGATTTTTTAAAGTTTTACCGGAAGTGACGCATTTGCTGGCTGTATCTTGAGCAGTTTCTTGGCCTTATAAATGGCTGGCAACTTTGCTACTGAAAAAAACTTGCAATCTTCAACATTGATTGATTTGCTTAAATGTCTTTTCCACAAAGTACTTTTTTATTGGTCTTATCCTATTCAAGTGTTATAGCTTGTTGTGTTATTCTTTTGAGTATTGTTATGACTATTAGCCTTAAATCTTCCTGATCTATTACCTGTACGTTAGTGCTAGCTTGCCCCTGGACTCTTAATTTCGATTGCATTCTTACGAGTATTTGGCTTAAATCTGACTGGACTTGATCAATTATGTGCGTTGACTATAGCTTGCCCTTAGACTCTCTATTTTCAATCAGTCAGACCAATTTAAACCGCTAGAAAATGGAATGCTTGGTAAATAATTGGCCCAAGCAAACTTTTCGTCAGGGTAAGAGAAGATTTGAATAAGAAATGGAAATTTTTAAAATTGCGTATTATATTGCTATGAAGATCATCTTGACGTGGGTCATCAATACTGTACTGTTTCCATAAATGAAATAATATATCAAAGACTCACATAATGCCTCATTTAATATAAAAATGGTTCATTTACAAAAAAACTTAAAACTATTTCAAGTGGAAGTTGATAAAGGATGCTGTTTTGATAATACTGATATTGGCAGTACATCGTCAATGGTAAGCATACACATGATATGATTTTTACTCCTTGAGGTTTTTATTTAATTTAATTATTTAATTATTTAATTTATTATATATTTATTTTATGAATACCTCTCATCTGTACATTTTTATTAAGTTCAATTCAAAAATCAAAAATATTAATGCGATTATCATAGGGCTTTTTGCTGGCAATCAGGGATTCCTTTATACACCATTTTGCACACTATTCCTGAAATTCTTTGGGTGCCAATTTCATTTTCTTTGGGTTTTTAAAAGTATATTTCGAATTTAATAACTCAGTCCTGGCACTCGATAGTTTTAGCTTGGTCCAATAGCATTCACCTGAAGTGGACAATGGTTGATCACTCTTTAGCAAGCCAAAACATGAGCAGAGAGTGTTTGTCACCTGCAATATAACAAAAACAAACTTACATAATATGGTCATTTTGCAGTTTATTACAATATTCCATTGGGATACCATACAAATTAAATAGGAAACAACAGGGAATCAGATGCATGTAGTGTAACGCAAGGTGTTAACAGCTGTTATAAATTTACTATATTCTCGGTGGCAAAGCAAGTAGTACAAGCCACTTGAAAAAATTGTAACCTGCTATTCTGACACACTCTTCCTGTCTACTTCCTTTACTATAAGGCAAGTGTACATCTCACATAACATAACAGCCGCTCAGTGAGCTGACAAAGAAACAGAGATTGAAAAGAAAGAAGTTACCTGCAGATGCTGCAGTCTTCACAATTTGTATCTGCGATTATGTCATCAGTTTCATTAACTTTGACTGTAACTGTGTACAGTTTATTGTGGATTCTGCTTTCTGGCACAGCCTTTTCAATGAAGACATCATTGGATCTGCTAATTTCAACATACCCTACA
Source organism: Udea olivalis (assembly GCA_947369235.1). Classification (NCBI taxonomy): domain Eukaryota; kingdom Metazoa; phylum Arthropoda; class Insecta; order Lepidoptera; family Crambidae; genus Udea; species Udea olivalis. The sequence continues at coordinate 24,312,482 of OX376340.1, forward strand.
GCTGAATTTAAGTGGGAGTCTCAAGATAACCTGTAAAAAAGAGGTACTTATTAAGAAGACTCGTAAATTAGTGGTTAGGTTAATAATATATTTGTATTTTGATCTTTGATCAAACATAAGACAACTTACAGGAGAGCTTTTGCTCCTCGTATTTCAGCTACATAGTGTTTGTTGCTTATTGCCGTATACTCCATGATCCTCACATCATCTACACTAGGTAAGTTGCGGGAGTCAGCTTTAACAAAGCTACTCGTATTTTGTAAAGTACTTGCCAACATTTTCTAAACGTTAGGCAGATCAGATATCCGTGAAGTAAAAGCAACAGTAACGTGTAGGCTGACAAGTTCAGAACCCAGGAGAATCCAGAGGGTCAATGTGAAGGCAGGCAATCAGCAATCCAAAGGCAGCAGGGTCGGTAAAAGAAGGTGAAATCAAATGAATAATATGACCACACCTGACACCAAGTATCAACTTTACTGTCCATTGACGTTTGGTTACAGTGTTGCCATTTGAAAAATAAAAAGGCGAAAAGATGTGACGTCATAAAGGTCAAACAAAAGACGTAGCTTTTTGCTCAAATGTCTCAAAAATACGAAACAAAATCAAAATCTGATCACTGAAAACTGTTCAGTAATGCTATTCCTTGCAAATGTTTTGGAATTGGGTATTTTTTTCATTATTCCGCATCGCCCATTGCAGACGCTTAATTTCACTACAGAAAATGAGGAAAACTTTTATTGTAATCAAAACAATAATTTGATTCCCGTAATAAGAGATTTTCAGCTGGGTTTGCTGTAGAAAAATCGTATGCGTTGAGTGGAATGGAAATCTATTTTACAGAGTTAAGAAAATGTCGTAAATTAGTTACAAAACACTGCAAGGAATCCGCGAATACGTCGGCATCGGCATTATAAACTTCTCTCAAAAGAGTCAAAAGTCAGTTGCTAGCATGATACGCTGATTACGGATAAAGTAACAATTGAATTACGATTTACTGTTACGGCTTTCGCCTGCTTCTTCGCTGCTAGGCTTCCAATTTGAGGATTGCAAGTTTTTTTTTCTAGCCGCTGATGGCTTTCACAAGTTCACCGGACAAGTGGGTGAGCGGAAGGCTCTCAACCCTAATATTTAAGTAACGTGCCTAAGGGCGCCCCAAGGGGGGGACACGAACCTCGGCTTAGAGCGTTACTGGGTGATAGCAAACGCACGTAGGATTGCAAGTGCTTCCTTGTGGCTTGCGCGCTGAGATAAGCCAATTCTCCATGGCCTCCCTCCACCCTCTCGGTTGTTTTACGCTTGAAGGGATCTTGATCTGGATATTTTCTGGTTCTTAGGAAAAAAAGGAAACCGTGTCGAGGATCCTGAGTGCATGAGGGCTGATACTGTTACGAAGTACTACTAAGTTTTTTCCAATCGTTTATTTAATTTTTGACAGATCACGCACATACATATAGTTTTGTAATAAATTTTGATACTACAGGGAATTCTGTACTTCATGGACGGGCTCCACCCACTTAGAGAAGTGTCATTCGTAATTAATGACCGCAGGCTATATAATATAATAAATCGATTATATTAATAAAACATACAATAAAATTATTGTGATTATATTTTATATAAAATTACGTAAAAATCTTTATTATTTTGCATTAAAATGCCCTAAAGGTCTCGGTTTTAATGCATAAATAATTTGCGTAATGAAAACAGTTTCATCGTACTCGTACCTAGTAATGGGATCGAATTTATTCCCTGCAAATTAATGAATCTAAAATAATCGTTTAGACTTACTGTAGTTGGTTCAATTAAAAAGCATGTGAATGAACTGCGGTACCTACTTGTAATGACATAAGGTACTGCTACTAGACACCCCTTCACTTCAAAATCCATTGGATATAATAAGACACCATCATCGAATTTATTAATATGGAAAAATACATTTAAAATTGCCAAAGAAAACTTTTAGTTTGATTATTTATGTATCTTACTTTGATTATTTTAGCATTTTACAATGCTTGTTTTTTTCTATCTTGAGATATTTCTGTATAATTCAATAACCCGTACAATTTATAGCAACTTTGGTTGAGAAACAATCTCCATAAATTTAATACAGCTGCCGAATAAAGAGTCTCCGAGTTAAGCGACGACAGAATCTTTGCGTCCGCTTCTAAGGTATATTTGGCTCAATTTCTCGGGGAGTTTTAGTAATACTATCAGAATATTTTTTCACCAAATATATATTAAGAAAGCTCCTCTTTTGAAAACACTTATCCAGAGCACGTATCACATTAATAAAATTTATGTCAAATACCATGGTGTCGAAAGACGAGTCCTTTCACCTAGTACGTTTTTTTTTCTTTTGGCTTACAAAATAAATGTAGGAATTCTTCGCCGGACCGAAGTATGGGTTTGATGGCTCACCACTTGCACGTATCCGCACTTACAAAATTAAAAAGAAACTCAATGTCAAAAGGTCATATTCATCATTTCGAACCATGTTGTTCTCAGATTCAAGTTCAACCTTTGAACAAAATGGTATCGCGATGTTGATTGGTTAAAGGACTCATAGTTTGGGTTTTATTCAATTTTGCCCAATGGCAAGAACAATGTTTCATGTCAACGTGTAATCGATAACAGATCTTGTAATAGAAACAAAACTCGGTTGATTCCAGTCCCGATCCAGATTCTCGCTGTGGTAGGTTATTCAATTTCTTAAATAATTCTGGATTTACCGAAGGTATTTTATTTTTCTCTTTTGACAGGCTTTAAAAAATGAAATAATGTAGAAATTATTGCGAGCTAACTCTTTTGCTAAACAGATTTTGCAAACTTCGCCGGTTTTTCTTAAACTCCACTGCAAACTTACCCAATGTCACTTGCTGAATTTTGCTGATCAGAGGTCATTTTTTTATTTGCAGCTCGTATTCATATAAATTCATCAGAACATATATTTTATTGCATTATGTTAAAAATATTATGATGTAATTTTTCACTTGATAACTATGCTTCAAAGCGTATCCTTAGCCTAAAAGGATCGAACCAGCCAGTCTGATATGTATCAAATGCTTCTAAGATATAGATGCTATATAACATGCTTTTGTTTTACAGTTTTGCTAAAATGGGTCGCAAATTCGTGATTGGTGGTAACTGGAAGATGAACGGAGACAAAAATCAAATTAATGAGATTGTCAACAATCTCAAAAAGGGACCTTTGGATGCTAATGCTGAGGTAAAATTGAATTTATAACTTTCTTTCAATTAATATTACATCAATTTAAAACAAATAGTGCAGTACTGAAAACATTTGATCCCGTTATGTATCTAAATAATACAAAGTTAATTAATAGAATAATTTCCCACTTTTATGAACACTGTACTTACTACTTTTTAATGTAATACAGGTAGTCATTGGTGTTCCCGCCATTTATCTGGCATATGTGAGAAGTATTGTTCCTGACACAATTGGAGTAGCTGCACAGAACTGTTGGAAAGTACCAAAGGGTGCCTTCACAGGTACCTACTAATAAACTACATCAATATTTATTTCATTATTGTGTTGTCATGTTTTGAATTTAGATTAGCCTCTTATCCTTAGAATGGCCTTAGATAAATAAATAAATATCTTTACTAAAGTAACCTTCCCGGAATCCATGTTACATCTCCTATTTCTAGCATGGCCATCCTGTTCCTTTTACTATCTCTGAGGTAGTGGAAGCACTGAGAGAGTGATGAGATTAATAGACTTGGATAAACGCATTGTCCTACTGCTAGCAAGAAGCCTAAAGCTAAACTAATGATTTGATATCATCATCTTGAGGATTAGCACTTGGCATTGGATTATTTGTCACACTTTCCAAATGCACTTTGGTGATCATCTGATCCACAATCTAAAACATCTTCATTCTACTGGACATATTAATAGTAAAATGATGAAGTTCATAACCTATGTAGTACTTTTTGATGTAGACCAGGTGGACTACATCAAAAAGTCTAAATACTATCATGGTAAATAGATTCCACCAAATATTGGTATTGGATTTTCCCTCTCACAGATATAAAAATTAAAAAAAATTGTGTGAATGTAGTTACTCTTAACCCTATATCTCCTTTTAGGTGAAATCTCTCCTGCCATGATCAAGGATGTTGGCTGTGACTGGGTCATTTTAGGTCATTCAGAGAGGAGGACCATCTTCGGAGAAAAGGATGACCTTGTGGCTGAAAAGGTCAAAACAGTTTTGTTGTGATAACCAAATAATTTAGTAGTCCTTCAAACTTAAGTCTATATCTTTGACATCTATTATTGAATTGTAAATTTAAAAGTTTAAATGTTTTTGTTAGCTTTTTTCTTTTCCTATTCTGATTAATATCTATAAATTCAGAAATAGAGTAATTGTACCCAACCAGTACGTTTTCCATAGCAGGTGGGTCTGCAGGCAAAAACTAATATATTTGACTTCTGTAGGTTGCTCATGCACTAGAATCAGGATTGAAAGTAATTGCTTGCATTGGTGAGACATTAGAAGAGAGGGAAGCAGGGAAGACTGAAGAAGTAGTCTTCAGACAGACTAAGGCTCTTCTGCCTGCTATTGGCAGCAATTGGGACAAGGTTGTGCTGGCTTATGAACCTGTATGGGCCATCGGAACTGGAAAGACAGCAACCCCACAACAGGTAAATTATCTTTTTATTTCATCTACATAGTTTGTTGTGTCCGAGAACTAAACTGGTTTGTAGCAATGTTTTTTTTGTATGATATATAATATTATTAAAGGTCTATTCGAGTTGTTAAAGACAATTGCATAAAAACATTCATGTGGGTATATTTTTAATAGTTTGACTGGAATACATGGCTCATTTTTCACAAAGCCTAGTGATTTTGTGCGAGATGTTTAAGTACTATTTGCTGCATACATACCACTTAATGTCCTTCAAAAGCTGGGAGATTATTTAGCAGATGATGTAGACACTATCTAAGTGAGCATTAGAATTTTAGCTGTTTTATACAGTCAGTTAGAAATTTGTGTTATTTTTTTGAGAAAACCTTAAAGCCTAAGTTAATTTTTTAAGCCTAAGAAAATTTCATTTTTGTCAAGTGTAAAGTTCGATTTTAAGTGTATTTGTACTAAATTGACTATTTTTCTCGCATTTGAAGTGAAAAGTAAAGTTTGCACCTCGAGACTAAACGCCAACTTATACCTTCGGTTTCATTGACTCCTTGCACGCTCGGGAGTCAAACCACCTCTGGTATGTTATGGCTTCGTTTAGTATCTCGATGTAAAATGTAGTATTGGTGGTCCAGGCGCAGGAGGTGCACGCGTCGCTGCGCGCGTGGCTGGCGGGCAGCGCGTCGGCGGCGGTGGCGGCCGCGCTGCGCATCCAGTACGGCGGCTCCGTCACGGGCGCCACCGCCAGGGAGCTGGCCGCGTGCCCCGACATCGACGGGTTCCTCGTCGGCGGCGCCAGCCTCAAACCCGAGTTCGTCGACATTGTCAACGCCACTCAGTAAATGAAAATCAGGATGCGTGAGCAGTCTTTTCTTGAGTAGATTTAGCGCGTTCCTACCAGTGATGTGTTCGTGCGTGGAAAAGTATTTGTTAGTTGTTTGTTTTTGCAATACGATCTAATCGCAGATATTATTAAATAACATTATGTAACTCAAACCCTTTCATAAAACAACTCAAAGTAAGTACATATATTGTTCATACAATTTATATCCTTTCTGTAGATTCCGTATCCGTATCCGATATCCTTATGTAAATATGTTTCCCTAACTTTGAAACTGGCAAATGCACAAACTGTGCAAGCCGTGTCAAAAAAAAACAACTCAAAGTCACTCAGCGAGCTATGAAGAGAGCTATGCTCAATGTTTCGCTACGTGATCGCATCAGGAATGAGGAAATCCGTAGAAGAACCAATAGAATCGCGGAGCTAGGAATAAAACAACTAGAAGTTCTTAACACACATTCCTCGCAACGCATCCTCTCACATCTCTGGTGACAATGCACCCTAATTTTAGAGCTGTTTTTAGAATTGATTTTTTTTATGAATTCTACTCAAATGTATGTTGCTGAGCTATCGATAGTCTTTGTAGTCATCAGTTTTAAAGCACACTCTCGATACTTTATAATGATTGTTAGAGAAAATTCTATCGACAGTATTGCTGCTCAACTGGGCGCTATCGATATACATCGACTATCGTTCGACACACTAATTAATAAGTACATGAAAAGTAAAATATCTTTGATAATGTAAAAATGAACTCAATTGAAATTCGTATTTCGCTTGATGTTTTCGGTACTCACTGCTGGCGCACCTCTATGCTAATTTAGCAATAAAAAAAGATAATAAACATTTATGAATGTCGAAGAAAGCGTAGGGATACCGCAGTTTAATTGTAAAACTATGGTGATATGTATGCTGACATGTTAAGACTATTTGCAAATGTATGACTTACTGCTCATTGTGTGTTATTTAGGCAGTAAATTGTTTGATGTTCTATAAATCTTGTGATAAGAGTAGTAACAATAGTCACTGAAGTTGCGTAATCATAATCAATATGGAAATATAAACAAATATCTCTTGCTGAATACAAAATTAAATTCTTATATTGTTTTTAACTTTACACTGGTTGCGCAATCTCTTCAATTATATTTATCAAAGTTTTAATTTGTTCTTTTAAGTAGTAAATTTCAACAAACAGTTTTATTGACTGATTATTACCATGTTTTTTATTTATTAGATTGGTTACTACATATTTACTTTTAATATTCTGTTTGGAAAAGTTTACAATAAATCACATTAATCTAAGTCTATCTTTGATTTATAAAAATACTTCTTATTAATCGAATTAACAAAGCAATACTTGATGAATCGACTGGGCCGTTGATGCATTGGCAGCGATGCTGCCATAAGCACCGGGGTCGTGGGTTCGATCCCCACCCATGACAAACATGTGACGACCATTTGTGTTTGTTGTGTGACTGGGTGTTATTAATGTTATCTATAAGTACTGAAATATTATAAGAGGAAAAATTTGTTAGTTTGTATTGAATAGGCTCCGAAACTACAGGACCGATTTTAAAAATTCTTTCACCAGTATGAAGCCACATTATCAGGGAGTGACATAGGCTATTTTTTTTTATTTACACTATATTTTGACGGGAAACAGTGTACGCGGGCGAAGCGCTAGTTATCAATCAAAGTAAGTACTTACATATTTCAGTACAAAGATAGAAACTAAAAAAAATCTACCTGATCCTAGGGACTCCATCGGGATCAGCATTCCTAGGATCAGGGCAATTTTTTGTGTAGAAAATAGTGCATTGTTATTATGCTAAAAATAAAAATTCACTTAATATTTTAGTATGTTTACACACCCACATTATGAGTACAAGCTCTGCTAGTTTTAGATATAGATAGATAATCATAGTGTAATTTGTCCTGGATATTTATTTATTTTTGATTATTCAATACAATTATTTTATGTATCGCAAATCTTTCGACTAATGGCTATATGGCTAATGGATAATCAAATTAGTTAAATCCGTCAATCTAGCGAGTTGTTTAAGTGGAAGCTGCAAACTGCACAATAGTGTTCAGTATGCAAACCAATGGTTTATCCATGACAGCTATATTAAATCTGTAGTCTGTTATAGCCAGGTATTTTGTTTTTAATTTAATATTTTTTTATTTCTACCGATAGTGCAAAAGGCCACGTAGTTCACGAAAGTGGGATTATATTATTTTTCAATTTTAACGTACTAAAATGATAACATGGTTAGGGCAATGCAAATGAAACACGTTTTAGATCCATAATTAATAGTTATGTATGTCCCATTCATAAAACCGTAGTACAAGTGTATATATAACGACGTATAAACCTTACAAAATAGATACGAGCTAGTAAACTATTATTGTAAAATTCTAAAATTAAAAAGTTTAAGCATAATCATCCCTTACATCTCGTACAAAAAGGCAATATAAAAATATAACTCGATAGAAAGGACCATTTCGCCCCTAATACACAATTTTGACACAGTTAATAAGAGCTAAAGCAGTACCGAATCTAACTAAGTATTCATCTGGATATTGTGCAAATATGTGGTCGACTCAAAACCCTTATTTTGATGCGTTCTTTAATTTGAGGTACCTATTACTTGTTTTTTTCTTATAATGCAGCGCACGCCGGTAAACAAGCATCACATCTCGCCCGCTTTTCTCCGTCTTCATTTACTTAAACTCGTACTACTATTTTTCACAGAATGTTTCTTTCAATCATAGTGAAATGAGGCCTTTAACACTATACAAATAATAGTGTAGCTTTCTGTTAGTAAACGACTTTTTTGATCGGATCAGTATTTCCGGAGGTTAAGTACTACAAAATAAACAAACCTTATTTTGTAGGGGTAACCTCCGGAAATACTGATCCGATCAAGCTTAATTTTCAACATCAGCAGATAAAAAACAAGCTCCGGTCTTAAATCATACGAGTTCAAGCAGCTGTATACTACGCAATACACTCGTGGCATTTTTAAAAAGATCGCGGACAGCGCTTGCGTCATATCGATCTGCGTCGAAATGACACTTGCGATTGACAGCACTGCGATGCCGCCTTAGACGTGCAACTGTGTGCGTGCGTTGTTTCGCAGGTTTGTAGTAGGTAGCTTCTTTACTGCTTTAGCTCATCATATTATAAAGAGGTAGGTAAGCGTTTGTGATTGTGAGTATGAATTTCTATGTAGGTAATCTCCGAAACTACCAAAACCGATATATAGGCATAATACATTTTTCAAAAATTTAAGAGGTCGACCCAAGAAGCGGTGGCTCGACGTCGTTAAGGGTGACATGCGTGCCAACAGACTGACCACTGAGGATGCACAAGATCGCGCTAAGTGGGCCAAGAAAATAAGAAAGGCGGACCCTGGGACCCCACACACTAGTGTGGGTTCACAACCGGGATAGACCGCACGGATGATGATGATGACATTTTTCAGAAACGTTTGGTGTCCGTATAAGAAATTTTGATATGTAACCCAACGTGTGGGAAAAAATAGTCCACGCGGGCGAAGCCGCGGGCGGAAAGCTAGTTTAACATAAAAATAGTTTGTGGGCATTTGTATATCACTGTTCTATGTTCAATAAAACCATCTAACCTATTCTGTGCTAACAGTTATGTAAGACGGGAACCCGCTTATTCATAATAACGCAATCAATGCTTTAGCTACTGTTCAGTCACTTCTGTATCGCAAAGTTGATAGCGTTAATAATGAAATAGGTTAATTTTCAAACGCAAAAGCCCCAATACAACATTACTATTTACTAGATTCTTTATGCGATATCCTCGTATAATTCGGATTGAAACTTCCCACTGTGTGTATACTATATTTTTTCATGCCATTATCAAACTTAATAAAATTTATCAAAATTGATGAAACCATTCAACAGATCTCGAGGTACAATCATCCAAACTTCTGAACATCGCAACTTCGCATTTACAATATTGGTAGCATTAAGTTCTACCTAAACATTACTATTAAAAATATTGTTGAAGCAGAGGTAGATACTCTGTGGCCATGCATTACTTAACTGACTAGTGTACACGTATCTAATTTCAAGTCGATTGCTGTCGATTTACGGTTCCCACGTTCAAGTATGAAATAATAAAATGTATACGGATATATTTTATTCTTTTTACTGTGAGTTATTTAAAGAACTTGGTACTTTTTTTTATAAAGAGGAGTTGTTGTTATGTCAATACATGTTTGTTACTTATTAAGACATGTAAGAATAAACAGACTATACCTACTATGCGCTTGTGCGCTTGCTCGATAAAATGTTACATCAAAACGCTCGTTGGTTTTCAAAATCAAGTTGTAAAAAAACATCTGGCGTCATGTCAGTCGTGTTCGCAATGTCGTAAAGTTGGTAACGACGAATGCTCGATGATCTGATACAAGTGAATGGTCTATAGTTTGTCCAATCTAAGATGATAATTTTGACAGTTCACGCCTATGAAGTATAGCATTTTTTTCGGTAAAGTGTACTACAATAATATATCGTACTTATTGACGGTGCCTTGCAAACGATTAGCAATAGAAAATAAAAAATTGGTTATGAATTAAAATTATTCTAACATTAAATTTAAGGTTATAGGCGGTGGCTAGCACAACATTTTATTTCAACACAGTTTAATTTTTATTAGTAGGTACCTATCAAAGTTATTTGCAATCCATCATCCAATTAATCTTAAAAACATTGATTAAATATAACAAAGATTTTGAAATTAAATATCATTCGATAGTGCGTTCGTGAACAAGAATTGATAATAAACATAGGGGTAATCTTCTAGTCACTTATATTATTACGATATATTCGATAGTGACGAAAATGATTATGAAAGTGATTTTTAAGGCTGTGCATTATTAAATGATAAATAACTGCAAATCCTAATACCTACCTCATTTAATTCACTGATATGTTTTATTCATTTAACTATCTCTTTAATGCACATTAAAATATTCGAATAATGACCTACTTTTTTATCTATATAAAATAATATTCTATGAAATAATAAATCGATAATCGAAAAGATTCACTAACGATTATAAACTACCCCATCGCTTTTGAAAGTTGTCAAAATTTTCATCTTAAATTGGACAAACTATAGTCTATCAGCACCTTCAGAAAGAAAGAAACAAAACTATTCCGCACTGACCAAGTATTTTGATGATTATATAAAGAACTCAATTGTCGGTTCCATCGAAAACAGTAGAGCCGACGAAGGGCAGTGGCTTCACTATTGGTCCTCCATAGGAGAGCACGGTCTTCACAGGGCTGAACCACGAGGCCAGGAAGGAGAGCATGAGCAGCCAGAAGCAAATCTTGACGATCCAGTCCAATACGTAAAGACTGAAACAAATTTAATTTAATTATGTCAATTGATTTCGTATGCAAAAAAAAAAAAATGGTATGGGACTGACAAAGGAGATGACCCAAAATGTATGGAGTCTGGGCCAGGTCTAAGTACACCATACCAAAAAATACGTGGAACAGTTTTTTATGTTTCCTAACATTCGAAAATGCACTCATCACATTACAATTTTTTTGACGAACTTATAGCAGATTGCACGTATATTTTGTAAATTTTGATATGAAGATCATAAAAAAAGTAGTGATGCGCACGACTCATCGATAAACTATTATTGGTTCTAGATGCCGTTGGTGGGTAAAGTTAACTGGAAATGAGGACTTGGCGTATTTACCTATGCACAGATTAAATGAAAATAAGTTCATAATATGTGTCCCGGGCCGGCCAATGAAGAAAAATGCTGTGAGGGGCTGGAACTGCGCTTTCATCCCTCAACGGAGCGCAGCTTGCAATGCAGTCTTTACAGACCGCAGCGGTAGTCTACTATTATTATTTCACTGGAACTATAGGTACATGTTGATTTCGATAAATAAACGATTTTTATAGCGTATATTTATTCAGATATTTCTTCAAAATTTCATGGTTAATAACGTTAGAATAGTTCAAAACAGGATTGCCACCATGTCAATAAGGTAGATGGTAGCAATCCCGTTTTGAACTATTCTAACGTATACCTATTTATTTATTCTTATACGACTGAAATTGACAGCTACGCGTAATCACCCTTTTTTCGATATCGATAAGTAGGCATAGTATGGATTTTTAAAGCCCTAGTGTCAAAACGTGTGGCAGTTGCTTGGCTGATAGTGGTACCTACCACTATTTTTAAGGTTGGGACAAACTGTTCCTAATTCGGTTTAGTGGCTTGTAGGGAAGTGCCAATTCTTAAAACGTAGTGATTATATTATCTTTGATGCAACACACAACAAAAAACATCATGGCGGAAATGTGTCAACACTGATTACGCGGTGTCGATTTGACAAGACTACAAGGAAAACATGGAGGTTATTTTAACTGAAGCTAACGAACAACTTTTGTGGTTACTGTTGCCTGAGTTTTAAGTACGGTTGCCCAGCATTGGCTCATAAATAACCAAACACTATTCATACCCAAAAAGTATATTTTGAAGAGTGGGTCTAGGTTAAGCTCAGACTGACTAGAATAATCGCTCACTTAAGAAACAATTTAATATTATAAAATAGATGTATGCAGTATGTAAGAACAGAACAGAATACAGGTGTAACAGGCCCACCTGTAATGACTGGCTAAAACAAGTTTTCAATAGCGTTTTATAAACTCGTTTATGGAAGAGCTTGTAGGCGCGCATAGGCACAGCTTGTGCCACACGTGTTTCTCGAGCGTTGAAACGCTTGTGAGCTCTTATAAGCGCGAGCCGCTTACCGACATCACTACCGGTTCCAGCGAACATGCCGCAATAAGACCGTGTACGCGCGTTAGGTATTTGACAGCGTGTAATGTAGCGCGCGTGTTAGCCCGTATGCCGAAACGACCTTATACGCGAGAAAAAAAAAGCCAATCTGAAACCCCTCATAAGAAATAGGAATGTTAAACACACATTACCCGTATCACATGGCCTTTAACCACTTTTCATGTTATTTTCTATTGTAGAGTGGTAGAGTCGCATTTTGTTTGTATACTGTTTATTTACAAATCCATATTATTATGGTATTTACGTCTATTATTAAGTATATTTTGCTGTAAATTTAACGATTTGAAAGTACTGATACAGTCTATTTGAATAAAGTTATTTGAGTTTGAGTTTTAGTTTTGGAAATATCATTTTTGACTCTTAGCTTTCACCGTCCCTTAAAATGCGCTAACTAAGACAAATTTACCAAAAGGTCCGAAGGCCTTTCCCTTTTGAGCAATAGGTACGGTTAACCCTTCGGAAGTTCAATAAAAGCTTACTATAAAGCAATTTTGATTTACCCATATTAATAACATGTTTTTCACACCACATGCTCGACAATGCCGAATTAAATGTCATGTAAACCTTACCGAAAGCAAGACATTATATCTCTTGGCTTTAGCCGGGTTATAATGTTCTATTATAACCCGCTGGACCATAATGTGATTTTAACTTTCATAATTCTTATTGCTATGTCTATAAAGTCTAATTTTACTAAACAGAATGTGTCCTCAGCGGCCGCGGCCAAATCGATTTTCGAAGACCGAGGCCGTGGCCCACTAGATTCGCACTGAGACGAACTTCATTTGTTTGTCAAATCGAGTAGGCCATGCCAGCTGAAAGAAGTTGCTATAGCCGTAGCTAGTAGTAGATACTACTAGCTTTAGAAGATTCTATAAATATTTCAAAGAAAAAATAAAAAATGTCTAGTGATGAAAGTATTTTGACTTCAGAAGCTATTAAATTAGATGCCATAGGCATTGTCAATAATCTACTCCCAGAAAAGTCAAAGGAAAAATACCTGAAAACGTTATCTTTCCATAATTGGACTAATGTCTCCAATATCAATTTGCACTTTTAATATGCTGTAATAAACACTATCTACTAAGCCTGGTTTTTTATTGTCTCGCATAAAGGGAGAAAAGTAGAGTATACACCACCGGGATAAAACTGTTTTTTTCTTGGGCGCTTGAATCCCTCACTGCACTCAGGACTCGATCTTAATTCCCTCGCTGCGCTCGGGAGTTAAATTTGGAGTCCTTCGTTACGTTCAGGATTCAATGTAGCGCCCGTGACATAAAACAGTGCTTTATCCCCTTGGTGTATAATCTACTATTACGATTTCTAAACATATTTGATTTGTTTTAAATGGTGTTATTGTAAAACTTACTATAATAAAAGTTGTTCAAATGATTATTAATATGGTGTATCTCTATACTACTCGTACTTAAAATTAAAAAGAGGAAATATTTGTTTGTTTGTTTGTATTGAACAGGCGCCAAAACTACTGTGACGATTTTTGAAATTCTTTCACCAATACTATGTTACATTATCAGCGAGTAACAAGGCGCTGACGGACAGCTGCTGCTGTAGTCTATACTTATAATTTAATATAAAGAGGAAGGATTTGATTGTTTGTTTGTACATAATAGGCTCTGAACTCTGAAACTACTTGACCGGTTTAAAAAATTCTTTCGTCAATATGAAGCTACATTATCAGGGAGTGACATAGGCTATATTTTATTAAGATTGAACAAAACATTCAGTGAAAAATAATAGTACCTACATATTAGCGTAAATCAAGTCGGAGGAACGCGGGCTAGATGACAATGTGCTGCTTTACCGACGACGCAGCGACGTGCAAATATAGTTTGTCCAATTTAGGATGATAATTTTGACATCTTTCAATAGGGATTGGGCAGTTTAAAATCGTCTATGAATCTAGACGATTTTTCGATTTTTTTATTTCATAGAACTTGTAATCGTTTGTTTAAGTAGTTAAACAAAGAAAATGTTGCAATAAAGAGATAATTAAATAAATAACAATATATTAGTAAATTAAATAAGGTAGGTACCTATTAGGATTTGAAGTAATTTATTACATAAATGCACAACCTGAATCACTTTCATAATCATTATCGTCATTATCACTAGAACAATTACTGTGTCAATTAAATTCAAAAATGGTCAAATTCATTTGAGGTTGGTATTGAAGTCCATACTAAACTCAAATGGATTTGACTTTATTACGAGTATCAGTTAATTTGATTAGGCTATTGAAAAGTACCTACTCTTAAGTGTGGTCTATTTGAATAAAAATATTTTTTACTTTGTCTTTCATGACTAGCTGCGTGTTGTCGAACTCCTAGAAACATCATATACCTAATTTTTAGGAATAATCGTATGATAGATAATTACTGATCAAAATTATACTGTATTGAAATAAAATATTTTGCGAGCCACCCTTATTCTTAAATTTAAATGTTAGATTAATTTTATTCCACAACCGTTTTTATATTTTCTATTGCTATTCGTTTGCAAAGCACTTCACTCAGTGGGCGGTACCCGTCAATAAAGTACGATATATCTGTCTGTAGTATACTTTACTGAAAATAATGCAATACTTCATCGGCGTGAACTGTCAAAATTATCATTCTAATTGGACAAACTATACTTTAGACAGAACGAAGTCCGTCGAGGCCCGCTAGTAATAATATTAACAATCATCATTGATGGATTAGATTACGTGCTTGTTTTGCAAGCATCTGAAGGCCTAATGATAGGGGGGGCCTAGGCGCTGTGAACAGCATGTGACGGCGCGATGTGCGCGTGCGGCTCGATGATTGCTTTCTTATTTTGATCGCAACTCACAAACAACGCTGCGGTACGCGATATGCGACATCGGCGCGTTGGATACATGTTCCGTTCGTTGAATACATGTTCCGTTTACATGCTAATGTGCTCATACGTCGCTTTGGTGGTCTTATATAATGATACTCACAAGTTGTGATAAGCCCTGTTCATCGGCACTTTGGCTGGGTCTTCTTTGAGGCAATACATGCGGCCTCCGTTCACGCATTTGCTCATGTACTCGTTTCGGTCCGCGTCGGTAATGTCCGTGTTGAAGATCACCTTCTCTTCCTCGTCCAGAATCTCGTGTATCCTGTCGTAGTTATTGCAAGGGAATGACCATGCCCGGGTCGTGAAGTATTGGAGGACTTCCAGGCCCTGGCTAATCCTTTCTTGAACTCTCACCATGCTGTAAAAAAGATAATTTATTTAACTTACATGCACAAGTGTTAAGTTTGTATTTAGATGAAAAATATAAAGTGCGGGTTCCTGATGTTTGTGCTTTGTAGCTATAGCCACCCACACCAGAGCGACACAAGCAGGAGCTACGCGTCACGGAAATGAAGATGCTGCGGTGGATGTGTGGAGTCTCACGGAAAGATCGCGTGCGTAACACCCATTGCACATCCGCGGCACCCTTCGTGTTGCTGACATCGCGGACAAGCTGCAGGAGTGCCGCCTTCGTTGGTATGGTCATGTCTCACGTAGATCGGCAAACTACGTGGGCAAAAAATGTCTGGCCATGCCGCCCCCGCCAGGTACCGGTAGAAGAGGTCGACCCAAGAAACGGTGGCTCGACGTTGTTAAGGGTGACATGCGTGCCAACAAACTCACCACTGAGGATGCACAAGACCGCGCGAAGTGGATCATGAAAATAAGAAAGCCGGACCCTGGGACCCCACACACCAGTGTGGGTTCACAACCGGGATAGACCGCACGGATGATGATGACGATGATGCCCGAACGACCAGTGTCGGTAGCGCCTTAAGCTGAGGCCTGGTCCACTTTGGGGCGCCTTAGGCACGTTTCTGAATTTTGTAGAGCCTCACTCTTAAGTTGGGCACAGAGTGCCTACTCACTCAAATTGTCTTAATTAATATGAAAACGAAGATAATTTTAACAACCGTCATGTATGTTTATACTGTTTATTATAATATACACCATACCTACACAAAATAAAAATGTAAGAATATCTTAATGTTGTAGATTATTTTGTCATATTAGTTTGACCAAAACTACGGGCATTTCGTTCGCGAGTAGGCCCCCAGATCACGACTTGAACAAATAACGTTAGGCGACAGTGGAGTCGATGGTTCTGTGCACGAGTACCTACTAGTATGAAGGGGGGTTCATGAACAATATCACCGATTTGGCTCTAAATTCGCTCTGTGTGCCTTCTTACTCCGCGTCTGAGAATATAGTCCACTCCGCAAATAAAAAGTCCGCCGCCGACTTGCCACGGACTCAATGTGCACGGAGTGCGATCGTTTGTTGTCCAAAAGTTTTTAAATATTCTAAGATTACGCTGTGCTGTAATTTTTTTACATGAAGATTAAGAAAAGGAGAAGACGTTTTAAATGAGAATACCTACTGGGTACATCGATTTATTTCGAATCGATTATAAACGTCGACTTAAGTCCGCCGTGTGCGTTGACTGTTCATAGTTCGTTAGTTCCATTTTTTTCGCGTATCTTTGTCCGCTCCGCTCCGTCGGCATCCGCGGCTATTCGGCGGACTTTTAGTCTGCCGTGTGCGTTGTCCGATACAGTTTGTAAGGGATTTATTTCAACGGCCAAAAAAGTTGGTCGCAAATAATCCCTCGTCTGCGCAGGCCTTAAATAATGAGTACTATAGTTAAATTAATAATAAAAAATTACTTACAATCGCTTCTGTCCCAGAATGAACATCAAGAAGTCGATGATGTATGCTGGGACCAGGTGACAGAATATGCGCTTGAACTCGTGCAGAGTCTTGTTGGTGGTGATGTCTCCCTCGGGGTACCACAGGGGCCACTCCAGCGGGTACTTCCGGCCGTAGTCCTTCGCCACTTGCAGGACCTCGCCCCACGTGGTTGGCTTTTGGTGGCCGATGTTCACGTTGTATACGGGAATCAGTTCAGACCTGAATTTGTTTATTAATTAATCATTACATAATTATAGGTTTTTTGTTGTTCTTAGAATCCCCTGGCAGACGCAGCTTAGCGCAGCCATAAATAATCTATACATATTCTTTGGCGCAGCAAAATGTGGGTTATTATTTGAGATAATAATATTTAAGATTCATAGTACATTTTTTTTTGTATAGGTACTGTTTGTATAAGCGGGTCTAGGTACTCGTCCCTTTATTCATGAAAACTTAAATAATGCTAATGGCACTACATTACCATCATAGTGGTTTTTTATAAAAAAAAATGTTCAGTTTCACTTAATTTTATATTTTGTTTTGAAAATAAATTAATTCTGCGATGGCACGAATAGCTTTGGTCTGTCTGTCCTATAGCATAAAGATTTATGGGTTAAATAAATAAATATTTTTTAAGGAAACGATTCTAGAACTCATACGACCATTCACAAGAAATTCCAGCAGGAAAAATAAAAGAAAAAAAACGTAGACTAACTTTTCCTTCTTCGATCCTTCGATCATGCCGATGGCGATGATGGCGTTGATGGCGATGTCCACGGGTATGACCTGGGCGTAGAGACTGCCGTCACAGATCATGGTCCGGATAACACCCTTGCCAGCGCCCAGCATCAGACCAACTGGGCCGTTCAGACTGTCCACCCAACCCGGTAAAGGCTCACCGTACGTTGGGCACACTGCAAAAACGTACTTCAAGGGTAATGTGTAAGTGAGACGATATAATTAGAAGATTACAGTTTAAAATGTTTTAATGTGGACGGCTTCTTCAGTCAACTTCATAGTTACATGATTATCTTTTATCAAAAAGATGAGATTCACATTTAATAACTACTAAACTGTAAGAAAAATTAAAAGCTAAAATATCTCTAACTACAGAACACACACTACAGATTCAGTAATGGACGGTACAGTAGGTACAATTTGATTTCAATTAGTATGGATCAGTATTATTAAAGAGACACCATTTTGTGCAGTTATTGAGAAACTTGTATAACAAAAAAGAAATATTTGTGATCCGTAACTGACGTCAATCGGCGACGTAATACCTACCAGTCAAATGCATTAAATACCTAATCATTATTCTGACATTTGAGGAACTTAGAGCATTGTTTATCGATCACTGGTGACCCTAATGGAAAGATTCTATAGAATTGACAAACAAATAAAAAAACATTTAAGTAATTTACTTTTATATTTTGGTTCGAAATTATGCACCCAAGTTTTTACTTACGGCGGATATAATGCGATACTGAATATATCGGTGGGCCAGAATTTGCCCATACACTAACTAAAGAGATTATTTATCGGACATGACATGGCGAGTGGAAAAAAATGCTAAAAGCGCGCTACTCGTACTTGTCCTCTTGTCAGAAAACTTACCAATGCTGGGTCTAGCAATAACCACAGGTAATTCCGGGTTAGCTTTCTCAACGACGTTCTCAGCAAGCCGCTTGGAGTACGTATAGCAGTTCGGGTGGGGCCCTAGCAGCGACGGCGTGAGTAAGGCCAGCTGCTTGTCGTCCATCCATTCGATCAGCCGGATCACATCCTCAGGTTTGGCAGGAGGTGCGTGCATCTGTAATCAGCGTAAAATTTGCTTACTTGCGCAAAGGACAGGGTTGCCGAAAGTTATAATTCCCGTCATGGCAAGGGCCTGCGCGTTGAGGGAATTCAGGCCCAAATGGGTGGTATTATGAACCCCGCGGTAATGCTACGTTACCTGTGCGCAGAACCATAACCTTCACTGCCTAGCGATCTTTATACATGACGGGATCTGTATTTCTATGGTTTTATTTATGAATTTATGTAGATCTTCACTTCAGTAATCTGTTAGGGATGTAGTTATTAGGGCTAAGTTAATGACGATGCCGGCAATTAATGTACCGGTGATGAAGTAGGAAGTACAAATTTAAACATTTCTTGCAGGTGTAGCAAAGCAATTAGTTTGTCTACTGCAGTTATCACTCAGATATTTTATGTCTTCTTTAGGTTAAGTGATAAATATTAAACAGCATCACTTACGAGTGAAATAACGAAAGAAGCACCACAAATATCCAGACTTAACGCAAATATGTTTAATCAACAAACATCGGTGCTGGTGACCACGAATAAATACATATGCGTGTGTTTAATTGAATACTTGAATTTGTTCATGATTTAGTTTCTTATTTTATGCAACAATATCATATAAAAAATCTTACCCTTTCGTCTAAAACCTCGTAGTCAGGGTAACAGAAGGCTGTTGAGAGATGAATGAAAGCGACCAAGTTTTTCAGCCTTGTAGCAACATTCAGTGCCCTGAGGGTGCCTGAAGTGTTCATGTCTACACAGTCCCGAAGAGGCGCCTCCATCTTCAGGGTAGCCGCAAAGTGGAAGATCACGGACACTTCTTCAGCTAACTTCTGTATGTCAAGTGGCGACAGGCCAAAGTCTTCAAACAATATATCTCCCTGTAAAGGCTTCAGCTTATTCAAAACACTAGGGCGCTGGCTTCGGATACGGTCGAAAAGCTGTAAAAACAATTTACGATGAAATTAGTTTTTTTTTAAATCAAATGTTCTTTTCCTAGTGTTACTTGCACCTACTTGGTTTATTTCTTATGTGGTGGATGCATGATGATCGAAGAGACTTGTTTTTAAGCGTTTTTAGATCTCGGCCCGAAACTCGGAGTTCCCGGGTTCAATTCCCAGGTCAGACAATGTGGGTTTTTTGATTTCTCGGAACATAGCCCGGGCTTGTGATCGATCACCAACCCACATTTGGCAAACGTGGTGATTAAGCCAATTTACACCATTGCCTTATCAGTTCAATGAAAGGAACTTACCGGTAAGCGTTGCATGGCATCCAATCGCTGGGTCACCGACTTGCCCCTCTTCGGCCTCATGATGACGTAGATGTTCCCGATGTCAGGCACTGAGTAAAGCAGCTTCTCAATAAGCACCTTGCCCATGAACCCGGTGCCGCCGGTCAGCAGGACATTCCTGCCGTTGTAAAAGTCTCTTATCGACGGAGACGCCATGTCTGCAAACAATTTTGTTGCTTTATTGACGGAGAATCAATACTGAAACGCAAGGTCTGTGTAAAGTATTCTCAGTAAAGTGGTGTGCATTACCAGACTTGTGTTGTCAGAAAGAGCTTAAAAATCTTAAAATTGTTTCCGGAACCGGGGCTAGTGCCAAATTTTCATTTTGGTGGCATTTCAAGGTACGCACAGTCCGCCTACATCTGGTCGCTTTGGAAATCTATGGGCGAAGTCTATCCGAAATTAGGTAGCTTTTTAATCATTCCTACACTAACATCATTATTATGGCTGAGCATTAATCAATAAAAAAGCATTAAAAGATTTGGATAAGTTCTAAAAACGAGGTTCCAGGCTCAAACGTTCTGTAACTACCTACACTTTTTCATACTTTTAATACGCAAGTGTTAACTAATACGAGAAAACATGTAAATCGTGTGTGTCTAATACGTGTTAATCTACGGCAGCAAAAACTCAGCTCGTGTCATAATAATTACATTTAAATAGTTGCATAGTCATGGAGAAAAATATCTTACCAGCTAAATTACTCTCTCACAGTTGAAGAGGTACGTACCTACCTATTTTAGAGGTTATAATAACCCGTTTATCCTCCTGCATATTAAAAATTGTTGCATTCACTTTGCTCGTGAAAAATGTGACAATTAGCGGGTTTCTCACAGTAGGTGCCGAGTGAACAATAGAGAGGTGGTTTCATTACATTTTAAAAACCGAGATTTTCTCAGCTTTATGAATTACTGGGTTCTGCCTGCGGTTTTGTCTGCGTGGAATAGTTAGTGATGATAGATATATGCCTTTCTCGATAAATGGGCTATCTAACACTAAAATAATCAGACCAGAAGTTCCTGAGATTAGCGCGTTCATGCAAACAAAGAGACAAACTCTATTAGTAAAGATTACTAAATGCAAACCAACGAGGTATCTTTAGGTAGGTATGTTAAGATGTTTTTTTATACATAATTACCCCCATGTATTTTCCGCGATTTTTAGTAGTTCTAGTCATGATTTTTTCACAAGCTTTCGATCTGGGTTGAGACTGGAGTCACTTTTTGGTCTCTCGAATAGTTGAGGTAATTAAGTAAGTACATGTTTTTGGTCACTGTGGCTTGAATAGTTGAGGCACACACCTAATTTTTTTTTCATTGGTTTGTGATTACCTAATAGGCGTACCTGATTCAGAAGCACTTACAGCCATAGCACTGAACAAAGGAAAAAAATAAAAACGAAAATGTGTGAAATACTGTTTAGAGGGCCTTTTAAAAGAAAGTTACTTACATAAACTTTCTAATCCAAATATTTTTCAAAAACCTCAATATTCTATCGATTGATATTCATCATGTGAATTTCAACGAGGTTTTTCAACGGCATCATGCCTAAGTTTTTCAACTGACCAGTACTTTGCAAGGAGCCTCCTCTATAGGAGGCTCCTTTTTTTTCTTTTTTATTAGACTATTCTAATAAGAATAACTTATTTGTTTGTGTTTTCGCCTGCGGCTATGCGCTGGCGTGGACTATTTCACGTGGAAAATAGGTAGCCCGTGTTACTCGGTAATAATATAGTTTTATGTTGGCCAAAGATTTTTTGTAATCGGTCCAGTATAACTTTTGAATTTATTAATTGCAAACGAACAAGACAGTAAACAAAAAAATCAAACCTTTCCTCTCTTTAATATCAGCGTAGAACCTTCATCTTAAATTTCCTCCTCATTCCTCTCACACCTATACTAACTCCTTTACTGTGCAATCCATACGTTCTTTGTCCATCAGACAGGAAGGGACTGTGACAGTCCCTTCCTGTCTGATGGACTGATGTCTTTAAAACTAGAGTGAAAGGACATTTTCTTACTCTTACGTAAATTATCTCTTCGTCTTCTTGTTTCTTTCTATTTTCCTCTTGTAGTTAGTTTTATCCTGTATCTACTTTGGTTATTTCGTTGTTATTATTACAATGTCCTGTCCTGTATTAAATGCATATATTATATGGTTATACAATATTTTGCATTTATAATATATAAAATTATGTTGATTTATTTACTTATTAGTTAAAATATTTTTCAATCCTTTTTATATCTCTGCACTTGCTGACCCTTTCTCTCATCTTTCCTCTACCTGTAGTAGGTTGTCTGAAAGAGATTGCTTTTAGTAAGAAGACCGCCTAAATTGTACATCAACTTTCTTTGTAATCCTTGATTCTTCCTCTGTTTTTGTGCAATAAAGAGTATCTTATCTTATCTTAACCTGCCAAAGCATGTTTCATATGGCTTTAAGTTCTTAATTAAATGTTTAAATAATTTATTTCGTCACTTAACCCCACTTAACATGCAATTAGATTGTGATATCTCACTCTTGACTTGGTATACCTATAACGTTTCGTTCCTGTCGCAAGGTCATCTATTTTTAAAGTAATTCTTGAATGAAATAAAAAAGAACCGTTGTCTTGTTTTGAAAACGTGATCATAGTAGGTATCTAGTTCACCGGAGTTGCCTAAGAGTGGCGTAACGTTACCGTAACGTAACCTTGGGGTCCGAATGTTTGGATGCATATTTACTAACATTTATACGTGCTAACTAAAAAGGCCGCAGGGAGCTGCTACTTAGAGGCTGCATGACCATTTTGACAGAAAGAGAACCGCTACTTAATTGATTAATACGCGTATTAGTGCCGTAATCAAATTAGAAGTGTTTCCGTGAATCTCTCCATTAACATATTGAGTGGTTGTCAAATCTATACAATCGATTTAAACGAAACTAGATAGTTATAGCTTTTATTGAGTTTTATCGTCAGATTGACCCAGAATTTAAAACACTTTCCCCTTAATATAAATAAAACTACTTTCGTGTCAAATAAACTGAACACTAAACACGCAGTAATCCTATCTTTTTGGTGGAAAAATGAACAAGAATATGTTTAAAATAAAGTCTGATAAAACTTGGCCTTAAGAACCATTAGCAAGTTGTGTGCACGGTTAAAACTATTAAGTACTCGTATTGTAAAATATATTTACTGTCATAGTTCAAGGAAAACTTTGTAGTTCTCTCCTATTGGCTACTTGCCGCTGATAACATCGCAACAATTACGTTATCTAAGTACATCTTTCATTTGTGTCTCACTTGTTATGATAAAATAAAAAAGCATTTCCCTACATACTCGTAGATATCAACGAGAATGAACTGCAAATATTCTTGCATATTTTATGCTATGGACAATGTTTATCAAATTAAGTAGCTAAAAGTACTTTTTCATTAAAATTATTATATATATTCGTCAAATGTTCAGATGCTTACCCGATTAAGTTTCGCCCACCCTGAAGATTTTATTTTATGTTTAACTTTTATTATAAAGAAGACTTTCTTTCAGCAAACTAACGAAGTTACTTTTGCCACACTTTTTATCCATTTGTACTTACTTGTGGCCTCTATCTTTAGATTATATTATTGACAAAGATGATTCTACCCATGAATATTAACATTACCGACATAAGTATCATGGGACCGCAAGTTGTCTGGCCTCAGCCGTCAGCCTTGTAGATTATGGTTTTATAATTGGAGGTCCCCAGTGAGAACCACAGAGCATTGAAAATCGGCTAAGTACTTTTACACCCACTGGTGCTTACTGTTCACAATGAGAACAAATCAGAATGTATAGATGCTTTAAGTTATTCTGTTACATTCTACATTCTTAATTCAGTCTACTAAATTAAGAATAATATTTTATTTATGTCATTAAACCACCTGTAAATTAAACGTTGAAGTCATCACGATAATTTAAAACGAACCTGCTTACTGCTTGAAAATTCAGTTGCAATTGAAACGCATTGTTACTCCTCAGATATTTTCAGCAAAATACATGTATTTATATATTATTGCCTCGTGCATGAAAATGTTATCAAGCCCAATTCACAAAAGGCAGTGTGTGTGCGGCGGGCGTTTGGTGCGTTCATGTTTTTTACATAATAATGAAACACTATAGTTTGTCCAATTTACGGATGATAATTTTGACAGCTCACTATGGGGATGGGGTAGTTTATAATCGTTAGTGAATCGATTGATTATTTCATAGAAATTGGAATCGTCAGTTTATTTAGATGTGCATTAAAGAGATAAATAAATTATTATATTACGTCTTTAAAAGCCCTCACGTTAATTATTTGAGGTAGGTATTAGGATTTAAAGTTATTTATTACTAATTGTGCCTAAATCACTTTCATAATCATCATCGTCATTATCAATAGATGCACTGTCTGTTGAGTTTATATGCGCACAAAGATTAATGCAATGTAAGATTTTTTATTATTTTGTTATTCGTTTACAAGGTACCTACTTCACTATGTGGGCAGTACCCGTCAATAAAGTACGATATTATCTGTAGTACACTTTACCGAAAAAAATGCAATACTTCATGGGCGTGAAGTGTCAAAATTATCAATCCTAAATTGGACAAGGTATAAGTTGGATTTCAAAGTAAGGGTGCGTTTCCAATAAAAAGGTGCGAGGATGCGTTGCGAGGAATGTGTGTTAAGAACCAATAGAATTGTTCCATTCTCCTAGCTTCGCGATTCTATTGGTTTTTAACAAACACATTCCTCCCACACATTCCTCACATACTCACACTTTCCTGTGTTACGAGGTACAACACAAAGAAATAACCCAGGGGCGTCTCCCAGCACACCCAGACCCGAGTTAATTCAGCAAAGATCGTTTCCTGAGTTGACCCGACCGGGAATCGAACCCGGGACACTACGGAAATCGAGGCAAAAAACCGTGCTATACTTAGCGCACTGCGCCAATTGTGTCGTCTAGTAAACAGTGCACACAATAAGTAAACGACCAATTTGAATTTATCTGAAGTCGTCTATTTCTTTCTATAATAGCTTAGTCTCATTTAATCGGTGAATTATACGATCGGTTAACTATTATTAGGTGAACCGTTAAATTGGCGTACCGTTCGTCTTGTGTGAACGGCACAACCCGGCCCGATGCAATTCGGCGAATAGTACAGGGACTTGATTTCACAACAGAGCTAGTTAGTTATATAATCGATTTGGTTCCGTCTAAAAATAAGAATAAAATCGGATGACTTTCGCTTTTAGCGGGTCGTGGGTGCTATGCGAGTAGCGGCCTCATGCGGCGGGCCACGTGCTCCGTCGCTAGCCTCAGTGTTGACGTTTCTGTATGGGATACAGCGCCTTTAGTGAATAGAAATAGAACTGAAAATGGCATACACATTGTTGTAGTGAACTATCGTAGTTTACGTGATGGATGCTCATAGCAGACGCACCCACAGCACCGGCCGTGGCCGCGAGTGCCACGACATCGGCTGCAGCCGTGACGCCGCCACGCTGCCTAGCCGTAGCCTTGTCACCCGATTCACAGCTGGTACACTGGTTGTCCTTAAGCGATCTTCTCGCTTGACATCTTAGGAACAGCTACTTGCCAACATGTAATGAAATCATAATTGATGTATAACTTTAGGCAAGCATTGTAAAAAGGTCTTCCTAAGATAGAACGTCTATACTCTTATTAGTATCGCGAGAAAAATACTGGACCATAAAACTGGAAAATAAAACCTTATGCACATACAAATACAAGCTGGATTATAATATGGATTACTTAAGATTCGTATACTGGGTAAACATTAAAGGCTATTTCAACGCAGGCAAAGTCGCTAGCATAAGCTAGTGTGTTTCAACCACGTAATTGTTAACAGAGAGTTTTTGTAACACCTTTTTATCTTCCAAAAGTTTTTATAGACAATAGCAATCTATTACTCGCATTAATTAACATTGTGTATGAAGACGTTAGTTACCTGAACTATTTGACATAAGGCAGAGACCTCCAACGCGACATTTGTAACAAAATTAACGAGCGTAACATAAAAATGTCTAAATTACTTTTGAAACGTTGCAATTCCGTGATAATTCATATTTCGTAAAGTAGTGAAGTAATCAGCCTATTAAACTCCCGCTGCTGGGGTAAGGCCTTATCATCATATGGCCTCGTCATCAAGTTATCGCTAGAATTGATAGGTATTGGCTTAATCATAATTGGATCACAAATCTGGGCTATGTTCCGAAAAGCCGGAAAACACACTTTCGACTTCCGGAATACGTGCTCTGTAACGCCATGGCGGCGTTTTCACGCATACGACAACATTATTTCTTACTTCTTAACATAAAGAGGGCATAATGAAACAGCTAGTATAGTTAACTTAAAAGTTTCAGGTTCTAGTCCGCACTGAAGTACTTATCTCATTCCTATTTAAAAGAAAAATGGTATTGCGCATGCGCGCAACACACTTAATGAAACTTAATGGAAATAATATTGGTTATCGGTGGTAAAAAATGATATCAGTTATGACTCTCTGTCTCAGAATTCGGTATTCAGGGCAATTTACATTAAAGAATCTAATACATAGATAATATCTTGTACAGCTTACATCGGAATAATCTGACCTCAAAGTAAACAAAGTTCCTAACTTATATTCGTACACTAATCATACATAAATGTTTTTGAATACATTATACAGGGTGGTCCAAACATACACGTCAATAATTTTTTTTAGCTTCCTCACACTTAGGGGTATCCGAAAATACCCTAAGTGTGTTACCCGATTTTTTGTAGTTTTCGAGTTATGAATTTTTTTACGAATTTTTGGTAATGTCTAGGTTGAGCTACGTTTTCGGTCACTGTAGCGTGATCAGCCCCCCCTATTCAGAACGAAGTTATCGACCGATTCGGTAAATTTGCTAAATTATGGTAAATTACCTACTGAAAGCCAAAGGTTTGTGTGTAACAAATGATACAGACATATCCCATACTAAAAAAATGATTTAAAAATAAAAGAAAATAACCGAATCTGTCAATAACTTTGTTCTGAATCGGGGGTCTGTTGAGATAAATGTTTTTTTTTTTTTTACTAAATGAATAATAGCGCTGTATGGTTCTGAAAAATTTACATCCACAACGCTACCCATAACTCTGAATAAAAATTATGAATTTATTAAAGTTATAAATCATTTCTTTTTCTTAAACTTTGAAGGCCGTTTAAAAAAAAAGTGACATAAATTTTTTCATCCAAATCTTTTTCAAAAACTTCACTACACACTTAACTATTTACCATGTAAATTTCAATAATTAACTTCAACGGCATCATACCTAAATTTTAATTCAAAGTGTCAGAAGTGTGCCGTTGAAGTAACTTATTGAAATTTACATGGTAATTAGTTCAAAGTATAGTAAACTTTTAAGCAAGATTTGGATGACAGTAAAGGTAACTTTTCTTTAAAACGGCCTTCAAAGTTCAGGGAAAAACAGAATTTCTAACTTTTTCAATAAATAAATAAATAAATAATAAATATAAAATAATTATGCGCCAGACAACACACCTCTTGTAATGGTCTCGAAGTAGGGTTAAATCCCTTTTCAACGAGGTACCACACAAGGAAATAAGCTAGGGGCGTCTCCCAGTACACCCAGACCCGAGTCAATTCAGAAAAGATCGTTTCCTAAATTGACCCGACCGGGAATCAAACCCGGGACACTACGGAAATCGAGGCGAGAAACCGTGCTACAGCACACTACGCCAATCGTGTCGTCAATAACATAATTTTTTTTAGAGTTATGATAAGCGTTATGGATTTAAATTCTTCAGAATCATCGCGCTACTATTCATCTAATAAAGAAAAAATCAGGCATTTATCTCAACAGATCGCGCTACAGTGACTGAAAAAGTGAACCAACCCAGAAATTTTCAAAGGCCGGCCAAGTGCGAGTCGGACTCGCGCACCGAGGGTTCCGTACAAACCTGTAGGTAAAAATAAAAAAGAATATATTTAAAAATATAATATAAATATAAAATATTTCTTTTAAAGTAAAGTAAAATAAATCATTTATTCATTTATACTTGTACAAAGCACTTATGACATGTCAAAAAAAAGTATATGGAAATGATAATAATAAACGTAAATTAAATATGTAGTACAATAATAGTACATATGTGAATCTACCACCGGTTCGGACGTTGCTTCTTATCGAGAAGACTCCGGCAAGAAACTCGATAGTTACTCTTTTGAACTTTGTTTGTTTTACAACAAATGAAATCAGAGTACAGTCAATGAGAGTAGAAAAAAGAATACAATATTGAGCAAAGGAGCAGATTATTCCTACTATGACCACAAACTCTTGTCGTTCAAGTAATCCTCTACATTATAATAACCTTGTTTCATTAACTTTGCTTTAATTGCCGACTTAAACTTGTGAAGAGGTAGATCAACAAGACTTCGAGGTATTTTGTTAAAGTATTTCACAGATTGACCCACAAATGAGTTTCCCACCTTGTGTTGGCTAACACTGGGAGTTTTCAATTTGTTCTTATTTCTGGTATTATATATATATAATTATTGGTTTATGAGTATCACTGTTTTTTTTGAACATATGCAAGTTTTTGCGCACATACATTATGCTATCTAAAATATACTGAGCATGCACAGTTAAAATATCGATCTTCTTAAATACTTCCCTAAGCGAGTCGCGTGGTCTAAGTTTGTAAATGGAACGGATGGCTCTTTTTTGAAGTACAGAAATGGTGTTCAGGTCTGCAGCTGAACCCCACAACAGTAGACCATACGATTCTATTATATGATGTAACAAAAAATTTACGGGTTTCACAATTTTTCCTTTATCTGTGCTATGAGACGTTGCCTCGTACCAAATTTCAAGATTCTGAGTTTACGGGAAGTACCCTGTAGGTTATGATTCCCTTGCGAGTGTCGAAAATTTGCGGAAATTTGCGGCATAAACGGCTGTATCTTTTGATTGCGGTGGCTTAAGTTTGATTTTTAACAGCTCCAAGGGATAGTAGAACTGAGTATTTGACATACATTCTAGCTTGACACCTCTACGCGTTCCTGAGAAAATGGGTCTTGACAGACAGACAGACGGACAACAAAGTGAACCTATATGAGTAACGTTTTTTCCTTTTGAGGTACGGAACCCTAAAAACGACTTATGTTCGATGTTCTTATTATATCTCAGTAAATTTTTATCGCATGCGACTTACGCTTATTTGTATTTAATTAACTTTGCCAATTTTTACTCGTTTTCCGTTGGGCAAATATTTTGTATGATTTCTCTCCCAACTTAGCAACCCCTAGATATGTAGGAACTGGCCCTCTCCAAAGGCCTGATGCTGCAAATGGCTTCGTATTCTAGGCAACCTTGAATCATTTATTCATGTTTTTTTTATTAGTTTCTCTTACAACTTTTCTGTAACGATACCTACTTTTTACCATATTTAGTTACACAAGTGAATGCTTAAATCAATCATATCTTTAGTCCTAGATTCACGTGAATAAAGTCGCGAGCAACAGCTAACATTGTAAATCAATTATTGTGAAGACTAGGTACTTATTTACAAAGCGGGCAAGGGTCTTGACCATATATTATCATATTTGGAAAGAGGTCAAGTGACATCGTAAATGCATGATCGAAATCTTTGTTTGTTTACTAAATGGATTTCCATTAATAACTCGGTAAAATGAAATGCAAAGTAAATATGTTCGTGCTTGTTCTGCATAATGAGACTATACACAAATCTCAGGTCATTTCAATCTTAAAGGACTCGTAATTGTTGATTCGCATCATGTGACGTCATTCTTCCATGCTTTTGTAAAAAAAAACTCGATTCTCTACCACCATTTCCGCAACTTTTTCTAGGATCAGCGTCTTACTTTTCGTTCTCATTGCGCATTCTTCTTAGCATTCACATTCATTATTTTGACATCTTCTTTTTAAGGTGCTCCCTTAACCTAGACCATTTTCCTGTAATGCAACGTTACAGAGTCGAGCATTACATCGGTGAGGCAGGAGAACCGCGCATTACAGTGCGCAAACTGTAATGTTGCAAATTAGAGCATTGCATCAGTGAGGGAGGAGAACCGCGCATTAGGTAGGTACAGTGCGCAATTTGTTGTTATATTTTTATAAATTTCCCTGAAGTTTTGTAAGGTAGCACATTACAATGCTGCATTTCTCAAAATCGAATCAGAAATGCAAATTACAGGCAAATGTTCGTCATGTCAGGGAGGCAGTACTGTAATGTAATGCTCAAAAGCGAATCTGAAACGTTGCATTAGGTACAGGAAAATGCTCTAGGTGGGGGACTACCTTTAAACTAGCCTGCAGGTTCAATTCGTAGGTTACATGTCATTTGGTCGCTGAACTTGGCTTGTTGAAACCTATGTGAAACACCATTTCCGGGCTTATTGACAATATACAGCGCCAATTGAGTTAAGCTTAGTGCCCTCTGATCTGAGCCCGCAGACGTTCCTTAGAGAATAGATAATCTACTTTCTTATGTTTCATAGGCACGGCGACGGTTCAGTGCTGAGTGATGGATGTGTTAGTATGCTAGTTATATATATTTCACAGTGTTGTCTGTTTTGGCAAGAGGCGATAGATGATTTAGGCTTTAAGGAAACAATATTTTCTTATTTAGTGCTAACAAGTTGAAATCTCATAGTATCCATAGTTTAGATTAGAATCTCAGAATAATTACACCTAGAAGGATATTTCCATACAAAAAGGCGCGCCATTTGTGATGCCAAAATCAACGGTCAAATAATATTTCTTCACACGTACTTAATCACAATTTTTAGTATTTAACATGTATGAATTCTACTCGTGCTTCTCTGTCATGTTGTTGCAACCATTTACTGCACAAATAAACATTTTAATTAAACTCTTACCTCGAGAAATCAACATCGGTAATTCAGATCAAGACGTCACGTCTGATATTTGTGGCATCAAAACGGGTGCCCCGACTCGCCTTCTATGCGTAATTATTCTAAGATCAGAATATTGAATTGTGAAAAGTCATTTGAAAATATAAAATAAATAATAATAATACTATGGTAACAGAATGGCACGGCCGTACAACCTAAAATTCAAAGAAAACTACACACACTACTCAATAAGTCAGCTAGGCTCAACTCACATCATATTTTCACCAAAAAATAGTTTTTGATGGCATGTTAGACTTTACGGGCTCTTTCACGCCATGTAAGACTTCTATTAAGTAGGACTTCTTCTATTGCGACAAACCGAAATTACAAAGGCGGAGCCAGTGGATCATAAATCATGACACTCATTGCGTATGTAAAGATTTCAATTTGATGTTGTAACTTTACTGTCTCACGTTAAAATGTTTTAACCTAGCAATTACGTTATCTTAAAATTTTCATTATATAATATACTACAGTTATGCGCAGGTTTTATTTACGAAGCATTCAGTCATCTCTTCATAACTAGGTGCCTAAATTTAGTCTAGAGGTTAACCAATACGTCTATATAATTAACAAGACGTAAACTTATGGACAGCCCGCCAGCGTTTGACACATCGTTTATAAATTTTACTGTTTTTTTTTTCAAACAAGCATTAATATCTCGTTGACGGTCTACATAGTAGCCTCAATAGAAACAACAATACAATGTACCACGTGTGATGCACTGGACTGTTCATGTGCTAAGTAGGTTTATCTGGAAGCCATTGATATCTTTTGTTTAAACGATTAACGTTGAATAAATGAAGCGTTATCACGTCAATCATGTTATTTCCTCAAGAGAATACAAAACATTCAACTGGTACACACAGAGCCATTACGTACCTAATAAATAAATTGATTTTAGAAATCCTGAATCGCTAGAAATATAAATGTATATTTATTTACATAATATATCTCAGACCGTATACCTACTTATCTACTGGTCTCTGATAGTCACACCGCAAGCTGATGCTTATTGCTTGCATATGATGACAAAAAAAATTAGACCCACAACTTCACCATATAACGACACGTGCAGTGTATCGTAACGTTAGTATCTGGAGAAACGAATAATAATAGAATTTTCGCCAAAATCAGGTTTAGCCCCACTTAAGTTTTGCAGAAAGCTGTGCCTTTCGCATTACAAACATAGGTGTATAATTGTTTATGTTAATATTAATTACTAACTGGCGAAACGTTATGCGTTATAGGTTGGCGTTGCGTGAAAAATGCAATGGCTCCTTCTCGCTGCTTTGAAATAAATCTTACTAATATTATAAATGCGAAAGTTTGTGAGCATGTACGAGTATGTGTGTATGTTTGTTACTCTTTCACGCAAACACTATGAACGGATTTAGACTAAACTTAACAGTAATACAGCTTATACATAAGAATAACACACAGGCTATAATTTATAAAGACTTTATGTATATACAGGGTGTCCAGGAAATAGTACGACATACTGCAGGTTGTAATAGCTGGGATCAATACCTACCAAAATAACTCAATATATGTTTGGCGAATTTTTACGGTTTTAAGGTTATACAATTTTTTCGAAATATTAAAAAAAATCTACCTTGAAACAGATTTTTGGTAAGTAGTAAGGTAAGTATTGATCCCAGCTATGACCCCCTGCAGTATGTCGTACTATTCCTGGACACCCTGTATGTTAGGGAAATGACGTTCACGCGGGCGAAGCCACGGGTGGATAGCTTTACTTAAATAATAATTCTGTGTTATTTTTCCCACCGTAAAGGTCAATTCACACCGAGACGCGACGCGACGCTGCGCGCTCTTTTTCATAGAGCTTCTCAAAATATAACTTTATTTACGAGATGCCTCGCGACGAAGTGCTGCGTGGTGCCACGTATGCTGAAGTCTCACGTATCTTTTCGTGTAGTAAATAAGTTAAATTTTGAGAAGCTCCATCAAACAGTGCGCGCAGCGTCGCGTCGCGTCTCGGTGTGATTTGACCCTTAGGAAATGATATGTCTCATTCAATTAGGAATTTTTAAGGATTTTAAGATAACATACCTTAAAATAAAAATATCAAAACGTCGTGTAATCTGCATGGTAAGACTTGATAATTTACTAAGTCCTTTTACATATTTGTTTATATCTAATTGTACCTCTTTTGTTTTTTCGAGACGAGTTATTTGTATTCTTAGGTCTATTATAATGAGCGTTTTGAAGAAACAAACATGATCACGAAGCACCAATGCAATCATTTAGGAACTAATTTTAAGCGTGAGTTAGTCGATATTAAGTTATTACACCAGCTGGCCCAAGCACAGCTCTGAACAGTTAAACTACCCACCTGCGGCAGATTATTGTTATTAATTTCCAGTTGCAGCACCACCTGTATTGTGCTGTACCAACACACACACACGCACACACACACACACACAGTCACACTACACATTCGGCACCGTATCTATTGTCTATGTATTGTATTACAATTATTACACTACACAATATATTGAATCACTCACCATTTATTTTTATCTATATTAAAATATTTATGATACTTATATGTTTATGCACACACGTATGTCCGCCGCAAATGTCCGTGCGTCATCTCAGTCTGGGCCTACTGAAAATCAGCGCCTGGGCCCATAAAGCCCAGGCTATACCTATGCTGAGTGAGGTCTATTTGTCTTTTTAGGCATCGGGACACCGCTGTCTGATGGTATGATCTTTTTTTTCTGTTACCTTTATGTTTTGTTGCTAATGCCTACTTCTTTTGTGTTTACTTTATGAATGTAACGATGCCCATAAAGTTAATAAATGTTTTTCTATTTCTATTCTGGCGAACTGAATCTGTGATTCTCATAAACACAAACAGAAATGTTTATGTTTATCGGAATCCCTAGTTGAGTTTCCAATTCCATCAATTTTATAGGCAGTTTAGATTCTCGAGAGCGAGAATTGACCGTCTTAGGTGTGACGAGTTCGCAAGAAGGTCTTACAAAAACATCATTATTCGTCTCAGTGGTTTGAAATGGAATTATGTGTCGAATATTCTGGTCAATTCCAGATTTCGATGATTAATATTGATTATTGCCACGTATAATTTTGCATAGTAATTATAAACATGAATCGATGTCAAGATCTCAAACTTTCGATGTTTTGGTTCATTAAATGTTTTCGTATTTCTGGTGCTTGTTTTGTAAAATTCAGGAACTAAAGTTATTTCATCATTCAAATCTGTAAATAAGTTTCAGGTAAACTTATTATAGATTGCGTACTAAAAAGAGTGAGTTTTTAGTCTGCACAGATGGGATTAGAGTCAATGACTGTTCAATGAAGATAAGATAAGTTATGATAAACTTTATTGCACAAACAAAATATTACAGTTTCATTTAAATAAATTAGGTGTACAATAAGCGGCTTTATCGCTAGTAGTGATCTCTTCCAGGCCACCTTCAGGTAGATAATCAGGAAGAAAATTAAGTGGCGGTGCAAGATAACATAAAAGTAAACATACATACAATACCAAAGCAAAATAATAAACTTACATATACTTGCATACTTATCATATATATTAAATAAGGTATGGATTAACTTATAGGCGAAAGTAAACTGGAAAGAAGGCGATTGGGTCAAAGTGACAGAAGGTAAGCTTTAAGGTTCGAAAAAAGGTAAATAGATAAAGGTAACTTAAGGTGAACTTATCGCCAGATTGCTCGGAAAACCCTTTTCCGATTTAATGGTTTAGGTGTTTTGCAAAAAATATATTAAGTTTAACAAATTAGTACAGGTTTTAGACAATATAAGTATATTGTCTAAAACCTGTTAAATTAGTACAGGTTTTAGACAATATACTTATATTGTCTAAAACCTGTACTAATTTGTTACTTGATAGAATGTACTTTACTCGATCATAAAAAATCCGCAACGAGGCTTTACTGTAATTTTTAAACGAATTATTAGTGGGTAAAATGTTAACAAAAACCACATAATTTTTATACAGAAATATTCGTCCATGAATTCTTTAGTGACTGTGCTAAATAATAATTTTCATTTAATTCATTAAAATGATATTTATCCCGCAACGAAATCTTTGCCCAACCTATGACAACACGCCCTGCCGCCCGACATCCCGCCGCACGGTGGGTCGAAACTGCTATAAGAGGGACTTAGGTTTTTATTTTACAAATTACATTTAAAAAAAATACTCATCGAAAGGTTTTGTCATCCTGATGAATAATTGTTATGAAACATTTCGCTTCAAAATTGATAGTTCGCTTGGAAAAAAATATTTTCATATTTTGTTGTATGGAATGAAACATAAAATAGTAAAATTTAGCTAAGTCTTGACAGATCTTGTTTTAAAACTACTTTAGTCTTATTCTTTGGCTTCTTCGCCATAATTATACGCTTTTAGCGCGCACCCAAAGTTGCCCGTTTCAGCGTTATAGAAATCCGAATTTTAAAGAAAACATATATGTTTTATTGAATTTCTAATTTCGTAATCGTCTAAAAGTTCACCCAAAATAATAAAATACATGGATATTCTGTGAATAAATAATGATATCAATATTTATCACCCAAAATAAACTCATTATTAGTTACGAATTTAGGAAAGGATATTTCAAAGATTAAAACCAAATTATCCTCAACAATAAATTAATTATGACAGATACTTAAGTTTCACATAGATCACATATTTACGG
This sequence comes from Udea olivalis, assembly GCA_947369235.1. NCBI lineage: Eukaryota > Metazoa > Arthropoda > Insecta > Lepidoptera > Crambidae > Udea > Udea olivalis. The sequence goes on from OX376340.1 coordinate 24,348,355, forward strand.
ATAGAGCTTTCTGCATTTTGTTTAAATAATTCATTTCAACTATTATCCAAAGAGTTTAGCAGAAAAAGGGCATTAAATACGTAATGGCGTATTTGATTACTCTCTTTAGCTAAACTGTTATTGTGGTTGGGAAGTGATTATGTATCAGAATTCATTAGATTTGATATTGTATTCTTTACGAACTATTTACTCTACAGATCTCAGGCCTCTAATTACCTAATATCCTTAATTACCTAATATCCCTAATTACCTAATATCCCTAATTACCTTAATAATAGAGATAGGAAGGAGTAGTTCTGAGCTATAAAATAAGGGTTTCATTTGAATATAATCATTAAGAGATACGCTTTCTGACTACCAAGACAACTTGCAGTGTACTTTAATATTATTGTGACTAAAATGGAACGTCTTGTGAATAATGTGGATTTGTTCATGGTGTTACGAGAAAATTCCGGATCTTTAGCGGACAGTAAAAAACTTTTTGAATACCTCAAGCAGACGCTGAATTTTGACTGGACTGAAGAAACAAGCAACCAACTCCTGAAGTTTTATCAGAAGTTTCGTTCCAATATTTGTGGAAAATGGGAAAGATCAAATAGGACTCTTAGCAATTTTTTGAAGAGGAATGGAGATTGGCTGGAATCTGCCATAATCTGGCCTGAAGTACTCATCTCCCAAACAGAAAATGTCCATCACGATGATGTCAGAGAGGATGCAGAAACTTTAGAACCATCTACACCAATAGCTTCAACTTCATCCTCCCCACTCACGCCGAGAAAGCCCTTTGAAGAGCTCTCTAATAAGCAAAAAAGAAGACGCGTTCTCTCACCAAGATCAGTCGAGCTTTTGGTGCCTCTTCCAACTACATCTGAATTTGATTTCATAGATATAAATACTCTACAAGATAGTGAGAGTGATTAATTTTGTTCTAAAGTATAGTTTTTTATTATTTTTGTATTTAGCTGTAGTTCTTGTAATTATTAAAGGTACCAATTTATTTTTTGCGTTGAAATGAACGAAAAATATTTAAAAAAAAAACTTTTTTATTTTTTGTATTTTAATTATAAGTTTTTTAATTCATAATATTTCCTTATTGTAAGTGTTTTAATGTGTTAAAATATTTTCTATTATATGTTTTAAATAAAAAAGCAAATTTTTAGTAACTTTTTATTATTATTTTAGGATCCTCATAATCCTTGAACGGGCAACTATGGGTGCGCGTTGATAATGTACAGTTATAGCCAACAAGCCGAAGATTAAGAATAAAGCAGTTTTAAGGCAAGATCTGTCAAGACTTGGCCAAAATTTAGAAGTTTCTGTTCCATTCCATACAATAAAAATTTAAATATTTTTTTCTGCCCAAATTATCAGTTTTTTAAGAAAACGTTTCATAACAGTTAATCATCAGAATGATGTGACCTTTCGACAGGTATTTTTTTTTTATGGAATTTTAAAAAAAAACCCTACGTCCCTGATATAGCTCTTTCGACCCACTGTGCGCCGTCGCGCGGTAGGTATGGAAATCCAGAACAATGTGAATTTATGGTTAAAACTGCCATCTATCCGATGACTTGTGGCGACTTACTCCACAGTCTCCACTCTGCTTTATAGACTCGTGCAATCTGTGGTGCTGTTTAAATGAGTAACTAGCTGGTGATAGAACGTTTTATTCTTTTTGGTGATAGACGTCTGTCTCTGGGATGACGGAGAGAGGAAATAAGAGACCATCACATTATAAATCTTATGGTACTTAATGGTTTTATAAATAAACAACGCAAATGTAATCCGACGAGTCTTTCATTTATGAGGAAGGAAACATCTACTTTCAAAGTAGTGAACAAGATGTACGAAACTCGAACACCGCGGTGGCCTGAGAGGTTTCTTCTTCGGAAAGCGAAAGTGAACTTTGAAGATATCACCTTCGCCAAGTGAATCTAAACGAACGATAATTTTAGTGAGCTATTTTTTTGTTCGAAAACTATCAAGATTGTTTTAGGTACATAGTTAATTTTGCAATAAATGTTAAATATTAAAACAAATATTGATTAACTTATGCGACACTTAGCTAAGTAATGAAAAGGTTTGTAGTAACTTATCTCATTGACCATAATTTATTTTAGTGTAATTGAAATATTTTGTTACAATAGTGACCTATAAATTACTTTCCTATTTCTGTACGACAGGAAAGTAAAATGAATCAACAGGTTAAGTAACAAATCTTTCAGTATTCCTAATAGTAGTAACAATAATATCAGTAGGGAAAAATATAGATACCTATATAGGTAAAACAGTTTCGGAAACCAGCAGCCAGATGGCGCTATGTTCCTAATTAACATTTAACTGTCGATCTCCAGTATATTAGAGTAGTCTAGTCTTTGAGTCGCGCTCAGGCGCTTGCCAACGACGGATTTGCGTCAAATTTTCTTCACGAAAATGTGTTTTTTTACCTTTAACACTTATCATTTGAATTAGAATATTATATCTAGTTCTTTATGATATTGAAAATTGCAGGAGACACATTGTTTTTTAATGGTTTATTTATTTTATAAATGAATTTTAAAGTTACGCTATGCGACTGCCATCTAGCTTCGAATAGCCAAAAAGCAAACAAATATGTTTATTTTATTTTATCGAAATATGATCCAGCCAATGTGTTTTTAAAGTATGGTAAACGCATCTATGTTTTTCATGAAGTGACAATAGGATGTGACGCATTCTTTTGCATGTCACTGTCGGAGAAAAATGCAGAGGCGACATACAGAAGGAGGTTTTTTTGAAAACATTATTGTGACTATTTTAATTTCATGTAAGGAATAAAGAAAAGCGTATAAGAAGAACAGAGCGTATAAGCAGATGTTGGTTGGTCTAAATAAATAAATAAATAAATAAAACACCTGGCAAAACATAAGGATAAGATAGTTCCATACAAAAAGGCTCAAAAATGGCAATGTCGAAATCAACAATTAAAATAACAGTAGGTATTCTAAAGATGTTACGTATGTACCTATATTGTTCATGTTTTTCTACAGCGTTTACTGCACAAATTGTCATTTTGTTCGAGCTCCCTCTACCATAACTTAGCTCTTATGGTGCTACAAGCATAGGTAGCAGGAAAGCCTAAATATTTATGGCATCACCGGATGGTCGGATTCGGTTTCTAATATCGAAATTTCGAACAACACAGAGTAGGTATACCTACATTCACCCATTCAACCCTACTCTTTTAGTAAATTTGATTGTTCACTTTATAAAATTTTACTTCACACAATTACGATTATTTCTACCTTTCATTTGACTGAATTCGTAATAATAACTATTTCAAATTATGAACATTTTCTACTTAAGACATTAAATAATGCTTTAAACACACTGTACAGTCAATAGCATTTGTTTGAGTAACTATAAAGGTGCCAGCTCACTGATTATAATATTAATAAGAAGAACCTGAAGATTGAAGTTTGTTTGAATAGTTGCCCAGAATAATTTCGCTCTTCAATCAAATTGCATTTCGGAACAATATATCTTAAGATCTACGGTTAGAATCCCACTCAAATACGACTATCTTCTTCATCTTCTTATTTTCTTATTTATTGTGCCCCTATGTCAGAGTTTGACAGAAATTAAATTTGAAATCTCATAAATCACACCCATCGAAATGTCCAATCCTTTTAGCTATTGAAAAAATAATTGTAAGGTGCTATCCCTATATACACACATCAAAAGTGTTTAGGGATCAAGCATTTTTATGCGGATTTCTTGAGATTGAGATGTGGCTTTGTAATCAATTTATGATTTTATAAATTTATATGGATCCTTTTTGGTGCATTTCATAATTTGAAACAGGAACTGTCAATCAAATTCGAGTAAAAGATGAAAATCAGCTGTCAATATTTTCCCTATAAAAACATACAACGCATTGAAGACATTATTAGTGCTACTGTTTCCCTACTACTGATTAAAACCAACGTTATTATGGAGCGGCGACGTCATTTAAGCAGGGAAGAAATGCTCAGAGCCGTGGGAATGATAGAAGCTGGTTCCCGGCAACGTACTGTGGCTTTAGCTCTGAATACAAGTCAGAGTCAAATCAGTCGACTTTGGACACGTTACCGAAGCACTGGTACCGTGGCTGAGCGCCATGGAGGACGGTATCGCTGCACCACACGGAGACAAGACCGATACATTCAAATCACAACTCGAAGAGCTCCAACAATAACCGCCATGATGTTAGCCGTGAGGCTTCATCACTCTTCAGGGAACTTAATTAGCGACCAAACAGTCAGAAACCGCTTGCATGAAGTGAACCTTCATTCCCGAAGACCGCTAAGGGTACCACCTATAGCAATGCACAATCGTAGGATTCAATATCAATGGGCTCTTGAACACAGAAATTGGGCAGAAGAACAATGGCGTTTCGTGTGCTTTTCTGATGAGTCTCGTTTTGGTATGAGACCGGATACAAGACGTATACGACACTGGAGAACCCCTGGACGCCAACAGCGATTAAAATCCTGCCAGGAAGTCCATCCTTATAGTGGTGGAACCATCATGGTATGGGCGGGTATTTGGATCGGCGGAAGAACTGAGTTGATTTGGATCAGAGGCAACCTCAACGCTCAAATTTATGCTGAGACGATTGTATCAGACGTCATCGTTCCTCTACAAGTGCAAATCGGTCTCTTATTTCAGTTAATGCATGATAATGCACGACCGCACACCGCAAGAGTTGTAAGACAGACTCTCGCCGCAGCTAACATCAATGTCCTGCCCTGGCCTGCTCAGTCGCCAGACTTGTACCCGATTGAGCATGCATGGGATATGCTACAGAGAAGAGCTCTGCCGAAGGGTATCCAGTCGCAAGAAGACCTTTTTTTGTTGTTGCAACGAACATGGGCGGCCATTCCACAGCGTGATTTGGATGAACTCATTTTGAGTATGCCAAACCGATGTTCTTGTGTTGTTAGTGTTCGCGGTAGAAACACGGATTATTAATTGTTTAAGTTACCCAATAAAATTTTAAAGAAAACTGTTATATCAGTCTTTTTTTCGAACTTTAATGTTAGTGGTTCGAATGTCAAAAATCCCTTTATTAGGAAAATGGCAAATTTCTTTATTAATGCAAAGGTGACTTGGTTTATCGTTACTGTAGACAAACGAAAACACTTTATTTGATGAATCCTTAAAGAAAATTTTAATTAATATCAATCAGGAGAAAAGTTATTGCAAAAATATTATGTTGATCCCTAGACACTTTTGATGTGTGTAGTTACGAGTCACTGGTTTCAAGTTACGTGTTTCGTAAGCTAGGTTCAGACTTGAGTAACTTATACTATAACTATAGCCGACGAAGCTACTTATATTTTTGACCGCACTTTTGAGATATGATCTCATCTAACGTAAAACCAGACTAGGTGTGTTTAGATGCATATTAACGAGGAGACAGAAAAGCGTTATTTATTTTGACGACTCTATGACTGCACAAAAACTATTTTTAATGTCAATAAACTCTGAACAGCAAACGGTAGGAGTTTTGTCAAGCATCGGTTCAGAATTTCAGGAAGCAGTACCTAAGTTCATAAATTGGTATCGATGAATTGGTGTTGATGAATTGATGAAATTATGTATAAAATTATATGAAAAATGTTTCGATGAACAGTTGTTGGCGTAACGAAAGCAAAATTTAAAAGTTTTTCAAGTGCACGTACTTGATTTGATTATATGAAACGGTTGTTTATTATTTATAGTTTGTCCAATATGGAGAACGGCCGCTGTCGTACACCTCATAAGATGTTTTTTATGGATTCGTATTTACGTAATTTATACAACAACTAAAAGGATTTATTTTTCAGTAATGTAAATAATTAAAAGAACTGGGGATGATAAAAAAACCTTAATTCAAAGTAGCATGAAACAAAACGGCAAAACATGATATCAAAACGCAGCTGTATGGATGTCAATAAATAAATCGGTTATTAAACCGTCACACCTTTCAACCGAACAAATATCCTCATTTTGCTACCGATATACATTACATAATCATACCTTTATATTTTTCTAAAGATGACTGACGGATGATTTCCATCGTCACCCCAACTTGTCAAATGGGTAAATAATGATTTGCAATGTCGTATTTCGCTGAATTTCATGTGACTTGTACTCTTCGAATCATTAGCTATTTTCCTTACATCTAGGTATTTGATGTCTTGGAAATGAGTCGTGCGTGACCAAATACCCAGGTATTTGGCAGGAAACAAAGATTTGGTTCTCTCCAATCCAGATTGGAGGGAACAAATACTTTGTTGCTTCGAGCAACAATTAAATCTCGCCACTCATCGGAAAAAACATTTTACATTGTTTTTATTGGATATTGGAGAGAAATATGAATGGGCGAGAAGCAATAATAAGTTATTGTTGCAACTGCATTGTGGGCCTCAGAACTGCGGGATGCTTCTCCCATGTTATGAGGATTCTCTGGTACCTAGGTTATGCTCGCCACGAGTGTATGACGCGACCAGTTGCCTTCCTAGATAATGTTAGATTAAGAATTTAGGTAAAAGACACGCCTAACAAAATAAATTAATATTTTGGTATTAGATATTATTGTTTTATTTTATCTGAGTATAATTAGTATACCTACTCAAGTACTGATGATGAACTGAATCTTTTTAAGTCATGCTCAATTCAAAAACCATTACTGATGTTATGAATGTAAAAGTACGTAGGTAACTCTGCTGTCTGTTAAGTTTTCAAGCATAAATCGCTGAGCCACTTTTTGATTTGTATGAAAGATTTTAGTCGCTAGCCGCTAAGCCAGCAAACCTGTCAGTGTGTTTATGACATAAACAATAGTTTGTTTATTTAAAAAAAGCTGGATGGGTTATTGACGTCAACTGCGATTAATCCTTAAAACCACGAAACCAATATCAAGCCAATATAGACTCTAATGTAATTTCTATAATGATCATAATTATTTGCACCCGGCCACTCGCCGGCGGATGCGTGGAGGACAAAACAAAACATAACCTAACTCCACTAGATGCATTCAACATAAGGGCCCCAATCTTTATAAAATCTGCAAAAAAAGCCTCAATTAGGTAATATTTTTATCTATCATATGTAAATGTTTCAAGGCCAAATACGAGTTTTTTTAGGTGTACTAAACTTACATGCACGGCTGCCGTTCTCCTTAAAGGCCTGTTCATTCAGACCTGAGCGGTATTCGCTGCCGCTGTGGGTAGTGGAACATTTAGTCGCAGAACTTGATACTAAATACTATACTACCCACCGCGGCAGCGATTACCGCATAGGTTTGAACAGGCCTTAAGGATGATGGTCCCCCTCATGAGCCATCGCCTTGTCGTGGCGGGGGGGCTTAGTTACTGGTGGCAGGTGGAACCACCGGGAAGCTAAGAGGGCTCAGGCATGGCAGTGCGGTGGACTTCCCACCCACCCATTGCCTGCCGCCGGGCGTGGTGGTGGTATGCTGCCTTTCACTGCCCGCCCAAAGGGGCGCCCACGGGCGCAGCGCCTTGGGGCGCGAGGTGGGGGTTGCGGTGCACAACCGTTTGGAGGGGGCAGTGATCCGAGGCTGGCCGCCCCTGTGCACTGTGGCTCGGCCGGACCGGCAGATGCGGCAGCGGATCCACCTTTTAGGTGGATCGTGGTTGCGGACCTAGTAGGTTCTGCGTACGGTGGGAGCCAGCGGACTTGAGTACGGGGGTGCTTTTGCCCACAATGCACGGCTTCCACCGCGACAGCGGAAGTACCTGTGTTCTCCAGGGACTTCCATGGCCTCCCCCCTTCATTGGGTATCGGCTGGAGGGGGCCCCAATACGGGTAAGCACGGGCGGCGGGGCGCTTCGAAACTTTTTAGGGACCCCGCCTCGCCGCTGAAGTGTTGAGGTCGAGTACCGTGGGGTTTTAGTCGGTAGAAGTCCGACATAACCTCGTCGTTCCCCCGGGCGGCGAGGTATCCATGAGGATTTACGATAATAATAAAAAGGGCCTTAAGGATGGCTCTTTGAGAGCTCACAATAGGGATGGGGTAGTTTATATCGTTAGCGAATCGGTTCGATTATCGATTCATTAGTTCATAGAACTGGGAATCGTCAGTTTATTTTAATTTGCAATTCATCGATAAAATAAATAGATATAAATATATTACGACTATATAAAAGCCCTCAAGTGAATCAAATAAGGTAGTTATTAGGATTTAAAGTTATTTATTAATAATATAATAGTGCACACCATAAATCACTTTAAAAATCATCATCGTTAACATCAATAGAAGAACTGTCCCTTGAGTTAATTATCAATTCTTGTTCACAAACGATGTTCACAAATTTTATACGAGTATTTCAGATTAATTTTGTTACACAACCGATTTTCTAATGTCTAATGTTATTCGTTTGCAAGGCAGTTCACTAAGTGGGCGGTACTCGTCAATCAAGTACGATATTATTTGTAGGAAACTTTACCGAAATAAAATGCAATACTTCATAGGCGTGAACTATCAAAATTATCATACTATTTAATGATACTATACTTATATCGGACAAACTATAATAAGTGATAACAAACATTAATGAGTAGTAAAATTCATGAAATAGTTTTTAATATGATGAAGTTCTAAGTTCAAAAATTATGTGTGGTCACTATCAATCAGAAAAGCAAAACTAATCGATTAAATCCGACTGATTATAGAACTGTACTTCATTCATTATTACATTGGAAATAAGAAGCAGGGGTGCTGAAATGAATGACAATGTGCATTTGACTTTGCCATGACGATGACATACCTGAGTATAACCCTGGCAAAATTGAAACCACTTCCGCCCACAACGTATGAAGGGAATATGTAACATTTTAGATTTGGGAGAGTTATAGTGACAGTAAAAACGTGTTCGGATGAAAACCCATGCTTCTTTTAGGTTTTTACATCGACAATATAGTTTGATGCAAGACAAAATCATTTAATTAAGCATAAGCCTCAATCATTCTGAAGTGACTTTACTTTAAATGAGAACAATTAAGTGTGACAGCTGCTATATACGTAGATTTTAATGAATTCGGCATAAATATTAAAAGTAATAATGTTTATTGTACTTTTACCACAAAGTGGTGAAAGCTAAAAAGAACCCTTTTTACTTATGTCTAATGCTATAATGCATGGAGTATAGTGATTTCGCTCGCTTACATAATTTTTATACGATACGAATACCTATATAGTAATTAACATACTTATTGCCATGGAATTTACCACTCCAGCCGTCGCTGTTTCGTAATGGAGCTACAAATAAATTGTTGTTCGTAACTTATTTCTAAATTTCGACTGAACGATTCAGCAAAAAAAGTATTTAAACAAAACCAAAATGATACCAAGTTATTGAAATTGGTTGTGAAATTATATGGAAAAAAATCTTTTGAGGCATTATTTGAAACCAAAAGACCTTTGTATTTTTTTTTTCATTAAAAATATTTAGGTGCCTATTAAAATGCAGCTAAATATTTTTCTTCTTGTAAATCTTAAAAATACCGTTTGACTTAGATTATGATGATGTGATGAATATTCCAATAAAGAGCACAATATATCAGGTACCTTCCCGCTAAAATGCTGCCAGAAATTTCAGAAATAATCGTATACATAACTAGAATTGGCTTTTCAAAGTCGAAGTCAAAGTCAAAAATATTTTTATTCCAATATACCATATACTTATAATATAAGTACTTTTGAATAGTCAAATCTAATTAACTAGTAAATATAAATTTACATACAACAAATATGTAGAGAAGTGGCCTTAGATTTTCTGCGCAACCGTTTCTCTCGGAACCCAAAAAGTAGGGTGAATGAACGTGAGCTGTGGGTCTAGTCGAGAAGTTTCCGTTCCGTTTCGTTTAATATTGCGTAAGTTATTATCATTACTATTTGCCTTTCGTTTCGGGGACCGGCTGCGTGTATTTTTAGCACAGCGTCTTACCAAAAAACATTCGTGCGGGCTATATTTAGCAAATGATTTATTAGGTTCGCGAAGTCTTTTCGCATATAGTATGTATAGGTAAACTTGTAATAAAATCTCTTTGGCTATAAGTACTATTTGTATCTGGCTGGTTTTGGTATCATTTAAAGTTAAAATTTTGAAGAAGATGATTCCAAATTCAAATTAGGAAAATGTGTGATTTTCATTAGTTTTTCTTACTGTCAAGAAATCTAATGAAAAAATTAGATACATTTTTGAAATTTTACTACAAAAAAGGTAAAAAGGCAACGCAAGCCGCAAAAAAAAATTGTGATGTTTATGGACCTAGTGCAGTGTCGTGAGAGTAGCACAAATTTGGTTTAAGCGTTTTCAATCCGGAAATTTTGATGTCAAAGATGCACTTAGTAGTTACGACGTAGTTGAATTAAAAGTAATCGAACTAAAAGTCACCTACATACTTTAGTTATATGTAAATGAATTATATTAAAAATTGTTTTTTATTTTCATAAAAAATGCGAAGAAACTTTTTCCCCAACCTACCTAAAGCTATTATTTTAAGACTCATTTTCACATGACATATCATAAAAACATAACAGATTTATGAATGTTTACAAGTGATGAGTGTTCTCTTTACTGAATGCTAATATTCAATTTCAAAAAGTAGAAAAGTGTCAACTCTTAATTGTTTCAGTCAGAGTCTGTTTAGTACATGTAGGTACTGATTCTATTTGCATCCCAATAACTCCCAATCACATATAACTGCAACTTGGGCCACTGACAGCCGCAAATTAAGTTTAACACATTATTGTACCTACTTGGGAGCCTGATGTTCCTAACTACATAAAGTGCTTCCAGGGCAGGCGACACGACGGCGAAAAAACTTCTGATAATGCACGTGTCCATAAGCTGCGATAACTCACCATCAGGCTACCCGAAAGCTTGCTTCATCAAGACATATTCTATTTTTAAAAATAGTTCTTAAAATAAAATCTATGTGATTATCGGCTTCTCAAGGTAATCTATGGACCGGCAATTGCAGCATAATCAAAAAGCACTATACGAAAGTGGTTACTCTGAGATTTGGCAGAGGTGTCGAAACTTAGATAAATCGACAAACCAAGGTCTTTGATCAAGAATTTTGAACATACAAAATTTAAAATATAGATAAGTACCTAATTACTAGGTATGGACGGCCAGTGGCCATTTTTTAGTCGTCAACTAGTCGCTCGTTTTTTTACTTGTTTTTTCATTTAATACTTTCTCGTTTTTAATTTAGAATGGTTAAGGAGGTTTGACATATCCAGTGACGGACAGTTTCAGAGTGATTTGAAACTATGGTAGATGTTGCCAACATCAGGGTGAACCTTTTAAGCAATAAAAGTTTTGTGTTGGTGGTCTTGCTCATAAACAGGTGTCGCGGTTTAAGTATCTGGGTCACTGGGTTACTGAAGACCTCTCTGATAATGAGGACATTGAGAGGGAGCGCAGGGAGTTGGCGGTAAGATGCAATATGCTTGTCCGCAGGTTCGCACGCTGTACGGAACCCGTTAAGGTGATACTTTTTTAAACTTATTGTTAGTCATTTTACACGTGCAGCCTGTGGGTCAGCTACACGCAGAAGGCCATCAACGCCTTGCGTGTGCAATACAACAACGCATTCAGGGTGCTGTTGGGGCTGCCGCGGTGCTGCAGTGCGTCGGGTATGTTCGCCGAAGCCCATACTGATGGCTTTCATGCTATTCTTCGGAAAAGAGCAGCCTCGATGCTGAGCCGTGTCCGTGGGAGTTCCAATAGGATCCTGCGCGCTGTAGCTGGGCGTGTTGATTGTCCCTACATTAGGCAGTGGGTTCGGCTGCATGTTTTGTAAAAGAGCAGCCTCGATGCTGAGCCGTGTCCGTGGGAGTTCCAATAGCATCCTGCGCGTTGTAGCTGGGCGTGTTGATAATCCCTACATGAGGCAGTGGGTTCGGCTGCATGTTTTGTAAAAGAGCAGCCTCGATGCTGAGCCGTGTCCGTGGGAGTTCTAATAACATCCTGCGCGTTGTAGCTGGGCGTGTTGATTGTCCCTACATGAGGCAGTGGGTTCGGCTGCATGTTTTGTAAAAGAGCAGCCTCGATGCTGAGCCGTGTCCGTGGGAGTTCTAATAACATCCTGCGCGTTGTAGCTGGGCGTGTTGATTATCCCTACATGAGGCAGTGGGATCGGCTGCATGTTTTGTAAAAGAGCAGCCTCGATGCTGAGCCGTGTCCGTGGGAGTTCCAATAGCATCCTGCGCGCTGTAGCTGGGCGTGTTTATTGTCCCTACATGAGGCTGTGGGTTCGGCTGCATGTTTTGTGAAAGAGCAGCCTCGATGCTGAGCCGTGTCCGTGGGAGTTCCAATAGCATCCTGCGCGCTGTAGCTGGGCCTGTTGATTGTCCCTACATGAGGCAGTGGGTTCGGCTGCATGTTTTGTGAAAGTTTGTTTTATTGCTTTTTGTTTAATTTTTATTTGTTCTGTGGGGTATTACTCGTATGTGTAAATTGCTGGCTGTATTTTCTTTTTCTTTTCTTTATAATTATGCAAATGTATGGACTGATGTGTGTCTGAAATAAAGATTTGATTTGATTTGATTTAATAAGACTGCTAAGGACGTTAAAATATTTTAAAATGAGCCGAGGAATGGCAAGGTTTTCCCAAGGTGCTAATTACACGGAGTTCTTAGAGCAGCGCTAAAACGGTTTTACAGGGTCGAGAAAGCGCGAGTGATCTACTAGTTTTGGATGTCCCCTTAGGCTGCGGTAACCGCTTTACCTTCAAGCAATCTGCAGGCTTCATATTCACTGAATTTGATTTAAAGAATTCAGAGAGAATCTTAAAGAATTAAAGATATAATTACCTATATTATGATCAAAAAAGTGATTAGAAAAGAAATCAACATACATCATCATAAACCGTTGCACGCCATGGGGTCACCGGTGAACGACAACGACGAGGTGACAAGCAAATCGTCAATGTATCTGGTTTTGCGAAAGTCATAGTAGGTATTTAAAAATTTGTAGTTTAGATTAAATTTTACAGTTGTGACTAGTAAAATATTTTTCGTGGTAAATTTGCACACTGTTTTAACAGTTCATTATTGTACCGAAAGCAGTGATCGACAGTTAATACATACTGGCTAGTCGGCCAATCTCTAGCAATAAAACATGACGAAGAACCAAATCAAACAATTGTCGGCAATCTAATATACTTAGGTACCTACTTACTGCAGAGGCAAAAGTTTTTTGAAAGAAAAGGAGTTTCTTCTTTCTACCTGCTTCAACCGTGTAGAGTGAATTTGGACGACCATATTTTTAATATTAACTTATTATTTTTAGTTCAAGTGTCAATGTTGTACTTCCAAGACTAACGGACAAGTACTTACTGGGTAGCGTGATTATTTATTAAGGGTCTTTACATTCGAGTTATAATTACCTTTAACGAATGAAACCAAACGTTATGCGCAAAATAAAGGATTCAATTATTGAAAAATATCAAAAATAAACCGTAAATGTAACATCAGTAAGACAATAATGTGTTGACGCTCATTGGCGCGTCAGATGCTCAGCAACAGCCAACCAAAACCGATGGTCATTTGGTCAATTACGAATATGCGCCGAGCCAGGTAATGAGGACCACTCTGACCCTGAATGTATGACATTAAAATAAAAAATAATCTTTAAACTTTTTAGAAAGATTTTATGACAGCCACTTAAAAGGGAAAAATAGGTACTAAATAAAAATAAAAGTAAATATAATAATAGTACTCGTACCTAGATATGCTAGTTAATATAGGTAGGCGTTTGTCAGTTTGTGAGTTTGTTTGTTCGAGGCAGGTAATCTCCGAAACAGACGAACCGATTTAAAAAAATTTTTTATTAAAATTACTGATTGCTATAGGCATATAATTTTTTCGAAAATGTGAGATCCGTTCCGTATGAAATCTTTGATATGTTGTAAGTAACCCAGCGTGTTAGAAAAAATAGTCCACGCGGGCGAAGCCGCAGTCGGAATGCTAGTCATAAATCAACATACTGAGATTATGACCGAATACACGCTGAGCTAAGTCTAGGAATATCAGACACAATAGAAAATAAATTATTCTAGTGATGCAACAAAAATCTAAAAATATCAAAATAGTATTTTATATTTAGTTACTACATATTCATTATAAATACATGCACATATAAAATCAGGTAGACTTGGCAACTTCGCGATGGCAATAAATATCTTTCGCAATGCGAATAAACTAAATATTAGTAAAGCATTCCCCGACTCGTCCTCCGAATTCGATCACACACCTATTATGCAAATATTCAGACAGAAATTACAAAATTCGAAGTTCTTAGCGCAACTTTCTGCTAAAATTTTAATTTCAGATTATAATTTTAGCAGAAAGTTTGAAGATAACTCCGGAAGCTTTAAACATAGTTCGTAATTAGGCCTAACCCGTATTGAGCTAGCTTGGTGATGACTTGCAATGAAAGATAAAAGCCACTGACCTATTCTATGTTTTAACTAGCTATCTACCTGCGTATCGCCCCTGTGGACCATTTCTCCCGTAAAAATAAAGCCTTTAAATAAATATGTAACCTATGATACTCGCTAGTAATGTAGTTCTCGCTAGTTATATTGGTGCAGCAATGATTAAAGTTGAGCCATACATTTTGGGTTTATTTGTTACAGACAAAATATAGATTATTATAATAAACAAAATTACTATGTAATCTTTCCGCATTCAAATATTTGTATAAATATACTACAATGCTTGCTTTTATTACTTGATTTCTAACTTAACATTCACTACTTAACTTCTTAGTTTCAAAAAAAAAACATTTCCAATATTGTGAAAAACAAACAGTTTACATCATGTTTAATTGAAAGTGAAAACTATCAACTTTAATTAACTCTGAACAAATGACATTAACAATTTCACATTTTTGTCACATTGGTGCAATAGTATTTATAATCATGATGCGTGTTAGTGTTAGCGATAAAGCGAATTAGGTGAAATATACTCTTGCGTTTCGGTCACAGTTCTACACTTTTAATCCAGTTTATAAAATTAGATACCAAATTACTATGTTTAGTAGCCAACCTATAATTGCCCATTTGATTACATGCCTAATAAAATTATGCAAATAATCAAATGGATCTAGATAAAACATAATATGAAAAAAAAACTTCTTCAAATCAAAATTATTGCAAGCAAAAGTTCGGAAAAAAGAAAAAAAAAATGTTTTGCTAATCGGTTAACGGTTTTTCTGGAAAACTAAAAATCTGATACAATAACCCCAAGCCCGAAGCAAAATAAATGTGTCTCAGATTGTAGAGTATCTAATAATAGGAGAAATATTGGAAAGTATCGCTATAGCCAGATTCGGTGGCTAACATACTCGTACTTAGTTCTTTTGGCCCAGTAAAGCTTCACAGGCGCCACATGTGCAAAAGGATTAAATTTTCACTTCTTAACAACTGAAAACTTAATCCTTTTGCATTAACTAACGTTAACATCATGTATTTTGTAGCTACATATCTCTTAGAAAATAAAATATAATGCGAAAAAGCGCCTCAGAGGTTGATTGAATAAGATTGATGTGACTGGTGTGAGACGATTTTGGCCGTTTTTACGAGTTGAGAGTACCTACTATTTAATATTTGCTTTGGTTTGTTTTAATTTTGTTTTCATTAATCCACTTATAAAAAGTATATATAAACATAAACAAAGTGTTCGGTATGTAGGTACCCTATCAAGCCGAATCGTACAATTCGTACGTTAACAATTTTTTAAAACTATTTTTACATTTCTACACTTACTCAGGTTATCAACATAGATTGAGCACAGAACACGGAAAGATGCAGTCTTTCTTAAAAAGTGTTATTTTTACATCTAGCGCCTACGAAACTTCGACGGGCAAAAAAACCTATGTTAGCCACCGAATTTGGAAATTGCGATACTATGAGTACAATATTTCTACTATTATTACTCTACGAGCTGTCCTGACAGACTTCGTTCTGTCAAAAGTTTGACAGCTGGTGTCCCTAGTCACCATGGACTTAATATACAAACAGGACTGATAAGTCTGAAAAATTGCATTTACGAAAATGAACTGTATTGCCTGCTGTCAAGGTGTATTTTTGATTACGCTTTTTAGAGATGTTTATCTGAGCCGAGAGAGATAGCAACCACAGAAGCCGCGTGTCTCGTTCTTTTATCTTGCCAGACTAAAAAAATGTTGTTGATCAAAAATTTAGACTCTATAATCTTCGTTGAAACACTTTTGTTTAAATGGCATTTTATTAAATTTAAGTCACTGTATTTTAATCACGTTAATTTTGTTATTATTTTTATATTACACAAATGAAATATTTATTTTTATCAAAACTATATTTTGCTTAATTTTCTACTGGTAACCCTTAAAAACGTCATGGCAGCATGGCAGTGATAGATTGGACAGTTTGTATTCGTCAAATAACATTTTTACTTTCTTTCACCTAACAACAGTTTAAAATGGTAAAAAAGTGTTGCGTTTATGCTTGCTCAGGTGTATAATATAGTAGTTGCAATGTATCTTTTCAAAAATAACATTATTATAAATCTAACAACTATTGTGTCCATGATTTCTTGTGGTCGAGGAAGGTCCTATTAACTGTACGGTATTAATAATTACAGTCTACCGAACAATGAAGAAAAGCGACACAAACAGCAGCACAATGGCTCAGCAGTATACGCAAAGTAAAATAGTAAAGCAGAAAATTACAAAGATTGCTTTCGAGGTAGGTGTAGCGAACAGTTGTTTGCATCTGAATTAGTAAGAAAGACAATCAATAAAATAAGGGTTTTGAACCCACAAGCAAAAACGTTATTTTGTCAATGTTAAAGCAACTGTTTCTGACTAAATTGAAGCATTTGTTTTATGCGCCCCATCCTGTACAATGGACAAATGATGAAGTGCCACACGAACTACAATTAGTTAAAGCGTTGAATAATTCCTATTTTAAATTCGTTGCGAAATTTCGACCGTAAATTACAAAGAAAATTTAGAAAGATTTAAAGATTTTTTTGAAGATTTAGAAAGGATAGTGTACATTCGCCCATACATTGCCGCCTAAGAACCAACAGTCATGGAAAATACCTCTTAGGGTTCATAAATACATACACTTTAGTGTCAAAACGTAGTTTATGGACGGACACTTCTGAGAACTCGTTAAATATCAAAAAACTAAAAATGTTTGAGGTTAACTAATTTAATAATATAATGCGAAGGTTTATTTACGTGAGTGGGACTAATGTCCTTTGTTGATCTGCCACTTTTGCCAGTACCATGGAACCACTAGCTGAGCCACAATTCACACAAAATGTTGATTCCATTGCGATGATTGTAAATCCGTAATTATTGCTGTTTTAGCTACGAGTATGTGCAGGTTACAAAGTCCTTAAATGGTTAAATCTAAAAGGAGGTAGGTCACTACAGAGAGCTATCAACCACAAGACAGATGCCGGTATTTTTTTTGCGTTGAAGTGTCAAATCAACCAAACGTCATTAACTTCTTTTTCTTTTGGCTGCGCATAAAGCTGATTTGAGCCAATCTTGAGCTAATGTATAATCTAATTTAAAATACAAAGTTGATTAAACATCTATCGCATTGACAGTAATGTATTGTTATCTACTAATTTTTAAGAGCCTTTAGTAAGTGCATAACTACATTTTCTTGCATATACAAGGTTTCTTTTGTCAATACAAAGTAAATTAAAATATTGTTGCGATAGCTAAACAACAGAGGGCACTGACGAACGCAACATAAATGGTATTAAAAAAATGTTTTCGTACGATAAATCTTTTCAGTATTTTATATTTTGTTATCAAAAATCAGAAGTGTCCGTGACAATCTAATAAGTGATAATTATGTCATAAATCATGGCCAAAATTATGACAAATGTCAAATGTTTGTTGGTTCATAGGCCAACTTGGGTACTGTCCTTTCATAAAACAATCTTATTTAGTCATGTTTGATATTTAAGTTATAAATAAATAGATGGACTAACATTATTTGTACTGTCAGCTTTTACAAATAAACTATGTAATCACAACATAAACGCCGATATTAAAAAATGTTTTTTTTGTGTATGTATACGTTTTCGTGCGAAATTTATTTAGTAAGAAACTAAACTATTATGGTTGATGTTTTTTTTGTTTAATTACAATAAAATATAGCCTATATATCACTCCTGAATAGTTAAGATTTCTGATAATGAAAGAATTTTCACGATTAGATCAGTAGATTCGGAGCTTATTCAATACAAACAAATAAACAAAAAAAATCAAATCTTTCCTCTTTGTAATATTAGTATAGATAATTAATCTTAATTATCTGAGAATCTGAGATACGTTTTGTTTGCGCCGGGCCTGGGGTAAAGGAGATGTCCCAGAATTGCCTCAGTCTTTTCAAAATTGAATAACGAAAAATGCCAAGAGACCTAATGCACAAATTAGGCATGCGCGGCGCTCTGTAGCCCGCTTAGAACAACACTCCATTTTAGACACACGCACACAGACACGTGAGTTTACAGGTGAATTCAGTCAGTTTTAGTCTCGCGGTCAGTCGCACTGTCAAAAACATTGAGATATTATTTGAACGTCAGATTTATAGTTTAATAGTCAAAAATGGCTTCGCGAAAATATTATTTATGTTGCAGTGTCTTAGAATAATTACATGTAATAACCAAGTCCGCGCGCCCATTTTGAAGCACCTTAATTGGAGCCATTTTGCTTTGCAGTGTTTATTACATCTCCGCAATGTTCAATGTCAAAGCGCGCTGCACGTAAGCAAGTAATAGTTACGCATGTGTGGATCAGATTAGTGCTTCATTTTTGACGGGACGGTTGTATCAAGACTATCCTTCTATACGTTATTATTCTAAGTGCAGTGTATTTGGCTGTTTGAACACCACACAAAATTTTAATTACACGTATATTTTGTTACCAAATAATGAAGAAAGGTAAGTAAAACTCAATTAACTATTACAAGTAAGCAGGTAGTAT
The DNA here is from genome assembly GCA_947369235.1 of Udea olivalis. Classification (NCBI taxonomy): domain Eukaryota; kingdom Metazoa; phylum Arthropoda; class Insecta; order Lepidoptera; family Crambidae; genus Udea; species Udea olivalis. The sequence goes on from OX376340.1 coordinate 24,367,395, forward strand.
AAGTAGATAGGAAGGTATACATTTCCGTAACTTATCTTATCATGCATTGGTAAAAACACCAGTCTATTCTTTTGTGCGCCGCCGAAGCGTCATGCTGTTACTTGCCTACTAGGTAGGTATAAGGACTGTATGTTCAAGCCCAATTAGCTAGCAAGTTGCACCGTGAGCCCGGTATATTTAGCGGACGCCTTCTGTAGGTAAATGACTGCTTATAATCTGGCGCAATAGTTCATGAATTTAAAGACGTTGTTAGATTATCCTTGACCAGTTAGGAATGTTCAGTCAGAACATTATTCTTTTCGCGTCCGATCGGGCTTATCGGGCGAATATAGTAGCAACCCTAGGCGATCAGGTAAGTTCAGAAAAAAAGACGAGAGCGGTCCTTCTGTAAACTCTATGTTTTGTGCTCAATGTCAATAATGTGATAAAATTACTTTTGAATTATTATTATTATTCCTATGAACGAAAATCTAGATGTTAGCAGGGGTTTTCAAAACCATAAAGCATTTATATTAATCATTTTTCATTCCATTGTTTTCGACATTTTCTTTTTTCATAGCATTGGTGTAAAAAGTTTTTAAGACAAATTAAGCATAAAATGAATTGAGTTTAAATAAAGTGCCTAAATATAGTTAAAACTAAAGAATCTATAGATGAATTAGTTATTATCTTTTGAAATGCTTTTTGTAGCTTTAATTCTGTTCACCGAACCAAAACGAGATGGCTAATATAGCGGTTTAAAAAAACCGATGTCCGCAAAAATGTCAAATTCATTCATTCGACTGAATTTACTGTCGTTCTAATAGCTGGTGCATATTTATTTAATTATTATTATTAAATTGTTTGAAGATAGACAAAACGCTGACCGATTTGCAGCAAGAGCATAAGTCCGATTAAACTTACACATTTGGGAGAATTCAGGTCAGCAGAATGTTAATTAACGAAGCGGGGTGATTTCCGTAGCATAAGCATCCATTTACCACATTTGTCTACATTTCCACGTTTGACAATGAATCAGTTGGAACTTATAGCTATTGGAACATAACTAAAAAACAAGCTCGCTCTTCCGATGGAGAGCATACCAAGAAAGGTGAATTATTTATAAGTATAATAAATTCAAAGTTGGAAGTAACGGCATCCCAAAATTTATCTGGGATGATTTAATTCGGGGCCGTATCAGTGAAGTATATTATACATAAATGTTACGTATTCTGATGATATTAGAAACACAGAAGACAGCACAGTTAACAGGCCATTACTGTATCTGTGAAACCGGCAGTAGCTGTGGTTTGTCGTTCTCATATTATGGAAATAATATGGTTTTTGTCTTGAGCTAGATATAATCCAGACCACTTACATCCCAGCGGCATTCTTGGATGAATTGTTACATGATTATAATTAAAATATAGATCAAATACTTTATGATACTTTTAATTTCATTAACTGTGTTAAATCCTAATTACAAATTAACCCTATTACTACTACAAAGCACAGCTAAATACGTTTAGTGATCGTTTTTATTACCACACCTTACCTACCTCCTGCGCCAGGGCCCCACCCAGGACAAACATTTATGTGATGAGCATTGGTGTTTGTTCCATGTCTGGGTGTTTTTGAGTATTGGTGTTTTTGAGTATTGGTAACTATTTTCAATAACTCCTTTGTTTCTGATATTCGTAACACTAAGTGATTTAATAAAATCCTGATTACGTATTTCAAAATAAGATCAATGTGTTTAATGTGGTGAGGTATTTTATTTATGATAGTAATTAATTGCTTGATATTTCATCTAAAGTCTGAACGTGCTCAATCCTAAACAGTAACATAGAACTTTTTGAATCTTTTGAATTTATTAAACCTCGAAATATAACCTAGAACGCAATAAAAATCTCCCTGCTCTCTGCTCGCATTAAATAGCTCTCAGCTCGATGCGGGGCCGATTAGCTCTATTGTAACTATAACTATAACTCTATTGTAACAGATATTTTATTGTAATACCTAGTTAATACTTAGTTTGTACTGACTAACAATTTTATTTCTTAATGTTTAAATGGCCTTAAGTTTGTATTCTTTTATGTTTGATTTTTTTCCATTGTTTTATATTCTTTGGATTAGACACTCAGTAGGTTTATTTGTATCAAAATGACACACCGTACTTTACTAACGCCTGTTGTAAACCCAAAACAAGTTTAAAAAAGTAACTGCTAACTTTCTCGCCGGGACTTCTCAGCAAGAAACAACTCCGACGCGGTGGTAGAGTCGCATTATGTCTGTGTACTGTGTATTTATATATCTATATTATTATAGTAATTATGTCTATTATTTAGTATTATTTGCTTTAAATTTGACGATTTGAAAGTACTTACTGTGAAAGTCTATTTGAATAAAGTTGTTTGAGTTTGAAAGAATGGCCGATGCTCTAAAACCCCGCTTTCTCGAGCCAAAACTATTATTAATTATGAATCTAGAATGGAAACCAAACTTAACGAAAAATGTTTAACCGTGACGCATGAACACAATAAAAAGTCGTGAGGCAAATCATGTATATTAGACCCTAGACCATGTTGATGTGTGTAATTGATTCCCTTTTTTGACTTTTTCCTTTGAATTCTTCTTTTGCATGTTGTATTTGCCCTAAACATTCAAAATGCGCTTCGCCCATGTAGGGCCATGGCGCAAGCGCAGCATTTACAGGTCATTACGATCATTATTCGTCATGTTACGATATGTGCATGGACGCTGGGACATCTCCTTTGGCGGATCCCCTTTAAAGATTCCAATATTTTTCTGAACTCATAATCAGTGATAATATTGTTCGTTTATTCGTTTAAGCACCTTATTCATAATGTAACAGTCTACTCATAATAACGCAGTCAACGAAGTTAATCTAAGACACTTTTGGGTAGATAGAGCTACAAAATAATATACCTGCCTACTTTAAAAATATAATTCCGTAAAGTTGTTTCATTTCGAAATTTATTTCATTCTTCCATTTAATTTATTTCATGAGCTATTTTGATGAGTCGTTTTGTGGTTCGAATTTTATTGAGGTTACGCGAAGAAGCTCAATCGCCTGCCAGTAATAAGAATATGGCAATCATATGTTTTTCACTTCTCATGCTCTAAAAGTACGCCAATATAGCCCTACGAAGCGGGACTAAAGTGACCACTTTAGTCCTTACCTCAGGGAGTAAAAAGTAATTAGTTTTTTAATTTCCTTCATGCGACAAAGACAAACTCAAACAGCCAGCAAAAATATACTATTATCTGTGGAGTGTGGACCGTCTTCATTGCGAAAATGTTGAGAGTTTTAGTTCCATGGTTTGTCAGCAAAGAAGGTGGCACCCAGTGTTTCAAATTGTTAATCTGTGTTTCAGTTCAGAAAAAAAAACTGACCACGTAAATTTCAGAACTTTGTCAAGTGTAAGTTTATTCGGTTTTAAATGTGTTTGTACTAAATTGACTATTTTTCTCGCACTCAAAGTGAAAAGTACAGTTTGCACCTCGAGACTAAACGCCAACTTAATATACTCGTACCCTCGGTTTCATTGACTCTCTAGCACGCTCGGTAATAGTCAAAAAATGTGTATAGTATGGCTTCGTTTAGTCCCGTGATATAAAATATACTATAAATGGTACTGGATGAATTACATTAATTATAATTAAGAATGAACTTTTCGTTGCTTAGTGATTTTTTTCTGATGGCATCTATCTATTCATAAAAAATATTTAATGCGTCATTTCTTAATAAAATTCAAATAATCTCAAATAACTTTTAAAACCTAAGCGCACTTCTCTTCATCTTCAATTTATCATTTTTTTCCCGCAGATGAACATACATAGATAGATTCTGTAGAGTTAATAAATGAGCAGAGAACCAACTAGATTCTAGAATAAGTTATAATCGTATCAAGTCATTAATTTGTCGCAACGTTAGACTCAGAAAAAAAGATAATTAAATACGTAAGATGGTGTTTTTGCTCTCATACGTGTAGTTCTAAGGTCGAGGAGTCTTAACCCCACGGAGTGGTTGACAGCTTGGAATGCGCAGTGTTGCTAGTACCGTGCCACTACCTAGCCCATGTTCCGTATGTGTCGATGTGTAAAACACTTCATCTTATTTCCAAATGAGAGCCAGAGTTAATTATTTTTGTTTAGTTTTGCTACAACATGTAAAATCAGAAAATAATGTAATAAAACGATCCATTATCTACTTGTTTTCATACATTTAATAAAAGATTAACTGAACTTTTACATTTACTAAAATTCCTGCCAGTTAACTAGATAATCGAAGTTTGCATAAAATAAAATCTGTATAGAATAAAACGTATCTATGCCGTGTTCATTTCTGTTATACCTAGTTTCATTTCAACATCACGTCATTTGCTGTGAAATCCAATCGTCTTTGGAACTCCTTATCTCTATCGATCAGAGAGCCTTAACCAACCCTTATCCATCTTTGAGGCAATGCTCAAAGCTCATTTCCTTGCACTTTGACACTAATCCTTCCTTTTGATTTTCCCCTTTCTACCTTTTCCTTTTTCTATCCTGGGGCCATTCCATATTACAATCTCTTAAAAGGCTATAGCCAAGGTAATTTCCTATACTGACGGTAGTGAGCAATTTCGTTATTGAATATCCAGTCTAAGGCCCATATTCTGAAATAAATCTGTACTTGAGTATATATTTAAGTATCTTTTTTGTATGAACTGACGTTTTGAAATCTCTACTTCAGCACAGATCAGTGCTTGAGTACGGTTCTAGAATACGGGCCTAAAAGATGCAATAGTGACGTTTAGCTGTTCACTGGCTAGAAATGAAAGTTCACATTACGAAATTGCTTGCTACGCTCAGTTTAGGGAATTAACTTGGCTGGCTAAAAGAAATTGTAATATTGCCCCTGATCATTTTTGGTTACAAGTGAGCTGATTGCTGTATGGTGGATATTGTAGGTTTTGTTTGTTAGGTACGTTTATGTGTTGTACTCGTATTATGTGAAAATATTGCATAATATTTTATGCTATCAACTTTTCTTTTAAGAACTTACTTGCCCTTGTCACTTTTCCTTTTCCTGTGCGTTGCTTTGTAGAGATCTCTTTTTTGTGATAAAGCCACCCAAATTGTACAATGTGCTGATTCTCTGTGAGTTATTGTTATTACCTAGTGTGCAATAAAGAATATTTACTTTACCTAGATGTATGTAGTGAAATTGTAGCGTTGTATTAAATATTTCGTAGATAATTTTAAGTTCTTCATTATAGGTCTTAAATACATGCGTGTATTAAAATAATAAAGTCGTATAACCGTAACACCTGGGCATGATACCTATCGTCATACATATTCAAGCGTTTGCCCTTCTGTGGTTTCGTCACATAGTTTTAAATCAAATAGAAGGTTTAACTTAATTAGGCAAAATCATTTTTATTATATTGTATATTTTACGTATTTAAATAGTTATTCTTTGACAACATTTAACATTTGAGGTTATTTGCGTAACACTTCTTGTCATATAACTAACAGCATATTGGCTATGTCAATCATTTTACAATGACAAAGTATAACAATGAATGAATATTCAAGTTATATAATAATAGTGTCGATTGGAATTCTCCAATTTTTTTAAAATGATAACAGTTCAAAAATGTTGCGACTAGGACCACTTTTGTCGGAGGATGCTTAGTTACTACAACAAACAAAAACAAAACTATCATCTCAAATTGTTCACTCTCAAATACCTTTCGCCGTCACGGTTGTGATCATGACTTTCATCAAAGTAGCCAGGGGTCAAACTTTCATTGAGCAACTCTATGGACGCCCAACTACAGTTTAATACGGTATCAGTTGATGTACCAAAGCGATAAAGGTTGTTTTTGTACTACACCCACCTACGCCGCGTCTACGAGCATACACTACTTAAATTTGGAACATTTTACTACTGAAGAAGTTATTAGAACATATCGATAAATTAGATAAATCTCAACAGTGAATTATTGACATAATTAATTATAATGAACAATTACTCATATTAGTTGCATGTTGTAGCTTAGCGTGCAAAAATAAAGACCGTTGGGGCAGAAAACTTTTAGAAAAGACCCTTTGAAGGCAAACGACTGAGTTTTTTGAAAGGTGGATGGACCTTTATGTGCCAAGATTGTGGCAGACGCAGGCCTACAATACAACCGACAACCTGGAAAATACTATACTGTATGGACGATGCCTGGGGCCAAGTTACAATCTATCTAAAGACTTAAGCGTTTGTGAGATTGTGAGTTTGTATGTTTGGGACAGGTACCTAATCTCCGAAATGCGGAACCGATTTCAAGCATTCTTTCACTGTTAAAAAGCTACATTATCCCTGATTACTTTAAGCATAATATTTGTTCGTTCAGCCAGATCAATTGCCTCAATTACACATCACGTACTTGGGAATTTAACAAAATGTCTAATAAATGTAACCCGAGAAAAAATCAACAGTACGAGTATAATGTAAGTCGATTTGAATTGTTAGATATAATATTATCAATACTTTTACATTTTTGCCTCGCACAGTATTTTTATGTGAAATATTTTTTAGAAGAAGCCCTAATTTGTATATCTAAGATTGTTCACACTTAAGCAAATACACTTATTATGTAATCCGTAAAAAAAGCGCCACTGTATTTTTTTTCGTGCGTGCGCTGGCACCACTGTTGATTTATTATACATGCATACAATGTACTACAAAAATATAGGTTTTTTATCCATAAAAAAGTCCGCGGCACAATACATCTATCTTTTATTAATAAGTAGCTATAAGGTGTGTTATGTGTGTTAATTTTTTTTAAGAATAATTATAACACAAGCATATCAATCCTTAAGAGTTATGATTATAAGTTATTTCATCACCAAGATAATTTTACGGAGATAATTTTTGTCCTTTACAGCACATTAATTAGATTAATAGATTCTGGTATATCGTGAAATTGAAAAATACGCACGCAAAATTATAAAAACAAAAGCGAAAGGTCTCATCACGAAATTTTAGGAGCCAGGAGTTATAAATTTTGCATAGGGGTTCTTTTTAGGACGTAGATGCTAACTAAGACGGGATTTTGTGAATAACAAGTATCGTGAGTCGAAAAAATGCCGTATTTCATAAAAATTTGCGGTAGTAGGCGGAAAGCTAGTCTCATAAAACTTTGTCAAGTTCATTCCCTACTAACTGACTGATCTTTCATTTCCAGCCAGTCAGCGGTTTCCTGGTACTAACGCATCCTCTAGGCCTGATATTTTGCTTGCTACCCGGTTTAGGGAATTAACTTGACTGGATTCAGCAGTACCTATTGTCTTGAAAAATGTTATTATGAAGTAAGTGAGTACCTCTCTGATAAAAAAATTCTTTGCTTACGAGTCCGATCTGCTAGCTAGGTTATCTAATGCTATTTAATATATTATTAAGATGCTAAGAAGATGTCACTAGTGTTGACTTATTGTACTTAGGTATAGCCCACTCAACGAAGACGAAAACTGTGCCTAATAGGGGAAATAATTCCTGTAAAAGCGATCTTTGGCACAACTGTAGGGGGGCGGGGATTGTTATAATATGTAGTATTTTTAAGCCTTACGTTGTTTTATTATTCTAAAACTGGCATATATATATATTTTAATTAATAGCTATTCTTATAATCAGCTGTCTGTCCTCGAAACATTTGTATGCCTTGATTGGCAAAATCATGAGCACGTATAATTTTAAACTACGACCATGCATAACATAATGAACGGGTAGGAGGGGTGTGAAGGTTTTTTAATTTTTTTTTATACTTTTTCGTTAGGATCAATATTTAACGACATATTGAAGCAGAAAAGTTGGAGAGGATATCGACTTGATAGCCCGCCCTCCTTATGGGATTGTCAACACCAAATATAATATCAACGTGTTCTTTATGAAACCAGGTCGTTGAAAGGTGGAGACCACATGGTTTACAGTGCGACAACTTCAACAGCTTCCATTTGGAAAGACAATTCTCCTGCTTCACAGCTTCTTCGGATGCGACACCACCTCTGCGATTTACGGAAAAAGCAAAGTGGGACTGTTTACGGCTAAACCAGAACTGACCTAAAAAATATTAGACATTTGGGGTGGGGGGTGCGATGCGGCTTCCGGAAAGCAGGCATGGCCTGCTCCAGTGAGAGAATTTTTTTTTTGCCATCAGCCACCGTTTACGAGTTGTTTAAGAAAAACTTTAAAAAGTATTTACACAAAGCGAGCTACAACCGTTTATCGCACTGCCACTATCACACGATTATTCTTATAAAACATTGATTAAAAATAATAAAGTTTTTGAAATTAAATATTATTCAATTTTACATGATTAGTAAAGTTCTTCTAGTCATAATCACGATAATGATTATGAAAGTGATTTAGATGGTCCACCATAATATCTTACCTCTTACCAATATTATATATGCGAAAGTTTGTGAGGATGTATGTATGTATGTTTGTTACTCTTTCACGCAAAAACTACTGAACGGATTTGGATGAAACTTTACAGTAATACAGCTAATACATCAGAATAACACATGGGCTACCATTTATATAGATCTCATGTAATTTGGCCATGATAAATAACGAAACGCGGGTGAAGCCGCGGGCGGAAAGCTAGTAAGGAATGAATAACTTCAAATCCTAATACCTAGGTACCTTGTTCAATTCACATTTATATTTTCATTTATTTAATTATCCCTTTATTGCACATTAAAATATTCGAATAACATTTTCTTAGTTTATATATATAAACTAACGATTCCAAGTTCTATGATTATCGAATAGGTTCACCAACGATTATAAACTACCCCATCCCTATTGGAAGCTGTCAAAAGTATCATCCTAAATTGGACAAACTATAGTTCACTGCTTTTTGAAACCGAAAGGCAGTTCAATAATTTTGAATGATTTGGCATAATTGTTGTATGTTTGCGGTTTGATTATTTTTAAGTTTACATCAATCATACTGAATTCGGGTGAACTTTACCCGAATTTACGCATTCAATTTAAACACAGCTATCAATTTCCGTAACTGACACTGAAATTCTCAGCGCCGAAGCTGCTTGAGTTTAACGTATGGACTAACTAATGTTTCGGAATTCAGGTATGACTGCATTTTATGGGATTTGCTAGAAAATACTTGTGTTGTTATTGTGAACTTAATTTTAAATGATACCAGTATCTGGCTTATTACTGATCAATAACATTTCCGCAGATTCCGTTTTGTTACACAACGCAAGCATCTAAACTAATTTATCTCAATTTCTTCTACGCAAATATTTATTGTTTACAAAAATCTGTAGAAATCTTCTGCTATCTCAGCTGGGGATAATACGCAGGTTAGTTTTGTTGACGTTGTTTGAAGTGATCATTAGAGAATCAAATAACTTACTTGTTTAGGACGCGTGAGAAGTGCAGTGACAAAGGCAACAGCTCGTACAACCAGACGCACGCACCTTCCGTTGCGGACTGCGTGAGTGCGTGCGTGCAAGCCTCTACAAACGCTATGATCCCTTACCAAAATTCGGTGGTCCAAAGATCGTATACGTCAGGGCGTGATCTAGGTGTAAGCGAGAGCGAGCTTACAAAAAGAACTATATAGCTTCTGCCCGCGACGTTAGCTTTAACTGGTTAATGGTTTAACTGTGAAAATATTTGTTAAAGGTACACTACTGTTTAAAATTGAGTTTTAAAGTTGTAATAATCACGGTGTACCGCTTAAAAATACATTTAACAATGAAAATTAATGATAAAAATATTATTATCTTAGTATAAGTAGTTCTTGCTGTAAGTGTGTGTGTATTTCTTGCAACGATTATTACAGCCGCCGAGCGCAGTGGTAACAAGCGCTAATTGTGCAACGGGTTTGATTCCGGCCCTGCCGTACTGTACTGCGTGTGTGGTACTTCCGCTGTTGCTGATTCCAAAGCACAAGAGAACCTCACGTTGGAGTCGTCTCTTATTGTATGGATGCGGGAGTTACAAGGTATCCGAACTTCCAGTGAGCTTTGATAAGCCCAGAATCACATGAAAATCTGGTGCTTAGGATGGATAGCAATAAAATAAAACCAATCTTGCACCCCATCTTGTTTGTAGGGTTACCTATACCAAATGATTATCAAAGGACTTAAAAAAAACGATATGACATAGGTACTCAGTAATTTAAGTGATGTAGCAACTATGTCCGAGTAAGTAAGTGAAAATTTGTTTTTATCAATTGATTTTAATTTTTAGGTTTTCATACAAAAAATAGTGACTGATTTGTTTAATGGCCTTGAAAAGAAAATAATGAATAAAATTTATTTTCACTTGAATAGTTTCTACATTAGATATCTACGTATTGAGTATGCCATGACATTTTTGTAAGTCTTTTGATAATCACCCGGTATACCTATGTGCAAAATTTTTTTTTCTAATTAATATTGATTTTAAGCCACAATTAAAATAAAAAAGCGAAAAAATATAATAAGCAAAAAAATGTGCCATAATCGCTTTGCCAAAGTACATTAGTAGTAAAAATATTATGCCCACGAAAGAGATCCCGTTAACACACCCGTGTACACCAGGGGCCATATTACAATCTCATAAAGTCAGCCAAGTTAATTTCCTAAACGAGCGTAGCAAGCAACTTCGAACGCTGCGGAATAATGTGAACCAGGCTTAACGCATCTTCTAGGCTGCGTCAGTTTAGGAAATTAACTTGTCTGTCTGAGATTGTGGTATGGCCCCTGGGGCCGTATTACAATCTTTTGCCACTGTCACAGCGTGACCGTTTACGGTTCTTAAACTCTCACTTTGTATTGGTATTACGATGTCACTTTTTACGAGCTACTTCTGCAACTGAAAAGTTTTAGACTGGTACTATTTGACAGATCAACAAATGGGATGAAACGTCAAATAAGATTTTATAATACCAACACTCCGCGCAGAAGTTGAGTTTGCATGACGTAATGGTCACGTGACTGGTAAATAAGAGACGAAGTAAAAGGATAGAAGTGGGTTGTCTTCATACATAAGCTCCAACCGCGGTTTGTATGTGAGCGCGCCCGTACTATGCTCGTCGCACGTTGACAAAATATTAGGGAAATCGTGGGGAGTCAAGTCAGTCGTGGCTGCGCCGTGCGTAGCTAATGCCGCGCACTTTGGGTGCACACCCACGTCAGACTTTTTGTGGGACCGATAATCGGGCCGATTTTGTATTTCACTTTATATCTGACCTACTTTTTGTAGGACGTGTGCGTTGCTCCATTGCTATCAGTACGTTCTATTTTTCTCCTACAAAAAATCGGTCACCGATTATCGGACGTGGGTGACCAGCCTTAAACGCAACGCTGCGCTGCCGCTTGAAATTTTTGTTTCGTGCTCTTGTACGACGTTACGTCCTATATTCGGGCTCAAAAATGCTACAAAATATTATGCGTAAATAGGGTACTTATTGCAGTGTCTTAAAATAACAACTCATCAAATCCAGAATAGTCTTTATTACATTACCTTCCTAATAAGAACAGTGAGTACCTAAGTACCTAACTTAACTAAGATTCATAATTATTGTGTGTAATTACACAGATTTTTTTGTAGTTCAGATTGATCGTTCAGAGATTGACGCTGCATTTTTGACGATTGAAGAATAAACTACATGCAACAGCCCTGCGTGCTTAGGTTATTTTCTCTCGCTAGGGGCCCAAGTTGGCTTACTTCTCTCTCCTTTGAGAGAAGATAATACGAATCTTTATGTAAGAGATCATAATACCAGGCTTCTGTTACTGCATGTACTTGCGCGCGGCAATTACCTTCCAGCCGCCGGGTATTCTATGACTCATTTGGCAGTTCGTTTTCAACAGCCGCGTAGAACATTTGTACGCGATTTTCGGGGTTGAACTGACGCGATGACGACGTACTGTATTGGTACTGTAAGTACTGACTACTGACATCTATATCGAAAGGGGTGGCCCTGGCAATATATGTCTGTTAGATGACAGCACGCATTTAGGATTAGGCAAAATTGTAATTTTCTTAAGGATGTGATTTATCTGTTACGTAGTAACTACATATTAAGTAAGGTAAAACCTCCTATTACGGCGGTAACCAAAATCGACACTAATTACGGTGGTATTTTTATTTACATGATTTATTCTCATTGAAATTAGTTTAGGTACACGAAAATGGAATTTACTAGTTCAAAGTCTTTTGCTTTATTACATGTCTGACATTTGCGAATATAACGTAGACGTACTCTTCAGAATAAGTCAGTCTCTGCCACGGCTACGATGTGAAAGGACGTTCCTATATAAACGCGGTGCGACTCAATACTCAATCATTTATTTGCATTCCATAATGTAGTGAAGATGTTACAAATTTGATGTGTTCATTACAGACCCTTTCGGGCACAGCAAATAGGATAGAGGAGGACGCTTTTAACTTAACACTCGTAATGAACTAGCTTTCTTCTATTCAACTAAATATCTACTTAATATAAATTATCCATAAGCCTACATGAATATTCACTTGCCTTACAAATGTTACCTATATCTATTTTTCTGAAAGATATTCCTCGATTGTGTAGTTAGCATTTGGCTGTTAAATGATTTTTTAATTTATTTAGAAAACGCTTTTCATTTGCTTCCTGTTTGAGGGTTGCTGGCAGTTTGTTATAAATTTTTATGCTCATGACAAACGGGCTAGAAGAGTACAGCGATAATTTTGAAGGCGGTAGTAGCAATTTATTCCTGTGACGTAACTCATATTTCACTTTTAAGTCTTCACGTTTCGTGTACATATGTTGATTTTTACGTGCAAATTTACATATTTCAAATATGTAGAGGCATGGTAAAGTTAGTATATTATTTTTTACAAAAAATGGTTTGCAGCTGTTCGTTTGTTCTATGTTAAAAATTATTCTTATAAGTTTTTTTTGTTTTATAAATAGGTTAGGTGCATCTGTAGAGTGTCCCCACAAAATTACACCGTAGCTAAGCCACGCATGGGCGTAGGCATAGTAGGTTACGATTGCAGTTTTCGTCGTCGGTGGTTCTCTTTATTTCGCGGAGTGCATACGAAAAGCTGGCCAATTTACTCTTCACTTTCTGTACATGAGGCTTCCAATTTAAATTTGCATCTATTATCAAACCAAGCAATGAGGTTTCTTTAACGTGTTCTAATTTTTGGTTGTTAAATTCTAATTTTAATTCTTTTTGATATGGGTAAAATGTAATTAACTTAGTTTTTTGCACATTTATTTGCAGATTGTGCTCATCCATCCAATCCTGGGTTTTATTTAGGATATTTTTTATTCTTTCATTGAGGTATACTTCGCTTTGGCTTGATATAAGAATGGAGACATCGTCAGCAAACATAACACATGATTGGTTTATTGTTTTGGCTAAGTCATTTATGTATATTATAAATAAAAGGCACCCCAAAACACTCAGGTAAGTACACTCATATTAATATAATTGAGTTTTTCAGAGGTGAGGTGCCCGTGGCTAAGTGACGGCAGCGGATCGGCAACGATCCGATGTTAAGCAACGCCAGACAGGTCGGGTTATGGATGGGTGACCATCCCGACCGAAATTAAGTGATGCGTTTTTCGGGCATCTCCGTGCTTCGGAAGGCACGTTAAACAGTTGGTCCCGGCTGACGTCGCAAGATATCAGTCGTGAAGCCTAGTCAGAGGCTTAAAAAGGCGGCTTGATAACATCTGACGGTAAGGTTTATCACTGGCCTTACATTCACCTCTCCAACAATCCGCACTGAGCCCGCGTGTTGGAGTATGGCTTGTACCACCTCATAGTTGAGGTGAGGCCTGTGCCCAGCAGTGGGACGTATATGGCTGTATTTGTTTGTTGTTGTGAGTTTTTCATAGGAATATACTGTTCAATTTCATCAGTATGTTATTTATATGATAGTTTTATTGTTGTTATTACCATATATTTAGTGCTTTTTCATATTTGTAATAGAATATATTATACCCAAGTAAAACAAAATAAAGCAGTAATAGGAAACGAATGTTAAAGGTCAATCCTAATACGTTTGTATCATCCGTATTAGGGAAAATAGAGCCTCAGAAGTACTTGCTTATAACTTTCAATATAATAAGTTATTGAATTGTTTAAGAGTTTAGTTGAAATTATGTTTAATTAAGCCAACTTAAAACTTTTTTCTGTTGTATGTTTTATCCTCTAGAAATCCTATTTAAAAGTGAAAACTGTGATTGCGAGTACATACTCCCATAAAAGGAACTTCATAGGACCTATTACGGACCTAAAATGTATACAGTAATTCGTATTTTAGGGTTCAGGAAAATTTTTTACGTAGGCTTAATGAAAATAAGAAAATAAACTTCTGTTTTTATTCTTGGATCGTTCTTTTGATAATTCTGAAACCAAAAACGTACACAGTAGAAGTGAACGTAAGTAGAGAGAGACTGTGGAAATAAATACTGCAAAGCCAACGGTTAGTGTTTGACGGGACTATTGTAACTATGGAACCCACGGGGATTAAAAAATCATGACAGAACTATGCTATTGGAGTTGCCAAATCACTAAGGGTAAAATAAAATATAAAATCCTATAAATGTGACATTTATATTCTGTGATATTTAGTGTCCAGGTTTCATTACCGTAGCTCCTGATTTAATGGGAAAAATAGTTCAGAGCCTAAACCAGCCATGACCTCATGTGACAGGCGCACTGATTTAGCGTTATAATTATTTGGTATTATAACCTCCATTTGATTGTCAAATTGTATTCTAGCTAAGGGAGGGGAAAGAACGAAGGATTATTTACTCTAGTATCTTAATTATGTGCATGCATACTGCTACCAAGTCAAAACAAAGATTAAAAAATTAAACGTCAAGCAGCAGACCATGTCAGTCTGTTTATTGGTATCTTTTTTATCTTATTTCTTTTTGATAATTTCGGTCATGGCTGCTGAATTAATCTTTTTATGCTTCCTTTATTTATAAATAGATTATACTTGAGCAAAGACAAATATGATGACAGCAGAAAATCACTAACTTCCGACTAGACAGAACAATAATGTTTTCCCCTTAAAATAATTACACCTAGGAAGGATAAATAAATAAATAAATAAGCGCCAGACAACACACTTCTTGTAATGGTCTCGAAGTAGGGATTAATATCCCTGTGTTACGAGGTACCACACAAGGAAATAAGCCAGGGGCGTCTCAGCACACCCAGACCCGAGTCAATTCAGAAAAGATTGTTTCCTGAATTGAACCCGGACCACTACGGAAATCGAGGCGAGAAACCGTGCTACAGCGCACTACGCCAATCGTGTCGTCAATAGTTAGATACAAAAATATATAGATAGTTCCATACAAAAAGGCGCGCCATTTGTGATGCCAAAAACAACTGTCAAAATAACAATTCGTTCCACATGTAATCACAATTTTCAGTTTAAAACGTGTATGAATACTACTTGTGCTTCTCTGTTATGTGGTTGCAACCATTTACTGCAAAATCATGAACATCGGTAAGTTCAGATCCAGACGTGACGTCCTGATATTTGTGGCATCAAAATGGGTGCCCCGACTCGCCTTCTATGCGTAATTATACTAAGGTTTAACCATAATTCAGCATGATAGCAAAAAGCAGAATAAGGACGCTATGGGGATGTGGGGTTGAAGAATGGAGGAGAATGCTTTGTGTGCCGTGGACGAAATTTTGCACAAATTTGTCCATACACACATAATCTCATAACATACATCGTCTAACGTCTGCAGTTCATAGTCTGCAACGCATTTCCTAACCTTCTTCAGTGGCTTAAGAGGATACAGAAGCGCCGTTTTTCCATACAAACGTAGTCCCCTGTTTCCTTCCTGGATATTGCTTAGAGGAATAATTCTTCTTCGAAGAAATCTATCGCTGCTTTTAGCATGCCTCTATGTTTTCCTTTTTATAACATTAAATTAAATATCAAAAGAGATATGAACCTTCTAAAATCAAAAAAATTGGCCATATTTTCCGCTATGTTGAAAATATCCAGAAAACTAATTAGATTAGTTTAAATAAATATAAAAACAGAAACACGACCACAGTCCTACTCTAATTTCTATTGAAAAAGGTAACTAAATTGGTCAACTTTTCGAAAAGTGATCAGGGGACTACAAAACGACGATTTTGTGTAGGTACTTTTGATAGGTAATCTCGGTCCCATTTGCATCTGTCTCTATCGCACTCTGCGGGAGACTCGAGGTGTGCAAAAGGCAGCAATTGATTTTACAAATACCTATTTTTCAATTCTCTTGACCGTGCTGTGTCCTTATACCATCAAATTTTTAGTGGCACAAGGGAAGGTTGAAGGCATCAGAGTGCACGGGAGATCACTGATGTGATAGACTATCCAAATTGCAGCTGCAGCTTACATTAATAATAGCTTATTGCATTAGGAGAGCAGCTGGCACAAAAGAATGTAGTTTAAAGTAGATGATTACAAGCGCTATTTTTAAAGTGCTACCACTAAGAATCGATCGAGCCGTCATTTGCGTCTGTTAATAAGGGCTGCCGAATAAAGAGAGAACCCTTACTCTAACGAATGTGCATCGGTAAGCCGTGTACGCACGTACGAACCCGAACATAGCGAACACAAACATCAAACATGAACATTTGGTTTGTACGTATGGGGACGGCTTATTTAAACGCGAACATAGTTCGAATCGAGTTCGCGCACAACAGTCGCGAACTCGATTCGATACGTGCGAACCAAGTTTGTTCGTTCGTGCGTACGCGGTTTTATATTATGTATTTCGAACCTTATTTAAAACATTTATTAAACTTTAAATCTAAAGATAAAAAAACAGGAAAAAAACGATTTCGGACCTTGATGATCTCGATAGGTATTTAGTTAGACATGAAATTTTTCACCTGAACCGAAAGTTTAAATATTTGTAAAAATATTTCTTTCGGATGTTTATAGGTGAACCTATAAAAATCCATCTATTGATGGATTAACGTTGGCTTGCAACGAAAGCATATACTGGAAGGATTCGTTCGTCCCTCTATCGTTTCGGTAGCTTGACAGTGGTTTAGAGCAGTCACCCGGATTGTGAATGAAGCGGGTTAGATGCCTAACACTAACTCTCTGTAGTTGTGGTAACGGCAGGTTATAGGTTTAGGTGCAAAATCTTTTATTAAAAAACAGAAAAATAATAATTTTTAAAATTGTATAGTTTTATTCAACACATTTACATTACATGAAGGCGTGTTTAACCCAGTTTTCTTACTAGTTATTTAAATGTTGAATAACATGAAATTCAGCAGATTGAGTCTTTAATATTATGAATTTAGACTTCATGTCTATCTATTTTCTTCTTCTCTTATCACCTTATTCACTTTACATATTTCTTTCTTGTTTTCATAGTCACAAAATTAACGCTATTCCCCAATATCACTCTCACGCTCTACAATTAGTCATTCAATAATATTTATGTTTTTATACTAATCTTGAGGTTGAAGCGCGTGTATAATTAATGATTAAACGATCTTACCTTTTTGAAAATTTGTCATTCCGGTCCGATCCCCTTAATTTTTAAAATGGATTGGTACAGTCAATTAAAAACAGTTGTTAAGGTTAAACATAATTATTTATATACTTTCTATTAAGATACAATCGGCACAGTTTATTATTATGTTTGGTCGTTGGAAATAAAAGTTAAACTACTATTAAATTATCACAGTACCTACTCACATTATGGGATACTGATTCATGCTTGGTACTGTGACAAACCTCAAGAATAATATTTAAAAAACTATAATTTGTTGTAAAATTTGTTAAATGTTCGAGATTTGAGGAAAAAAAGTTTTCTCGGCAATCGTGTTATTTATTTGTTTTATTTATTATTATAATATCTATTTAACTTGACTCGTATTGATGATGGATCTCTGTATCAATGTTGTTCCCTCTGATGATAAGAGACCCCAAACAGTTCTTTCGCCAGTTCATACATCTCCATAGGCTCTATCCGCTGTTATATTCTTTCTACTTAGTGTTTTGATGACCAATTCTTAGTAAAATTATGCCACTATTTCTTCTCATGTAAATTCACCAATCAGAATTTGTAGAGGATGTCGACGGCTGGCTTTTAACCCTTATTTTCTTCAGACATTGTAAAACCACAGAATTAGGAGGTGAATGTTTATTATTTCGTATCTTAATAAAATACAAGTACAAGTGTAGATTATAAATAATTACTCCTCTTAAATTACACACACCAACATGGTCTAGGGATATTTCAATTAAACCTGAATATCTAAAGTTCTATTAACTTTTTGTTAAGACACCTACACATTAAAATAAACCACATTAAAATAGCTTATCTAATCTGAGGAATAAATTTTTGGTTAAAGTTAAATTAAAAAAAAAACTTAGAACAAGAGGAAAAAATCAGACAAAATTGCAATCTTAACTTTATTTTTGAAACATCAAAACCTAAACAAAACAACAAATTTTTTAATAAAAATTGTCGAAAACTTAAAATTAAGAATCCGTGGATCCACCTAAGACTCTGCTGACACTTCTGCAGCGGTTCTGCATATCCTATCTATGATCCTGTTGTCGTCTTTTCAAAGTTTGACCGCTTACCAGCAAACCATACTCTCTCTGTAGCCTTTGAACCAATTGCATCGCCGTTACATTTGGTTGACTTCGTGCAGCATTTACTATGAATCGGTCCTGTACATGTGTTGTTATGCGTTGAGGTCCTCGGTGCCGTTCCACCACTTCCCCGTGACACGATAACTTGACCAAAGCCTGGATATAACGCTCTTACTGGTCCTCATGGCTTCAGAAACCGCAATTTGGGTAGCGCCAGCTTGAATCATGCCCACTGCTCTTAACATTTCGTTCCTGGTCAAGTGTCTACGTGGTATGATTCAATGAACACCGGAGATGCGTTTGACAAAGATTTATAGAAATTTATGTAGTTTTAATCAAGTTAGAAGTTCGTGAAGATTTACTTCTTTGGAAGAAATTCATTGAATGCGAATTTCATTTCATCTTAAAACAAAACCTTTTATAACTATACAAATTTGAATTTAAAAAAGGAACTTAATCATGTTTTTAGAGTCTGTCAGTAATAGTTTTTTTGTAAGGCCAGTACTTTTTAAGTTATTTAAAAAAGTTTTTCACTTATCATGCTCTAAAAGTACGCCATTATAGCCCTACGAAGCGGGCCTAAAGTGACCACTTTAGCCCCTAGGGAGTAAAAAGTAATTAGTTTTTTAATTTCCTTCATGCGACATAGTCGTCATAAACTCAAACAGCCAGTAAATATACTATTATCTGTGGAGTGTGGACGGGACATCTTAATTGCGAAAATGTTGAGAGTTTTAGTTCCATGGTTTGTCCGCAAAGAAGGTGGCGCCAAGTGTTTTAAATTGTTATTCTGTGACTGGTTTAGAAGAAAAAAAAACTGACCGCGTAAATTTCAGAATTCTTTTCAGAGTGTAAATTTTTTCGGTTTTAAATAAATTTACTAAGAATGTCCTGTGACAGTGAAGAGTTTGACGTCGAGCATAGAGCAAAAGACATAATAGAAAATCTTTGGCCGCTAAAATCACAGAAGATTTACCTAAAAACTTACGAAAGTTGTATGGGCTGCAGGAATGAGAAACATTTGTGATTTTTATTTTATTATGTAATATTTATGAAATGTTTTTGTTCTAAACTGACTATTTTTCTCGCACTCAAAGTGAAAAGTACAGTTTGCACCTCGAGACTAAACGCCAACTCAATATACGCTCGGTTTCATTGACTCCCCCGCACGCTCGGGAGTCAAACCACCTCTGGTATATTAAGGCTTCGTTTAGTCCCTCGATATAAAATATACTATTATATATATCTAGACCATGTTGTTGTTTGTATTTAATTTCTGTGAAGTTTTTCAAAATCAAAATAAAATATTTACCGAAGTTATCATTTTTATTAACATGAATACCAATTATTTACTTTTGATATTTAAATTTTCGATAACATTAATAATAGGGCGAGTTTGCTCGGCACGTTTCATCCAGAGATGAAACTCATATAAATAAATTGACCAAAAACCGACATGATGCAAATAAATTAATCATTGCAAAGGTTTGAGATCTCATATACTCTAGTATATATTTGCATAGATTTGCGTACACATACGTTAAAGCTTGTTTAATAATATATGATAACTTATTTTATGAACATTATTAATTGAATTAGCAGCGTTCACTTCACATCACCTTATCACAAAATTATTATAAGGAACCAGACACGAACACTACACCTTCACTTCACTCAGTTAAGTCGTCAAATCATAATCAGTGCAGAATTAAGGTAAAGACTAATACCAACGCTCTTAACAATATACGTTCCGGCTTCCTCCAGCTTCCCTGTTCTAGTCCAGTGAGCGAAATCTTAACTCGACACGGTAGATTTTTAGGTAATAAATGTAAGAAAAGCACGATATTGATAGAAAACATCACCGTGAAAGCAACTTTAAACTGGATCTTGCACTTCGGCGGAACGATTGTTTTATAAATATTGCACACCAAGAGCTCCATTTTTTCAGGGAAAAAAACTGTTTAAAATCATAAATCTAAATAATCTGAATGTTTCTTAAATTCTAACAAAGAAATTTCTGGTTTAAGATTTTTATTTGTTTCCCACAAGAATTACCATAAATTCACTTGTGTGAGAAAAATATATAAATTATAATAGCTTAATGTAGGAGAGCGTACAATATTATCTTATTACTAATTTAGACACAAAAAACAAAAGTCAAAGGGTAGTTACGTTAAAAAATTGAAAGAACACACGTTTATGTTCGAATACATAATTCGCCATCCACCGCCGAATCCAGTAAAAGAACTACGCGTAAAAACGCAAGGTTAGTTGCGCGCGACTGGAAGTGGCCTTACTAACTACGCTCAGGTAATGACTTGGATAATTAGGTAAAGAGACATACATAACATTGAAGTAAGTGAAAAATCGTATTATTGAAGATGTTTTTTTTTAAATATCGTAATATTTAAGTAAATAGCTTTATATGAGCTATTTAAAAATAGTCGTTGATTTGGCTTCTTTAATATTTTTGGGGAGTTTGTTATACAGGCTTGCACCTTCATATACAATGTTCTTTTTTCCATAATTAGTTCTTGGGGGACGTAAACATACCTAAGTCATTTCCACGCCTCAAAAGTTTAGTATGTAGGTACGTTTTTATTTTGTGTTAAAGTATTTTGACTATGATTTTTTTTTCTTTAAAATTTTACGAACCAGTATACAGGTATAGTAGGTATATGTCTGTTTAATAGTCATAAGTTTTGTTTCCTTGTAAATTTTTTCAGTAGATTTTAAAAAATCGTAATGAAACAACGCTTTTATCAGCTTGTTTTGGGCAATTTGGATAGTTTCTATGTTACTTTTAACCGCCGTCCCCCAGACTTCCACCAAGTACTCAATGTGGGGTTTAACTAAAGAGTTATAGACATAGAACCGCACTTTTATTGGTAAATTACGGGCAATGCTTAGTAGCATGCCAGTAAGACGTGTCAGTTGCGTTTTAATTTTTTCGATGTGGGTTCACAATTTAACTGATTATCAAGGGTTAGGCCAAGACATTTTTCAAAAACTTTTTTTTCTAAGATTTGCCCAATAATTTTCAAATTTTGATAATTTTGTATTTTCTTGTTTTTAGCCGAAAAGATTACATAATTAGTTTTTTTTTGCGTTAATCGTAAGAAGATTGTGGCGAAACTATTCATTCAAGAGGTCTAAGTCCTTCTGTGCATCTGCAATAACGGCGTCAATACAGAGCCCATAATAAGAAAACTAGGGTCCTATGGCCGATTCCTTGAATACTATTTACATAGATTAAAAACAATAGGGGTCCCAAGATCGATCCTTGAGGGATCCCACAAGTGATGAGCACATTAAGACTATGGTGTTGACCAATTTTTACCATTTGACAGCGATTGGTCAAATATGACTCCAATATTTTGTAGGCATTTTGCGTAACTCTAATACTGCGTAATTTATTCAATAAGAGGCGATGACTCACTGTGTCAAAAGCTTTCCCCAAATCTATGAAGATTCCAAGAGCTACCTTTTTCTGATCAATATTGATTTTAATTTGTGAAACTAGATCTATTGTGGCGGAGAGGGTATTAGGATTTGGGTCTAAAACCGTATTGCTTTTTATATATAAAGTAAATGGAGGATAGGTAATTATTGAGTCGATTAAAAATTACTCGTTCAGAGACTTTTGATACTATTGGTAGTACAGAGATGGGACGATAGTTTCCTGGATCACTTTTGCACCCAGATTTGTGTATTGGTGACACTTTTGCAACTTTGAGGCAATCGGGGAAAACTCCCAGCTCTAAGCAGCTGTTTATGCTTGCAGTGAGTTCATCGAGTATGAGATTTAACGCATTTTAGGGACCTAGTGCCTATATCATCAATACCTGAGCTAGTGTTATTATTGAGGCTGTCAATGATTTTACCTATTTCATCGGGGGTGGTTGGCGACATCTTTGAAAGTCCATTTTCATGATTTTCATATGTATCTTGAGGCACCGAATGGAAGCTTGAGTTTTCATGATACTGTTGAGGTATTTCGTTTGCTAGTGTCTGACCAATGGTTGCAAAGTACTTATTAAAGTACTCATAAATATCTGTTGGATCAGTTATAGCTCCGTTATACTTCCGTTACACTTCATTAATCAACCGACTTCAAAAAAAGGAGGAGGTTCTCAATTCGACTGTATGTTTTTTTTTAGTGTTTGTTACCTCATAACGTTCGATTGGGTGAACCGATTTTGATCATTTTTTTTATTTGAAAGCTGGTGCTTCCCGAATTGTCCCATTTTAATTTGGTCTAGTTCTGACAGTGGCATCCATGAGAAAAACATATAAGTCTTAAATCTAGATAGACAAAATGCGCGACAAATGGACGAATAACTTAATATTACGCCAACCGATTTTGATAATTCTTTATTTATTTGAAAGCTGATGGTGCCCTTGTGGTCCCATTTTAATTTGGTCCAGTTCTGACAGTGGCATCCATGGGAAATCCATATAAGTCTTAAATCTAGATAGACAAAATGAGCGACAAATGGACGGGTAACTCAATATTACGCCAACCGATTCTGATAATTCTTTTTTTATTTGAAAGCTGTTGCTGCCCGTGTGGTCCTATTTTAATTTGGTCCAGTTCTGACAGTGGCATCCATGGGAAATCCATATAAGTCCTAAATCTGAATAAACCATATGCGCGACAAATGGACGAATAACTCATTATCACGCCAACCGATTTCGATGCTTCTTTTTTTATTGAAAAGGATATACTTCAAGAGTAGTTTGATGAGTGTTAGGTTCTGATTATGGGATCCATGACAAAGTAACGGAACTCTTCAATTCTTAGGAGCAATTGGACGATACTTTTTCGATGTATAAAATAAATAAGAACTATTCACTGAAAATCAAGGAATAAACAAAAATCTTAACAAAAAAAAAAAACAACTTCAAAAAAAACTATTCCAAAACAAAGCACTAAAAAGTAAAGAAATAATTGCGTATTCTTCTAAAACTTATACGATAATATAATGAAGGTACAATTATTGTTATTGTTGGAGTCGGTGCCACGGAGTCCACGTCCGTGCGACGGGTGCCGTCGCGAATGTACGAACAGGCTTGTTCAGTTAACAGCGCTACATGATACGTGCAATGAGAACCCTTGATGGGCCTCATCCACCACATCCCCGTCCCATGCAAAGGTGCACTGCTAGTTTGTTAGTACAGCCGCGTGCTTCTTTTGACGACACGGTTGGCGTAGTGCGCTGTAGCACGGTTTCTCGCCTCGATTTCCATAGTGTACCGATTCTCGTCGGGTCAATTTAGGAAACGATTTTTTCTGAATTGACTCGGGCTTGGGTGTGCTGGAGACGCCCCTGGCTTATTTTCCTTGGGGAATTTTTCGTAACACAGGGATAATAATCCCTATTTCGAGACCATTGCAAGGGGTTTGTTGTTTGGCGCATATTTATTTATATATAGTATTGAACTACCCTTGGTGGTCCGTTAGATCCGGGATAAACATTTTTCTACTATGCGGCTAGCTCGTGCCGCATCGGTACGCAGCACGAGCGATCTGTCACCCGTAGCCCTTAGCACATCATCACACCTGGTTGATAAAGGAAGCTGTGATCCACTGTCCCATGCATGTTGAGGTGTTGGGGGTCCCAGCTCTGCCTTTGTTAAGGTAGGCCCCAACTTGGAGTTGGATTCGTGGTGGCATGTGGTTAGTTGCAGAGGTGGGGCATGTCCGTCTGCTCGGTAGTGTGTACCGAGCGTCCCTCCTCGCGCGCAACGAGTATCTAAATTCACTGGTCTAGGGCGTTGGGCCGGTAAGTGTTTAGATGCGGGGTTAGTGAGGAACCCTTATAGCGGCTTGCTGCTCCTCCGGTACTTGCCTGGATAGCAAGGAGATGGGTATCCGCTAGATTGCCCATCCGGCCACCCTGCTGTAGCTAAGGGTAGATGTACGGCAGTGCATCGAGATGTGAGCGTGCTATACAGCTCCGGCACCATTCTGAAGAAATGGTAGTTGGCTTCTCTGACGTCCCTAGCGGGTATTGAAGCCGCTAGCGTTCTTTGGATGCGCGTGGTGAGCGACTATAACTGCTCCGGTACCATTCTGGATAAATGGGAGTGGGTAATGCCACGGGCTACTCGCCTATGAGTACCGTAATGTGTAATGCATCGTGCATTGTGCTTTATGGCGGCAGGACCTACCGCAGATGGTCCCTAGTACACTTCACGGTGTGCTAGGAATAGTGTGCCTTTCTGCATAACCGCGAGGTTGGTCGGGGGGGCCACTAAAATAAATCTCAGTAGTTTGAGAAGGGACTTGTCCCATGCATGTGCTTAAGAAAGATCTCAGAGTTGCATCAATTTTATACAGCTCTAAGATCCTTCTCAGCCCTGAATGGGGCACCGAATCATAGGCCTTCTTATAGTCAATCCAGGCAGTTGAAAGAACTTTCCTGCTCCGCCGGACTTGCTGGCAAATTGTCGTGAGGTGTCGTGTCTATGAGTAGGAGTTCTTTAGTACCTCGAGACCCAACCCAACATCTATTCTGAGCAGAAGCCAAAACATTGTTCGCGACGTGCGTGTTTATTTATTTTGTTAGAATGGACGTAAGGAGCTTGTAGATGGTAGGCAAGCACGTGATGGGTCTATAGTTTTTTGCTTCCGAGGTACTACCAGACTTGTGTAAAAGGAAAGTGACACCAGTAGTAAGAAAACTAGGAAGATAACCAACCTCTTTGGATTCCTGGAACTGCACTGCCAAGCATGGATGCGAACATCAAAACCACTTGATCCAGAAGTTGTGTAATACATCCGGGCCAGGTTTTCCAGTTCTGAGCCGTCTGAATTGCACAACTAACGTCTTCGGAGTCAATAGTTACCGACTCCATGGTTTCGATGGATTCGCATTCTTGTTCGACAGTACGCATCCAGTCACCTTCCGTGTGCTCGACAGGCATCGACCAGATGCTGCGCCAGAAGTCAATCATGACACTTTCATTTGGTCGCTGACTATTATTCACACGTTGGTAAGTCCCTTCCCAGTTTCGGTACACCTTCCTTTGGTCACTTTGGAAAAGGCGATTTTGTAAATATCTCTCCACACGTTCTCTGTAGCGACGGATACGGTTTACCCACGCATAGACCTTCTGCTTCAGAAAGTCAATGCATTCCGTGACATAAGCCATAATACTGTTCGCGCCTAATACCCGTCCCAGCAAAGGCTTGGCTCGAGGGCGATGGTTCCCTCAGCTGTAGCAGACCAGCTCTGCAATGAGGTCCTAAACGTGTTGATACGCCGCTCGATTCGCATTTGCCATGCGGGTACATTGGCGGCAGGTCGGATTGATCTCTTTCGACTCTTCAGGACTCTTTCGATAAATAACGATTCCTAGGATAAACATAACGATTTTAGGATGACAAGGTAGTAATTACTTGTATTGTTGACCTTTCTTGGTTTAAATGTGATTTTTGTGAAGATGAGTTTCTCTAAAGAAATGAATACTAATTTGTACAAACTAAGACTATGAAAGACTATCGCAAATTTTTCATCGAGTTACATTACTCATGTTACACAGCGTAGGCGATGGCGATAGGGAGGCCGATGGTGGCACCATCGGCCTCCCTATCGCCTACCACCAGGCGAGACTGGGGCCAAAAAGTTTTTGACTATCTTACAAAACTCACTTACAAAGGGTTTATTGCCCAGAAAAAAACTCACGTTAGGGCAGTTTTTAAAGCTATGGACAAATATCGGAAAGTACATTTACTTTCAGTGATTTTTTTATGTAAAAAAACAAAACATTTAATTCGGTTTTGCGAGAGAATACAAACAAATGTGCTTAAGCATACGATAGCTACATGGCCACACTTCTTTGATGCCAACATTTAATAAGTTTAATTTTATGAGGCATTTTCAAGAACAAGGGTTGTTTTCAGAATTTCTTTAATAAAATAAATCATTACTTCTGAACCAAGGGTGGCCAGGCCAACCTTTTCGACAGCAGGGCAGAAATTCGGAAAGAGAATTTCGCATCGGGCCGCAGTATCAAATTGTATGTAGCTTACCAACGTACATAAAAATAGTAGATTATACACCAAGGGGATAAAGCACTGTTTTATGTCACAGGCGCTACATTGAATCCTGAACGTAACGAAGGACTCCAAATTTAACTCCCGAGCGCAGCGAGGGTGTTATAAGTTAATTCCCGAGCAAAGCGAGGGAATTAAGATTGAGCCCTGAGTGCAGTGAGGGATTCAAGCGCCCAAGAAAAAAACAGTTTTATCCCGGTGGTGTATACTCTACTTTTCTCACTTTATGCGAGACAATAAAAAACCTGGCTTAGTAGATAGTGTTTATTACAGCATATTAAAGAATCTTCTAAAGCTAGTAGTACTACCAGCTACGGCTATAGCAACTTCTTTCAGCTGGCGTGGCCTAATCGATTTGACAAACAAATGAAGTTCGTCTCAGTGCGAATCTAGTGGGCCACGGCCTCGGTCTTCGAAAATCGAGTTGGCCGCGCCCGCTAAGGACACATTCTGTTTAGTGAAATTAGACTTTATGGACATAGCAATAAGAATTATGAAAGTGAAAATCACATTATTGACCAGCGGCTTATAATAGAACATTATAACCCGGCTAAAGCCAAGAGATATAATGTCTTGCTTTCGGTAAGGTTTACATGACATATAATTCGGCATTGTCGAGCATGTGGTGTGAAAATTAAATTAAACAAATGTTTCTTGGTAAGTAATATTTTTTTTAGTTTTTCTGTATTATTGCGCTAACTATATTAATAAGATAATATCTGACTTTGTTTAGCGGTCTAAGCTCACTGAAGTCGTTGCTACACTTGAACATAGCATGTTTGTAACACGCAGGATATTTCTACATGTCAAAATAGTTTTATGGAACTCTTTCAAGCCAAGCTGATCGAACATCTCTTTTAGCTAATCTTCTCAAAAAAAATTACTCAGCTCTGCGGGCCACAAATTGGCAATCGGCGGGCCACGGGTCGGCCACCCTTGTTCTAAACGTTACATGCATGACGTTCTCTACCCTCAAAACAAATTTGAGCCACTGAAACCTTTGATAAACATAACAAAATCAATGAAAAGGAATAAAATATAAAAGAAATAAGAGTTCATGCGTTTTTTTATTTCTATTTTATAAAATTACTTTAAGTGCGGAGTAGCAGAGGCGCACTTACACGTTATGTACTAAGATTTTCATCAGTTCATCGATTGTTATAGTCAAATCATCAGGCATCCCCGGACGCAATAAGTGTTGTCGGCTAAACCACCCCGGACGGCCTCCGAACTAGGACAAATCCGGGGAAACCCGGACGGATGGCAGCCCTACTTGTGAGCAAAAAGTAGGTTAGTCAGGCTACCTAGAATAATTTCCAGGAATTGCCGGCCGTTAGTCGATATAGCAGGTACCTGGCCAGCCCGGTGTTGGGCCGAGTTTGCGCTGCGCGCGGGGCTAGGGCGGCGCGCATGTGCATTCACAGCCGCCCCGCTCTACAAGCTTGCAGGCGTCGGTTGACCCAATTTCCTGTTACATGTAGCAGTGACTCCGAAGCAGCGCGTGATTACGCACGTCATGATCTCCTTGATCGAGAATTACCTGTCGTGGGTGATCCTTTGGTTGCGCGCCAAGTACAGTGTCATAAAGGGATACCAAGTTAACTTGCAGATCGCTCTCAACACCCGTCTGCCGAATCCCATACTCAAATTCTGCTTCAAGTTCACATCGGGACGCAAGGTTAGTTTTTTTAACTATATTCGTTAATATAAT
The DNA here is from genome assembly GCA_947369235.1 of Udea olivalis. Classification (NCBI taxonomy): domain Eukaryota; kingdom Metazoa; phylum Arthropoda; class Insecta; order Lepidoptera; family Crambidae; genus Udea; species Udea olivalis. The sequence continues at coordinate 24,395,805 of OX376340.1, forward strand.
ATTCGTGATTTAAGCAGTTTCAGACTAGCGTTTTCTCTTGATATACGGGGGCTTTGGTACATTATGTGCTACAAGGTGCTCCCTCACTTGGATTGTTTGCCTGTACTGTAACGCATACAGATTCTGGCATTAAATCAGTGAGGGAGGAGAACCGAGCATTACAGTGCGCAAACTGTAATATTACAGATTCGGACATTACGTTGGTGAGGGAAAAGCACCGAGCATTACAGTGCGCAACTTGATGATAGGTACAATGTGTAATATTTTGATACAACTTCCCTGAAGTTTTGGAAGGCAGTATTTTAATCTAATTCTCAAAATCGAATCTGAAACGCTACATTACAGGAAAATGCTATAGGTGAGGGACCACCATGAAAAACCAAACTCTTATTAAACCGAGGCTTATTCCGGCATGTTCTCTCGAACCGGTAGTGGTAAGTCAGTATCTATAAGTATTATGCAAGCTTATAAGCGCGTCAACTCTCATACGAGTTACGGGTGTGTGGCAAAAGGCGCGCCTATACGCGCTTACATTCACTTCCAAAAAAGAGCTCAAAAACGCTGGTCTGAAACCGCCCTTTAACTCAAGTGTTTACTATTCATGCTTAATCGGCTTTATTCTCAAACTCATTTTAGCGTCACAAGAGTTTTTTCACTGTATTTAGTTTTTTTCATATGTATTTGAGCGAATCCAATCCAATAATCGAAGGTTGTCTGGGTTGGAAATATCTAGGTGCGCCTAGATAACTTTGGGTCGAACACTGGGCGCGCAGGGTCCTTGACTGGGTTTCGCGTTAGCGCATGCGCCGCCGCTCAGGGAAGGGGGCAGACTCACCTGTAACTCCCGGGACCGTGGGTGCACTACTTGTTGTCGAAGCTAGCCTTACGTTGTCTGCTTAAAGTTTTTTGTCTACCTACTGAGATTTCGTCATAAAGTTACGTGAAATTTCTCAAATTTCAATTAAAGTAAAGTAAAAAGTAAAAAATATCTTTATTCATTTAATAGACTCATAAAAAGTACTTATGACAAGTCAAATACAAAAAAAAATTGTAGTAAATGTATTGTGTAAAACAAAGCATTACGTGGTGGCATTACATACTTTGGAAAAGTTTATTTATATAATAAAACAAGTTTATTTGGAAAGAGAAACTTGAACGTAACTCAGTGGTTAGGGATAAATTAAAATTAGGAGAGGTTAAATCGGGTTAATTTAAATAACGATGTTATTTTCAAATTTCAGGGAATGAAGGAAGCCAAGGCACACGGTACTGGCGTTCACAGCCAAGACGAAATCATTGAGTTTGGAAAGAATGACATGCGCGTTCTTTCCGATCATCTCTCTGATAGACCATTCTTCTTTGGTGATGAGCCCACCCTGGTGAGGACACGTTTTACACTGTGGAAATACGCCTTTTGCTCTTCATATTGTAAATCAATGTGTTTTTTTACTAAACAGCTGGACGTGGTGGCGTTCTCCAACCTCACACAACTGCAATTCATTGCTCATCCGTTGCGAGATGCGATGAACGAATCGTTCCCTAACCTGGTTGGGTTCGTTTCGCGCATGAAGGAGCGCGCTTTCCAAGACTGGGACGAGATCTGCACGACCCTCGACCTGAACGCGGACCTGCCGAAGCCCGTCAAGGAGGCCAAGGAGATGAAGGAGACTAAGGAGACGAAGGAGACCAGGGAGACGAGTGAGACCAAGGAGACGAAGGAGACCAAGGAGGGCACGGGCCCTGATGAGAAGCCGCCGCCACCGGGGGATGCCGAGAAGGGCAAGGTAAGAACACGTCTAACGTCACTTTGACTTCATTTGATAGGAGTGAACAGATGCACAGAGGTGTGCAACACATGGTTCCACTGAACCGTTTTGCCCGAGAGGTTTAGAATGCACTTACTTATTCATAAAGAAGGTTCGGCTGTTGATTTCCTCTATGCCGGACCGGTGGATTTGTCGGCCGGTAAACCTGCCGGAAAGGCTAGTGGCTGTACAGTTTCTATGAAGCTACTCATATTTGTCCAATCTACTCCAGACCCAAAAAAATACTGAGCCCTTCATTCTTGGCAGGGCGTTTGCCAATGGGGAGCGAGATAATTTGCGTTTTGTTTCAAAGAATAAGATCTGAATTCGACTGCAGTGAGGTATTGTATTGGATCGCGCAGCGCAACAAACAACAAATCTTTGCTGACGCTTTGAGTGCGTCCAGAATTCTGCGGTGCGTCGCGCGTACTTGTGTCCCCGGCTCGTAGTATACAATGTACCAGTTTTTTGCGGATGATTGTTTACCATATGTCGGCGGTGTTACAGTTCTGTGTTTAACTCCAAGCTTCATAAAAAGATTAAATAAGAAATTGATGGAAGTGTTTTTTTATTCACAGGGTGACGAGAAGGAGAAGGAAGTAGAGAAGGAGCCTGAGGAGAAGAAGGAGAAGTAAAGGGCGGAGCAACGCGGCGGCGGCTGCACGCACGACCCACTCCGGAATTTCCGATCCCTTTTTGAATACTTATTACACTTAAGAGTCAGACTAGTCATACATTCTGTATATTGTAACGCAAATCCATTTGTCTTTCCCGTTTCTTTCAGTTGTGAACGCCAATGCGTCTTTTAGATTGTTCATTTGTTAATTTTCGTTCTTTATTGATTGCTCGGTGTCGTGTATTGTATACTTATATCAGTATGGCGAAGGGCGAACATCCAAACTGGTTCGTCTAGCTTTGTTAGGCAGTTCGTAAATGATTTGTATTAAATTATGTACCTATTATTTTTTGATGTTTTAATGCTTCTTGTATGATGATTTTTTCTAATGTTTAATTTCATTTTTATTCTGGAATAATAAAGTTATTATTGAATAAGTAATTCACATTAATAAAATAGATAATATCAAGGATACGTAAATATTTACGTTCATTTGACATTATAAGTTAACCACCGTAAACGAAAATGAACTCAATTATACATCTAAAAACAGTATTGAATTTAATGTAATAATGCCGCAATTAGGGAGCGTGGCATGACTAAATGTTAGTTTTCTCAAATTAATAGTGTATGGTTATAAAAAAATTATTTCACGCACTAACTCATCATCAAAAATGGCGCTGAACGTAATTACCTACTGATGAAATTTTAAGTGTAACTAAAATACCAAAAAATGGCGTCAGTAGATAAATTTAAGGAAAGTACTTGGCAATTGTCTTACTGAGGCAAAGCTCGATAGATGTAACATGGAATGAGCTGCGGTGTGATCAGACTGTTTTGCGATTCTTGTATTCATTGGTTTTTACATAAAATTTTACAATTTACAATTTTTGATAAACGATAAAAGCCCTGAAGACTGTATTTCAATCTATTATGTAATAAAATTTTGATATTGTATTGTTATTAAGATATAGGGGAAAATTGTTCTCAAATTTGTATGATCGAAATGGAAATCCTCATTGGCATGATTGCTGCTTTTGCGCGAGCTCAACGACTCACTCCTTCATTCCTTTGTGTATGCAACTCTTAGACTGCATTTATTTTAACACATTCACGATCTTCACTTGTTTTGTATGGTCAAAGTACAATGTATGTAGGCTACTTTTACTAAATACTCAATTAAGACTGCTTTTGTCAATGTTCATTAGATTTATTAATAATTTTGACTGAATTAGTGAGGAAAGCTCATTATATAATGCTTTAAAGATGAAATGGGGCGTGAGTCACTGAAACAGGCTTGTTAGATGTAAGTATATATCATACAGACATACATACCTAGGTATTAAATGCATTCCATTATCATAATTGTATTTGAAATTCACGCTTGGTTCTTAATTTGCTTAATAGCGGCAGTTACTATACAAGGAGTTGAGCTGGAAGAGCTACGCTCGCCCACGCTTGCGTGTAGGTTGTGAACTGATTGGCTTGTTGATCGATACTTGGAGATGGACTCGGTAGTATAATTTGAATTGTGCATGCTACCATTAATTTTAAAGTAAGTATAGATAATGTTAAAGTAATGCTAAGCTGACGATTACTGGTTTTAATCGACAGCTTAGCTTTACTCAATATGAAGGTTGTAATAATATTTAAATACGTATGTAGAAGTAGTCCTGTTGTGCGTTATGTTAGGATAAAGCCGGGGCAAAACCTGTCAGAAAAGCCGGTCCGAATTTTTTTAATAAAGTTTGTAAATGTGTGCTGTGGCGCTTACTGATAGATAGTGTGTTTGTTGATAACAGAGTGGAAGCGATTAGAAATTTTGTGTCGGAAGCTCTGTTAGGTGAAGCTCCGGCCGAAGGCGACTCGAGGGTGACGTCGACGGAGTCCGCTCCTAGTTGTAATAACAGTAATATAATAAGAAGTAGAGTTTTATTTCATGTAAGATTTATAATTTACGTTCTTGGTAGGTAGAAGTAGTCCTGTTGTGGGTTAGGTTAGGATAACGCCGGGGCTAAACCTGTCAGAAAAGCCGGTCCGATTTTTTTTAATAAAGTTTGTAAACGTGTCCTGTGGCGCTTACTGATAGATAGTGTGTTTGTTGATAACAGAGTGGGAGCGATTAGAAATTTTGTGTCGGAAGCTCTGTTAGGTACAGCTCCGGCCGAAGGCGACTCGAGGGAGAGGTCGACGGAGTTCGCTCTTAGTTGTAATAACAGTAATATAATAAGAAGTAGAGTTTTATTTCATGTAAGATTTATAATTGACATTCTTGGGATCAGGAGGACAAAAGTCCCGTCCCCCAACTGTTACCAATCACTGCCATTAGTCTGAAGTAAGGCATTAAAATAGTAAGTTTAGGGAATATGGATGTACCGTGGAAAAGCATGTTCACTCGCATTTTAGATTCGATGGGCATGCAACGCGTACTATAGATACCGTAATATTAATTAACGTATTTACATATGTACATATTTATTGCCACATACGATTCAATATGGCTAAAACATTAGACCCTTATTTTTTATTTTAGAGCCTGTTTCAGTGCAAAGCGTTAGGTTGACGAGAACCTCTTTGGTAAAATTGTCATGAAAGTAATTAACGCAAGCTTCTCTTGTAGAATAGTCGAGCACATCGAGCAAAGTTGTGGGAGAATTGTTGTTCAGATACGGGCCGTAACATAGCGCTAAGTCTAGACTCAACGCAAATCATCACATCTCCTAACTCAAACATAATTCAATCACTTAGATGAGGCAAGAAGTAACCAACCATTGATGCACTCAATCGACGCATTTTGTGCCAGATTTCGCAGTTCAGTAGCATTACATAAAAATATTTTCTTCATTGCCTCACTATGTCGATTCTATTTCATATTTATGTGGTAATATTGCATATTGCGTCATTCTGACTTGTGTGTATTGTAGTGAGTTAGTGCTACTTATAATACAAAGTAATCTTAAATACTGATGTGCTAAGTAAAAGTATTTCACGTATATGTTTATTTTATTAGAAATGTAGAGATGAAGTTTTAGGAGAGACGCTGAAGTGTAATTTCTATAGTTGATTTTATTTAAAATTTAAAATTGTAGTCATTAATTCGTATTAATAGTAAGTAAATGTGGTGTTCAATTATAGTGTCAATGATAGTTAAAACTAAGTAATAATCATCTAGATGTAATGGTTAGTCCTAATTATACCGATTAGCCACAACTGAGCTTTTCCTGGACACTTGTTCTCATAAGGATATCAGTGTAATTTTCTGTCGTCATTAAAGTATGTATCAACCAAACAACATAAACTGCGATGGTCTTCGCCTTGATCTATATGACATTACTGACAGTATTTTTATTAACGATTGTTAATACATTCCTTGAAATCCGAAGCTAGATTTGTTTTACCGATATTTATGCAGGGTAACTAAAAACTAGTTACGCTTTTGTTGTCAGGCACATTATGTTCTAAAGAAAAGAATTGGTGGCGTCTGTTCATAGAAAAATATCCCGGAAACTACATTTCATATGATTCTGCTGTTTTGGGCACTAGAAAGTTTTGCAGTATCATAATTTGAGGGTTCGGCAGCTATGCTCGTGTAGAAGGTCTTAAGTCGTGCTACGAGATTAAGAACGCCAGCCGAACCTTAACTCTAGAAGACTACGGCCTATCAATGTCGTTACTATCAGTAGATAATATGAATCAACGCGAAGTACCTAGCAGGATTGTTTAATTTTAAACATTTTCCCATTTATTGTTAGCATTAGGTCTTATTTAAACGGGTTTAAATAAAAATTAGGAAAAGAAAAACTGTTGTAAAAGCCGAAACTTGCGATCGGAACTACTAAGATCCAGGGAAACAGAGCACCATGTACCATACTACTTAAATCGACGGTGGATCAAATCTTACTCGCATGACGCTAATAGAAACTACCTTTTCAGAGTTTTTACAAATATTGGAAAAGAGATACGAAATGAAAACGGTAAGAAGTTCTAGCAAAGAGGAATGGGTGTAATATTGGCGTCATTTTTGAAATTTCGCAGCTACTCATTAAACCTTATTATGAAAGAACAATAATATGGAGGGGACTAAACTTTATTATGAAACACATACTTAGTTAGCTAAAGTTTGTCGGAGCTGAGAAATTAGGTATTTGATTTTTAACTAGCTACTCAATTGAACTTGATCCATACCAAGGAAGAGGTATAAATAAAGGCGGCACAATTTTGTAATTTATACTGGTTATACGAGTAAACATGCAACGCAATTAGGATGTAAGAAAGCTAGTTTTCAGTAGCCAAGTGCAATATTAGGCCATTATTAAAAGACTTAGGGTGTTGTTTCCGTGTAATGCCTCTAATATCGACCGTTAACAGTTTTATTGCAAGTAAAACGAATTACGAAATTATGAATGACAGACAACGTACGAGAATACAAAATTCAAAATAAGAACAGCTAGCGCCACAAGCGCCCAAAACACTGTGCGTGTTACCGCCTGCACTAACTAATCAAAAGCACCACCCTTACCTTTCCACACTTGCTCCCATACGTACGTAGTTGATGCAGAGTTTGGGGACAATAAAGTTGTTGTTTTATGTTCATGAGTAACCACTATGCTCTGAGAACCAAACACATATTATTTTCTTTTCAATTTACATCGTGCTCAAGCAAAGAATATTGCTCAAGTTCACGTTCGATACTAACGACACCTAGCGGCTTTTTTGGAGTTACTAACTACGTAAATCCACTTGGTGGAACCTGCAATGCTTAATGCTTTAAGTAAAGTCGGATATTACCTAGTTAATGTTATATTCTGATAGGGGGCAGTAGTTACCCATGTTCTCTTTGTTTTAGGATATCTACCTACCATGGTTTCAAAAAATATAACAACGTTTTTTGGAGTGTAGGCTCCAAAACGGAATATGAAGTGCGCAGTTAGGTAATCTGACTCTCAACCAAAATAATACAAAACCTCTATCTACTGACAGTATTATATGTATACAGGGTGTCCCAAAAAGAAGTGTCAAGCGGAAGCCCACAGATAGAGCACCCTCGGGGTACCCGATTCACCCCCATGTTATCTGACTTCCTGAGCGAACGGTCAATAAGGGTAGTCATTGATGGCTGCTCTTCTGACTTATTGGTTATAAATGTCGGAGTACCTCAGGGGTCTGTTCTTTCTGCGACACTTTTCCTGCTGCACATTAATGATCTATTGTGCACAGGTATCTTTGGATACGCAGACGACAGCACTGTTACAGAGATATATATGTCCAGTGCCCGCGTCAGTGTCGCTGAGACTGAGTCCCTTATAGAGGCCATGGTTGAGCGGATGAATTCAACATTACAAGCAGTGTCCGACTAGGGCGAAGCTAACCTCGTTGAGTTCAACGCCAGCAAAACCCAGGCTTGTCTGTTCTCCGCCAAACGGAGTCCATTCAATCTGACTCCTACTTTCCTGAATGCACCGATACCGATAACCAACCACCTCGAGCTCCTAGGTATGGAACTCTCTTCCAACCTTAACTTTGGTAGCTCTATTGAGTCGAAAGCAAAAACCGCTGCCAAAAAACTTGGTATCCTCTTTAAGGTTCGGCGTTACTTCACACCGGAACAGCTGCTCCACTTGTATCAAGCACAAGTTCGGTCGTGTATGGAGTACTGCTGCCACCTGTGGGATGGCTCTGCCAAGTACCAGTTGGATGCAATGAACTCAGTGGACCGAAGGGCTAGAAGACTCATAGGCGACGATGCGCTCGTTGGAACCAAACTTCAGAGTTTGGAGCATCGGCGTAAAGTCGTCTGACTATCGGTTTTCTATAAGGTGAATTTTGGAGAGTGTACGCAGGAACTACACAACCGGATACCACCGTCTACTTTCTACCACCGGACCACTAGACGCCGGGAGGGCTTCCACCCCCATGTGGTTGACTTTCCGACAGTCCGTACCCAACGGTTTGCTGCGTCTTTTCTGGTACGCACCGCTAGGGAGCGGAACGCTCTCCCTGCGTCTGTGTTTCCGGATACTTACAACCTTGGTGTCTTCAAGGCCAGAGCAGAGTGAATAGGCATTTTCTGGGTAAGCATGTACCACCATCGGCCTCGTCATCGCTTACCACCAGGCGAGACTGAGGCCAAACGCAAACCCATTTAAAAAAAAAAAACTAGTATCCACACAAAACTAAATCGTAATCGCACTCGAAGTCCATAACCCCTTACCAGGCGCCGCTGTCAAAATTTATCAAGACGGAATCTGATAGGGCTTCTGACACCTTGCTTCAGAGTGACAGTGATTATCTGCGAGAAAAGGTTTTAATCAACTTTCCTGCAGTAATTTTTGGTTAGATAACAAATTCATGAACTTCAGGAATGATAAAACGGTCAAAAAACAGTTATTAATCTGATGGCTAATTTCTAGAATTTTCCACCTCGCTCTCTTTGAAGGCTGATTTTAGCCAAAGTAGCCCATTAAGTACTTCTTTTTTGTAATGATTAAGAAAGCTGAGATTCTGGAGCATTTTTGAGCTTTACTTAGAAACCATACAGTCACCCGCTTAGATTTTTAATTTAAAGTTGAAAATTTAAGTCTTTATTCATCAACCGTACATTTTTGGTTTTATACCAACATTTTCATCATTTTGGTCAAAGTTATGAAACTGATTATTTTATGCATCAAAGTACAATTAAGGATGATTAAGTTGGGCAAAGAAAAAATTTGAATGATCTTCTACTTTTTAAAAAATAAAAAATTTAAACTTTTAGGTCTGAAATTCTCAGAAATTCAGAAAAAAAATCATAACTCGAAAACTATGAACAATCGCGGAACATACATGGGGGTGATTCGGGTACCCCAAGGGGTGCTCTTTCTGTGGGCTTCCGCTTGACACTTCTTTTTCCGTATAGGCAGTGTTCTGTACATGGAACCACTAGCTGAGCCACAATTCACACAAAATGTTGATTCCATTGCGATGATCGTAAATCCGTTATTATTTCTGAGTTAGCTATGTACAGGTTACAAAGTCTGTAAACGGTTAAATCTAAAAGGAAAAAGGTCACTACGGGGAGCTATCAACGTCCTTTTTTTAAGCCGAGACGTAAGAATAAAATTATTAATATAAAAACAATAACACAGCATTGCAAATTAAGAGCGAAAAATACAAGGCAGACAGATGCGGGCCGGTATTTTTTTTTGCGTTATAGTGTCTAGTCAACCAAACGTCATTAACTTCTTTTTTTTGGCTTCGTAGAAAGCTGATTTAGGTCAATGTATGTATAATGTATAATGTAATCTGATTTAAAATAAATAGTTGATTAAACATCTATCGAATTGACAGTAATGTATTGTTACTCATTTTTAAGAGCCTTTAGTAAGTTCACAACTACATTTTCTTGCACATACAAGGTTTATTTTATCAATACAAAGTAAATTGAAACATTGTTGCGATGGCTAAACAACAGAGGGCACAGACGAACGCAACATATTAAATGGTATTAAAAAAAAACATACTATAAATCTTTTTAGGATTTTTAATTTTGATATCAAAAATCAGAAGTGTCCGTGACAATCAATTAAGTGATACTTATGTCTTAAATCATGGCCAGAATTATGACAAATGTCAAATGTTTGTTGGTTCATAGGCCAACTTGGGCACTGTCCTTTCAAAGAAGATAATTCCAAATTTAAATTAGGAAAATGTGTGATTTTCATTTGTTTTTCTTCTTACTGTTAAGATGAGTGAATCTATAATTAACGAAGGAATATAATTAATAAAGAAATTGGATACATTTTCTTTTTTAACTACAAAAAAGGTAAAAATGCACCGCAAGCCGCAAAAAAAAATTGAGATGTTTATGGACCTAGTGCAGTGTCTGTGACACATTTGGTTTAAGAGTTTGCATTCCAGTAATTTTGATGTCAAAGATGCACGTCGCTCGGGTCGCCCTATTACGGATAAAATGGATGCCATTTTCTAAAAAGTGCAGCATGATCGGCATCAGTAGTTACGACGTAGCTGAAGAACTGGGAATTGACCACAAAACAGTTTTGGCGCATTTGAAAAAAAACTGGGTACACAAAATAGCTAGATGTTTGGGTACCTCACGAGCTCACTGAAAGAAACCTAATAAACCGTATACTCATTTGTGATTCTTTATTACGACGTAATGAAACCGAACCATTTTTAAAGAAGCTGATAACTGATGATGAAAAGTGGATCAAGTACGACAAGAACGTGCGAAAAAGGTCGTAGTCAAAGGCCGGTCAGGCTTCACATACTGTGGCGAAACCCGGGTTAACTCGCAACAAGGTGATGCTATGTGTGTGGTGGGATTGGAAAGGCATTATTCATTATGAGCTGTTACCACCAGGCAGGACCATCGATTCTGAACTCTACTGCGATCAACTGATGATATTAGAGCAATAAGTTGAGAGAAAGCGGCCGGAATTAATCAACAGAAAGGGTGTGGTTTTTCATCATGATAACGCTAGACCTCACACATCTTTAGCCACTCAGCATAAAATAAAAGAGTTTAGCTGGGAGGTGTGTATGCATCGGCCGTATAGTCCTGACCTGGCACCTTCAGATTTCCACCTGTTTCGGTATCTTTAGAATGTTTTAGGCAGTGTCAGGTTAACATCACGAGAGGACTGCCAAAACCACTTGTCGCGGTATTTTGATCAGAAGCCTCAAAACTCCTATAGCAATGGGATCATGTCCCTACGCACAAGATGGCAAAAAGTAATCGAACAAAATGGCACCTATATACTCTAGTAAAATGTTAATAAATTATATTAAAAAATATTTTGAATTTTCTTAAAAAATGCGAAGAATATTTTTCCCCAACCTATCATGTTTTTATAAAAGAGCAGAATTGAACCACTGTACACCGGGTGGTGAACATTGAATCACCCCCTGGTTCACAGTGGGTCGAGGGGTTTTTTTAAGGAAATAAAACATAGGTTGGACTAGTAAATTATACAGTCAAAAGAAAACTAAATTGGCGTTATGCTTAAGTCGCCTCGAATCTGAAAACTTGCAAAGAAAATTTGTTATTTAGTTTTCACTATCATGACATTATTTTTTCTCGTTACGGCTCTGAAGTTCTCATAAACATTAATCTCTACTTAAAAGTATATAAAGTGGCAAATATATGTATTTTTGCATATTTTAAGTTGAAAAGGATCTCCATATTTTTCGACTGTCAATTTTTTATATTTCATGGCGGTTTAATTGAAATTTGCAGGATGACGCCTATATACAATAAAATCGATTTCTGACGTATTAAGAAACATTGATCAAACAATTTCCTTAAGAAAAATACAAGAAGTACACAGTGAGCTGCTGCCGCGACCCACTACAATGTACACAGTGAATCAGACCCACCCTTGATAATAAGGCGATTTTTGATGAAAACAAGAATTAACATTTGTTATTAACAAAGAGTTAGTTAATTGTAAATGTGATATACTATAGTATACTCACAAGGCTTAAGTCTGGTACCTAAGTAGTACAATTCCATCGATATCTATAGTAAATTAGGAATTAAAAACAAAATACCGACTTTCAAAAAGTTTAAGCATTGTCCCAGCAAAATTAAATGCCGGAAGTCTCTCAGTGAGCGCAGCAGCGAGGAATCTTTATCTAGCTAGGCGAGAGTGGATCGCGTGCGGAGGTGCGTCCGAGAGGGTACAAGTGGCAGCGGTACCTATACTGGTTTCGACAATATGTGCAATGTGCATGACCCATTGTACCCAACTGACCCACCGTTCACCCGGCAACTCTACATCTTAAAGCAAAAAATCTTCCTCTCCCCTATTTCTGTATCCTTTCTATCAGCTGTTAGGTGAGATTAGCTCCATATAGTAACATTTCAGAACTATAATTTTAGTGGAACTAAGGCAAAAAATAATACTTTAAGAAATCATATCTCGGATCCGATATCATTTAGAAAAATTCTTACCACTCAGATATGTTACTTTTTAACACACTTGCTCATAAAGTGGCTCTAATTTCACTGCAATTAGATATGGATAATGACACTTGTAATCAAACTGTAACTTTTTCATTGCTAATAATCACAAGTGAGTTCTAGAGTTTTTTTTTAAATTTTATTGGTTGAGTTGCTTTGTTTTTTAAAAAGTTTAGATACAAAAAAAATCGTGTGCAATAGTACAAATAAATTTTTATCTTTATAGAATGATTTTTATTATTTTCTTCACAAGTGTGTTGAAAAATGTCGTATGAGACACGTGTGTATTGATGATTACCGTCCTCGGCTCTCTCAAGACCCTCACCTAACGGCTCGGATCTCAATGGCACCTCAGCGGTAATCACTAACATTACACACTTGTACCATAATGTATCTACTATTATTAGGGTGCTATAAACAGTGACAAAATTATTGCTGGCCGCTAATAAAAAAATGACGCCACGGGTCCATACAAAGTTACTCCAACCCCTTTACGTTATCGCTCGCGTAAAAAATTGTATTGGCATTTGACATGACATGACATGCATGACATGACAATGTCAAATCCCAATACATTTTCTCACGAAAAAGATAACGTAAATTTAAAGTGGCAACTCGTGGTAGATGAACTGATATTTTAATGGAGTGTCTACTCAACATTTTAAGCCATTTACCTAAAATACATACCGTGCTACGAATAAAAAAATGATAACGCGAGTGTATACAAATGTGTTTGTTCAAATTCTTTAATGATATTGCGCTACATCGTCACTTGCACCTTGTGAACCCACCTTTAAGATTGCTTTGTACTTTTTTTATGCGCCAGACAACACACCATTAGTCATGGTCTCGAACGAAGTATAGTTTAATATCCCAACTAAAAACTTAAGTTATGAAGTTTAGGTCTTAACCTATACTCCTTATCTTTAGTTTTTTCCTTATTTATTTTTAGGTTGTGGCTTTGCAGCCAATTTGCTATCTTTGATAGAGTTTCATTAATAGTTTGATACATTGTATTCATATTTGCACATTTTATTAGAATGAATAGGTCATCGGCAAAAAGCACAGGTTGTGTGGATTGGCTATTTAGGATTTGAGGTAATTTATGTGAATTAAGAAAAGTAAAGAAATGTCGCTATTTTGATCAGAATCATGAATGTGGCGTCGTTGAGCATCCCTACACACACAGCCTATTGCAGCGATTCCCTAATTCCTTGTATTATAAGCGACAATGTGTTAGCGATTCTGCCAGTAGCGCTGGAGCCCGTGGCTTCGATTCCCACCCGTGAAAAACATTCATGTGACAAGCATTTATGTTTGTTTTGTGTCTGGGTGTTATTATCGATTCAAGTATGTATTTAGAAATATTTAGGTATATTAATAACTTGAATAAAAACAAAATGCATTACAGTATTGAGTCATTTTTCAAAAGGAAATTTCTGACGAAAACCAATACTTTGGAAAAATGTTTTGAATTGCAGCTGTGGACGTGGAGCCTGCCAGCCAGACTCCGCACAACATTTCCACGTGACCAAAACTCACGTGTTGTGCATCCAGTTATGCAGCCTCTCCCTCACTGTTCATCTTGGAGCTTAAACTGAAGCTACTGAGTCTGTACTGAGCTACTGAGGAAGTTTATTCAATTAGGAAACCGAGAACAGCACGGAGCCTGTGAGGCTCCACGTCCATACTCAAAGGCCAGTTGTGCTGTGCGTGAAAATAGCCCAGTCGCCGTTTACCCGAGAGCAAAAACTTACCTTACAGACCTACTGTTATTTCTTAACGTATTTTTTTAATAAAAGGGATTATTTTATTTTTTTCAGACGAGTGCTACCGTCATTCCCACATACATTGCGTCTTGCTCTTAGCTCTGGCCACAGCGATTGATAATAGGTACCATCTATCAAACTGAGCGTATTCCGGGGAGTGCGTGCCCAAGCTGAGCCACATTTATGTAAATTAAATACTAGTTCGAAGTCGAATATATTTTTAGAACACTAATTTATCAACCTTCATACATTTTGCGCTACCGATGTTGTTTGGAGGAATTCGAATGTTCATGAGAAGTTGCGCCTACGTCGCTCTAGAGTATTGCGTTTGTATGTCGATGATCGTGTTTTGATTCAAGTCGGAAGTTACAAATACACACATCAAAAGTGTCTAGGGATCAACATATATTTTTGCAATAACTTTTCTCCTGATTGATATTAATTAAAATGTTCTTTAAGGATTCATCAAATAAAGTGTTTTCGTTTGTGTACAGTAACGATAAACCAAGTCACCTTTGCATTAATAAAGAAATTTGCCATTTTCCTAATAAAGGGATTTTTGACATTTGAACCACTAACATTAAAGTTCGAAAAAAAGACTGAAATAACAGTTTTCTGTAAAATTTTATTGGATAACTTAAACAATTAATAATCCGTGTTTCTACCGCGAACACTAACAACACAAGAACATCGGTTTGGCATACTCAAAATGAGTTCATCCAAATCACGCTGTGGAATGGCCGCCCATGTTCGTTGCAACAACAAAAAAAGGTCTTCTTGCAACTGGATACCCTCCATATTTGGCAGAGCTCTTCTCTGTAGCATATCCCATGCATGCTCAATCGGGTTCAAGTCTGGCGACTGAGCAGGCCAGGGCAGGACATTGATGTTAGCTGCGGCGAGAGTCTGTCTTACAACTCTTGCGGTGTGCGGTCGTGCATTATCATGCATTAACTGAAATAAGGGACCGATTTGCACTTGTAGAGGAACGATGACGTCTGATACAATCGTCTCAGCATAAATTTGAGCGTTGAGGTTGCCTCTGATCCAAATCAACTCAGTTCTTCCGCCGATCCAAATACCCGCCCATACCATGATGGTTCCACCACTATAAGGATGGACTTCCTGGCAGGATTTTAATCGCTGTTGGCGTCCAGGGGTTCTCCAGTGTCGTATACGTCTTATATCCGGTCTCATACCAAAACGAGACTCATCAGAAAAGCACACGAAACGCCATTGTTCTTCTGCCCAATTTCTGTGTTCAAGAGCCCATTGATATCAAATCCTACGATTGTGCATTGCTATAGGTGGTACCCTTAGCGGTCTTCGGGAATGAAGGTTCACTTCATGCAAGCGGTTTCTGACTGTTTGGTCGCTAATTAAGTTCCCTGAAGAGTGATGAAGCCTCACGGCTAACATCATGGCGGTTATTGTTGGAGCTCTTCGAGTTGTGATTTGAATGTATCGGTCTTGTCTACGTGTGGTGCAGCGATACCGTCCTCCATGGCGCTCAGCCACGGTACCAGTGCTTCGGTAACGTGTCCAAAGTCGACTGATAGCACTCTGACTTGTATTCAGAGCTAAAGCCACAGTACGTTGCCGGGAACCAGCTTCTATCATTCCCACGGCTCTGAGCATTTCTTCCCTGCTTAAATGACGTCGCCGCTCCATAATAACGTTGGTTTTAATCAGTAGTAGGGAAACAGTAGCACTAATAATGTCTTCAATGCGTTGTATGTTTTTATAGGGAAAATATTGACAGCTGATTTTCATCTTTTACTCGAATTTGATTGACAGTTCCTGTTTCAAATTATGAAATACACCAAAAAGGATCCATATAAATTTATAAAATCATAAATTTATTACAAACCCACATCTCAATCTCAAGAAATCCGCATAAAAATGTTTGATCCCTAGACACTTTTGATGTGCGTATTAATAACTTAAATGTAAGTATCGTCCTGTATGGCCAAGTGGTAGGAGTTGCGGCGTGTGTGACGACTGGTCATGTAGTGAGATTAGGCACACACAGTGTACGTGTATAAGCTTTAGTAGAATTATTATAAATCAGACTATTACTAACTGTTGTCTCATTTCACTGCCATTCCGTCTGTGGTTAGGTATAGTGGTGACCCGACGCTGGAACGACAAAATGGCATCTCCGGGCGAATTGTGTATCAGTGCGTCGCAAGAAGTCGCTACCAGCATCGCCGTCATATCCCATATTCCGGAATTCTGGATGGATCCGCCCGTGTTTGGTTTGCCCAATTCGAAGCAGTCATCGTAGCACAAAAGCAAGCCGTCACAGATGCTTCTGATCTAGACAAAGTGAGCCAGATTGCTGCTAACAAAATTTTGGAAACCGCAAACAGCTAACGAAGTCTCAGTTATGTATAGACGACAGCGCAAGCAAAGGTCATTATCAAATGTTAAAAGGTGTGCTGACGCAGCTAAAACAAGTACAAACGGACGTAATGTAACCCCTCACTGTTACCGATCGAAAAGGTCGTGGTTGTGGTTTTTTGACCGATGAGGAATTTAGTTGATACTGGAGCAAATGTCTCCGAAGTGTATAAGCTATAGCCCGCAGATTGTTCAAAAAATTAACCCATGGAGATTGTGTTCGAAAAATTGTACGAAAATGGGTTAACAATGAACATAGAGAAATGTTAATTCCTCCAGAGCGAGTTTGATTTCTTAGGTTATCGTGTAACGAAACGAGCCAAGGGAAACACCAGGGAGAAGAAATATGAAGCATCAACAAGTTAACCAACCCAAGGCTAATTAAGGAGCTAAGAAGATTTTATTTCAAGATTTTGCACACATATGTGACCTTGCTTGCTAGCTTTAGTAGAAATAATAAATCAGACTATTATCAACTGTTGCCTCATTTCACTGCAATCCCGTCTGTGGTCTGTGGTGTGGTGGTTGTGGTCTGTGGTTGTGGTCTGTGGTTGTGGTCTGTGGTTGTGGTATGTGGTTGTGGTCTGTGGTTGTGGTCTGTGGTAGTGGTCTGTGGTGGTGGTCTGTGGTTGTGGTGTAGTTCCTGACATGAGACCAAGTGTATTTAATTTTTTTTAGAATTTCAGTTTTGTGATTTCCAGCCCACATTGACCAATCGAGTTGTACTTACCTACTAAGTTAAGTATATGATTTCAATGATGTAGGCCTGGCCCAGCAGTAGAACATTGTTTAGGCTCATAACTGGCCACTGATCGATTGAAATTAAATGATTTTTTATTTTTAGCATTCATTAATGCACTATTATTTACACCAAGATAGAAACTAGAAAAAATCGTCCGTCCGGATCAGGTCGAATTTTTCTAGTTTTTATGTTTGTGTGAAATTAATGAGTACATACTGTTTCAGGGTTAAGGGTTGTTTCGATATGTGCTGACAATCCTTATAAGGTTCTTTCACTTGGGCAATTATTTGACTGTAATTTGCTACTAAAGGTTTGAAGAAATATTAAAGCAATTCAAAAGTTGATCGCAAATGAACTCAAAAACTACTGTATAGATTCTAAACATTCTTTCACCAATATAACGCTACGAGCGAGTAACATAGGTTATATTTTTAGACTACATTGCAACGGGCGACTGGTCCTCGTGGCTGAAGCTGTTGTTCTTCATGTCCCGCAGTACGATTTCTGTAAATTGCTAGTTAAGGCCAGGTATCGCAGTAAATTGCAACATGGGGCCGTGACGTCAGAATAGACAATATTACCTAGAGTTCAGTTGTAACGTACACACGAATATTTTACTGCGGGCTGTAATAGTATGATTATTGAGGAGGAATAAAAAGTTGTGACTTTGCTTTTGGCCTAACCTTGATACTTATTTAATATTATCAAAATCATCGAAGTAATCTATGCTTAGGGTACGAGTATATTATCAAGAGGAAGGATTTGTTTGTTCGTTTTTGTGATGAATAGATTTAAAAACTGCTAAATTCAAGTAAGTAATAAAGTTTCTAAGTAGTTAAAGCCAAATAATATAATATAATTGAACGGAAGAAAACGGAACGCCCAAGCAAAGCTAATAAAAATTAGCAGTAAATTAAATAAAAAAAATATTAAAGGCCATTACACTAAGAATAAAACTTCATGAATAGCAACTAATAATTTACTATAATTAATCAGTTAACAAAGCGGTCTAACGCTATATGAACAGGGTCGGTGGAGCCGGAGCTGGTCCTCACTGGTGCAGTGCCATGTCGCCCAGCTTGTGCACGGGCCACATGCACTCGCAGCCGGCAGGGATCACCATCATCCTGGTCTCCCAGCAGTCACTGTCAAACATAAGGTATACTCCGTTACTTTTCTCGAAATGGTTTGTCCGAAAATAATCATTCTTGACACCTATAATCATCATTTGACACGTTTTTCGATTATTCGTTTTTTTACCTATACATCTTAAGTTCTAAAACTCTTGTCATTATATTGATTATTATAGTAAATGCACGTTCTAGTATACTATGTAATAATGGATATTATTTTTCTCGGTTAGGTTGGAACGGTGATCATCCTTAAAACCGTCATTATGTCGTTATGTCTTTTGAATTTGAAATTATTTAAGAAAAATTTTAACAAAAAAAAAACCAACCTCAAAAAAAACTTTTCCAAAACAAAGCACTAAAAAGTAAAGAAATAATTGCGTATTCTTCTAAAACTTATACGATAATATAATGTAGGTACAAATAATGCTATTGTTGGAGTCGGTGTCAGCCAAGGAAACACTACAATATACCTAGCAATATACCTATTTCTTACATATCACGTTTACGTATGTATGTAGGTAGTTACAAACCTACATTGGCTGACACCGACTCCAACAATAACAATAATTGTACCTATATTATATTATCGTATAAGTTTTAAAAGAATACGCAATTATTTCTTTACTTTTTAGTGCTTTGTTTTGGAATAGTTTTTTTTGAAGTTGGTTTTTTTTTTGTTAAAATTTTTGTTTATTTCTTGATTTTCAGTGAATAGTTCTTATTTATTTTATACATTGAAAAAGTATCGTCCAATTGCTCCTAAGAATTGAAGAGTTCCGTTACTTTGTCATGGATCCCATAATCAGAACCTAACACTCATCAAACTACCCTTGAAGTATATCCTTTCCAATAAAAAAAGAAGCATCGAAATCGGTTGGCGTGTTATTGAGTTATTCGTCCATTTGTCGCGCATATGGTTTATCTAGATTAAAGACTTATATGGATTTCCCATGGATGCCACTGTCAGAACTTGACCAAATTAAAATGGGACCACACGGGCAGCATCAACTTTCAAATAAAAAAAGAATTATCAAAAGCGGTTGGCGTTATATTGAGTTACCCGTCCATTTGTCGCGCATTTTCAACCGACTTCAAAAAAGGAGTGGGTGAACCGATTTTGATCATTCTTTTTTTTATTTGAAAGCTGGTGCTTCCCGAATGGTCTAGTTCTGACAGTGGCATCCATGAGGAAACCATATAAGTCTTAAATCTAGATAGACAAAATGCGCGACAAATGAACGAATAACTTAATATTACACCAACCGATTTTGATAATTCTTTATTTATTTGAAAGCTGATGGTGCCCTTGTGGTCCCATTTTAATTTGGTCCAGTTCTGACAGTGGCATCCATGGGAAATCCATATAAGTCCTAAAATTTATTTTATATAAAATATAATAGACAAAATGCGCGACAAATGGACGGGTAACTCAAAATTACGCCAACCGATTTTGATAATTCTTTTTTTATTTGAAAGCTGATGCTGCCCGTTTGGTCCCATTTTAATTTTTTTTTTCTAGTATCCCATAACACAAGCTTTAATTAGCTTACTTTGGGGCTAGATGGCGCTGTGTGGAATAATGTCCAGGGATATTTATTTATTTATTTATTTAATTTGGTCCAGTTCTGACAGTAGCATCCATGCGAAATCGATATAAGTCTTAAATCTAGATAAACCATATGCGCGACAAATGGACGAATAACTCAATAACACGCCAACCGATTTCGATGCTTCTTTTTTTATTGGAAGGGATATACTTCAAGGGTAGTTTGATGAGTGTTAGGTTCTGATTATCGGATCCATGACAAAGTAACGGAACTCTTCAATGCTTAGAAGCAATTGGACGATACTTTTACGATGTATAAAATAAATAAGAACTATTCACTGAAAATCAAGAAATAAAAACAAAAATAACAAAAAAAAACCAACTTAAAAAAAACTATTTCGGTTGAAAACAGTAAACGTCCTAAGAAGTGTAGTTTTCTAGCCTATTCAATACAAAGAAACAAAAAGACAAACAATCAAATCTTTCCACATTATAATATTAGTAGGTATAAAAGTATAGAATAAAATATAATTCCACAATAATTTGAACCTTAAGTATGTGTTACCTTGAATATCTCCTCCTGGTCAAATGAATGGTTTTATTCCACTGAATACACGAGAAGCCAAGACTGCTACAAATCTGTAAAGTAAATGGATACCACTAACCAAAACAGAGGAATATGGAGAATTACATTTTTCAAATGGATACTAGCCATGGTAAAATGACTGAAGTCACAACTCTCACTCAGTCCTCAGTCCTCAGTGAGGATTCCTCATCGATAGCTGAGCTCCCATAGTATGTACCACTTCAAGCCAATTATAATTATCTTATTTCAAACAATAATAGTGATATCTAAAGATAGAAAAACTGGAAAAATTTCGGTCCTTCATAATTTCCAGAACCCGCGTCTTTCACAATCCGGGTGACTGCTCTTGTCTTGGATTGTGAGACGCTGGTTCGATTCAGGCTCGAGATCATGAAGGTCCGAAATCGTTTTTTTTCCAGTTTTTCTGTCTTTAGATATGAAAAACAAGCATTGTAAAATGCTAAAATAATCAAAGTAAGTAATAATAAAAGTGATGATAAATTTTTAGTGTTTAGTTAATTACCAGAGAAACTTGCATCTAAATAATAAATTCAATGTAAAAAAATGCTATAGTACTGTTTCGCTACTGGGCAAGTATTTCTGATCATTGATTGTTACTAGTAACAATAAAATTCAGGGGCCTTTTTACAACCGCTTACGTCCAGTAAAGTTTTGGACGACACAATTGGCGCAGTGCGCTTTAACACGGTTTCCCGCCTTGAAACGATCTTTTCTGAATTGACTCGGGTCTGGGTGTGCTGAGAGACGCCCCTGGCTTATTTCCTTGTGTGGTACCTCGTGAAACAGGGATATTAATCCCTACTTCGAGACCATTACAAGAGGTGTGTTGTCTGGCGCATATTTATTTATTATACGAGTTATATTCAGTTGATACGAGCAATTGCGTCAGTGAATACCAAGCCTAGAAGATGCGTTGGCGCCTGGTAGCCGCTGACTGGCTGGAATTGAGAGACCATAATATTACGTAATAGCTCCCTACGCTCAGTTTAAGGAATGAACATGACAAGCTATAAGGGAGTGTAAAAAGGCCCCAGGTTAGTGAACAAAACCGTTGGGCTATTCACTAACTTTGATCGCAAGATAATCGCAATTTGATAGCAATTATTGCTATTTGATGTCGAATATTGCACTATCATTTTCTGAGAAGGTGTCATAGCGCGTGCGACTAGCAACTGCGTCGCGAGGCGAGTCAGAATAAAGGTATGATTCCGCAGCCGACTCCACGCAGCAGCAGGCAGACGAACTGTCGCAGCGTTAAGTCACCTAATTATTTATTTTTTAAAGTAAAAAATTTCTTAACATAACAACAATACCAGGGCATTGTACAATTTAAAAGACAAAAGTTATAAAATAATAAAGAATTTACACACTTAACATTAAAATTATAATTTATAACGTGCCCTCACAAAATTTGAGGCACACATTGACACTTTAAGTAGCTTCGTGTCGCTAACTACGGATGGTATTTCGTCTGCTGCTGGTGCGCGAAGTTAGCTACCTTGCACCTTAAGTAAAACATTATATTAAATTAAATATTATTATAGTTAAACATTGTCACTCCGAAGAATACTGATTCCCGATCAAGTTCTGTAGCGAAATGGAACTGGGTGATACCAGATCTTAAACTTTTTAAAGTACAAACTAACTGTGCTCGGCCTAGTAATTGAATATATATTATATTATTAGAGGACCGATTACGGACCTGAAAATTCGACCTTGAGATGTCGGCTGGTGATCACTGCTGCTTTGCCGTAACTGTTCTCAGGCTCAGGTCATTCATGGATACTCAAAATCGGGCTAAGAATGAATTGTTTATCTTCAAACCTCGTTAGAAGTGCCGACATTTTCACTTGAGCTGCATCTGACTTCTTCGTAGTAAGCTGGCCTGTACTCGTATTCGTTAGTGTTTAGTTTTCTAAGGATCCTCTTCAAGTGACAAATAGGGTAATGTTTCTGCGAAACCTAAAAAATAAAATAGTGATAATCGTACAGGAACATAAAGCAATCGATGATATGCATCGAGTAGTGGTTGTGTGTTAGTAAATTTTTTTTTAAGCTGATCGGCAGTTTCAAAAGTACAGTCAGTAGGAGATTTCGTGGAGGAACCTAACGCACCGTAGCAATGCCACGTCATTTACCGTTCAACTCAACTCACATTAGTTTTTTATTAATTCTTCGCAAACCGATTTTCTTCTGTAATTTTTTACAAAATTGCAGCATTATCCCAAACACACATGGTTTTTTCGATGCTCTTACGAGTTTATCTAATTGTGTTGTGTGACCAATGGTAAATATGCACATTTTCTGTTACTTAAGTGCGATTAGTACTTGGATAGTACTAATCGAGAATAAACGGAATCAAGGCTTATTCTCGTTCCGTCGAACACGTAATATTTATAAATATATATATTTAGTGTATATTTTAAGTCTCGAAATAAATTTATTTCTTTCTATTCTTAGTAGGTAGGTATAACTAGGTATCCTTAATTTTTGGCCAGTTAGCAGTCAGTTAATTAATGTTATGCTTTAATTTTTTGTGGCTATAAGTTTATGACGCAAATTAAACGCTCTGTTTAGCAGTAAGTCGCAACGTTTCTATAAAAAAGGATTATTTTAATGAGTACACAATACAGATACCTTCCATCTATTGTAATATTTGTAATACAAGAGTTTTAAATTAAACTTAAAGTAATGAGTTAACTTAAGGCCGTAGCCAAAATAAACACGCAACGATCATTTCTATTGTCATTATATAAGATTGTAAAATATATAGGAATAACGTTAAATCTATAAGAATGACGTTAAATGCCATTTTCTTAAGACGAGTGTGTTCACTCCCATACGTTTTTAAATTAAACGTGTTAAAAATATAGTAGCACAGTAGCGTATCGTTCTTGGCCAGCCCCCTGGTAACCTTACAGTTAAAACACGTTATATTTTTGCTCCTTTGAAAGGACGATGAATGACTAAACAACTTAAATTCAATTTCTTATGAATCGGATTTTTCATCATCGTCATCTTCAAACCTGTACTATCAGTCCCACGCTAGATATAGGCCTCCTCCAATGCGCGCTATGGCGCTTCACTTATCTCACGTAAAGGTATAGAACATTTGCTAGACCCTTTCATTGTGAATATTCGACGCTGTGTTTGACGGTATACTCATTGCGAGCGAGCATATACCTTGCGTGCACTCCATAGATAAGAATATGTACTGACGTATAGGTAGCAGTCATTTGCGCTCGTGCGTTTGCTCGATAAAATGTTACAACAAAACGGTCGTTGATTTTTAATTTAAAAACAAATAATGCTCTAGGTTCTGTTGCAAATATTATTGATCAATTCGCAAGTCGTCCGTGCTGAGAAGCAGACTCCACTCAAGAACTTAGGTCTACGTGTAGAAAATTAGGGTCGTGTGTATCAAAGTCTAAACACCTGACCCTTCATTCATTCAGTCTGTGCGCGGGACTTTCCCTGCTCAATCAGAAGCTATCAAAATGTCAAGTATGACATTAAGTTCAATTGCAGCTGCGACTTTTCTTAGATAATCTGCTGAACACAAAAAGCTTTGTAGGTATCTCACACATCAATCATCATACCTGAGAGCTTAACTCCCTTAAACCGCGTTCTCTCGATTCTTGTAGGGATTCTGTATATTCTGGTAGAACCTGCCAAAGATGATAAATAATTAAGTTAACGACAATTTAAAATATTACATTTGGTAAATCTAACTTGCTTTATTCCTCAGCGGAACTGTTTTTCGTAGAGTGTAGCTCTGGAAGGTACTTGAAATTCAGCCTTTAATCAAATTGGACCATTGCAGGCTTTACTTTTACCGCATTTGAATGTTTAAGGTGGTTGATTAATAGAAGTGTTTTCAACACCTTTTATCTGCAAGTATTTATCTTTAACTAGCTTTCCGCCCACGGCTTCGCCCGCGTTATCGTTATATATTATGGCCAAATTTATAAAATCTTGATAAATTGTAGCCCATGTGTTATTCTGATGTTTAAGCTGTATTACTGTAAAGTTTCATCCAAATCCGTTCAGTAGTTTTTGTGTGAAAGAGTATTAACAATACAGACATCCTCACAAACTTTCGCATTTATAATATTAGTAAGATTCATCACCTGAGGTGGTTCCTCACAGTCTTCGTCGTACATTTGCTGTTGTGGTTCCATTTCTTGCTTTCTCTGCAACCTGCCAAGCACTGAATTAAGTACTCTGTTAGGATTGGGCACTTGCAGCACTTGCTCAATGAAGTCTCGAGCCATTTCCTCGCTGGTTCCGCCCAGGGCTGACGTCATGCAAAACCAAAGGCACAAAGCCTGGAAGAAAAAATAACTTTAAGATGATTTATACATATTTAAATTTTCTAGTTATATAAAATAACCCTTGATGATGCCGGGCGGGATACGAACCCACATCTTCCGCCAAAAAATTAAAATGAGCATTTAGCAGTACATACTAAACGGCGAAGTAAAACGAATTCGTAGATTAAACTGTGACACTTTGAAGTTGACTTCAAATTAATATTTTCAATTAGACGTGGCTTTGTGAATGACTGGTGTCGAGTATCTTTATTTGGGTAATATATAGGTGATGCGTTAGTGCGTATTTGTTATGGATGTATAGATCAGTATTAATCACTCTACCTAATTGTATGTTTGCGAAAGTGCATGTCCAGTGGGTTCTGTCAGCAACATCAGACGTTAATTTTTTTTTACCCATGATAATTTTTGTGTATGTATTAGGAAGCTATCAAAGCAGCACTTTTATACTAAGCTTTCAAGGTATTTGCATATTTAGCGACTTTTGTTGCTCACTGTACGATGATTAGCGACGAGTTGCTAGTGGCCTAACGTTCCTGGCCCCCGATTCAGAACGAAGTTATCGACCAATTCGGTAAGTTTGTTTTAATTATAGTAAATTACCCGCTAAACGGTAGCAGTCAATATTTATATATGTTTAAGCCAAAGGCGTCTAGTTTTCATAGACTAAATTATATAAAAACTACACATACTAAAAAAATGAATTAAAAATAAAAGAAAATAACCGAATCGGTCGATAACTTTGTTCTGAATCGAGGGGCTGATAGCCATTCATAGAGAACCCGGCCTCTAGGTCTCGGAATCACAGGGATTGCCAACCTTCCAATCCTTTTCCTTTTGTTTATTTATTTTACGGTAAAAAATAATTTACTCAGTAGAATGTTTATTTATGCTATGATTAGGTAACGTATGCATGTTTTGAAAAGCATGTGATAGATATTCGTGTGTTGGAGCTGGAATCGAAATCATTGACTGCCGACTAATACCAACTGCTCGTAACCACTGCGCCAAATAGAGCATCAATGGGTAGATAATCTGATCAAGAACAACGCCTTGCATACCACCTTATAGTTTTTTGACAGATAAAAAGTTAGTATAGAAAACGGTTTGTTTCCATACCTAATAATAACTGATATCATTAAGCTTAGGAGTTATTTTCTTCATTTGAAGCATGGCTAGTAAGCATTAGTTCTCAGAGATTACGCATATTTAGTCGCAAACAAAAGATTCAAAGCTAAATTGATGTTAACGAACTGTGATTGGCAATCCCTGAGTTCACCAGTTGGTCCATGCCGTGGGCTGCAGGCTGGCTAGTCGCACGCGTCGCGGAGGGCCTGCGTCACAGCGTCAGTGAGAGAGAACGGGACGCCACAACACTGCACGGGCAGGAACATGAAATAAGGATACTTTTACTACTCTTTCTAAAGGGTAAGAAACTCATTTAATTCAAGCACGATGGTATTTTTCACGATTTTAATTCACCTAGCTTAATTATTTGTGACATGTGTGCACTTTGGGGTTAATCTGCGTATCATCCATAGGTAATTAACTGATGTAGCTTTAATTGGTGGTCTGCGCGCAAGGTGTATGGTTGAGATGGATCTTTGTTTTTGTTTTGTTGACTTCCATTCCTTGGGAATATTTAGCTTGTTTTTTGAAGTTATCGAAATAGAATTGTTTCGTGCAGTTACCTTGCCTTAAAAATAATAGGCGGTTTTTTCAAACCTATGGAATTACAATACGTTTTACTCGCCTTTTTACCAAGTAAGTAAAACCATCTGTGGAACATACTCGTACCAAAATTATTCAGATACAAAACAAAACGATTCCATTTCCACATAAGTTAGCAAACAATAGTTTTGAGATGTTAATAGTAATAATAATATCGTTTATTAGCAAATTGGTATGATCCAAATAAGTTACAGTGACTTCTGCACTAGGCTCGCAGGCCTGTATCGCAGCAGCCTGTGAGTGAGTTACAAAATAAAGATTTAACAAATTTAGGATAGCTCCGGTTCCAATAAATGTTGGGTATTAAAGTGAACTTTTATAAAAAACGAATAGCAATGGGGGCGTCCATAAATTACGTGAGGTGTTTTTTTTAATTTCTTGAACATAGTGCGGACTGAAGGTAAGGGGATCCTGAAAATTCGATGTTGTCTTAACTGTTTCTTGTGCCTAATGTTTTAGAGGAAACAAAGTGGATTCTAATGCGGTTTTCACTCCTTTTCATTCAAAATCAACAATAAGATAGTGGGTCTCCCTATGAGGCTACGGCCCAATCTAGTAATATCAAAATAGTGAAGCTCACTGGTCAAAATTAGGTTTCCTAATAAATAAATATCCCTGGACATTATTCCACACAGCGCCATCTAGCCCCAAAGTAAGCTAATTAAAGTTTGTGTTATGGGATACTAGACAACGGATAAACTACTTAAATACATTTTCTTTTGTAAATACATACTTAATATACATAGGAGACACCCAGACCAGTACAAACAGACATGTTCATGCACACAAATGTTTGTACTGTGCGGGGATCGAACCCGCAACCTCTGGTGTAGTAGCCAACTTCTTAACCATTACACCAAGTCGGTCGTCGTATAATCTAATGTTACAACAAACCGTCAAATTCAGCTTAGAAGTTTTATTTCGCTGATCTGAATTAATCGCCTACGATTTCAGTGCCAGGATCAATGAAATGATTGAGTGAATAATTAGTCGTACTTGTAAACTGGTAATTGTGAGTAATTAGCCATGCAGTCTGTTTGTCCCTGCCTTCACAACAGGTAACAACTGGCAGATGCGTTACGTATTGTACCTACTGTACTAGATAGCAGGAAAAACAAAGCGATTCTGGTGAAAAATCTTCAATGTATCAACAGCCTATAGTACACATTATTGGTAAGTATTTTAATCTTAGTCATTGAATATCTGATTCTAACTGTAGGTTCAACTTTCGAGTTCGAAGCGAAGCTTTCGGGAACCGCATGGCAGCAAAGGGATTCTGTTAAAATCTGAATCTGAATTTATTTGTGCAATAACATTAAGTGCGTTGGTATTTTCATAAGTCATTATTGTAAAATGCCAATCAACTTGTGAATCTTAATGTACCTATTAGGTGTGAACAAAGCTCAAAAAATCGCCCTGCAGCAGAGAAACACTTTAAATAACTAGTTAAAGAAGCTTGTAAAAATTACGGCGCTGTAATTCAAATACGAGAATAAAATATGTTCAAAAAATAAACAATCATCAATTAGACCGCATAATGCGATGTGTGAGACCATTAGACATTTTGAGTAGTAAAGTAGGTATGCCTACTTTTTATTTGTTCTTGTTCTATTTTGAACCTACTCAAAGCAAGATTTACATTCAAAACGGCATTAATTCATTTGGTAATTTTGGCATCAGTAACATTGTGTTGATGGCATTTTAAGAATTATTTAATAGGGTCAGCGCTTCATTTTGCAAGATCTAAAATTAATATATCCTTTGTACGAGTAAGATTAAAATTAGTAACAAGACGCGTAGTCCTTGTGAATCTTACTAATATTAAAAATGTGAAAGTTTGTGCGATGTATGTAATATTATGTTTGTCAGACTTTCACGCTAAAACTACTGAACGGATTTAGATGAAGCTTTACAGTTAATACAGCTTACACATCAGAATAACACATAGGCTACAATTTATAAAGAAAATATGTAATTTGGGCATAATTATGTATACGATGAAGTTCACGCGGGCAAAGCCGCGGGCGGAAGGCTAGTATGGAATAAATGTTCGTTCTGTCCTAAACAGTAAATCATTTAATCCAAAACTAACTCTGTATCCGGCCGCGGCGCGCCAGGAGACCCGTAATTCGCATCCTGTCAATAACTATTGTACAAACTATATGTAGCTCTTAGAATAATAACGTATAGAAGGAGTCTTCATACAACCGCCCTGTCAGAAATGAAGCACTAATCCGATCCACACATGCGTGACTATTACTTGCTCACGTGCGGCGCGCTTTGACATTGAACATTGCGGAGCTGTAATGAATATTGCAAAGTGGGCCGATTGGAGCCATCTATGGCTCCGATTAAGTTGCTTCGAAATGGGCGCGCGGATTCGGTTTCTATACGTAATTATTCTAAGATGTAGCTGCCAGTTAGCGGGTCAGCCCAAAACATTGATGATACTTCAACTCCTGCTCTCAAATCAAATAGTATTATTTATTACAATAAAATATTTAGGTGACAATAAAGTTAGACGACCTTATATTTCTACAAGTATAGAGTATTTTAGCTACTTTCCCACTGCTGGGTAAAATGATCCACGGTTCTAAAAGACATCGCCATAATTGATAGGTAAGTATCTCTTGGAATAAAACATCCTACACCCGACCACCTGTACCATAAGCTTCGTGTAAACTACGATTGTTAACTAAGTACAACAACCCTAATGGCATTTTAGTTCATTATATTTACTAGCTAGAGGTACTGCTAAGATCATAGCTACAATCAAAAACCTACGACGATATAGAATCACACTTGATCTAACACATACACTTACACCCTACACACGGACGCACACACACTCTCTCTCACACACGCACACACACATACACACACATTTATTTGTAAAAGTAAAGAAATGTTTTACCTCTATATAAGCTCTCTATAAGCTAATAAATGTGAATTGTTTGAAAGAAGAGCGGTATCTCCCTGACACAGGCTAATAAAGGCATAAAAGGATTCCCTTTTCAACAAGTATTCACTTGAGTTACATGTTTAAGACTACAAAATATTAGTTAATGAAAATAAAAACATTTTATTTTTATTTTATTTATTTTTTACTGTATGGAAGTCCCATACAAGAACTTTACTACAGACGCTAGCGACTTTCGTCGGCGTAAACTTATGTTTTCTACTGGTTCAGTACTCGTACCATAAGTACCTACCTACCCGTCACGTTCTATAGTAAAATGCCATACACTGACGTTAACTCATAAAACGTTAATGGAATCGTAATTGAAAGCGTATGACTTTGAGGTTTGGTCCATACTGAAACTGTCATAAAATTTCGGATCGAGCGCTTTACTCGTGGCCACGGAGGCGCTCTCAAACACTCACCGGCCAACTGCTTCTATGTCTCTTTACTCATCGGGATTTGACTGAAAAAGAATAATCCCACTGACCAAATAAAGCTTCACGATGCTCTCGCCACTACTTGACATTGGCCAAATCAATATGCTGTAGCAAGATTGCAGAGGCCATTAAAAAAAAATTAAAAAAAAAAATCTTTACAAAATAAATGGTTCAGAAAACATAACTAAAGAGTTTTGGCATGCTTACACTTGACCACACGATCATAATTTCCTAAGTAGTTTTTGGTTCTATTATTTATGTTGTCATTCTTTTTATGTGGAATATTAAGTTTTATGTTTATTGTAAATGATTTTTAATGTAACTTTTTAAATAGCAGTTACTAATAAAAACAACTTTGGTAATAAATAAGATGAACATAAAACAATAATCATAAAAACTAACTACGCAATGGAATGCAAGTTACTCGTAACAGCTGAGCGAAGTAAGTTTATGACGTGTTTTAAGTACCGAGAAAATTTTCTGATAATACAACCAGATTACAGATACTTCGCTAACTGGTCTTAACTTGTGATTGTACTTACTTGTGTATTTGATAAATACACAACTGAAAGAGAACCTCGAGTATTCTTGTGAAATGGCCAGTAGAACTTAAAAAAAACAGATTCAAATTTATTTTAAAAAGTAACTTTTCAAAAATACCTTCAATACTGCAAGAGGTAAAATAAAGTGATCTCAGTGCACGAAAACAACAATGGGAATGAAAATAAATGCAGTATTTTTCATAAATTTTGAAGTGATAAGGTTTTATCTATTCTTTCAGCAGAACCTTAAACATGGAGATAAGAAGAAAAAATCGTGGGACCTTTAAAATGGAGCCAGTCCCTGAAAAAGGAGTTTTTACGGGCAACTATCTTGACACAAGGTGAGTTTTTGTGGTTGTTAAATCCTTTGTTTTTGAACTTAACGCTATTGCTGTGATGGCAGTTTTCCTTTTCTGCATACAACATGCAGAAGAAGAACACAATGGGATAACCACTCCTTGACCCTGTCCAGGGAGTCCCGTATATTTCACACATTGTTTACGGTTACCAGTGACAAGGGAAACAGTTCATTTGATGGCTTATTGTCTTGCAATGAATGAACGTGACACGATTGAACTCACCTTGAACGCGAGGACCATGGTAATCATGGGGAAGTTGTTTGATTATAAATACTTCTTCTATTGGAATGATTATTCGAACTAGTTGCTCGGTTTTGTGAATGGTTTTTCAGACGGGACACTCTTTTTATACCGCCTTTAATCTCAATTAATATTAATTGTGAAAGTGCTTTAATAAAAATGTTGCTGATAATTATTATTGCTGTAATAGTATGGATAAGGCATCTGCTCAAGCTTACCTACCTACCTACCTACGTACTAGTAAATACCAAAAATAAATGTGTACATATTTGTATCATTATTTATTCATTCACATTTGCTTACTAGGTGTATATACATTATACAGGTGGTAAATAAAAAGATACAAAAAAAAATTTTTACAATTTGTTTAAAATTTGTTATTCAACTAAGAGTGTCTTTCTTTCTTCAAGTTTGGTAAATGATATGTAATGTGACTATTCGGGTACTCCATTTCTTTCCCTGAAATTCTTTGTAACCTATAGAATGTTTGCCATAATTATCGCTTACTTTAGTATGATTAAAATATTGGTATCTGCTGTAAGTAAGTACCATAATTACTATTAAGTTCTCATTTTTTTTGTCAAAATATCGTTTAATATCATAATATCTACATTAAAATGAGCATTCGAGATAATATCCTATCTGCTAGTCTAAATACTTATTCATAGATTTGTATCTATTTGAAAAACCGCTCACGGCTAGCTTCGATGGCTTCGGACAGTGATCTCGCAGTAAAAATGCACAGACTTATCGCATCAATTATTAGTTTACTTATAAATAATACCTATTGCCTATGTCATCAGAAGCAACAACACGCCACTTTCGTGTCGATATGTCAAAATCGAAAAATGTTTGGGAATTACATTATTAGCACTCCTCTAATCGAGATGAGGTTTGATGTCAGAGTGCCGAGTGCGAGGTGCAGTGAGAGAAGTGAATGACTCCACCGTCACGTTTTGCGAGCACGTAAATGTCAATAAGTATGCAATCGAGTCAGCGCCATCTAGCGGCCAACTCGTGCACCATTAAGGCCGCTAGATGGCGCTGCCTCGATGTCATACAAATTCGCTAATTCGCGTTTCTTTCTCTCGTAAACGCGATGGTGAAGTCATTCACTTTTCTCACTGCAACTCGCACTCGGCATTCAGTTAACTACATTTCTAAATTTGACATGTAACGAAAATGTTGCTCTTGCTAGACCTCCTGACATAAATAGATGCTGCTGTTCAACGTCTTAGATAAGCCTATGTAAGCTACACCAGCACTATTAGGTATGTAAATCCGGCATCTACAGTTTCTTAATGAATAAATTTTAAAAAGATGCTTTCTCTTGTCCATACTATTGATTACGTCAATAAAGGTTAATTTTCTTTATTAGAGGACTGATTTAACAACGGACTGACAGATTAACGCGGTGTTATCTCAGCGGTACTCTCTTTGATTGTACCCGGCAATGCTCGTATTAGGTACAATGAATTAATGCCAACTTCTAAAATATGAAATAATCAAAGAGATTTTATTTTCTCTTTGTAAAAGAAATCTTATACTTGGGGAAATCCCGTTTGTTCCCTTTGAGTTGTAACCGAGTCTTCTGCTTTACCCTTTCAGAGTAATTAAATTGTGCTACATTAGGAAATATGACGGATGGTTTTTCTGGAAAGATTAGGATTATTTATGCAGAAAGTTCTTAGTAAGGTTGATATTCGGGCAATTAGCACCTTGACAATTCCAAAAAGCTACTGAATTTCTACATTTAGGAATTATATAGATACCTACTACCTTTTTACCTCACAGACAACCCGAGTAAAAAAAGCGAAATTTAAATCAGGAATAGGTACATATTCAATGGTACCAGTTAAACGTACATACACACACGTTATTGTTCATTATTACACTACCTACATTAATAGCAATAGTTACAGAGTGTTAAGTTGCCCCTAATACAACTCTGAATCTTATGTGATTTCAGTGAAACACCCGGCGACGTCATCTCCGCAGGGGCCCAAGGCGTGTTCAGACAGGTAGGTGTGTACTAAATATAAATTTATTTTATACACATACTTAGCCGAATGACGAAAGCCACTTTATGTACTACCTGTTATTATACTATTTTCACTATATGATGATATGCTTGACAGTTCACATTTTTCCGTGTCACGCATTCTATTTCAAACTAAATAAAAAGACATAGGCAAAAGAAAATGTAATAAACTATTAAAAACTATTGTCCTTTCGAAACTTATCAAGTTTTAAGTAATTCGAAATTAAGTAAATTATGAACTGTCAGGGATATCATCATACGGCGAAAGTAGTATAGTATATCTACTGCTGAATAAAGTGAGAAACACTTAGTACAGACAAGATGCGTTTGGTAATCGCTGACTGGCTTGAAATGAAATATCTTAACGAAATAACTTGCTAGTTGGGATTGTAATAAGGCCCCTGACCGACTGTAGACAGCAAACAACTGCAGCCGACTGCAAGCCACAGACTGTTTCGTATAATCTGCAGCTGCGGTTGGGCCTGCGGTTGCCGTTACCGCCTTTAGTCGGTTGAGGATTAATCCCTGGACATTATTCCACACAGCGCCATCTAGCCCCAAAGTAAGCTAATTAAAGCTTGTGTTATGGGATACTAGACAACGCATAAACATACTTATATACATTTTCTTTTGTAAATACATACTTATTATACATAGGAGACACCCAGACCAGTACAAACAGACATGTTCATGCACACAAATGTTTGTACTGTGCGGGGATCGAACCCGCGACCTCTGGTGTAGTAGCCAACTTCTTAACCATTACACCAAGTCGGTCGTCTTAGGATTAATCCTAAGGGATTAAATACCTTATAAACTTTATTTTCCCATCCCTTATGAACTCCATAGACGCGTGGACTGAAGTTTTTGTTGACTGTGTAAGCCTAATTAAATGCGGTAGTTAGCGAAAGCCATCTGCGACGAATAGCACGCGGCGACGCGGCTCACCGCCGGAGCCCCGCGTGCCGAAGTCCTCACATAAGCCAACAGCTTTTGCATTTATTACCTGGGTTATTTTAGAAAAGAGGGTTCTAGTACATGCGTATGGTAAACCTTTACAAAAAACAAACTTTTGTTGATCATTCAATAATATTTCTAATTAATTAAACAGTTCTTTACTCTTCAAAATAATCACTGGGCTTAAGACATGTGAAACGCTCAAATTCATGATTATAAAAGTGAAAATTCATATAATTCACAAACAGAAAATACAGAACTGGAGATCAGGATTCAAGTCAAATTTTTATTCGAACAGAATTGTAATTTTGTCTTTCCCCTTTTATTAAAAAATCGTGATGTCCCACCTACTTTTTTCACAAATTGCAAATCGGCTTCAGTTCTTTATTTAGTTTTTACACACAATGGAAGATCTTTTAAGTACGTTTCTTTTTACTTAAGTTTTTATTTCGTCCCCGTCGTGTCAAAATTAAATAACTAACAAAACCAAAGTTCTGAGATATTCACGTTTTTGTGATTTTTTTCATTAAAAATAGCGATAACTTTATAAGGTGAAGAAAATTTACTGTCAATCTTTTGATATGTTATACAACAGGTTTACCTTCATAATTTAAATTGTCTGTCGTGTCGTTATTTTGTATTGTTTTAAATAGAAAAATAAAAAAGTAATTATTTAGTTTTGCCACAAACGTATTTTACAACGAAGTTGCAGTTATAACGCTTTTGTATGTCGGTTATCAAGTTTTGCCACAACCAAAAAATAACTCATACGAATATTTCCAGTGAATAAGCAGACTTATTTAATTTTGCTACACTTTTACTGTCATAAATTTTGTTGTATTCGTTTTATTTTATTTGATGTATGAATGCAATTTTAGAGAAACAATCTATAAAAACAGGTAAATAATACTAAAATGTACTTGATTAGCAAATTTTTATTCAACAAAATCAAATTGGTATGGTTTCCACATAATTAAAATAAAAAACCAACATTGAAATTAAAACAAACATTTAAATGATTATCAAAAATAAAATAATTCAAAAACATTAAAATAAAAACGATTTATTATCTAACAATCAACGTTAGATTCCTTAAATATTCAAATAAAAACAATCATGAATTTGTTATCAAAATAAACTGATCCAAAAACAATAAAATTGTAAGAATTCAACAACATCTGACAATCAACTTCAGATTCCAATTAAAACAAACATTAAAATATCAAAATTAAAATAAATCAATAACAAAGACATTGTATGAATATTATATAACTATTCCGATTCAACATCTGACTCATTGACATCTGGTTGACCTGATGATGCAGGCAAACTTTTATACCATGCGTGTAGTTCACGAGGAATTATATTTTTATGGCAAAGCATCAGCAAATCCTTTTTTTTAGCATTAGTAATTGGTAACGTTCTGGCAGCAGTAGTACTTCTCGTTTGTCGGCTAGGCTTGTTTAACGTATCTATAGATAAATATGGACCGTCGTAGCCATATCTAAATTTAATAATTCCTGGAAATTGTTTTTCAAAGCGAAAACATTTGATTTTCAACCAGTTTACTTTCTCATTTCCATCATCAGTTAAAGTCCTGTTTTTAATCATTTGTGACGCTAATTGTTTAACATCAATCATATCTTTGTAAGTCAACTCCGTGACGATGTAGGGACTCCTGTTTTCTGTTTGAGTTGTGTCTTTTGGAACGAGCTCGATGCATAATAGCTTTCCAATCTATCACTGAATAGACTTCAGTGTGCCTTTTTTCCTTCTCTATTGCACTGTGTATCGAGTCTACTTCCATGAAGCTATGTCCACTCTCAAGATATTTCTGTTCTATAACATTCAGATGTGGATGTGATTGAATAAAGTGCAACAGGAATGCAGCCATGTACTGATTCCGGTTTTGACCAGAGCAGGTATCGGAGTAAATAGTAATGTGAGTTACTTCTTCTGGTACATACTTCTGACCTCTTTTTATCAATGTCTTTTGATTTATAGGATGCATCTTTCCTTTCTATGTGTTCTTTGTACTCATTTACTAAAGCTTCGTCCCGATCTGTTGCGCGGTTGCATTTGTTACACAGACAGCACTGATCTTTTTTTGGATGAAAGAAAGATAATACTGTGTACGAAAAACATTCTTGTAAATATTGAATTTAACCGGCTCTTTATTTATTTCTTTCATTTTGCCTTTATATAAGTTGTACATTTTAGCAATTGATAAATTTGGGTCCAACTATTGTTTGGATGATTTCTTTCGACAATAATGGGATTCAACTACAGCAAAACTTTCAATGTGTTTTTTTACTTCGTCTACTTTTTCATCCGTAGTTTTATTATTAGAGGGTTGATGCTTACCACGTCTGTCACAGGAATCAAATGCCCCCAAATTATTTATATTTCTGACTGCTGTTTCGATAGGCCCAGAAGAAATACATAATGAAGACATGAAAAAAATAATTCAGACACGTACAAATTGGGTTTGTTCTTTGAAAAAACCATATTCTCTAGAAGAAGCACGTTGTTTTTCTGGAGGTAAGTTTTTCAAGGTTCTTCTTACTTCCTTCAGTTTAATTCTTTTTAAATTAAAATCTTTTTGAAGCCTATAGTCGTTAATTTTCCAGTACTCGTTACATATTTCTTTACGTTCTTCTTCTAAAAATTATAAGTACATTGGTATTGGCAGGTACTGCTGCATTTTGGTTCTTTAGGTACTTTCGCACTATGAACTTTCCCCTTTCTATCTTTATATGGTAAGCCACCTTTTTTTTTCTAATTCTTTACTTCGTTTCCAGTTCTCAGGATTACTTTTTTTCCATCTGCGTTTTTCTCTAGACTTTGCTAGATTATCACTCTCCAGTGCATTGTCGTGTACATTTACCAAATCATTATTATCAAAAGTTGCATCTGTTCTTTCTTGTGTTTGATGATTAGAAGTACTTGGAATGCTATTAATCTGAACATCGGTATCAATCAATGGTTCATTTTCTATGTTAATAACAGAAAATGATTCAAGTGATATTGTATCGTTATTGGATTCGTCAGATACATTACTAGGCTTTATCGATTTCTTTTTTTTGATTTTTCTTTTATTGTTATTAGTCTGTATGGAATTTGATTTTTCAGAATTACTTGTAGAATCTAATAATGCTTTACGCTTTGCTAATCGAACACCGCCTTCTTCACTATCTGGAATCCATGAACTTCCAGAATCAGAAAATGGTTCTTCCTCAGTCAGTGGTAAGATATCGATACCAGAAATATACTTAATAGTGAAGTCATTCGGTATTTTATGTTTAATAATTAAACACACATTAAATATTGTTACAGGAAATGTCATTATGTAATCAATTAACTCTGCTTGTTTTATTTAATTCACTATTTCAAACGGGAAAAACTAACTGAGTGCACACTCAATTTTTAAATTATGTTATAATTACAACGTTGCTAATGAAAAATTAAACAAGAGCATTTGTTTAATTTTGCCTCAACCAAATTTTGTAACAATGTTTCAAAGGGAGTTGTGGCAGAATTCAACAAAGTAACTTATTGACTTTGTTTGTATTGTCGAAGCCCTTAGATGTAGTTATTCAATTTATTTACCAGTTATTCAGTTGTTCCACGGAAATTCTAAAACAAACCTTGTTGTAATGGATGGTCAATAGATTTACTAAAATGAAGATATCTTTGCAAATATCATACATATCGCAACGAAATAGAGATCAAAATGCAAATCACAGTTCCTATTATTCAAAAATCAAAAAAAGTTAATTTCGGCAAAAGTGTCAGTTATTTAATTTTGACACGACGGGGACGTGTTCCGTGTTTTAGTCATGAAAAGTATTATTTGTTTCGAAAACCAAGTCTAAAAATGTGAGCGTCCCTGCCCTGTCGCCCGCGATCTAATCTATGCCGCCCAGTGCATTTATATTTAAAAAAAAAATCACTGTCGGAGCGACTGTTGATATTCATTATTGATTTTGAAGAGTTTAAACAACTATTTAACTTAAAATACTTTAAGAATTATCTGTATATTAGTAGCAGTAAATATCTTTTTTAAATATTTTTTTAAATTAATATTACATTTTAATGTGGTCAAAGAATAAAAATAAGATGAAGTGTGGGCCAATGTACGGAGACTATGAGTTTTTCGAAAACACCATGAAGCCCTAAAACTCTTAAGTATTTCAGGAAGGTCATATTCTACCAACTGGGCCAAGACCATCTTTGTGTTCATTGTTAAATTTCCGACTAACTCTTCGGTGATGGTAAACATCTAAAACCAAATTTACCCGGATAATAATAATAAAGCTTGTAGTACATGTAAAGAAAATAATGACACAATATGAAACACATTCAGTTCATGAGGAGGCTAATTCACAATTAATTCATTTCTTAGACACGCTTAAACAAAAACTTTCCGTTTTCAGTAGTAGATTAAGAAGGTATAAAGCGTGTACACTTCGCAAGTCACAAAATAGTCAATTTTCTAGCGATGAGAAGCAGTTTTACAGAAGCATTTCCAAACCCAGCACGACCACCAGTAATCAAAACAACAATTTGACTAGAACACCAGAACCAGAAACCCTACGAGGATTCTGGTCTAATATATGGGAGAACTCAATAGGACACCATACTGAGGCTGATTGGATTTTGAAAGAACAGCAAAGATTTGAGAATGTGCAAAATATGGAGTTTGAAGCTATTTCAACAGAAACATTTCAGAACGTGATTGCTAAAATACATAACTGGAAGTCGCCGGGATCAGACCATATACACAACTTTTGGATTAAGAATTTCACGTATTTTCATTCATTTCTATTGAATTTCATAAATGACTTCATTAAAAACCCTGATAACATTCCAGACTATATAACAATAATTGGTATTACACATATGTTGCCCAAAGACGTTAAAGATACATCAGATCCCGCAAAGTACAGACCCATTACATGCTTACAAACCATATATAAAATAATGACTTCTTGCTTAACAAACATTCTTTACGAACACATTGATACAAATAAAATATTGACAGAACAACAAAAAGGGTGCAGAAAGGCGAGTCAGGGATGAAAAGAACAGCTTACCATTGATTCAGTAATATTAAAACAAGTATAAAAAACAAAATCCATCCAATAATACAGAGTTTTCTTGAAAATATCATCGTCAAATGGTCAACGCAGCTGCGACTGAATACAAATGGTGTCATTGTACATTCAGAAGCAATAAAAATCAGGCGAGGTATATTTCAGGGTGACTCCTTAAGCCCCCTCTGGTTTTGCCTTGCCTTGAACCCTCTTTCAAACATGTTAAACTCAACGAATATAGGTTATTAACTAAAGTGCCCTCAAAGGGAACTGACGAACAATGCTACTGACAGACAGACCAATAGCAATACAGAAATACTTAGTCATCTTTTATATATGGACGATATAAATAAATATCCCTGGACATTATTCCACACAGCGCCATCTAGCCCCAAAGTAAGCTAATTAAAGCTTGTGTTATGGGATACTAGACAACGGATAAACATACTTAAATACATTTTCTTTTGTAAATACATACTTATTATACATAGGAGACACCCAGACCAGTACAAACAGACATGTTCATGCACACAAATGTTTGTACTGTGCGGGGATCGAACCCGCGACCTCTGGTGTAGTAGCCAACTTCTTAACCATTACACCAAGTCGGTCGTCAAAATATTAAAAAGATATAAAACTTTACGCTACATCTGAAAAGGAGTTGGAAGAATTAGCCAATATTACTGAAAGATTTTCACAAGATATAGGGATGGAATTTGGACTAGATAAATGCAAGATTAATTCGAGCAGGTCAAAGCCATAAGCACTCCTATGAATTGTTATCTGGCGAAAATATTACTTCACTAGAAGAAACTGACGTCTACAAATACCTCGGTTACAATCAGACAAAACTAATTGAACATAAAAGTACAAAAGCTACACTAACACAAAAATTTAAACATAGATTAAAGTCAATATTAACTTCACAACTCAATTCCCGAAATACTATCAAAGCAACAAATACATTTGCAATCCCAGTACTTACATATACATCTGGCATCATAAATTGGACAAAAACAGAACTAAAAACATTACAACGCACCATACACACCACTATGACCAAGCACAGAAAACACCATCCACGCTCATGCATACAGCGAATGACTTTGCCACGAGCAAACGGAGGAAGAGGCCTTATAGACATAACAAATTTACATGCAAAACAAATACCTAATTTACGAAAATACTTCCATTTCAAAACACAAACATGTACTTTACATCGTGCAATAGTACAGAATGACCTCAGATACACGCCGTTAAACTTAAATGACAACAATACACAAAAAAATGAAAACCAAACAGATGAACATACCAAATTACTAGATTGGTCGAAGAAAGCCCTCCACGGAAGACACTACCGGGATCTAAACCAAGTCAATATTGACAAAAAGGCATCTGATGAGTGGTTGAGGCGCGGTGAGCTGTTTCCCGAAACTGAGGGTTTTCTTTTGGCCATTCAAGACCAGGTGATAGAAACGAGAAACTATCAAAAACATATCATGAAGCAGTTTATCGTTGACATCTGTCGACGATGTAATAGTGCCTCCGAGACAATACAACACATACCAGGCGCATGCGAGACAATAGCTCAGACCGACTATAAACATCGCCATGATCAAGTAGCCAATGTCATTCACCAGTTACTTGCTAATAAATACAAACTTGTGAATATCATATTAACCGAAGTCCTTCCTAAAACTTCGAGTCTCATAAGAGAAACAATCATAATAATAATAATAATTTATCTAATACCATTGGTGAAAAGAGGGTTTCTCAGTGTTCCGTTCACCGTGATGGCAACAGTCACTTGCCTCTGGCTACACCGTTTGGGATATAGATACTCGTAGTCGTGCGTGATGGTATGTTATGTGCGCGACTGCGTTCATTTGTTTACTTGATTTTGTAGGGTATGGTGTACCAATTTGTGCATATTTTTGGAAATACTTAGTTTAGTACTTTATTTAGAAAGCGCCAGCGCCACCTATATGTGAACTTTTATGTATAAATCCTTTTCGCTTCGACTATCGACAAATAATGACGTGAAGGTGACAGAGTGAAGGAATTTTCTTTGCTCCCAACCTTCGATTAACAATAACACTAGATAAAGCCTCAGGAAGAAAAACACAGCCGAAAAATGGCACCGACTGATTGGACTATCTTTTGCCTCGTTTATAGTGTGAATGAGACCAAAGATAAGAAAAAAGATTTTAGGTTTTAATAATTTCAATCTGACTTGAAATTCCAATTTGAAATTTATATACCTACGATATTAATGTTTTAATTCAACTTCATTCTGTAAGCAATGAGGAAAAAAAAAGTGCATAATAGACATAGATAAGTAACGCAACGCTAAGCGATGAGTAAAACTATTTTTTTATTGCGTGTTTTGAGAAACCGGTTCTACAACTTTATTAAGAAGCAGAAATTGGCAAGGTATAGTTTACAATAAATCATCATCATAATCAGCCTATCATAGTCCACTGCTGGACATAGGCCTCCCCCAATGCGCGCCATCGCGCACTATCCTCAGCTTGACGCATCCAGTTTCTGCCAGCAACCTTTCGCAAGTCGTCACTCCACCTGGCCGGGGGGCGTCCTACACTACGTTTGCCGATACGCGGTCTCCACTCTAGAACACGCTCACCCCAACGGCTATCTGTTCTACGGCATAAATGGCCTGCCCACTGCCCCTTCAGCTTACTAATCCTGTGAGCTATGTCGACAACCTTAGTTCTCTGTCGGATTACTTAGTTGCGAATCCTATCCTTCAGAGAAACACCGAGCATAGCTCCATAGCTCGCTGAGCGACTTTTAACTGGTGGGCTAGGCGCACTGTTAGTGTTCACGTCTCGGCTCCGTATATCATAACGGGTAGGACACACTGGTCGAAGACTTTAGTCTTCAGGCACTGTGGTATGGGTGACGAGAAGACCCTGCGAAATTTTCCGAAAGCTGCCCAGCTCCGCTGAATTCTTCTTTTGACCTCCTTCTCTAAGTTATTTCTACCCAACTGCAAAACTTGCCCGAAGTAGGTATATTCCTGAACAACTTCGAGTTGGTGGCCGTCGACAGCGACCGGTCTCGGATCAATGTGCTCATTGATCATGATTTTGGTTTTATCCAAGTTCACGCCGAGACCGATCCGCCGAGGCAGCTAGCCGTCCAGCATCTGTTGCAGCCCCTGCAACGACTCAGCCATCAGGACTATGTGATCTGCGAATCGTAGGTGTAAGATGTACTCGCCGTTTATGTTTATGCCCATCCTTTTCCAGTCCAGCGTCTTGAACATATCCTCCAAAGCATTGGAAAAGAGTTTCGGGGATATGACATCCCCCTGTCTAACACCTCTGCGCAATTGGATGGGTTCAGACTGCTGGTCCTGTACTTGGATACTCATGGTAGAAGCATCATAAAGGCATCTCAACACTTCGATATAACGATAGTCTATTTGGCATCGTTGTATGGATTCTAGGACAGCCCAGGTCTCGATGGAGTCAAAGGCTTTTTCATAGTCCACAAATGCTAGGCACAGAGGTCGGTTGTACTCTTCGGACTTCTGTAAAATCTGCCTTACCGTGTGGATGTGGTCAATGGTGCCAAAGCCTCCCCGAAACCCAGCCTGCTCGGCGGGCTGGAATTTGTCGAGTCTTTTAACGAGACGGTTAGTGACAACTCTGGAGAACAGCTTATAGACGTGGCTCAAGAGTGAGATCGGGGTCGGTAGTTCTTAAGCAGGGTTTTATCACTTTTCTTGAAAAAGAGAACTACAATACTTTTGTTCCACGCCTTTGGAGTCCTCCCGCTGTGAATGACAGAGATAAAAAGGCGCTGTAGTTCCTTCAGAACAGGAACACCTCCTGCCTTCAGAAGTTCTGAAGTAACTCCATCTTCACCCGGGGCCTTTCCATTTCTGAGTTGTCTCAGAGCCAGCACGATCTCATCTTGGCTGATTTCTGGCAGATCGTCGGTATAGTGACGTGTAAGGGTGGCTCTAGAGCCGTGGCTGTTGCGCTGAGTACGAGTAGCATGTTGAGCGTAGAGTCGGCCATATAAGTCCTCAATCTCAATTCAGTGTTGTAAGCTTCGTCAGATGGCTCCTCCCAAGCTGCTGAGTGAATACTTTGGACCCTCGGTTTTGCTCTATCGCCTGTTTTATTTTAGGCGTGTTTGAGCTTCGAAAGTCGTGTCGTACCATCTTCGCAATTCGCTTGTTAAGGTTTGCCCGTTCTGACGAAGTGGCTGCAGTGTCATCCCGCCTTTTTGCTATTAGCCGCAGAGTCTCTTCTGAGAGATTGGACTTCCTGCCTGTACGCTGTGTCCGGCAGAACTTAATGCCCTCATCTCTCAGCGCCTCTACCATGTTCTGTAGGGACTCGTCGACGTCATCAGTAGGTTCCAAGGCGGAAAATCTGGTTCCAAGAAGCTGACTTCTTTCAAGTTTGAGATCGATATTTAGAGAGCCTCGTATAGGTCAGTGATCAGATCCGGTGTTATAAACCTGTTAATCACTGAAACATCTCTAAATATGCGACTTTTGTCAGCCATAATGAAGTCGATCTCGTTTTTGGTCACAGCGTCGGGACTTCTCCACGTCCACTTCCTCTGGGGCTTCTTCTTGAAGAATGAATTCATCAGGAAGAAACCCTCCTTTTCCAGAAAGTTGACGAGCATCTGCCCCCTGTGGTTTCGGGCACCAATTAAAAAATATAACATGCGAAATTCAAATAGTTCCAATTAGCTAAATGGCAAAACTTAGTGTGCCCCATGTATTTAAATTTTTTTGCAAATATCAAAATTAATTAAAAACCTACCTATTTCAAACAAATAAAAAACAGTAAAACCATACCTAAATTAATCATAAACATACTATTTTTTCTAAACCTATACTCTAATAATAACCAGACACAACAAACATAATAATAATATGTTCGTCACATAAATGTTTCACATGGTCGAACCCACAACCTCTGGCCACAGTTAAACGGGTCGCCAGAAAATCTATGAATAAAAAAAACATTTTAAAATATTATAATTTAAAATATTATTTAAAAGTGAATAAAATATTAAGTATAAAAATACTCTATAAATTTACTGTTTTAAAGCATCCGCCTTTATGTTAGCCAAACATTGGCCAAAGTGTTGGCAGTGGGTAGAATTAATTGTTTTTTGATTTTCAGTTGGGTATTTCATTATTATTTATAATCCAGGGTGTCCCGTAAATAATGGTCCAACCATAAATCTTAGCAAGGTCACTAGATTACCTACAAAAAAAATTTAACCGTTTTTTTAAAGTCCTTAGGGTTGCCAAAATAAATAATAATACGTTTTTTTTATTATTTTCAGTCTTATATTGTCTTTTTTTATGCCATAGATGCAAATATCATTAACATATCTTTTTATGTCAAAATATAGTCTCCTATGTATAATAAGTATGTATTTACAAAAGAAAATATATTTAAGTATGTTTATCCGTTGTCTAGTATCCCATAACACAAGCTTTAATTAGCTCACTTTGGGGCTAGATGGCGCTGTGTGGAATAATGTCCAGGGATATTTATTTATTTTATTTATAGCTAGGTAGATGGCCTACCAAGTTTTATACCATTTTTGTAAAATTACATTGCATTTCTTTCAAAAATATTGATGTAATTTAATATATTATTGAATTTTAATTTGATGACTCAAAATTATGTCATGTAAAAAAA
Source organism: Udea olivalis (assembly GCA_947369235.1). Taxonomy (NCBI): domain Eukaryota; kingdom Metazoa; phylum Arthropoda; class Insecta; order Lepidoptera; family Crambidae; genus Udea; species Udea olivalis. Next base: position 24,440,788 of record OX376340.1, read on the forward strand.
AGTATGACACCAAAGTGTATCAATGTTTTAAAAACATGTGCAGCAAAATTGGTATAAAACTTATCGTTAGCTACTAAAATTGCAAACATAATGCGGTGAATCTGAAGAAGGAGCAAATATCTCAAAAAATTCAATTATAAGATAAGTTATAGCGTGTCGCCTACCGTATCAAACATAGCCGTAGCGTTATTCGGCCTTTTTATGTAATGGAACGTAATAGTTCCATCCTTTGCCGCGAGCGCAAGAGCGTGCCACTTGAGCAATGGCTGCCGCGAGAGAGACCGGGTGCGGATCTCCGTTCTCGCGCCATTGGTAGTTTATGCTAATTTAACTGTTAAACCTACACGGACTTCTAAATAAAAGATTTTACAGTACCTGTGGTTTGGCCTGTTACAAGAACCCGCTTAATGGCGCTCAACGTGCTAAACTGGCGCCCAACGTGGGGCCAACAGGTCTCAACCGGTTTTCGTCGCGACCAAACAGTGTAAAAACTCGTTTTTATTGACTATAAAGTGTGTCGTCGTTCTAGAACTCCGTGTCGTGCAGTGTTAGAACTGTTCAGAAGGTTTCGTTATACCTACCATGCCGCGAACACGCCGCATGTCTTTCGGATGCGTGCACGATCAAAGTGCTGCGAACTTGGACGGTAATGTTACTATGACGCAGGAGATGTTCAACAGTATCATGACGTCGTTTGCTTCAAACGCTTCAAGACCCAGCGGGAATTTCGCTCAATGCACGTCCAGGTATGCCGGTCGCCCAGGAGAGTCACTGGGAAATTTCATCGACGCTGTAAGTACCTACAAAGATTCAGCGTCTCTGATGAAAATGCTCTTCGTGGCTTGTCAATGCTACTAGAGGACTCTGCAGCAGTGTGGTGGCAAGGTGTGAAGAAGTCCACTACATCATAGCAAGACGCCCTCACCCGATTGTGAGGTGCCTTCGGTGACCATGAGCCGCCATACCGAATTTATAAGCAATTATTTACCCTAGACCAGGGGGAGGAACATACTGATTTGTTCATAGCGCTAGTAAGAGAGCTCTTTGCGAAGTTACCTACCGATGATCTGACCAAAAAAGTCCAGCTGGATATGGCCTACGGACTTCTCAGTCAACGCATCCGAAAAAGGTTAGCCCGAGAAGGGGTCAATGACTTCGACGAGTTACTTTACAAGTGCCGAAACATCGAGGACTCTCTCAAAGAAAGCAGGCAGTGTTAACGAGTTCTACGAGTGGTACGTCGCAACCGAAGTCGCGAGTACCCGTCGGAACAAGTTCCCGCAAGCCGCAATATTCATCGTCGCTGAGAACCGTGCCGGAGTCCGCGGAAGCCAGCTCCGAAAACGCCAATATCGTCGCTTCGGGAACGAAGAAACTTTATTGTGCGTATTGTAAGCGGTCCGGTCATACGATAGAAAAGTGTGAAAAGCTACCTAAAAGTGAAGTAGGCATAAAGTGTTACGGTTGTGGTGCCGCGAACGTAATTAGGTCAAAGTGTAAAAAGTGCAATCCGGTAGAATCATTCTTTTCCATCGACAACGACGTAAACAACTCGCGGGTTGGGGCGCGGGGCGCCCCCCTCCGCCGTTGCGTAGCAACTGCGCCGCCGACGCAGCCGCCGCCGTCGTCCGCGCATGCGCGCGAGACATCGGCGCAGCCCGCCGCCCCGGTCGCTCTGCGCAGCGACAGTTTAACCCTCCAATGCAAGTGGCGGGTAAAGGTAACCCTGCGTGTGCCGTGGAGGACTTCCGTAATAAAAATAGCAAATTAAATGTTTGTAACGATAACTGTCTCGTGAATTATAATGATAGCAATTTAACGAGTTGTAACGATATTTCTGAAAATTATTCTGAGTGTGCTAATGTTGTTGGTGATGTACCTTATCGTAGAGCTGTATTAGATATTGACATTTTGGGGATCCGTGGCACTGCTCTCGTGGATTCTGCAGCTAAAAGCTGTATCGCAGGCCACACGCTCCACGCTCTTCTCTCGAAATTAGGACACCCATTAATGCCGTCGACGCAAGTTGTTAGGTTGGCGGATGGTGTTAGTAGGGAGATGAATTAACTAACCAAGGAGGTAAAAATGACACTCAGACATAAAACGAAAGTCGTTAAATTTTTAATCTTTCCTGATTCTGATAAAATGAAAGCTTATTGGGTATAGATTTTCTTACCGAATGGGTCAGATTTCGTCAGAATTTAACCTTGTATTCAATTTTGGTGAAAGCAGTTGGCACTATTATGAAAATGAAAAACAAAAGTTCGAGATGCAGTTTGAAAGAGTGTCACCTGTATCTCAGTGCGCAGCTGTAGAGGTGCTCCGGGATGATGAGGCGACATCAATAACTGAAGAACAGCGCGAGGTCCTTGCCCGTCTTTTGGTAGAACATCAGGACATTTTTGAGCCAGGGGGAGCTCCGACTCCTTTTGCTGAGCACGCCATCGACACAGGCGACCACCCTCCCGTTGCTATCCCACCCTATAGGTTGACGCCGGCCAAGAAAGAGGTTATGCGGGTAGAGCTCGAAAAGATGTAAGCTGATGATATAGTTGAAGAGTGTGAATCGGCTTTTGGCGTCCCCAGCACTTCTCGTACCGAAGGCAAGTGGTCAGGTAAGGTTTTGTGTAGACTATAGGAGGCTCAATCAAAACCGACGTCTATCCCATGCCGTTGATAGACGAGCTGATACAGTCGACCAAGAAGAATTGTTTTATGAGTACAATCGACAATCTACGTAAGCACGACAGAGACAAAACAGCGTTTTTGACACCGTTCGGGTCTTATAGGTTCAAAAGAATGCCCTTCGGGTTGAAAAATACACCGTCCACGTTCCAGCGTCTCATAGATAGACTTTGGTCCGGCACTACGTTAAAGAACGTAACACTGCTAGCATACCAAGACGATTTGTTGGTCATAACTGAAGGGGGTTTTGAGAAACACCTGTCAGATTTAAGAGTCTTTGAAAGGTTGCGTGTGTTTAAACTTCGTGCAAACAGAGAGAAGTGTGTCGCAAAGACAGAGACAGAGACGAGAGATAGTAAAGTATCTTGGTCACGTTATCACTCAAGATGGTGTGTCTCCTGATGATGACAAATGTTAGCGTTTACCAAATAACCATGCATGTGTAAACATTATTTCTTAATTATTAGATCCCACAGACTACCCTTTAACTATTTCCGGTCGTGGTGAATTTATTAAAATCGTGTAGCATCCGTTTCCGGTTGCAGTTCAATTTATTAAAATCAAAACCATATCCGGTTCCGACTTATCGCTTAATTTATGAATAGCATCTATTTTGACTTCAGAGTTAATTTATAAAAATGACGTTTAACCACCGGGCATTCGTTGGCTAGACACGGTATCAAATAGTTGTGATCTTACAGTAAAATTATCACATCAAAATCGCAGTCTTTTATTTTAGAACACCTAAGTGCCTAATAAGACATAAGTAGTACCTAAAAGTGAAGTGAACCAACATCATATCGACTAATTGTAGGTGATAAGTGCATCTTTAAGGGGCTATAGCTTCGTTACGAAAGGAGTGTCAACAACTCAGAAGTGGGATAGCATTGGTTTTGGTAAAACTACCAGTGTTATTCCACCAGCCCACACCTGGAAAAGAGCTCAAACGTAAGTAAATGGTGTTTTATGTGACTTAAATAGAACAAATGCCTAGAACTCCTAGGATTAACCCATATTTTTTTTTTCTTTTCCTAAGACAACTTAAAATAAATATTCAGTGTTAGTATACCGTCATTAACAGACGTTTTCTACGAACTTCCGAATTGAATATAAATTTAAAGCATGATAATTTTTGTCTTTAACCACCAAATATTGAACGTATTTAAAAAAAAAAACAACTTAACGTGTTAGTAACAGTAACACATAGCTAGTCTGCTTATTATAAGGTGTTTAGTAATTATTTGGAGCAAATAAAAGATAAAACCTGGAAGTTTTTTTTTGGCTTTTAGTTTTAATAATGATAATTTTAAAAAGTAACTTTAAAACTTCATCAACCCCGACGCCTACTTGACCGGGGGATATAGTATTAGTTAAATGTTTTCTATAATAAACACAGGTATTATTCATTTCGTTTCTTGGTTTTGACGAATGTTTGTTTTCTATTTGTTTGAGGTTTCACAATGCCGAAAAGAAAGAAGGTTCAATCAACATCAGAAAGTGACTCGTCACGGGCCTCAAGCGTGTCCAGTGATGCGCGCAGTTCACGTAGCAGACATCGAAGAGACGGCAAGCGGGCGCGGCGCTCGAAGAGGTCCCGGCCTCGTACATCAGGCAGCAAGCGAAGTGGTACTCCGCCTCGAGGACGACCTAGAAGCCGGCAGCCTCGGTCCACTAAGAGTACTAGTGCGGCTACTAACAGCTGTGCGCCTAGTGTAAGCGGTGACTCAAGGTACGTGGACACGCAGAGCTTGTTCTTTGAGAAATTTATTGATGCAATGAAAAACGTAAAGGATAATAATTCTGTAGAGCGTGATAGATTTCCTGTTTTCAACAATGTGATCCCAGAGTTCGACCCACTATCGAAGGAGCAATCGGTGGACTCCTGGATACATAAGATAGAAGAATGTGCATTAATATATAACTGGGATGAAAAACACATTATCCACTATGCGTTGCCTAAGTTATCTGGGGTAGCTAAAGCATGGTACCAAGGCTTACCATCGCTTTTATTTACGTGGTCCGAATGGAAAGTTAAGCTTAGAGAGTCCTTCCCCTGTCGTGATAATTATGCGGAGCTACTTACTGAAATGCTGGGCAAGAAGGCTCGCTTTGGTGAATCTTTGGAGCTTTATTATTATTCAAAGATTAATCTTCTGAATCGATGCGAAATATTTGGCAAACGAGCCGTTGATTGCTTGATTTTCGGCATTGAAGACAGAGGTATTCGACTAGGAGCTCAAGCTGTAGAGTTTAAGGAGCCAGAACAACTTCTCAAGTACTTTAAATCTGTCAAAGTGGGACAAGACAGGAACAATTCTGATTTATCAAGGTCAAAAGATAAGGACAAACGAGCATATCAATTAAGTAATACCAGCACCACGACTAGCGTTACTAGTAGAAGTAATCAAGGTCAGAAAAATTATTCTAATAATATGATCTGCTATAACTGCAAGGAACCTGGTCATCCATTTTTCCGATGTACAAAACCAAAAATTCAGTGCACAAAGTGTAATTTACGAGGCCATTTAGCCTCAGATTGTAAAGTTGCGGTAACGGCAAACAATAGTAATAGCACAAATAACGACAGTGGAAACAGGAAAATTTTACGTATAGAAAGCATGAGTGACACGAGTTCAAAGTACAAAATGCCTATACTGATAGATAGCAAACTATCTGATTGCCTGGTGGATTTAGGATGTGAAGGAACATTAATTAGACACACTGACGCTAAACGTCTCGGGTTAGACTGGAAAACGGTGAACGGTCCTTTACTATCGGGTTTTGGTAATATCCCTTTCCGTCCTTTAGGATCAGCTACGGTCACAGTAGATATTCAAGGTATAGTAGAAAAGGACGTGGAAATTTTGATAGTAGACGATGCTCTTATGAATTGCCCTATATTACTTGGCCATTCTTTTACTGAAAGACCGTCTATCAAAATTATCAAAACTGGTACCGACGTGATCTTTCAAAGAGCACCTGTAATCGGAAATTTGAGCAGATGCGACCTTACTTGCTACTCTGAAATAGGCATTCCAAGTGGAAAAATCGGAGTTATAGCAGTTAGGAATAGTGAACCATACTCCGGAAAAGTGTTTGTAAATGGGACAGTCAGAGATTTCGAAAATAAGGAACATTACTTATTGCCAGGAGAATATGAGCTTAAAGAAGGTTTAGGTTCCGTTTTGGTGCAAAATATTAGCTCTAGAGATATCTTATTTAAATGTGGTGAGTTAATAACGCGTAGTCTTAAGCTAAGCAAAGGCCTACATATCAATACAGTAAGCTCGGTGGACGAATCCTTCTTAGATGAATCATCATTGAATGTTGGAGAATGTTTAAGTAATGAACAAAAAGAAAAACTTAACCTTACTTTAAGTGATTACAAAGACTGCTTTTCTTCAAATTTAAAAGACCTCGGGTTCACTACTGAAACTGAAATGATAATCTATCTAGAAGATTCGGAGCCTGTTGTGTACAAGCCTTAGAGGCTTTCTTACTCTGAAAGGCAACATGTCAGCGGTATGATACAAGACATGTTAGATAGCAATATTATAAGGGAATCCCAATCTACTTATGCTAGCCCCATTGTACTGGTAAACAAAAAATCCGGCGAGAAGAGGTTATGCGTAGATTATCGTGCCCTGAACAGAAAGACAAAGAAGGAACATTATCCGCTCCCGAGAATAGAGGATCAACTTGACCGTCTATCAGGTAGTTCTTTATTTATAGCTCTAGATTTATCATCTGGCTATTACCAAATCCCAATTGCAGAGGAGTCCCGACATAAAACAGCGTTCGTCACGCCTGATGGCCAGTTCGAATATAATCGAATGCCATTTGGACTGGTCAACGCGCCATCTGTGTTTCAGCGCACAATGAACAAGATTATTCAGAAATCTCCTGTACGTTCATATGTGCTAGTTTATATGGATGATATACTGATTCCATCAAACTCATTCGACGAAGGTTTAGAACGCTTAAAAGAAGTTCTAGAGTTGTTGCGAGAGAGTGGCTTAACGCTAAAACTTTCCAAGTGCAACTTCTTTTATAGCAAAATAGATTACCTTGGATATGATATAAGTGCCGAGGGGGTGAGGCCAGGCACAACAAAAACAGACGCGATTTCAAAGTACCCTCCTCCCCAAAATGTTCACGAAATAAGGACATTTTTAGGACTTGCGAGTTATTTTCGCAGATTCGTGAAAGATTTTGCCGTAATAGCTCGTCCTCTTACTTACCTGTTGAAGAAAGACTCTGCGTGGTCATGGACTGACACAGAAATTACGGCATTTGAATCTTTAAAAAGGGCGCTAACAGAGCGACCAGTTCTAGCCATTTACAATCCACATGCAGAGACGCAACTTCATACTGATGCAAGCAAACATGGGGTTGGGGGAATTTTGCTCCAAAAATCAGAGTCTGGTTTATTCAATCCTGTAGCCTATTACAGCAGGCAAACCACAGTGGACGAGCAAAAATTTCATTCTTATGAATTAGAGACACTAGCCGTCATTTCTTCATTAATAAAATTTCGAGTTTACCTATTAGGCATCAAGTTCAAAATTTTAACCGATTGTAACGCTTTACGGCGTACAATGATAAAACGTGACTTGATTCCACGAATAGCTCGATGGTGGATTCAATTTCTTGAATTCGATTGTGAAATTGAGTATCGAGCAGGTGAGAAAATGGCACATGTCGACGCTTTGAGCAGGGGTCCAGTAGAAAGTGCCGAGTCATTTCTTAAGGAGTCCCACTTTCTTGATGTTCTCGTAGTTAATACGGAGGACTGGCTCACTACTGCACAACAGGCTGATGATGAAGTAAAGGGAATTTCAGACATTTTAAATGATTCTAAGACAAAAGATGTAGTCGATATATTTAATAACTACAAAATGAAAAATGGCATGGTCTATCGCATAATTGGTAATGATATGGAACGCTGGGTGGTGTCTAGAGGTGCTAGGTGGCAAATCCTGAAAAGCAATCATGATGACATAGGCCACTTCGGGTTTGACAAAACTTTAGCTCGTATCCAGGCAACGTACTGGTTTCCCAAAATGCGACGGTTCATAAAAAAATACGTTGCTGCATGCCTCGAATGTGCGCATCATAAGTTGCCTGGTGGGCCTAAAGCAGGTGAACTGCACCCTATTCCCAAGGTCGATAAGCCGTTTCACACTATCCATGCGGATCACCTAGGTCCCTTTATCCGAACAAAACGTGGTAATACCTATATTCTCGTAATTATAGATGCTTTCACGAAATTCATCAGTTTATTTGCCGTTCGTAATACAAAGTCTGCAACCAGTATCAGGGCCTTTCGGCAGCATTTAAGCTATTTTGGAACGCCGACCAGACTGATAACTGACCAAGGTACAAGTTTCACAAGCGGATCTTTCAAATCATTTGTAAAAGAGACTGGAATGAAGCATATCTATAATGCCGTCGCAACACCTCGAGCCAACGGCCAAGTTGAGCGATACAATCGGACAATTTTGGCATCGTTAGGCGCAATGAATCATGATAAACCTAACGGCAAATGGGAGGATCATTTACCGGATATACAATTAGGCATTAATACTACCATAAACGCAACAACTAAGAAGACACCATGTGAGTTACTTTTCGGCATTAATGCAATAAATCCATCTCAGGGTTTGCTGAGCGCCGTCATCAATGAAGTTACACCCGAAGTCACTTCCAATGACTTGAACAGAATGAGGTCAGAAGCTAATAAATGTATTCAAACCCAACAAGAAAAAGATAAGCAAAATTTTGACCAACGTAGACAATGTAATAAACGTTTTGAGGAAGGGGATTTAGTTAGAGTAATAAGAGCAGTTACTGGTATTGAAGGTCAGTCGAAAAAGTTAGAATCTAAATGCCAAGGACCTTACAGAATAAAAAAAGTTCTTCCTAACGACAGGTTCGTTATAGAAGACACTCCTATTACTAGGAAGAGTAGACCCTATGAAGCTATTGTGGCCATTGACAAACTATCACCTTGGCTAATCTTTGATAAGCCTATGTCATCGGAGAGCGATTGCGAGGGGCAATCTAGTAACTAGAATGAACTAAAATCACTTAGAGTTCAGGAAATTTGTCACGTTACTTGTATTAGCTGCTAATTAAATATGCGTGTGTCCTTGTAAAACTTTAAGCTGCTCTTAAGTACGAAGATATTAATTTGTTCTATTAGATCATAGTCATAGATCAGTTTTAGCTAAAATGATCAAAGTCATGGATCATTTTGGGACGTTAAATATTGACCATAGTCATGGGTCATTGTGAGTCTTATTTAGGTCAATCGCAACATCCCTTCAATAACCAAGGTCATGGGTTTTTGAAGCGCGAAGTTCAGTAATAGAAAAAAATGTTTGTAAGACCAAGTCATGGGTCATCTAAGCCTAGTATTAGTATAGTCCTTCAATGACCAAGGTCATGGGTCATCGAAGTCTAAATAATTAAGTCACTAGAGATATAATTCTTCCTGACCAAGGTCATGGGTCATCGAAGTCTAAATAATTAAGTCGCTAGAGATATAATTCTTCCTGACCAAGGTCATGGGTCATCGAAGTCAGAGTTTAATTGTGAATTTTATGTTTTTTTTTCCTGTTCTACTTGAATGAAGTAAATTTGGCTTTTGCCTATAGATTTCTTCATTGACCAAAGTCATGGGTCACTGAAACTTAATAATTATGTATCATAATGTAATAATATAGTATTTGATTATTGTAATAATTATATAAAATTATAATGATTCTGATAATTTGCATTTATATAATTTCATTGGCATTTATGAAATGATTAGTTAGAACACTATTTAGGGTTTTTGTAATTCTAGACTGTTTCCTATTCTCATTGTGTTCATCTCAAATCGATAACTGTAACGAGAGGACTCGTTTAGTTAACGGATGGCCGAGCTGTTAGCGTTTACCAAATAACCATGCATGTGTAAACATTATTTCTTAATTATAAGATCCCACAGACTACCCTTTTACTATTTCCGGTCGTGGTGAATTTATTAAAATCGTGTAGCATCCGTTTCCGGTTGCAATTCAATTTATTAAAATCAAAACCATATCCGGTTCCGACTTATCGCTTAATTTATGAATAGCATCTATTTTGACTTCAGAGTTAATTTATAAAAATGACGTTTAACCACCGGGCATTCGTTGGCTAGACACGGTATCAAATAGTTGTGATCTTACAGTAAAATTATCACATCAAAATCGCAGTCTTTTATTTTAGAACACCTAAGTGCCTAATAAGACATAAGTAGTACCTAAAAGTGAAGTGAACCAACATCATATCGACTAATTGTAGGTGATAAGTGCATCTTTAAGGGGCTATAGCTTCGTTACGAAAGGAGTGTCAACACAAAGTTATTCAGACTTGCTCTTGGTTTAGGAAATTTATCTGCTTTTGCAGAGCCGTTAACACGCTTACTGAAGAAGAATCAGCCATGGTCTTGGGGTTCATACCAGCCTAGTGCCTTTCAACAGCACGACAGAGCGCGAGGCTCTGGCTGTTTTGTGGGCTGTCGAACGTTTTAGAGGTTATATCGATGGTCACGAGATAAATGTAGCTAGTGATCACCAGCCGTTGAGGTGGCTCCTAACCTTGAAATCGCTGTCAAGTAGACTCGTTCGATGGGCTCTCAAGTTGCAATCCTATAACATCAATTTGCAATATACTCCTGGTAAAGCTAAATATCATCGCTTATGCGCTCAGCCGTCCAACCTGTAATGAAGAAGAAAAGAATCAGTGTAGTGTTTGTTCTGTCGTTATAGACTTACCTGCTCGTAGTCCTGCTGATCTCCGTCGCGCGCAGCTCGATGACCTAGAACTGAAAAAGATTATTAGTGATTTGGAGGATACATCTGATGCAGATTCTGTTGGGTTGAAACGTTGGTCTGAAAGAGGCTATTTCTTGCAACAAGGTGTGTTGTACAGATACAATCCAGATGTTGACAATGAGGAGCTGCAGTTAGTTGTTCCAGCTTCTCTTCGTCCATACATATTGGAGGAGTGTCATGACTCCGGTGGACACCACGGAGTAGATAGGACTTATAACAAGGTCGCAAACAGTTTTTGTTTCCCAGGCATGCGCAGGATCATAGCCGAGTATATCAAAACCTGCGCTACTTGTCAGAAATACAAACCTTCAAACACTAAGCCGTCAGGTCTCTTGCAAACTCCAGTTTTGAACCAAAGGGTTGAAGTTTTGGTCATAGATTTGTTCGGTCCACTTCCCACAGGAGAAAAGTGGATATTATTGGTTGAAGATACCGCAACTCGCTGGACAGAGCTTCACACTCTAAAGGAAGCGACTTCAGTGGCGTGCGCTCGTACTTTGATAGAGGAATATTTCTTACGATATGGTCTTCCTCGACGCATTGTGTCAGACAATGGTGTCCAGTTCATCTCAGCAGTGATGCAGCAGTGTATGTTCGTGTTGGGTCTCTCACAAGAGTTATTGCCGCTTTATCATCCCTCAGCGAACCCAGCTAAACGTAAAAATAGGGATTTTCATTTGTTGCGTCTTGTTGACGCAGATCATTCATCGTGGCCTCAACATATTCCCGCCTAAAGTTTTCCATGAATTTGGCAGTTTGTCAGACTACTGGTGTGTCTCCAGCCTACCTTACTTTTGCTAGGGAACTTCGTTCGCCACTTGATGTTCATTATGACACAAGGTCCATTTTGAATAAAGATAATTTTGTTCCTCAAATTACTCCATATTTGAAAAAGTTTGTTTCTTCTCTTATTGCTGTCAGAGAAAGAGTTGATGAACAGCAGGATCGCCGCAAGGAATGTGCAGACAAATCTCGAAGGCCTAGCGAAGTCTTCAATGTCAGTGATCAGGTTCTTTTGAAGTCTCATGTCCTTAGTAACGCATCAAAGAATATTGCAGCAAAGTTTGTTCCAAAGAGAGCCACTATTTATTTGTTAAAAGAGCTAGTCCAACAGCGTATTTCATTGCAGATTTAGATTCTCTTCTTTGGGCAAGTGTCGTGTTTCTGAGCTAACCAAATTTCATAGTCCTGATAGTGACGATGCGCCTCCACGTCATGTAGTACCTGGAAGACAGAGAGGACGTCCACGCAAACATGTTTGTCCCGTATGTTAATGTTTTGTATATTAAATGTTTTTTTTTCGTTTTTATGCGAGTTTATGAGCGGGGACGTTCTCACAAACTCGAGGGGGAGTGTATAGCGTGTCGCCTACCGTATCAAACATAGCCGTAGCGTTATTCGGCCTTTTTATGTAATGGAACGTAATAGTTCCATCTTTTGCCGCGAGCGCAAGAGCGCGCCACTTGAGCAATGGCTGCCGCGAGAGAGACCGGGTGCGGATCTCCGTTCTCGCGGCATAGGTAGTTTATGCTAATATAACTGTTAAACCTACACGGACTTCTAAATAAAAGATTTTACAGTAACTGTGGTTTGGCCTGTTATTATACAAGAACCCGCATAATAGCGCTCGACGTGCTAAAAAGTATGTTTTTCATTTTATAATTATTAGAATTACGTTAATCAATGTGACTTTAATTAGCTTTTATGACTCTATCCGGTATTGTTATCGATGGGCTAGCTATATTCTTACATAAAAAGATTTGATATTGATATGGCATAAAAAAACAATTTAAGACAGAAAATAATGAAAAAAAACATATTATTATTTATTTTAGCAACCCTAAGGAATTAAAAAAAACGGTTCAAATTAGGTGTAGGTAATCTAGTGACCTTAGTAGGATTTTCGGTTGGACCATTATTTACGGGACATCGTGTATAATTAATAATAAAAAAACGTTGGTGTGAAGACCACGGTGATTAAACTAAAACCGGAACTTAACTTTCTCAAAATTCACCGGCTCACTTGAATGCCATCTGTCGCTTTTCCTCGGCTTTTTTATCGAGAGTCAACAAGAGTGAATCATAGAGGGCGCTTAAAATAGGAAGAGGGAGACGATAAATCTAGTTCTAATTGAAGTATTAATTATTTTATCTATACTTACTTTATTTATAAATTAATAATTTAATTTCAGAAATCATTTGGAGCATGCGATCGTCAGCTAACTACATTTACATCATACGCAAGAGCAGCGCGGCTGTCGATCGGAACAGCAGCTGTAGGAATCGGAAATTTATTCAATCGCAAAATGGCGGCCTTTGCAAATGTTTCATGTCCGTGGCCCAATAGTGAAAATGATTACGAAATAAGAGATGTTATTGGTATGTACTTCATTACTTAACTATGTCTTAATTATTTTATTTTATTTGTATCCTACAATTAGTGTCCGATGTCAATATTTCTGGTGGTTTGCGTAAATAGAAGCGATACTTGATGTCGATCTGTCAAATTCAGATGCCAATTTTATATTTTGTTGAATTTGTCTGTTTTCGTTGTTATTGAATAAATTCATTTAGCGGGCTATCCAATAATTGTAAGCTGATTTCTGAAATAACAAAATGTTATTAATGTTAATTCATTCCTACGATTTTATCCTTTTGTCAAACTTGGAGTGGAGACGACAAGAAAAGTTGCCGACTACGTAGATATATACAGATGATAAATGTGATACTTGCTGATTGAGGTTATTGATGGATCATGTTTTATACCCATATCAGTGTTTAGGTTTTATTTTGCTGCATGTTCCAATTTCGTGTCTATTGCTGATGATGAACAAAATTTTACCATTCCAGGGGTTGGGGCCACTGCGGTGGTGTATGGTGCTTACTGTAAGCCCAGATCTGAAAAATGTGCCATAAAAAGGATAAACCTAGAGAAATGGAATACTTCCATGGACGAGTTGCTTAAAGAAATACAGGTATAATTCATTTTTTTTTTTGTGCTTTTAATATTTTTTATGTTTTGCCACAGGATACTTGCTTACTGAGTGATAACAACTCACGAAGGAAACTTATTATTTTCCTAGTGTAATGAAGGGGTTATTGGTTACAGTCTTGGGTATTCCAAATATTATTTTCCTTTTAATCCTCCAGTTGACACAATTGTATTCAAAAACCTGCTACTGGTACATTCAAACCTTGTTGCTTTAATAAATGATACTTTCAATAATAGACACCAAAATATGCTATTTACTTCATGATAGGTTCAAAAAGTGGTTTTGTTGCAGGCTATGTCCAGTTGTAATCACGAAAATGTAGTGACATACTACACTAGTTTTGTTGTAAATGACGAGTTGTGGCTTGTGCTTAGGCTGCTTGAAGGTAAGCCATTCCTTTCCTATACATCTAATTTTCCTCGGTAAGGTCAGTGTTACAAATTAATGTGCAATGATGTAACTGTCCCTTACAATAAACCTCAACTTGAATGCTTACTTATTTGGATTTTGTTTTGTAAAGCAAGCAATTCTGTTCATAAATATGTATAATAGTTAAAAACTACTCCAAGCATACCTAAAAAAAAATTGTTTTTGGGTTTTGATGTTCTATGAATTAATTCTTGTTTGTGAATATTTGTTAAACACTTATCTGCCTATGAACCATAATACAGCTTTGTTCTCTTTTCGTTAGGCATTGAATCTGAATAGTAAACCCTATACACTCTCATGTGTTGTAAAATTGGCATATTAAATTAAAAAAATAACTTTTCAATTGCAGGTGGTAGTCTTTTAGATGTAATAAAACATAAGATGAAAGTGACTAATTGCAAGCATGGAGTATTTGACGAAGGAACTATAGCTACTGTTCTGAAGGAAGTCTTGAAAGGATTGGAATATTTTCATAGCAATGGGCAAATCCATAGGTACTAAAACGTATACAATACTTGTCTTGTGACAGGCTTCTAGGTTGCTACAAATAACAAAATTATAGCCTTGTCAAGAGTTTCATATTTTATATGATAATGTTGCATTACACATTCTTCATCTTTTATAAGATTTATCTTATAACTTAACAATATTTTTATGGCCTAGCAAATTATGTTTGCTTAGAAATCTATTGTGAATGCAAAGCATGCAGTTAAAGTAGGTGTAAAAAACGTTTAACTAAATTTATCCTACTGAGTAATTAATTTACATTCTGAAAAACATATACCATATACCACTAGCTACAGTATTATTTATGTTGCATGAAAAAGTTTGCATGTGCGACTTAGTTTCTTGTCTTTTATTTGCTATATAACGCTATAACTCACAGCTGTGAGTTAAAGCGTTATAGCTGAAGTGTCAAAACCTGTATGTCATGAGAGCAGTTATGGTTTCAAAACACAGTGTTTGTGGAAGAATCCAAAAGAGAAAATTGTATTATTTTCATATTATCAACTACCAAATATGTCACGGAACTAATTTGCTTAACTACGAAGTTTTCTTTTATGTTTGTACGAAGTATGTTGAGGAGCCTCAACATACTTCGTTCTGTCAAAAGTAATTGCACGTTGCGGCGTCGATAAAGCAGCACATCTCGCACGCGCTTCTCGGACTTGATTTACATATATAATTATTTTTCACTGAATGTTTTGTTTAATCATAATAAAATATAGCCTTTATCACTCCCTGATAATGTAGGTTCATATTGCTGAAAGAATTTTTTAAATCGGACCAGTAGTTTCGGAGCCTATTCAATACAAACAATTGAATCTTTCCTCTTTATAATATTAGTGTAAACTAAACTTTAACTCTACAAAGCAGGATTGATAATGAAATAAAAAACAAAAAAGTACCTGCTTTTGCGAATATTGACTTGCATTCGAATTCAAAAAGCCTTCGCGATTACCTACTTGATAATAGTTCTGTGCTTTGCATGGCAGTATAGTAAATCCACCACCACCACCTTTTATTTTTTATTAATATATTAATCTCTGCAAGGCTGAGGCAGCCCACGCCGCTGGCAAAAGTATGTTGTTGGAGTGTTTAGAATTTAATTGGAATTGCTATCAATTTGTAGCAATGAATTGATTTCAGTGATGCAGGCATTTGCCCAGCAAGTGGACAGTTTTTATAGCCTACAGCAATTATTTGCGACATACTCATTATTAATATTTAAAAAAATTAATAATGAATGAATACCTATGTTACGTTACATGTTATTAATTTCTACTCCGATATCAGGCGCGAATTTGTCCATAACCCTTGATCTTTAATAAACATTTGCTATGTACAATGCTAAAAAATCCATAAGGTGATGCAAATACATACTTACAAATTGTTTCTAATTTCATGTTTTGTTTTGCTATGTCAAAAATAAACTGGTAGAAAGAAGAAGAAACAAGCAGAAATTCAGTTTTGATTATTTATATTGTTTACGTATCACCTGGCTCAACTAATGCATAACCCTTCGACGACACGATTGGCGTTGTGCGCTGTAGCACGTTTTCTCGCCTAGATTTCCTTAGTGTACCGGGTTTGATTCCCGATCAGGTCAATTCAGGAAACGATCTTTTCTGAATTGACTCGGGTCTGGGTGTGCTGGGAGACGCCCCTGGCTGATTTCCTTGTGTGGTACCTCGTAACACAGGGATATTAATCCCTACTTCGAGACCATTACAAGAGGTGTGTTGTCTGGCGCATATTTTATATTTATTTATTTTATGATATAAACTATTTTTGATGCTTCCAGGGACATAAAAGCTGGAAACATTTTGTTAGGTGAAGATGGAACGGTTCAAATTGCTGATTTTGGTGTCTCTGCTTGGCTCGCTACAGGCAGGGACATGTCGAGACAGAAAGTTCGACATACTTTTGTTGGCACTCCTTGCTGGATGGCCCCAGAGGTCATGGAACAAGTAAGTCATTGATCATTCATTAATATTATCATTTAATGGAAATGAAGGTGCGCCAGACAACACACCAATTGTCATATTCTTGAAGTTAAGATAAATATCCTTGCATAGAAGGCAAGTGGGGGGGGCACCTGATTTGTTACCACAAATATTTAGATGGCACGGATAAATTTAAACTATTTATTTGTGCAGTAAATGTTTGCAACGACATAACAGAGAAGCACAAATAGTATTCAACATGTTAAATACCTGAAAATAGTAGATATTATACACCAAGGGGATAAAGCACTGTTTTATGTCACGGGCGCTACATTGAATCCTGAACGTAACAAAGAACTCCAAATTGAACTCCCGAGCTCTGCGAGGGAATTAAGATTTAGTCCTGAGTGCAGTGAGGGATTCAAGCGCCCAAGAAAAAAACAGTTTTATCCCGGTGGTGTATACGTGGGAGACAATAAAAAACCAGGCTTAGTATAGTAGTACTACTAGCTACGGCTATAGCAACTCCTTTCAGCTGGCGTGGCCTACTCGATTTGACAAACAAATGAAGTTCGTCTCAGTGCGAATCTAGTGGGCCACGGCCTCGGTCTTCGAAAATCGAGTTGGCCGCGCCCGCTGAGGACACATTCTGTTCAGTGAAATTAGACTTTATGGACATAGCAATAAGAATTATGAAAGTGAAAATCACATTATTGACCAGCGGGTTATAATAGAACATTATAACCCGGCTAAAGCCAAGAGATATATAATGTCTTGCTTTCGGTAAGGTTTACATGACATATAATTCGGCATTGTCGAGCATGTGGTGTGAAAAAGTTAAATTACATTATCAAATTACTATTTTGACAGCTGATTTTGGCATCAAAAATGGCGCGCCTTTTTGTATGGAACTATCCTTAAGTTTTTCCTTTTGGCATTTCA
Organism: Udea olivalis; assembly: GCA_947369235.1. Classification (NCBI taxonomy): domain Eukaryota; kingdom Metazoa; phylum Arthropoda; class Insecta; order Lepidoptera; family Crambidae; genus Udea; species Udea olivalis. The sequence goes on from OX376340.1 coordinate 24,458,149, forward strand.
CGATTTGTGCATCAGCCATGTGCAGATTTGAAGGTTGGGAAACGAAAAGGTTTATTGCAAGATAGGAATCGGGAAACTATCCTTCTACAGTCCAACTATTCTAAGATATACGTTTTGACAGATGTTAAACTGATTGCACTAAGCATGTGGTCAAAATGATCTGTACCAAAAATTTGCGATTCTCATAAGAAATCTATTTAAATTCCTAAGGGATTGTAATCAATTACAAGTTTTCTGAATATGTAACAGAATAAATTTAAACCAAACACGCAATGTACAAGTTTATAGGATTTTATTTCTAAAAAGTAATTGGTTTGTGTGTTTTGATCAGATCCATAGAGAGCCTTGCCTCTATGGAGAGGCAAAATTGAGTATAAAATGGGACACTGTGCAGCTTTTGGTTCATACAAAAATATCACTCAGATCTATACTCAAGTACAGATTTTGTTTTAGAATACAGGCCTTAGATTACAAAAAAAGGAACCGTCACATTATGTCCCTTGCTTTGGATTGCTTGGGAATTTATATGAACCTTTTGCTTTACTCCCAAAAGCTGCACAGTGTCCCATTTTAAACAGAAATCGTAAAACGTTAAATACAATACCACACTTTCAATATGGTTAATGTTAGGCAAAGAGTTTGTTATCTGTACCTAGCTACAGTGACACTCATAAATATTAAGAATTATGTAGGTAGGATCACATTCCCTCCTACCCCTACCCATCCTAAAAGGAATGTATGACAGTTCGTCGTAACGGGTCCGCGGGTCAAGATCCAACGCCTTTGGGAGCTTCCTGCCTGGATATCAAAACGATCTCAAACCACCAAAACGGTCTACAAGTAATCCGCGGCTGCGGTCTTTGCGCGCGATTAAACTATAACGTTCGGCAAATCATCGTACAAAACCCAGAACATCAGTGAGAGGCGTGGCACCACACCGAGAAAGGTACGTCAACATTTTCTCCCTATTGAACCTCATCTATCTTTATACAACAACCCTTTCTGGCCCTTCGATCCAAATATCCATGATATTCCCGAACCATCCCGTAGTATTTTGAAAAATTTCATCTATTTTAATTTCATTCAACAGAGTTTGCTGACTCATAGTTCCGTTTCGTTCACCAGTTCACTCATCTCAATCTGTCAAGTCAAGTAGTGTCGATCATACGTTCCGTAACTAAAATAACATTCGAAATATCTGTTCCAAAAGCATTTTTAGTGTACTGGCAACATTGCTATAATCAATCGTTCTTTTTTTCTGTAATTTGTGGTTCAGAAAAAAGTAACTTGTCACTGTCACTTAACACAAATTGTAAACAAGTAAAATCATCGGAGCACCAACCGACACTTTATACCCGGCTGGGTGACTCGTCAGCAGAAGGTCCAATAAAGAGGGAGTATGACCGACAATATCTGGTACCCGGGTGGGCTGGTTTACCAGTTGCCGCCCTGCCGATACGTCATACCTGCACTACCCCGGCTATGTGCTGGAAGAGTCCTTCCAACCTAAAGCCGGTGTATGTCTATTCGTCAGGGCGGACGTCTGCTGTAGCCGTCTCCGCTGCCTAGAAGACCCATCCTTCTCCACTCTCTGGGTGCACGTTGACCTGGGCTCCACAAGCCGGGTCTATGCGTGCATATACCGCTCCCACAAAGGCGACGCCGAGACAACTCGACTCTTCGAGCATCTGAGTCAGGCCGCAGACAACGCTCAGGCGCAGTTCCCATGAGACCTGGTTAGGCTCATCAAAAACAGACCATGCAGGCCGAACTGCCCATGCGTTTGCTCTCACGCAAGACCTGACGCAACTGGTACACCAGCCCACCCGGGTACCAGATATTGTCGGTCATACTCCCTCTTTATTGGACCTTCTGCAGACGAGTCACCCAGCCGGGTATAAAGTGTCGGTTGGTGCTCCATTGGGCTCCTCCGATCACTGTCTGGTTGGCGCTACAGTGCCTTGTGCAGCTCCCCCACAACCTGTGGAGGTGACGCGGCGGTTATGGCACTACTCGTCGGCAGATAGGGACGGATTGCGAGAGTATTTGGCCTCCGTCCCTTGGCGGCAGTGCTGCTTTGGAGAAAGGGATGCTTCAGAGAGTGCATCTGCTATCGCTGACGAGATCAGTACCGGAATGGAATACTACATTCCTTTTACTGATGTCGTCAGTGCTAGCAAAACTGGTCCCTGGTTCAATCGCGAGTGTGCCGCAGCTGTTGAACAAAAACAGGCGGCGTACCGTGCTTGGTCTAGGGCCCAGGCACTTAATGATCATTCAAACCTTGCCTCACTGAAAGCAGCCTTAAATAAAGCCACCAAGGCCACGATGAGGGCTTACATTAGAGCAGACGCCCAGCGAATTGCACGTGTTGGCCAAGAACTCATCACGCACCCTACGGGTAGCCGCTCCTACTGGCGACTGGCTAAACACGTGCAATCTAACTTCTGCGTGCCTTCGCTGCCCCCACTGAGATTCCCTGATGGATCGTTGGCTCATCAGCCGCAAGAGAAAGCCGATTTACTGGCTAACCTCTTTGCCGCAAACTCTTGCATCGATGACTGCGGTGCTGCGCCGCCTGATATTCCACATTGCGGCTCCACTATGCCTGATATTCGTATCAGGCAGTGTGATGTTCGTTCCGAACTGCAGTCACTCGATGTCAGGAAAGCCAGTGGCCCTGATGGAATTCCAGCTGTGGTGCTGAAGAAATGTGCAGCGGAGTTGTCTCCAGTGTTCACTAGCCTGTATCGCCTCTCCTACAATTCGGGTCTTGTGCCGCTGTCTTGGAGGAAGGCGAACGTTCAACCAGTTCCCAAAAAAGGGGACTGGTCTGACCCTGCCAATTACCGTCCAATAGCCGTAACCTCAGTTTTAGCTAAAGGGTTTGAGCGGATCATAAACACGCAGCTCATCCGCTACCTAGAGGATCACTCTCTCATTCACGACCGTCAGTACGGCTTCCGACCAAAACGGTCTACGGGTGATCTTCTAGCGTACGTAACACACATCTGGGGGGAGGCTATGGACAAGCATGGGGAATCTTTGGCCGTCAGCCTTGACATTGCCAAAGCTTTCGACCGTGTATGGCATCGTTCGCTTCTTTCCAAGCTTCCGGCATATGGTCTGCCACCTCGCCTATGCGACTGGGTCGCCGGATTTCTGGGGGGACGTAGAATTCGTGTCCTTTGCGATGGTCAAGAATCACGCTTTCTCCAGATTAACGCCGGAGTGCCGCAGGGCTCCGTCTTGTCGCCGACGTTGTTTCTTCTGCATATCAATGACATGTTATCTCTTGGTAATATTCATTGCTATGCGGATGATAGCACGGTTTACGCGCGTTATTTTGAGCGCCCTGGGGCAAAGCAGACTGACATCGAGGAGAAGAGGCAAAGTCTTGTTGTTGAGCTTGACGGAGTGTTGGACCGCATTTCAGAATGGGGTGCATGCAATCTTGTCGAGTTCAATGCCAAGAAAACGCAGGTGTGTGCATTCACAGCAAAGGCGTCGCCTTTCCTTTCCAATCCCACTCTTCAGAGCACCCCACTACCGATTAAGGATAGCCTAAACATCCTTGGCATGGATGTTTGTAGCAACCTAAACCAGCGGGACTACATTGAGAGCGTCATTAGAACTGCATGCCGTAAACTCGGCGTCCTGCGTCCTGAACAGAGTGAAACGATTCTTCACGCCTGAGCAGCTCTGTCTCTTGTATAAGACACAAGTTCGTTCGTGTGTGGAATACTGCTCTCATAGAAAGAAAAGGCATTTCTGCAGGCCTTCAAGGTGAGGATGGCCAGCCCAGTGATTCGTTTGAATGACTGGGCTTGTCAACCTCATATCTGGACCTCATGACCGCTTTCCATCAGGTGGAGTGAGGTCATCTTGACGGGCAATATAAAAAAAAAAAAGCATAACACCAAGTTGCACATATCCACTCCATCGCACAGCATTGCCAAGTCTACCGGATCAGAGTCTGCGAAGGTCAGTGATGTTACTGTACAGCCTCAGTCCTTGCATGGTGTCGATGGCACATCCACTATGATTCGAGGCACTGCCTTTGTTCATGTTCAAGACAATGATGGGTACTTGCACTCTGCTCGTGCTTTAATTGATAGCGGTTCTCAAGTTTCCATAATTAGCAAAAACTTGGCCCAAAAGTTGAGAGTTCCTCGTACCAGGTCTGGTACTCTTCTGGGAATAGGTGCTTCGTCTTCAAATGAGACTCGAGGTGTCATAACCTGTTCTATTAAGGCAAAATCGAAACTTCTGTGTTCAGATTTTATTATACTTAAGCGTATCACCAGTCAATTACCTTCTGTCAGCGTCGATTCGGAGGTGCTGAGTCAATGCGAAAACTTAATTTTGGCTGACAAAAAATTCACTGTACCTGGACAAATTGATCTCCTTCTAGGTGTAGAATACTATGACCAAATCTTTAATGGCAAGAAGTTCAGTCTAGGTGACAACATGCCTACTGCCTACTCTACTGTTTTTGGATGGGTCATCATGGGAAAAGCACCAGCAGCATCACCACACTCTCTTAGTGTTGTGTCGATGGCCTGCTCACTTGATCTGAATCTTGCTTTGACACGGTTTTGGGAGACCGAGAAGCCACCCAATCAACCTATACAAGATCCAGAGAATGTTCAATGCGAGAAACATTTTACTGATTCCTACTCCAGGGATGATCAAGTTCGTTTTATTGTACGATTGCCCTTCAAGGTCAATCATAAACCACTAGGTGATTCTCATCACACGGCTTTAAAACGTTTTCACAATTTAGAGCGCCGGCTTATTGGAGACGTTAGGTTGCATGAATTTTATGTAGCGTTCATGCGCGATTTTGAGCAGACTGGTCACATCCGCGAAGTGTCTTCCCCTGTGACCAAGGATCGCTATTACATACCTCATCATGGTGTGCTCAAGGAGCACAGCAGCACAACTAAACTACGCGCTGTCTTCGATGCATCCGCTACTAGCTCTAATGGGGTTTCCTTGAATCAGACCTTAATGCCTGGCCCTAAGTTGCAACAAAACATTGAGGATATCTTACGTTTTCGGCTTCACTTTATCGTATTCACATGCGACGTCAAACAAATGTACCGGCAGGTTCGCATGCATGATGACGACTGCAGATATCAAACAATTTACTGGCGTGAATCTCCTGACGCACCTTTTAAATAGTTTCAGCTTTCTACCGTCACTTATGGGGTTTCAAGCTCGGCTTTCCAAGCCATTCGTGTTCTTCATGAGTTAGCACATCTAAATACTGACCAGAGTCCCGAGGTGTCTAGAGTTTTGCGTGAGGATACTTTTGTTGATGACGTAGTCAGCGGGTCAGCTGATCTCGATTCTGCCAGGTGCCTTCAAAGAAATCTCGTGGACGTTTTGTCTCAGGGTGGTTTTGTCCAGCAATTCGAAGGAGTCTTGGAATCGCTGCCAAAAGACTATTGCGAAACACCTTAAAAATTCGAAGCAGGCGACAACATCTTCAAGGTTTTAGGTATCGAATGGAATGCGAACTCTGACAGCTTCGTTTGCCATGTGTCGGAGATGAGTAAAGTTTTGACCAAGCGCGGCATATTGTCTAACATCGCGAGACTATATGACCCGTGCGGTTTCTTAGCGCCTGTCACATTCCTTGCCAAGTTGTTTTTACAACAGTTTTGGTCAATGGAATCAGGCTGGGACGATCCACTTCCGGAAGACATTCATGGTTGCCTTTATGTCAGATTTTCCACAACTCAACAAGGTTTCTATTCCTCGTTGCGTGCTCGCTAATCAACCGCTTGAAATTCAACTTCACGGTTTTAGTGACGCGTCTAAACGTGCTACGCCAGTTGCGTCTAACTACGTGTTTTAGGTTCAGATGGTAGCGTTTTGGTTCTACTGTTACTCGCTAAATCACGCGTAGCACCTCTAAAACAAAAATTAACTATTCCTAAATTGGAACTCAACGGAGCCTTTCTCCTAGCTCGCTTGTTAGAGCATGTTTGCCTTATCTATCACAAGATTCGATTGGACTCTATAATGGCCTGGACGGATTCCAGCATTGTATTGTCTTGGCTTGGCACTTCTCCTCATAAGTTGCAGACTTTTGAGGGGAATCGTGTATCCCAAATTCAAGCGCTGATCCCAAATGCTGTCTGGCGACACGTGCCGTCCCACATGAATCCTGCGGACTCGGCAAGTCGTGGCGTTCCACCGTCAGATTTGGTCAATCACCCGCTCTGGTGGCGTCCAGCATGGCTCGAAGCTGACTCTACGTCATGGCCTGAAAACGTTCCACCGGTCGGTATACCTGGCGTTAAATCTGTGACTTCTTCATTCGTTGTGGCACGTGATGTGGAAGAACTACCCTTGATAACGAATATCAATTCGTTTCCCAGGCTACAAACCGTCGTAGCCTGGTGCAAGCGGTTTCTCTACAACACGCGCAATCCGTCAGATCGTCGCTCTGGTCCTCTCACGGTTTCTGAATTGAGTGGCAGCAAGCTCAGCATTGTCTTATTGGTTCAGAGATCTGGGTTTCCAGATGCACTTCGATTGCTGCGTGCGAACCGAGTTGTCAAGGGTAGTCTCATGCGTCTCAATCCTTTCCTCGACTCACAAGGATTGATAAGGGTTGGCGGCAGAATACACAGATCAGATTTACGCTATGAAAGCAAGCACCCGCTATTGCGTCCGTAGTCACACCATGTAACTCATCTTTTAGTGGATCATTACCATCGGATGTTTTTGCATCCTGGTCTAAACTCTCTAATGAATTTACTCCAACGTAATTTTTGGATTTTATCTGCACGTAGAGTGATTCGACATCGCATCTTTCAATGTCATCGCTGCTATCGGTTGCGGCCAAAATCAATAGAACGCTTTATGGGCGTTTTCCCTGCGGATCGTGTAACTGCATGCCGGCCGTACCAGAAGGTTGGCGTAGATTTCGCAGGACCTTTCCTTCTAAAATCATCTACTCGTAATGCTAAAAGCGTCAAGTCCTACTTGTGCGTATTTGTATGTTTCACGACCAAATGCGTCCACTTAGAACTGGTGTCGGACTTGTCCACTGAGGCGTTCTTGGCATGCCTCGACATATTTGTGTCCCGCAGAGGATTACCCAGTGACATTTACAGTGACTGCGGCACAAATTTTGTCGGTGCCCGTAACTATCTTAAGGAAGTAATTAACTTTTTCAAACAGTCTAACAGCGACATTAACAAACATTTAGCTAATTAACATTTAGTTTGGCACTTCAATCCCCCGGCTAGTCCACACATGGGCGGCTTGTGGGAATCAGCGGTTCGATCCGCCAAACTCATCTTAAATCGCGTTATGGGTGAACGCGAGGAGCTCATCACTGTTTTTGCTAAGGTTGAGGCTGCACTTAACTCCCGACCTATCTGTTCTCTTTCAAATGATCCAAATGATCTCGAGGCGCTCACCCCCGGTCATTTTATCATTGGGCAACCACTTCAGTCTTTACCTGAACACACCATAGAATCAGAGAACATCAGTATTCTCAAGCGTTGGCAACTTGTTCGCCAAATCAGTCAACAATTTTGGAAGCGTTGGCAGGCTGAGTATTTGCATACCTTACTACAGCGTCCAAAATGGCTTTCCAAGCCTGCTAACATCCAAGTTGGTGACTTGGTTTTGGTGAAGGATCCCAACTTACCGCCACTTTCATGGAAAAAGGCGAGGGTTTCCAGGGTTTGTCCGGGTTCCGACGGCACGGTTAGGGTGGTAGAATTGCGAAAAGCTACTGGTTCCTTACTTCGGCCAGTTACAAAAGTCTGTCCTTTGTTGCCTCATCCGATCGAACTATTTTTCTCTTTTTAACTTAGCTTAGCTTCAACTTGCAACTAGTTTTAATTCACTTAGACGTAATTTATAATTGAAAATCAGCAAATCAGCCTAATCATCAGCATCCCTTGCTAAAGAGCTCAGAAGCTCTTTGGGGGGCGGTATGTTAGGTAAAGAGTTTGTTATCTGTACCTGGGTACAGTGACACTCATAAATATTAAGAATTATGTAGGCAGGATCACATTCCCTCCTACCCCTACCCATCCTAAAAGGAATGTACGAGTATGACAGTTCGTCGTAACGGGTCCGCGGGTCAAGATCTAACGCCTCTGGGAGCTTCCTGCGCGGATATCAAATCTCAAACCTCCAAAAAGTCTACAAGTAATACTAATTGACAGTTTGCAACTCCATAATATTATATATTTACCAAGAAAGCTGGTAAATTGTAAATTTATAAAATGAAATGTTCGACCATTCATGAATTTACACAGATTATTGGTTAACACTATGAAAGTGTAACTTAACTAAACTTAACACTAAGAAAACGCCATAACGTGTGTACGTCGTCAAGTAATAACATGTTTTCAGTTAATTGTTCATGATTTGCTACATTTCAAAGCTGTCGAACCCGATGGAGTCCCTTTCGAAGCGTGGAAATCGATGGGCTCTCGTGGTGTGGGCATACCCACCTTTTCAACCGCATTCTCCTCACCGGGAAGATACGGAGACTGAGCATTATCACGCCAGTCTTTAAGGGCAAGGTCTCGGTGCATGAGTGCAGCAATTATCGCGGCATAAAGGTGATGTCCCACACCATGAAGCTCCTCGAGCGCATTGTAGACTCTCGGATCCGACAGGAGTGTCAGTATGGGTTTCGACCGGGTTGTGGGACCATGGGCCCCGTAGTTGCCTTGAGAACGCCCATGGAGGGATACAGACTGAAGAATACACCTCTGCATCTCCTTTTCTTAGACATGCAGAAGGCCTTCGACCGTGTCCCTCGTGAGATGATCGGCTGGGCGCTGCGGTCCAGGACCTGGGCCATCCCCGAAGTCTTTATTGACATTATCCGGGACATGTACCACGATTCCAGTTCCATAGTTAGGACTGCGGTTGGTGACACGCTTTTTCTTCCCTATCACCGTTAGAGTACACCAAGGCAACGTGCTTAGCCCGTTTATGTTCAGCGTTATTTTAGACGTTCTGTCAAACAGCATCCGAGACCACCACGAGCAACCACCCTGGTTGCTCATGTATGCTGATGATATTGCGCTAGCAGATTCGGACAGGGGACGGCTGGTACAACGGGTGAATAAGTGGAAAAATTCACTTGAAATCGGCGGTCTGAAACTTAATGTGGGCGAAGACGGAGTACATGGCCTGCAACACCACAGATCCCCAGTCCGTCTGCATAGGCGTTGACGTGGTCGAGCGCACGGACCGTGTCAAATACCTGGGATCTGTGTTAAGCGCGTCCGGGGACATCGACCGCGACGTCAGAGTCCGAATTTCCGCGGCTTGGGCCAAATGGCGTGAGGTGACTGGTGTCATTTGTGACCCTAAAATGCCGATCAAGCTGAAGGGGCAGGTCTATAAAACCATCATCAGGCCTGTCCTTTTATATGGCAGTGAAACATGGCCGTTACTAGAGCGACACAAGTAGGAGCTGCGCGTCACGGAAATGAAGATGCTGCGGTGGATGTGTGGAGTCTCACGCAAAAATCGCGTGCGTAACACCCACATCCGCGGCAGCCTTCGTGTTCGTGACATCGCAGACAAGCTCCAGGAGTGCCGCCTTCGTTGGTATGGTCATGTCTCACGGAGATCGGCAAACTACGTGGGCAACAAATGTCTGGCCATGCCGCCCCCGCCAGGTACCGGTAGAAGAGGTCGACCCATGAAGCGGTGGCTCGACGTCGTTAAGGGTGACATGCGTAGCAACAATCTCACCACTGAGGATGCACAAAACCGCGCAAAGTGGGCCAAGAACATAAGAAAGGCGGACCCTGGGACCCCCCCACGCACCTAGGTGAGTTCACAACCGGGATAGACCGCACGGATGATGATGATGATGCTACTTTCCTGAGCTAAAAAAATGTTTTTTGTAATCATATTGTGAACAAGTTGTAGTGAATTGAATTGAATTTTATTTTAATTTTTAACCTCATGATTCCTGTGTATCACGTGGAAGAATGTTCGAAAATTTGTGGATACGCTAGGATGAAGTGATTGCACTGTGACAACCATGAAACGTCAAAAGGTATATCTTAGAATAGTTGGACTGTAGGCGTAATTATTCTAAGCAGGCAAGGAGGTATGATTTAAGCCTAAACATCTCCGAGCACAGCCAGACCTGAGATTATTTAAAAAATATTTCAATAGCATTTCCTGAATTGTTCCAAATGGAAATCTTTGGTTTCATATTTCATCAATAAACAAGGAAAATCATACTTAGGGATTAAGTCAATCTATATGTATCGTATTTGAATATTTTTGTTTAAGAAAATATCGGTATCTTATATTTTTTTCATTTTGTTTATTTCAGGATCATGGGTATGATTTTAAAGCGGACATCTGGTCATTTGGCATAACCGCCATCGAAATGGCAAATGGCACGGCGCCATATCATAAATACCCACCTATGAAAGTACTGATGCTAACCCTGCAGAATGATCCACCGAATTTAGATACAGGTTGGTTTTGCTACACATTATGGTTAAAGATTGGTGGGATTTGCTATTATTAGTTATTAATTTTGGGTGGTTATTATAATTTTAAATAGAGATGAGTGAAAGTTCAAAACAAGAAGATTTTGAAAATGCTGCTATTTTCAGGGGCTGATCTAAAAGATCAGTACAAGGCTTACGGAAAGACATTTAGGAAAATGATTGTTGACTGTCTTCAAAAAGACCCTTCGAAAAGGCCAACAGCCACAGAACTTTTGAAACATCCTTTTTTTAAGAAAGCCAAGGACAGAAAATATCTCACTCAAACTTTAGTCGCTATCGGACCTAGTATGGAAACAAGAGTTCACAAGGTAATAACTTTTTTGTATATTTATTTTTAAAGCAGCAATTCTTTTGGGTGATCAAATTAATTAAAAACTAAATTCAGTGGTTTGACCATAGATATTTTTTTTAGTAGCTAAATCATTTTACCGACTTGGTGTAATGGTTAAGAAGTCGGCTACTACACCAGAGGTCGCGGGTTCGATCCCCGCACAGTACAAACATTTGTGTGCATGAACATGTCTGTTTGTACTGGTCTGGGTGTCTCCTATGTATAATAAGTATGTATTTACAAAAAAAAAATTATTTAAGTATGTTTATCCGTTGTCTAGTATCCCATAACACAAGCTTTAATTAGCTTACTTTGGGGCTAGATGGCGCTGTGTGGAATAATGTCCAGGGATATTTATTTATTTTATTTATCTTGCTTTTTCTCATATCTCGTCGCAATCCATATACGTTGCGTGTGAATAGTGTAAATAGTAGGAAGTTGATATTAAAATGCGTGCAGCTCGGCTAGATGGACACCGCCTCGGTGAGAATTCCCTACTTTGACACGCAAGAGGCTTGATATGCCACGTCACTGATCCTCTAAATACTAACAAGTTAAGGCCCCCCTCAAACGTTTTCATTTATCTTTCTCTGGTGTGTGTTTTATGCATTATGTTATTGTTTAGTAGTAATACATAGTACACTAACTTGGTTTGTTTGTTAATATGTATGAATAATATGGCGATAATTTTGTTGTGTATCTGGATGTGATTGTCCATTAAAGTATGTATTTAGAAATATTAAGAATATTTAGCAGTCCATCCATGGAATTCTGAAACCAACCAGACAGAAAACACACGCATGTTTGTCCTGGGTGGTGTCAAGTCATCAAGTCAATCAAGTCTGCAACAGGCCAGTCACTAATGTTGCTTCTATTTGTACTGGAAGTGTAAAATTCAAAATGTTATTATACCTAGCGAATGAATGTACCTTTTAAGTATGAAGCCATCAAAGTATCATTCAGTATAGTGAAATTTAAAGAAAAGCTTTAGATGTAAAAGTTTATCCTTTTTTTAAAAATAGCCATAAAAAAATAGGAAAAGAACGGAAAGTGTTTCTCATTTTTTCGGTTTCATATTTTTGTCTTGAGTTTTGTTCAGTGCCATGAATGTAAATGCTTATGGATCAGGTAGGCCTAGTATTCATCTAGCAATGCAAAAGCAAAAAAAATCCTATACCTAAATTGTTCGCGTCACAGTTACCAACAAAGTGGACTCGACTCCCAAGTTTTAAAAAAAAAAACGCAATTAAAAATTAAACTCGAACACTACCAACAAGCGCAGAACATACCTGGGGGTGATTAGGGTTGTCCTAGTGATGCTCTACCACTGGGCTTCCGCTTTCCACTACTTTTTAGGACAACCGGTAAAATTCAGTATTCAAATATATTAGCGAATAACATAGCTATACTTTAATTATTAGGCTATATTTCACCTTGATAGATAGTTCACGCGGCCGAAGTCGCTGGCAGAAAGCTAGTCTACACTAATCTTTACTAATATTATAAAGAGGAAAGATTTGATTGTTTGCTTGTACTGAATAGGCTCCAAACTGACTAGGACTGATCCGATCGTGAAAATTCTTTCACTGACCGACAGCTAAATTATTCAGGAGTGATAGAGCCTATGCTATATTTTATATAAATAAACTAAAAATTCAGTTGGCGGTGTAAGGAGGTCCTCCAACATCTTCGGGCCCCAAGCCAAATTCGCCTGCAAGCTGGTGCACCCTGCTGATCAACGAAGGAGGCTCTGGTGACGGCTCCCCCTTTATAAGTTGGAAGGTCAGATGGCAGTCGCTTCCGTAAAGCCAACTCAAGCCACACACAAAATGGACAGTCAACAAAGTGTACCTAACTTGGATAGGGCGTCGCCGGAAAACGACGCGACTGTGTTAAGTGGGTTAGGGCTACAGTGGGTTAGGTTAGGGTTAAAGACATTAGTCCAGAGGAAGGTCCGCTTCGCATCGTGGAACGTTGGCACGCTGACCGGACGCGCTCGCGAGCTGGCCGATGTGCTCGCCAGGCGGAGGGTGGCCGTGGCGTTCCTCAGGAGACACGCTAGAGAGGCAACAGGTCCCGAAACATCGGGCACGGCTACAAGCTGATCTACGCGGGTTCTCCTAGTGGGGCCAATGGAGTGGGGGTGGTGCTGTCCGAGGAATTATAGAATAGTGTCTTGGAAGTAAATCGCGTTAGCGACCGCGTTGTGGTCGTGAGGGTGCTTATCGAAGGGGTCACGACCAATTTGATAAGTGCCTACGCACCGCAGGTCGGTTGTAGCGATTCGGATAAGGCACTGTTTTAGGAGCAAATCGACCAGCTCCTATGCACTATTACGTTGTCCCAAGGCGTCCTTCTGGGTGGCGATCTGAACGGTCATGTGGGTGAACAGTGTGAGGAATACGGGCGTGTTCACGGTGGTTTTGGTTTTGGCAGTCGTATCGCTGAAGGCGAAAAGATTCTCCGGACGTGTATGGCTGCCGACTTGGCCGTCGTGAACACGTTCTTCAAAAAGAGTCCCGAGCATCTGATCACCTACAAGAGCGGTAGGAGCCCAACCCAGATCGACTACTTTCTCACCAGGAGAGCCCTGATCGGCAAGGTAGCTAAACTGTAAGGTCATACCCGGAGAGAGTCTTACTGTCCAACACCGTCTACTTGTGATGGACCTGCGAGTGAAACCTCGAGTCAAATGCCGGGAGCGCTGCCCGCCTCGAACCAGGTGGTGGCTGCTTGAAAGAGCCAGATCCCATGACTTTGCTCCCGCTGTCGGTGACCTGTGCATCGCAGCAGATAGTGAGTCCGGGCAACAGCTCAGGAATAGGTGTCAGGCACCTATCACCGAGGCGGCGAGGGTGGCGTTGGGGGGTCTCAGGGTGGACGTGGGCTTGACAAGGAGACCTGGTGGTGGAACGACGCAGTCCAGAAGGAGATCAGGCTAAAGAAAGCCCTCTTCAAATCGTGGCAAGCGTCCAAATCTCCCGAAGATCACGCCGCGTACAGGGATGCCAAACGTGCCTCTAAACGAGCTGCAGCCAGAGCCAGACGTGACCAGTTACGTCCTTTGAACGATAAGTTGGAGTCGTCTGAGGGGCAGAAGCTCGCTTACAAGTTGGCACGTTCGAGAGTCGAAAGCGGTCCTCTCGGTAACCTATGCGAGGACCGCGCGGTAAAGGAGAGATGGCGCTCTTATTTCCACGAGCTGCTCAACAAGCAGCACAAAGAGGTGCAGCCATCTGAACTCCCTCCAAATTAGGGACTAGTGCCCCCGGTAACGCCTGATGAAGTCCAGTCGGCTCTTCGCTGCATAAAGAACTGGAAAGCTGTCGGACCCGATGGAGTCCCTATCAAAGCGTGGAAATCGATGGCTCTCGTGGTGTGGGCATACTTACCCACCTTTTCAACCGCATTCTCCTCACCGGGAAGATACCTGACCAATGGAGACTGAGCATTATCACGCCGGTCTTCAAGGGCAAGGGCTCGGTGCAGGAGTGCAGCAATTATCGCGGCATAAAGGTGATGTCCCACACCATGAAGCTCCTCGAGCGACAGGTGTGTACAATCTCGGAGTGTCAGTATGGGTTTCGACCGGGTTGCGGGACCATGGACCCCGTATTTGCCTTGAGAACGCTCATGGACGGCTGGTACAACGGGTGAATAAGTGGAAAAATTCACTTGAAAACGGCGGTCTGAAACTTAATGTGGCGAAGACGGAGTACATGGCCTGCAACACCACAGATACCCAGTCCGTCCGCATAGGCGTTGACGTGGTCGAGCGCACGGACCGTGTCAAATACCTGGGATCTGTGTTAAGCGCGTCCGGGGACATCGACCGCGACGTCAGAGCCCGAATTTCCGCGGCTTGGGCCAAATGGCGTGAGGTGACTGGTGTCATTCGTGACCCCAAAATGTCGATCAAACTGAAGGGGCAGGTCTATAAAATCATCATTAGGCCTGTCGTTTTATATGGCAGTGAAACATGGCCGTTACTAGATAGACACAAGCAGGAGCTGCGCGTCACGGAAATGAAGATGCGGTGGATGTGTGGAATCTCACCCAAAGATCGCGTGCGTAACACCCACATCCGCGGCAGACTTTGTGTTCGTGACATCGCAGAGAGCTCCAGGAGTGCCGCCTTCGTTGGTATGGTCATGTCTCACGGAGATCGACAAACTACGTGGGCAATAAATGTCTGGCCATGCCGCCCCCGCCAGGTATCGGTAGAAGAAGTCAACCCAAGAAGCGGTGGCTCGAAGTGGTCAAAGGTGACATGCGTGCCAACAAACTCACCGCTGAGGATACACAAGACCGAGCGAAGTGGGCCAAGAGAATAAGAAAGGCGGACCCTGGGACCCCACACACCAGTGTGGGTTCACAACCGGGATAGACCGCACGGATGATGATGATGTAACTAAAAATTCAGTAAAAAATAATAGTTTAAGTAAATCAAGTTGGAAAAAAGCGGGAGAGATGTAATAATGGACACCAGCTGTCAAACATTTGATAGAACGAAGTCTATCGGGACAGCTCGTGACCGGACATGACCATACCAACGAAGGCGGCACTCTTGCAGCTTGTCTGCGATGCCACGAACACAAAGGCTGCCGCGGATGTGGGTGTTCCGCACTTTATTTGTTAAGGTATTCGCATAAAACCAGCTTCGTAGCTTCTCGGAAACACAGACGCAGGGTTTCAGTTCTTCCATATTTCCCGTATCCCATCAATTTTATTGCAGAAACTGAATCATCTATCATTCAAAGTGTTGGTCAATGTTGAGTTAGAAATCAAAACATTTAAAATTCGTAATAAACAACAATTGCAAATCGGCATTTCAGCAATGTGTAAATCGTGCCTTCGATGTAATGAAAATATGGAAAACAAAAAAAATGCTAAACGTTTTCGAACTAATGAAATTCGTATTTAGGATAAGTAAACGTGGTTTTTGTACTAAGCCTCGAGGCTTGTGTCACAAATCCTACAAATAAATCTGTTAACAGTTTGAGACACATTTTCAAAATGCAAGTATCGACATTCTTCTGATACATAAACAGAAATTGCACGCTTCTGTTCATGCAAGCGTTCGAGTGTGTAAAAGTCGAATTCCTACGCGTGAATACATCTTGATATAGTGAATGCTTAAGTAAACTCAGGTCTCCCAGTATAAAATTGAGCTTTGAATTACTGAAAACTGAAGAATGACTGATGTGAGTTACAATTCGCCTTGCAGCTATCAAAGTTTCTGAAGCATTAGATTAGACCTTAAAAGATTCACAACGTGTTGCAATGTGTGGATAATACACCTAATGGATGTCAATTTGGTAAAGTTATTGCCTTTGACCATATTCAAATTTGTGGCAACAATGGCCTGAACTTATTCAAATGGAATACCCATTTACGAAACTAGTATATAGATTTAGTATTTGGTATATAGATTTTATGAATATTATGTATGTTTATAATTTTATACTAGAGCTAAATTCCAAATGTTAAATGACGATTCAAAAGAACTGTAAATCTACGGTCTACGCGAATAAAGCATTTTTGGTTTTGATTTTGTCTGTCTTCTGTATGATGTTCCGCGCGCCGAATATCCATTTTCCATTTTTGGCCGAATATCCGGCTATCCGGCCGAACCACCATCCGGTACATCTCTAATATTTAATAAATTGCCGTTTCAGGCCAGTAGAAGGCAGCCGGGCGCGTCGGGCCGGCTTCACCGGACGCTGACGGGCGGCTGGGTGTGGAGCGAAGAGGAAGAAGAAGGGCCTGAGGCGCCCGACTCCGACGAGGAGTCCGCGGGCGAGGACAGGCGGCCTATGAACCAGCTGCAGAGGGCTGACTCGAGCGGCAGCGACAATGACGAGGTAAAAACACACAGTAAGAAGACAGGAAACCTAGAAAAAAAAACAAATTATATTTGTATTTTTCAAGTTTTAAGTTCTATTCTAGAGGATACAGAGGATTCAGAGTAGACTAGAAGTCTGACACTAACTATACCTTAATCATAAGACCACGATAATTTTTAGTGCATTTTTACGTTGCAATTCAACATCATTTCATCATGTTTTAGACAAGTACCACCTTAAAACATGCTAAAAAAATATTTTTACAAATATTTTAACTCTCAGTAGAGATGAAATAAGCTATTAATTATACGCAGTATGTTTTTGACTCTCCATGTAGGTACTTCATCATTGAAGCATCCGAAGTAGTGAAACCGATCTATAGATACCATCACGACTTTACCCCAAAAGCGGTAGTCTGGGCAAATGACTGTTGCCGTCATGGTGAACGGAACACTCAAAACCCCACGGACTTGCTTGTGATATATATGTCGTTGGATATTAGGAAGAGCCGGATTATCGTGAAAATCCTAGGACGCACGTGAAACGCCAGATAATATGACATTTTATATCGCTATTATCCTGGTTAATTGATAATCCGACTGGAGCGCTGATTGGCTATTCGAAGGGCCGCCTGCCTGACATCTATTTTCTGGTTGGTCCAATGTTCCCGGGGCCTATAAGCTTTTAGACCTAAATTTAAGGCTAGCCAATAAATTAAGGGCCTAGAGAGTGGTAAAAGGCTAAAAAGGCGTTCATAAATCATAAATCATAAACATTTATTTAATCTTCTTGTTGTACAAAGATCTTAAAGACGAATATGTAGTTTCAAACAAGAACCCTGCAAGGGCACCACAAATATACTATTATACAAATATAATATTTGACGACCGACTTGGTGTAATGGTTAAGAAGTTGGCTACTACACCAAAGGTCGCGGGTTCGATCCTCGCACAGTACACACATTTGTGTGCATGAACATGTCTGTTTGTACTGGTCTGGGTGTCTCCTATGTATAATAAGTATCTATTTACAAAAGAAAATGTATGTAAGTATGTTTATCCGTTGTCTAGTATCCCATAACACAAGCTTTAATTAGCTTACTTTGGGGCTAGATGGCGCTGTGTGGAATAATGTCCAGGGATATATTTATACATTTTATTTTTACACTTCAATTTTATTTTATTACAGTATTTTACTTTATTATTATTATTTAAAGTTAATTCCACACAAAATTTTATACAATAAGCAAACTTAATGCCAAGAGGCATTATCTACCAGTCAACCTTTGTTTGGGTCATACAAAAAGATGGGAGGAAAGAAAATAATTAGCTATTTTAGTTTCCTTTATCTAGTCGTTACTTCAATAAGAAATCTCATAATTTTTTAAAACGAGTCTACCAACTAGATGGCGATACTAGTAATGAGTCAACCAACATAAGTTTACGTTACTATTTTTATTATAGAAGAAAACACCAAGTAATATTTTAACCATAAAAAATATATTTTTGGATGTGTAATATAAGAAATAACAAAAAGAGCTATAAATTACCTTACGTTATACATATTAACGGGTTGTAAGTTACATTTTATGTAGGAATAAACGTTTTTGGTTAATGTTCTCCTTTGAGAAAATATGGATAATAATGGCCATTTTGCGAATTAGTCCTTCCGCGAAGTAGTCCTTTCATGAATTAGTCCTTTGGCTAAGTAGCCATTATGCGAATTGGTCTTTCAGCGAATTAGGCATTACGCGAAGTAGTCCTTTAGCTAAGTGGGCGTGTTCCGAAGTAGTCCTTTCGAGACTCGGTGGGCATTTTGCGGGTTAGGCATTATGCGACTAAACGGCGCTAACGGACTTTGTTAATGCTTATTATTGTGAACTATCTTGCTGTGTCTGTGCTTGTGAATTCTACTTTTTCTGTACTTTGTTATTTGTATGTAAACTGTGTGTGAACAATATACGGGAGTGTATAAACCGCGAGTCGAACTATTTATTATTAACCATCTCCAACTACACTCAAACACCACCATAACAACGATATATATTTTTCGCGCACTTTAATCCGCTACGCTCCGCGGGCGTTCGCGGTGTTTCGGCGAATTTTTGGTTTGGCGTACTTTTAGTTGTCCGTGTGCGTTGCTCGATACAGTTTGTAAGGAATCTATTTTGATGGAGAAAAAAGTAGGCCGCGGGTAAACCCTCGTCTGCGCAGGCTTTAAAAGGTTATTTAGGCCTATAGGCTTTTTTAAACCTAGAGGCTTTTTAAAGTAAGAAGGTCTGCATAGTCATCAAAAAGGACCACTAGGCTTAAATTTAGGCCTAAAAGCCTATAGGCCCTTGGAACGCTACTCATAGCACTGGTAAACTATAACTTAAACTACAACGTGTTAGGGTTAATCACTGAGATAAACCTTAACACGTTGAAGATTTAGTAACCTTAACGTGACTTTTGACATATTAAAGGCGAGGGAATCGTGAACGTATCTTTTGACCAATCAGCGCATCCGTCAGTGCATGACATCTTTATCAGCCAACCAGCTCTCAGAACTTACTAAATTTGAACAACCTGCACCAGAAAGAAATAAAATCAAGAAAATGTTTAATAGAAAAAGAAATTCACGGGCTATCGCTGTGCAAATACTAGGATATAGAAAACTAAGCCTAGCTTATTTGTTTTTCTTTGCTTATTAGGTCTTTAAAGTTTAACTTGTGATTTTGCACACGTGTAAGCTTTATGACGTCTGTGGTCAGTGTTTTTAATTGAGTAACGAAAATTGTCATCTCACGACGTAATCAGTTCCCGAAAATGGACTGCAAAACTATTGACACATGACCAGGGTCTAGATTCTGCTATTTGAATCTCAATAGAATCGCAATTTACTGGCATAATTTTGAATACAGTTAGTAAAAATGCCATTCAATAACAATTTTATTGGGATTTAAATTTTCACGAGATTTCAAGAGATCATCACTCAAGCCGCACACGAATCTAGGACCTGGAAACATCAATATTCTGCGGATATACATACATACATATTTGAATGTATAATTAATTTAAAAAAAAAACGATTATTGCAGGAACCTGTTGAACCCAAAGAGCCAAAGAAGCCTTTGCAAGAAATAAGACCAGCAGACCAGAGTGCACCGAAAGTGATCAACTTAGTATTGCGATTGAGGTAATTTATTAGTTAACCATAACTTAATAGTCTTAAATTAGGTATGTAGTAAAGTATGACACATTATTTCATGTTTTATTTAGTTCATTGTTAATTGACGTTTCATAAGTCCATGTAAAAGTTTACATGTGTTAATAAAGTCACATTATATTTACATGTGAACCACATTTGAAAAGCTTTAATTTTAATGGCTTTACTGACATGTTTGAGTGAAAGGGAAATGAATACAATATGGTAAATGAAGAAGAAGTGTGCTTAGAATGACGTCAAGCACACTTGACAGCGCGAAGATGCTAGGTTTGTAAATAGAAGGTCACTGATTGGATACTTAATAAACACAACAACATGGTCTAGGGATATATCAAACTTTTTTAAATAACTTAAAAAGAACTGGCCTTACAAAAAAACTATGAATGACAGATTATAAAAACATTATTAAGTTCCTTTTTTAAATTAAATTTTGGATATAAAAGGTCCGCATCAGTGCTCTCTCGGGTCAGAACAAAATCTAGTTTACCGCCATATACATTAAAAATGCCATTTCTATTAAATAAACCACAAAATGTTAAGATTAAGGTCTCTTAGAATGATTACCGGCCCATTCAGGTCATTTACCAAAGACTCCACCTTGGTGAATCAATTGAGGTAGACACTATCGGAGGCACTTGGAGTAATATAAACCACACATTATGTACACACAACAACACGGTCTAGTGATAACTTTTTTAAATAACTTAAAAAGTACTGGCCTTACAAAAAAACTATTAATGACAGATTATAAAAACATTATTAAGTTCTTTTTTTAAATTCAAATTTGTATCATATCATATCATATCTGGACCTCACGGCCGCTTTCCATCAGGTGGAGTGAGGTCATCTTGACGGGCAATATATAAAAAAAATTTTTTTGTTTTAAGATGAAATTCGCATTCATTGAATTTCTTCCAAAGAAGTCAATCTTCACGAACTTCCAACTTGATTAAAACTCCATAAATTTATATAAATCTTTGTCAAATGCATCTCCGGTGTTCATTTAATCATGCCACGTAGACGCTTTACCAGGAACGAAATGTTAAGAGCAGTGGACATGATTCAAGCTGGCGCTTCCCAAATTGCGGTTTCTAAAGCCATGAGGACCAGTCAGAGCGTTATATCCAGGCTTTGGTCACGCTATCGTGTCACGGGGGAAGTGGTGGAACGGCACCGAGGACCTCAACGCATTTCAACACATGTGCAGGACCGATTCATAGTAAATGCTGCACGAGGTCAACCAAATGTAACGGCGATGCAATTGGTTCAAAGGCTACAGAGAGAGTATGGTTTGCTGGTAAGCGGTCAAACATTGAAAAGACGACTGCGTGAAGTCAACCTACGTGCTCGTAGGCCACTTCGGGTACCAGCGCTAAGGAGTGGCAATCGAGGAAGAAGATTACAATGGGCTATTGCACACGAAAACTAGAACCATTCTCAATGGTCACTTGTGCTTTTCACTGATGAATCCAGGTTTGGATTTCATCCTGATACGCGGAGAGAACCTGGACGTTGGAATCGACTGCAGCACCCACAACAAGTTCATGCATATCAAGATGGCACGATTATGGTTTTGGCAGGAATTCGTCCCGACGATAGAACGGATCTCGTTTGGATACAAGGCAATATGACTGCTCTAAAACACCGAGATGAGGTGCTAGAGCCTGTAATCTTGCCCCACAGCAAATGGGACAAAATTTCCAGCTAATGCCCGACAATGCCCGTCCACATACGGCGCGTATCGTTACAAGTTGGTTACCACAGAATGATATCCAAGCTGTAGACTGGCCTGCACAATCCCCTGACTTAAATCCTATTGAGCATGCCTGGGATATGCTTCAGAGAAGAGCTCTTAGGAATATCCCTGAAGATATTGTGCATGAAAACCAGCTTTTCTTGCATCTTAGCAGGACTTTGGACAGTATTCCACAACAGGATATTGACACCCTTGTTTTGAGTATGCAGAACCGCTGCAGATGTGGCAGGAGATTCTTGTGGATCCACGAATTATTAATTTTAAGTTTTCAACAATTTTTATAAAAAAAATAGTTGTTTTGTTTAGGTTTTGATGTTTCAAAAGTAAAGTTAAGATTGAAATTTTGTCTGAGTTTTTCCTCTTATTCTAAGTTTTTTTTTTAATTTAACTTTATCTAAAAGTTTATTTATCAGATTAGATAGGCTAATAAACAAGGTTTATTTTAATGTGTAGGTGTCTTAACAAAAAGTTATTAGAATTTTAGTTATTTAGGTTTAATTGAAATATTGAAATATCCCAAGACCATGTTGATGTGTGTATGTGCATATTGTGTGAATTTATATAGCTAGTTATAGGTTATCCGCGGTAAAGTCGACCCTCCTGATGGTCCGCGGGACGCGGGGCAGTCTCAACACATGATTAATAAAATCTCCGTGTTGTTATTTAGGAAATTTATAACTTCAGATGTGTTAGTATTTGTTTTAGTATTATAAATAAAAATAAACTAATTGAATACCAAATGTTTATTAAACGTGGCACCAAATACGGCGGCTTTTACTTTACTTTTTAATAGTTTTCATAGACACGTCAGTAGGTTCTGAAATTCTTATCTACATTTATGTCTTTACCCAGAAAAATCATGAATACATTATAATAACGACATAGCAATAACAATGTAAAAAAAATCAGAACACATCGAAAGTACTATGAAAACTTTATTAACACAATGTAAAAAACGAAACGAATGCACACCTGAAGAAGAAGCTTGTTCCAATTGTATTATTTGAAAATAATTCGCCATATCTTAAAGCATTGACTTATTA
Organism: Udea olivalis; assembly: GCA_947369235.1. Classification (NCBI taxonomy): domain Eukaryota; kingdom Metazoa; phylum Arthropoda; class Insecta; order Lepidoptera; family Crambidae; genus Udea; species Udea olivalis. The sequence goes on from OX376340.1 coordinate 24,480,864, forward strand.
TTTTTTTATTACGTAGACTCTGCAATTCTATTTTTGTATTTATCTCACGTGGAGCAGTCACAAGGCTGCAACCGCGCAAGCTTTGACGTTGAACGTCTATCGCTGTCGGTAGCCGACAGGTGACTGATTGAAGTGATTGATTGGCCGAAAGAATGCCCCTCCCGCGTCCCGCGCACCATCAGTAGGGTCGACTTTATATCGGTCAAGCTATAATCAGATTAGACGTCATAATAAGTACTTCATTACGTGGTTCATTTGAATGTAGGTAGTTTAACGAGTAAAATACTTCATACATTTGAGTTTAATCACCGTTTCAAATGCCTTGTCGATTCGAAAGCACTGTTCTAAAATGGATTGCTTAAAATAAGATTTTTAAGTTTTACTTCATTTGACAGGAACTCGCTTGGAGAGCTTAACGACATATGTTTCGAGTTTATAACGGGCAAGGACTCGGCCGAGGGCATCGCGGCTGAACTGGTGGGCGCAGGTCTGGTGGACGCACACGACTCCGTGCCGATAGCGCTGCACCTCGCCAAGCTGCTGGCCCAGCAAAAGGTCTCGCCGCCGCCGCAGGCCATCACATTCCACTTGGTGAGTCACATACAGCTGGTGCACTTCCACTGCCAATCAGCGATCCTGCCCTTGACGCCGCGGAGCACGGATACTTAGGCCTTTTGTACATATACGTTTTTTCGCCGTGAAAATCTACAGTTAATTAGCCGTATGTAGCGTTGTATGGATCACTGTGGGAGCTTGTTGACATAAATGGCGGAAAAACTTCAGGGCGTGATAGCCGCACGGTTAAGAAAACGTGCCGTGTACAAGAGGCGTTAGGCTGTGTTCCAAAACGATTGGAATTTCACACTGAGTGAAAGTCACTTTGAACTCCAAATTGAACCCGAGTGAAATCGAGGCTGACCGAGCTGTCACCTAACAGTTTTCTAGTTGTTTCGGAACGGGTACCGGTGACGTTTATCACTCTAACAAGTGCGAATTCTACCGGTGTCTGAAGCCCGATGAAATTCATCTGACAACTGACAGACGAAGGTTTTACTCGTTTTGTCTCTCTCTTTTCTACGAAGGTGAAAATCAGTCTGCGAAAAGCGATTTGGAACGAACCCATAATAGTTACTAACGTATCAGACAAATCACTACATAGAAAATTGACGATTTTTTCAATTTTAAATGCGTGCTGTTATGTGACAGGCATATATTGCCAGGGCTACCTCGTTTGATATAGGTGTCAGTATGTCAGTAGTCAGAAGCTACAGTACTTCATCGCGCATTTCAACCGCAAGATTCACGTACAAATGCTCTACGCGGCTGTTAATAGCCAAATGAGTTGGGAGACCCGGCGGCTGGTAGGTGATTATCGCGCGTAAGTACATGGAGTGACAAAGGCCCGACCGGAGGTCGTGGGTTCGATCCCCACCCATGACAAACATTCATGTGACGATTTGTGTTTGTGGTATGTACGGGTGTTATCTATCTTAAAGATGTTTTTTATTTAAAATGGGTTTGCGTTTGGCCTCAGTCTCGCCTGGTGGCAAGCGATGACGAGGCCTATGGTGGTACACGCTTACCCGGAAAATGCTTGTTCACTCTGGCCTTGAAAATACTAACGTTGTAATTATCTGGTAAAACGAACGCAGGGAAAGCGTTCCACTCCCTAGCGGTGCGTACCAGAAAAGACGCAGCAAACCGTTGAATGCGGATTGTTGGAAAGTCAACCACATGGGAGTGGAAGCCCTCCCGGCGTCTAGTGGTCCGGTGGTAGAAAATAGAGGGTGTTCCTGCGCATATTCTCCGAAATCCTTATAAAAGACCGATAGACAGTCGAAAATATTAAAGTTTATAAGTATTTGAGAATGTTATCAGTCTCTGACACCCATACTGTGCCTCTGACACCAATTTAATAATTTAAATTTCATGCAATGATGACTGAAAAATGTTATAATTTTCATACGAGGGTCATTCAATAAATACTTAGCCTACAAAAAGTAAACGAAAATTTTGGAATAGTGGCAATTTATTTTTCAACATAGTCTCCTTTTAGTTCGATACACTTAGCCCAGCGATGCTCCAACTTTTTTAACCCGTCCGGAAAATAGTTTTTGTCAAACTCTGCAAAAAAGGCCTCCGTGGCGGCGATGACCTCCTCATTTGACGACCAACTTGGTGTAATGGTTAAGAAGTTGGCTACTACACCAGAGGTCGCAGGTTCGATCCCCGCACAGTACAAACATTTGTGTGCATGAACATGTCTGTTTGTACTGGTCTGGGTGTCTCCTATGTATAATAAGTATGTATTTACAAAAGAAAATGTATTTAAGTTTGTTTATCCGTTGTCTAGTATCCCATAACACAAGCTTTAATTAGCTTACTTTGGGGCTAGATGGCGCTGTGTGGAATAATGTCCAGGGATATATTTATTTATTTAATGTCCAGGGATATATTTGATCCATATCTATTCCCGGCGAGTGATTTTTTCAGATTAGGAAACAGAAAGAAGTCACAAGGGGCCAAATCTGGAGATACGGTGGATGGGGCAGCAATTCGTAGCGTAATTCGACCAATTTGGCCATGGCAACGGCAGACGTGTGAACCGGTGCGTTGTCGTGGTGAAACAGCACTTTTTTCTTCGCCAGATGGGGTCGTTTTTTCTTTAAATCGGCGTCGAATCAGCCCAATAAATCGGCATAGTAAAGCCCTGTAATTGTTTTACCCTTCTCGAGGTAATCGATGTAGATCACACCTTGTGAATCCCAGAAAACGGTGGCCATAACTTTTTCGGCCGATTTTACAGTTTTCGCCTTCTTTGGAGCACGTTCCCCGGTCTTGATTGCTCCTTGGTCCTGGTGTGTACCAGTGGATCCAGGTTTCATCGACGGTCACAAAACGACGCAAAAACTCCCCTGGATTCCGCTTGAACAGCGCCAAACACGTCTCCGATGTGGTCTCACGGTTGCGCTTGTTTTCCGGTGTGAGTAAACGCGGCACCCATCGCGCCGACAGCTTTCTCATGCCGAGTTCCTCGTGAAGAATATGATGCACTGTTCCTTCTGAAATAGCTACAGTCTCAGCTAGCTCCCGAACCTTCAATCGGCGATCTGCCAATACGAGATCATGGATTTTTTTATTGTTTTCCTCCGTAGCAGCTGTTTTCGGTGCACCTGGACGTGGTTCATCAAAAACCGACGTACGGCCACGTGCAAACTCGTTGAACCAATTCTTGACGGTGGCCATCGATGGAGAAGAGTCACCGTACACAGCATCCAAGCGCTCTTTGATTTCGATGCGCGTTTTCCCTTCCAAAAATAGGAATCGAATCACCGAACGATATTGCTCTTTTTCCATTTTTGTAAAACCGATTGACACGTTCCCTTCGATAAGTTGTCAAATTAAAACCAATGAAGGGATTGGAATGAAAATTTGAAAAAAATAATTAAAAAAGAATGTGCTACACTGTGGTAAAACTCTTTTAAAACTACAGCGCCCTCTGGCGATGAGGCTAGGTACTTATTGAATGCACCTCGTACCTATTTTTAAACTTTTACACCTTAGCTCACCTAATGATTTTGATATTTTAATGGATTGTTCTCATAACTTGACATTTTAATTGTAATTATTGCTATTTTTCTAATAATATTACTGATTACTAGCTTTCCGCCCGCGGCTTCCCCCGCGTGAACTTCATATCTGTAACATGTATACATAAAATTTCTATAAATTGTAGCCTATGTGCTGTATTTCTCTAAAGTTTCATTTAAATCCGTTCAGTGGTTTTATAACATTAGTAGGATGGATTTACTCTGAGATAAATGTTTTTTTGCTCGGCTTAGTTTGTGGTCCGATGATCTTAGTGTAATTTGACCCAAATATTTATTTGTTTATTTATTTCAGAACTCAACTGGGCCTAACGAGCAGTTCGACGATAAGGCGCTAATAGGCTTCGCGCAAATATCTATCGTCGAGTAATTTAACAGTAAGGGCACCTGATGAAGAGAAATTGTAGTATTTGACCCCTAGTCTAGTTATTCTATGTACTTGTATTTGTTTATGGTGCTAGAGGGTGTATGTAAAGGCACGGCCTTGCGGGCCGCCGTATACAATACGGGGCGTTAGATTATCAATATTATTTGGTTTTCTGTGTAGTATTAGATATATGGGCAGATTACCGAAAGCTTGCACTGCCACACCTTTGCGTTTACAGTTATCACACCAATACTTTATTTATATGCAGTATGCCAAAAAAATGGTATGTATAAAATTAATAAAGTGTTTTATCAAATGAATATAAGTGGAAATATATAATTATGTTATACTGAAATTATATGAGGCTGAAGTTGTAAGCTCAGTGCTAAGTGCGAGTTGCAGTGAGAGAAGTGAATGACTTCATCATCGCGTTTTGCGAGCTCGTGAATGTCAATTAGTATGGAATCGAGACAGCGCCATGTAGCGGCAAATTCGGGCAACATTAAGGCCGCTCTCTAGGGCGACTCAATGCCATACAAATTCGCGTTTTTTTTCTCGCAAAACGCGATGGTGAAGTCATTCGCATCTCTCACTGTACTCGCACTCAGCACTCTGTTGTATTAAACTCTCTTTTTTGCTAAACGAGTCAGATTGGGGGGTGATGGAATGTGAGAATATGTTTTCAAATTAAAAGCAATGATCAATAATACTCCATCCCTGTTTTTATTGTGATACATGAAATAGTAAAAGCCATAATCCACTGTTTTATGAGAATTACCTATTATTGTTTTGCCAGGTGTTTTCTTTCAAAAACATTTTCTTACAATATATCAAGAAATCATTTAGAAATATTAATTACAATAATGCCCATCTGTTAAGGCGAATTAAGCCGCCAACTGGTGCCACTAATTGATTAATTTTTATTACTTTCAAAATTGTTTTTCAAAACTGAACATTGAATATCTCAGAAAATACTTCTTTTAAATATTGAATGTCTGTCCACGACTTTTCATTCTGTTTTGAGGAGTTTTGGCGGCTGAACTCGCCTTAACTGTCGTACGAGTTCAAACGAAACATCATGCTATATTAAGTATCGTTTATTCAGAGACGCTACACAAATACAATATGTTTTGTAAGTGCCAGCTTTCGGTAACTGACCTCAATCATCGCGAGCCATTTATATGTACCAAGCCAAAGAAGTTTTTAATTAATTTATTGTAATTGGTATAACCGTCTTTTCATTCCTAAACTATAAATCGTCAGTTGATAGAATGTATTTAGCAAGTAAATGCAAAGACGTATAAGAACAACAGCTACCATCTTGTAAAATTAAGCTGTTAAAATTAAGCATTTTATTCAGCGACAATTTCAAAGTTTTTAAATTATGAGCAAAATTTATTATTGTATTATTAGAACGCGCGTACATACGTACAGGTATTAGAATAATTTTAGTATAAAACAATGATACAGTACCTATAATATTTTTAATCATTTAATGTATCATATGCTGAAAACAAAAGTGTTACAATTAAAAATGAGAAAACTGCTAGTTACCTAAAGCCAAACAAATACTCAGAAAAAGAAGTTCCATCAGCAAGCTATCTACTTAACGAAAACCTAAAACTAAAATATGACATTAAAAATGAGGAAAGTTACGTAGTAAATGTAAAAAAATCATGTGGGCATATCTTCACATTTGAAAATAGTATATTTTATATCGAGGGAACGAAGCGATAATATACCAGAGCTCGGGAGTCAATGAAACCGAGGGTATATTAAGTTGGCGTTTAGTCTCGAGGTGCAAACTGTACTTTTCCCTTTGAGTGCGAGAAAATTGTCAATTTAGTACAAAAACATTCAAAACCGAACTTTACACTTGTCATAAGTTCTGAAATTATGGCGGTCAGTTTATTCTTCTGAACCAGTCACAGATTAACAATTCAAAACACATGGCGCCACCTTCCTTGCGTACAAACCCTGGAACTAAAATTCCAACATTTTCGCAATGAAGATGCCGCACTCCATAGATAATAGTATATTTACTAGCTGTATGAGTTTGTCTGTGTCACATGAAGGAAATTAAAAAACGAATTACTTTTTACTCCCTAGAGACTAAAGTGGTCACTTTAGTTCCGCTTCGTAGGGCTATATTGGCGTACTTTTAGAGCATGAGAAGTGAAAATGTTATTATTGGCGTACTTTTAGAGCATGAGAAGTGAAAATGTTATATATTGTATTAAGTCCTTTTAATGACTTTTGTTTACAGCATATGCATCAAAAATCAGGACGGCAAGCCCCCAAGAACGTATAACGCCGAATTTCTAAATGATCTGATTAACATTATCATGCATATTTATTTTTTATTTGTGTGCATTGTATACTTATATATTTAGTGCTAAGTTTGTGAGATCTTTCAATAGGATATGAACTCCATCAACATTTATATCTGCTTGCAAATACATTTACATTCCAAGTTTAATCAAAAATCAAGTAGTTCAACTGGTTACGATGACTAATCAATATAAATCCTTGCTTGGTTAGTGTGCTCACTATTTTTGCCATGTTTGAAAATCCGCTTAGGTATATTGTTAACGTAGGATATGGTAAAATCTGTTTATCACAAAAATCATAGGTGTTTTATTAGCCGTACATTCAATACATACTATGGTTTAATTTTTCTCATTAATTTGGTTACAATTAAGAATATTTGTCTTACGGTGTCTGGTATTTCGATGATAAATATGTTAAGTTTTTTTTTCTATTTCATGATATTCTTGATTATGATAGGTTGCGAATAAAAAAGCGGAGCCAAAAAAATCAGTGGGTAAACGTGGTTAAACCACAGATTAAATAATAAATAACAGATACATCACTTCCATAAGAAAGTTGAAATACCTACGCTTTAATAGCCTAGAAAACCGCAGTGCAGCGGGCTGCAAGGAGAAACCTACTCTATGAACTCGCGCAGGGAATCGAGATTCCCGCGTATGCCGCGTCAGTGCGTCATCGAACGGAAACATCAGGGTTGTACAAAGAACATGAATTAATCAAAACGACTGAAGTTAAATCAAATGTTTTAAAACTATATTAATGCAATGAAATGAATATTACAGGTGCTTTAATTTTATAAAATAATCAATGTGTTTTTCCGTCTTTGAAATTTACGATCATTAAATTTAAGTGTTGGGAATATTCTAAATCTCATAAATAATCTCATAAATAAATAATCTTTCGGGAAACAGGGACAAGGTGAAGTAAACTCAATTTTCTTTAAAATATTTATTAGAGTGCTTCCCGGCCGATTCATAATTGTTTTTTCTAGTTCTTCCACATAATTATTTAATGATTTTGTGGATCTTTCAATCCTCCTTAAAAAGATCTTTAACCACCGATTACAGAATGCCCGCCCCCATTTCAGTCGAAATGGTCTCATTCTTTCTATAGATTTTGTTGAATACAGTTAGTTGTTTCCCGAACGTCTTGCTCGCTGTGTTACTTTTTAGTCAACCGATTTTAGATTATTGCTAGGGTTCGAAATGCAGGCGGACACAACTGGCTTGTTACAGAACATCTCTCTGTAGTTTGATTGGCGTCCGACATATCTACAATGTAGTGTTGTGTATTACCATATCAGACAAGGTCAGAAATCAATACGATACACGTATTTGTAAAGATTATATATTACATAATTCATGTCAAAGGTGAGCGAGTGAGTTTCTTCCCAAGATAAGTGCCTAATGCAGCACGTGGTAGCTCATTATGGACCTACCGGGGATTTTGGATATAGTCTATAGTGCCTAACTCAAAGACTAAAAACTGGAGACTGAGGTAGAAAAGATGACATGAGTTGTTAGTACGTTAAATCGTAAAAATGTAGTTAACATATTCATATCTGGCTCCTTTCAGAATGTGAAGCTGTATTCATAAGTGCAAACCGTAGTAGTAAAGAACCATAATGCTTCCATAGTTTTTGCCTTTTGCGATATCTAGAGCGTGGCTTAGCGATAAGCTATGTGTAAGGTAACTTGACGACTGAAATAATGGATAACTACCACTAGTACTAGGCTAATGACATTTCAATAACTTTATTGATAATTCTGGTATTTACTTAATCATCAGTTTATAAATAGTCATATCCAATTTATAGTAAGTAGTTTTCAAATAACCTGAGACTAAAGTACTTTACGGCATAGATGTACCTGAGTGTAGCAAATGCGTTTTTGACAATTTTAAAGTAATTTCTAGTCAGTATCTTATCTTCTTGAATCTTATACCTATTGTATGCTGAAAGCATTTTCGCTGTCAGTTAATTTGGTTTAATATTTATTTTAGTGTATGAAGCGTTCGCTAGTAAGAAAAAACTTGGCCTCAGGCCTGTAAGTAATTATTTCATTGAGTAATCTGAGGGTTACTATGACTAAAACTTGGTTTGAAAGGAACTGCAATTCGTCAGATCCATTGGAACGTCTGCAGGTTTCACCAACTTGCCTCCGTGGCTCGCTAGCCCCCACTTGAATGTCATGCACATACTTGAATGTCTGAGGCGTATACACACTAAGTCGATCTAGATAACAGTATTTGATAAGTCTGTATTGTATTAAACTTACTATTTTAAAGATAAAATAATATCTACATAATTCCCCAGTATTGGTTCTTAGGCTTCCAGAGTGATTGTATTGTTTATGTATTTTACTTTTAAGTCGTCCAGCGAAAATTTGGTTATTTAAAACTTATGCCAGTTATTTATTAGTCTGCCTAGTGTTCATTGTGTTTAAATCGGGGTTCGTACTTATGTCTGTACTATTCCAGCGCCGATACTATGTTCATCACAGCATTCACAGCATTCCTTACTTTCAGTATTGGCACTGGTTTTGCTAATGAATAATGTTTATCCATATTCTAACTATAGTACAACTATGACAAATAGGCATACATATCTGTATTACAAATGTGTGTCAGGTAGCGATAGACTTCAACATTTAAAAATAACTAAATGTTGCTTTTTATAATTTGTGCAATCCAACTAAACTGATCAATCAAAAATATTGTAAAATTGCAATAATAAGCTTTTTGAGTACAACTGGAAATTGTAAAAGCATATTCCGCTAATTTAAATGCTTGTTATAAGCCCCACTAGCAGGCTAAGTTTTATTGCTATTTTAGGTTTACCTATTTAAAAAGTAAATAAGTTTTAAGTAGGTACTATTGCGTGTAAATCGTCTTTGTTTTACATTAATTATAAAATTTGATTATAGCATGACTTCAACTATTGCTATGTATGAATGTATTCATACATAACAAATTCAATCAATTTCATCAGTCATCATCATTCAGGTCATTTTAGAGCTACTTTTTAGAAATGGCAAAACAAAGCAATAATATTATAGGTAAGTTTTCTGCTATATTCGGTGTGTGTAAGAATTGAATTTTACGAGCCCCGATGCAAAAGAGTTCGTAGGTCCTATAGGTTCGTAGGTTATACATTTGTTTCTTTCCAACTTAAATAATTTGTTAAAAGGCACTATCAGTGAACAACGAACTATCATCACAGAATAAAATATAACTATCTTCTCTTTATTGGAGTCTATTACAAAGTTGTTAACACACATTTTGGTTACTAAATACAGACATTTTTGTTCCTGGCGGAGGAATTCATTATTTTTATTTTATAACAAAATCTTCAGTTTACAGGAAATAACCTTCATTAAATTGAATCAACTTTTTATTTATTTATTTAAATTTGGTTTGCAAACACATCACAGTCATTACAATACACAACCAAGAAAATATAATATTTTTTTTAGGCTCATAGAAATAACATTAAAATTTTCAAATACCGGAGCATTTTCTATACTAGACGAACTCTTTTTGCATAGGGTCTCCTAACGGATTTTATGATTTAAATAAGCGTGTAAAATGTTAGTATGTAGCAAATTAACCATTCCTTTAAATAAAAATGTATTAAATTATTACACTCTGGTCTACGTCTTTGCAATGAAAACAAAAGGAACGGTAAATTGGTTCACCTAATTTAGCTTGACGGACGTTTCTACGAAAGTTCTAATGCATGTCATCGTGATCACAAGCCGACTGACTATTAAATAAACCGATAAACCCTCTATTAATTAGCATTTCATTTTGTTTTCGTTGCTACTACCCGGTAAATGTTTTGTTGTAGTTAAAATGCAACAAGATAAGCTCAATAACATTTTAGTTATTGAAATGAATGTTAAGCATTGATCTAGCTGCTAAAAAGTTTCAAATATGCTTTAGACTATTTTTTTTATGAAATACGTACATTTCAGATCGTCGCGAAAATAACCTTAGCTTGGCATTATTTGGTGCTCTCAGTACCACTATCATGACTATGATGTCGTATACTCAAATGTATATATTTGAGCATACGACAAATAAACTACAACCACTTGTATGTCTTTTTAGTGCAGTTAGTTCAGTGTTTCAAACGTTTAACTACAGATGATATAGCGAGTTAAACAATCCTCGGTCTGCTATCCTTATTTGTCTCAAATGTGAAATAAAAAAAGCGATAGATATTTTGAAGTCGATCATGATTGTGTTGTATTGTTGTAACTGTAACCTGTCATGACATTCATTATATACCTACTGTAAAAGTAAAACAATTATGAGACTATAAAACGTGAACTCGGATAAGTAGATGAGACGTAGGATCAATACAGATGGTAATTTTAATGACATTCCTTTTGTAATATTATTTATTGTATTTAAAAATATGTTAGTGTAGTCAACACAGCAAGGGCGCAACAAAGCGACAGAAACTGGACTCTCGTTCTGTAATAACGATATTTCTTAGTATCGATACCAAAATATCGATATGAATAGACATTCAGGTATCAAATTAGCAGCAGTTAGTATGAATACCGATATAAAATTACAGTACAATAATCGAACTTTAATGTGTCTGTTTCGGTATAGGCACTGATACTTAAATACCGATATTTTATCGAAAATGCCTATATTTTAAAAGTATAGGTATCGGTCCCTGCTCTCAGAATCTACAGGAGCGTTACCCTGTAGCTGTGGTTGACTAAAATACGAAATGTGTGATAAATAATGTCACCATTGCATATGATAAGCTATAGAATAGATATGAAGCGCAGACATGTTTTAGTACTGTGAACTAATATTAAAATTAGTCTTAGTATTTCTGAAATATTGTGCCTAAACGATTTATGTTAGGTAAAATGCTTAAAAATATATTAACAAGTAATTTGGTTTTAGTAATGTTGAAGATTTTGATAGCTTAGTAAGAACAAAGAAACTAGGCACGCCTTTTTATTACTGATTGTATTTTTCTTCGCAAAAAAACTTTCGAATTCGCAAACGTCTCCTAAATACTAGTGTTACTTCAAGCACAGACTTGTTACGGGACAGTGATAGTTCTTTCTTACTTTCAGGATACGTGCCTCATGCGAGAACTATCGCTATAAATATTCTAGAATAATTCAGCCTTAATCCGTAGGTACTGGAGAATATCAGGGTTATGTTTAATAAAAACGAACATTATCAAATCTCTCTACAAAACAGATTACTGTTTAGTAAATAGAAATAAACCATCGAGAATTCGTAAGTTCCGTTTCCTTGTCAACAGCCGTGATCTGGTTTTTTAGTAAAAAAAGTGACGTCAGTGCGAATGATCTTAAGGTGTTACATTATGAGGGATTCATAACAAATCCAAAAGACGTTCGACAATTCGAGGGTTACAGAAAATCCAAGTTTTCCCTCTTAACTTATTACTTATTAGTACTTTTACTAATGTATACTAGTGTGATTAATGCTATTTTTTGTACCAATAAATCTATTCTTATGATTATATTTCACTGTGTATTATAATTGTAATTGAATTAATCCATTTATTCAATTAATAGTGGAGTGCCTTAGGGACTTTAAAGTATTAGAACCTTTAATATGTCTTGTTTCGCTTGCTGCCACTTTCTGTTTATACTTATATTTGAGCCTTTAATTCAGAGTAAATTTTAATGTTACATAAGTACATACCTATTTAGAATTGGGTTAGATATATTTTTGCCTATCAACATGTATGCTAAATTTAATCTTTTAAAATAGATAAGTCATGAAAAACAAATATTTATTCATCAGAATCTGTATTCGTTTCCAAGTTCTTAGGGCAATCCACTATAGGCCTACAGGATAGCCCTTTGACAGTGGGTAGTAAATATCGTAACCAATCGTTTGAAAAGACATAAGTTCCTTCCTTCCTTCCTTCGCCTTGTAAGTCTATACAAGTTATGGTTTACTTTCGGAAATTTTGGAATTAACTTTAGACTCTTTATTAAGTGGCGTGTAATGATGCACACGTGTTTGTATTTTTAAGCTACAACATCGTATTCTACTCCTTTGGTAACTTTCTGTGTGACGTCTTTCGACATAAAAAAATATCATTTAAGACCACTGTTAATGGGCCACCCTGTATTAGTATAACAACTATCAATCCCGAAAAGCGTATCATTATATTGTTTGTGTGTGTGTGTGTGTGTGTAAAGGAGATAGGGTAAAAATTACCGAACTTCTTAAAAAATAAATGGCATAACATTTATGTTTTTTTATTTTGTTGTTATTCCCGCCCAGAACCGGACTTAAAAACCCAGGGCCCCTAGGCCCTAGGCACTTGTTTGGAATATTAAGCGAATTGATTGCACTTAGTGAATAGGTATATACGTACTTTTAAATTCGACTTCAATCACGAAAGTTCAGAAACAAGCTATTATGTAGCACCAATCGTTTACTAATGCACACTTCTTTGTGTTCTCAAGCAATAAAGACTTCAATGAAGGCCTGCGCAGACGATAGACTTTGGTCCGCAACGGAGAAAAAAGCACACTCAGCCTATAAAAAGTCCGCAGACCTACCACGGACTCAACGCACACGGTGTGCGATCATTGTTGTCCAGAAATTTAGTGAAGCGCACGTTATACTTTATTGTACTAAAAAACAATAACAGTAATGTTCAACAATTCAATCAATTTGTACAATTTAGGCGGCCTTATCGCTGGAGGGCGATTTCTTCCAGGCAACTTTTATATATTATATTTGAATCTCGGAGCTGAAAGTTCTTTATTTAAAATAGGAAAAATGATTGATAATATCCTATTTAAATTAAATAATACGTTAAAAAAAGGGTAAAGTAATTAGCCAATATACTGTCCCACTGCTGGGCAAAAGCCTCCATCATTGAAATCAAGTCATCGCTACAATTTGATGGGTATTTACCTTTACATAGATTCAAACATCACATCAAAACAGCTTTATTAAAAAAGGGCTATTATACTACAAATGACTACCTTATAGATAAAAATGCCTGGGTATAAGCGCTCTTCTCGATGCGGGATTAAATAGCTCTATTGTAACAGATGTTTTATTGTAAGAGTTAATAGGTACCTAGTTTGTATGTACTGACTAACAATTTTTGTTTTTGAATTGTTTAAATGAATTCTTGTTATTATATTCTTTTATGGTTGGTTTTTTCTCTTTGTTTTATATTCTTTTAGGTATCAAAATGGCACACTGCTTGTACTTTACTAACCCCTGTTGTAAACCCAAAACAAGTTTAAAAGAGTAACTGCTGAGTTTCTCGCCGGGTCTTCTCAGCAAGAAACAACTCCGACGCGGTGGTAGAGTCGCATTATGTCTGTATACTGTTTATTTACATATCCATATTATTATGGTATTTATGTCTATTATTTAGTATATTTTGCTGTAAATTTGACGATTTGAAAGTACTGATACAGTCTATTTGAATAAAGTTATTTGAGTTTGAGTTTGAGTTTGAGATTGGCTTATTCCCCACGCTTGCCAAATGCGGCCTTTGTTTCGAAAAAAACAAAAAAACACTGACCTGGAAATTAAACCCAGGACCTCCGGGTATCGGGTTGAGGTCTCTAAATCACTTCGCCACGGAGGTGTTAAATTAAAAATATTTATTAATCGGAAAACAGAAATCCACTAGATTTTACATGAATGCTCGACTAGTGGACAGTCTTCTCTGTCGGCGATCGCCTTGAGAACATTGTTGCGGCTGCCGCGTTTACGCCGTAATAAAGAGCCGGCTTTTTTGTGCAGTATGGCCGGGAAACTGTCGAAACCCCTACGTACGCGAACATGCTAGAGGCACTGCAGTATCGCGGCAGCCCCAACAATGCCATGAAAGCATTACTTATTTAAATACTGTTAACGCAGAGCGTTGTACGATTTTTGCGTGTAGTTGACCCACAGACTGCTCGTGTAAAGTGAGGTGCAGTAGACTTTAAAAAGCGTGACCTTATCTGGAATCGAGTATCGAGCAAATCTGCGAGCCAGCATGTTCGCCCTGATCGACAACGCCCGGAGCTCTCGCTCTATATCCACATCGTCCTTTAGGTCTTCTGTGACAATGTGACCTAGGTACTTGAACTAGCATACTCTAACAAGAGGTGTATGACCGTCTAGCGTGATTGGTGGTACGAGCTCAGGAAGTCTGTTGCTAGCCTTAAAGACTAGGTATTCACTCTTCTTATTATTGTACACCAGCATATGACCAACAGGCTGCCAGCATCCTTCTAATTGCAGTGACGGAGAGGGCCAGCAGCACCATGTCATCTGCATAGCTTATATTTTTGACACATATATCACCAATGTGGCAACCGACCCTCATACTGCTGAGCCCCTCAATCAGCGCATTGACATACAAGTTGAAGAGCTTAGGTGAGCATAACCCCCCCTGTCACACCCCGCACTCCAACCTATACGGCTTCGAGTACTCATTTGCCAACCTAACGGTGTTCAGATTGTTGCCATACCAATACCTGAACAGGGAAATAAACTGGACGCATTCCTATTTGCTGTAGTGTTAGGGTTAATAATTTATTTAATAATTTTAATAGCAATGTTTTAATTTTCTATAACGGCCACATTTTATTTTAATACTGGCAACTCCTTTCCAAACGGATGGGCTAGCTTTAAAGCGATTGGTTAGCGTCTTTTGACGATGGCCAATCGCAATCGGCTGGAATTTCCCTCCAAATAAAGAGCTCTGAGGTGATTGGTCGATGCGCTCAGTCTCATCGACCAATCATAACTCTAGGTTTTACCGCCAACGGAGTTGGCAATAAGCGGTAGGGATTCATTTTGGGGCATTCTCGATTATGGCGCCGAAGGTGTAACAAGTGTTAGTTGTAATGTAAGAATTATGTGAAAGTGAATTTAATTAATAAATTGTGTGAGTTCTACTGAGTTATTCTTTATCAACCACGAACTAGTGCGAACATAAAGTCTCCATATCAGCTACGCTATACTTCAGAAGTGGGATCAACAACGTTTTAAAAAACGTAAGTACACGCCCAACTACCCTCATTTTATTAGCAAACTAAGTTAATTCTGTTCATGGTGACTTTATGGTGTTCTATGGTAGCTCAACTTGTAGGTAACAGGACGTTTATGAGTATCTAAAAGGGGGTAAAATTTCGTTATTTTTGCCCTAAAACTTACCGTTTTCGAGATTGTTAACATTTTAGTCATTTGTCTAATGCGATACTATTTAATCATGATTAATTTTACAAAATGCATTTATCTTTAAAGTAAATCATTAGCTTCAACATTATGTGCCTTTAAGATCTATTCTTGAATTTTTGCTAATTTCTATAGTAACGTGAGTTAATATATTCCTTTTTTTTTGTGAGTTGTCAGACCATGGAGGATCCACCAGGTCGTCATCGAAGGCGAAGCTCTGACAGCCGGAGGGTGGAATCGCCTAAACGAGGCTCAAGACACGAGGCAGCCTCCCGCAGTCGGAGCCGATTGCGAAGCCCACCGAGAGAAAGAAGCCGAAGCCGGCTGCGGGCGCGCAGTCCAATCCTCTGCAATCCAGACATCGAGCGGGATCGTAAGCGTGTAAAGGCGCTGGAGGCCCAGCTGCTGAGTGAACGCGAGCGACTTCTGCACGCCGAGGAGCGGTGGCACACATCTACGCGTCGAGGATGCGAAGACCGATGCCCTAGTCGCAGCAACATGCGCCCCGCCACGTCGAGCCATCGTGTGGACGCCGGTCAGCGCAGCCGCCATCGTGAGGCGGCGCATGCAACAGCTGAGCGACGTGACGACGCGGGATATACTACAAGGTCACGTAGTCCTTCTATTACTAAGAGAGATTTTCTTGATATTTTCAATTGTTTAAAAGATAGTTTGACATCCCAGCCATCCACAGGGGACGTTCGATCCATCCCTAAAATAGATCATATGAACATTTTACCCAACTTTAATCCCTCCCATAAAAACCAGCGCATTGACGTATGGCTAAAGAAGGTTAACGAGTGTGCCTCAGTGTATGGATGGGATGACCGAACCACTACACACTTTGCTATGCAAAAACTTCAGGGGCTGGCCAAGATCTGGTACGAAGGGCTCAATTCAGTGTTGTACAGTTGGCAAGAGTGGCAGGATAAGCTTGCTACAGCATTTCCCTTCGAACAGAACTACGGCCAGGCCTTGGAGGATATGCTCAAAAGGAAAAGTCGATATAATGAACCGATTGAGATTTACTTTTACGAAAAATTGGCATTACTCAATCAGTGTGATATAGTAGGTAAACGAGCGGTAGAATGCCTAATACACGGTATAAGCGATAGGACTCTTCGATCTGGGGCTTTGGCATTGCGTTGCACTCAACCGGATCAGTTATTGCAATACCTAATGAGCAGTAGAGATTCAAATAATTTCATTGATCGGAATTTATCTAAATACAAGACTGACAGTACCAACAATAACAATTCTTACAACAAACCCAACAATAAGCCAGGTCAAAATACAGGCTGTTACAATTGTAAAGAAAAAGGTCATAGTTTCCTCCATTGCCCAAAACCACTCTTAAAGTGCTCTAAATGTAATTTGCTGGGTCATTTAATGGAAAACTGTACAAGTGGCCAATCGGACAGAGCCCATAGAACTAACACTATTTAAAAAACTATGTGTATTGGTGGTACTGTTGACCAACAGATTGAGACCTGTCTACGTTCCAAATTCTTGAAGAAAGTGATAATCAATGGTATGTCATTTTGTGCGTTTGTCGATTTTGGAAGCGATGTGACTCTCTTGAAGGAGTCCGTAGTTCGTACTTTGGGGTTGACTCACGATAGCATTCAATCACATCTAAAAGGGTTTGGTAATAGCGTTGTTCAGACAATCGGCGGGTTACTGCTAGATCTCAGTGTCGACGGTGTCGAAGCAACAGTACCGTGTAGAGTAGTGAATGATAGTTTGCTAGAAAAGCCAGTATTGTTAGGTCAATCTTACACTGAACAGGCGCATATAATTGTATATAAAGATGCAACCAAACTGCAGTTTATTGATATTGGCAAAGAACTTCCTAATTCGGACCACGTATTAGGTGTCGAGCCTCCTCTGATCATCAGAACGTCGGACGTAGTAGAGTTATACGGACCAGCGTCCGTTAAGGCTAGGCTAGAATCTAATTTTAGCGGTACTGCTCTCCTAAAGAGCGTCGTAGCGGGAGCGCCTAACAATAAATACCTCATTTGTGGGGAACTGCTTTTTGCTAAGAATGGTCGAATGGCGATTACAGTATTTCCGTATGCTAGCTCCTGCTTAATTTCCGGTAACACTGTTCTAGGAAGGGCAGAAAAAGTCGATGTGATTAATAGAGTAATCGTAGAGCCAGCAGTGACACCTAAAGCCGTGATTAATCAACTTGATGAAAGCCAAGTCCGTGTGGACGATGGCGTATCGGATGAAGTGAAACAAAACTTATTTGCGATGCTAAGAAAATATGCTCATTGTTTTGCCAATACGCTCAAAGATTTGGGTTGCACAAATGCAGCAGAGATGACCATAGAGCTCAGCAGTGAGCGGCCAGTTGTCTATCGCCCATACAGATTGTCTCACCACGAGCGAGATAAGGTGCGTTTCATGGTTAAGGAGATGCTAGATGCAGGAATCGTGAGGGAATCAGTATCTCAATATGCTAGTCCGATTTTACTCGTCCGTAAAAAGGATGGCACACTCAGGCTCTGCATAGATTATCGCATGTTAAATTCAATTACGGTAAAAGAACGGTACCCAATGCCGATAATTGAAGATGAGATTTCGCGTCTAAGTGGCCAGGCGTGTTTCATAACCCTTGACCTTGCTTCAGGGTACTATCAGGTGCCGATCAGTGAGCAAAGTAAACATTTGACATCCTTCGTTACACCGGACGGTCAATACGAATTTAATCGTATGCCGTTCGGTCCAGCAAACGCACCTGCTGTGTTCCAGCGGATGATCAACTCAATACTAGGGGCAGCACGTTTTAGCAAAGCCACGGCTTATATTGATGATATCCTTATTTTCGGCAAGGATGCTACACAGTGCCTGCAAAGGTTAGAGGAAGTACTTCAGATGATCGAAGAAGCAAACCTCACCTTAAACCTGTCCAAGTGCGAGTTTTTGCAAAACAATGCTGATTATCTGGGTTACGAAATAAGCGCATCAGGAGTCCGTGCGGGTGAAAAGAAAATACTGAGTGTTATGAACTTCCCACGGCCTCAAAATGTCCACAACGTGAGACAATTTCTTGGGTTGGCCAGTTACTTCCGGAAGTTCATACAAGGCTTCGCGAGCATTGCCTCCCCGCTCAGTAAATTATTGAAAAAGGACGTGACTTGGGAATGGACTGTGGAGCAAGAGCAGGCTTTCCAAGCGCTAAAGGATCGTTTAATTGATAGGCCAATTCTAGCAATATACGATGCTGATGCTGAGACCGAACTTCACACAGACGCAAGCCGGCTAGGGATCGGAGGAATATTGTTACAACGCCCTACTAAAGATGACGATTTCCGACCAGTAGCATACTACAGCCGGCAAACTTCTCCAGAAGAGAAAAACTTTCACTCCTACGAATTGGAGACCCTGGCGGTAGTATGTTCACTGCGTAAATTCAGAGTCTACTTGCTCGGAAAACAATTCAAGGTAGTGACCGACTGCAGTGCACTGCGCTCAACCTTTACTAAGAGGGACCTGATACCCCGCATAGCACGCTGGTGGCTGTCACTGCAAGAATTTGACTGCTCTGTCGAATATAGGGCGGGAGTGAAAATGAGCCATGTTGATGCGCTATCACGCAATGCCATCGATGGTGATGAAGGTTATACTGACCAATTTCCAGCTGTAATGACTATCACCAGCGACGATTGGCTGCACACGCTCCAGCTTGGGGACCGTGAGCTACGCCGAATCTGCGACATATTAGATTCTGATCTGGATGATAAAGAGCTTCAGTATATAAGGGACAATTATGTGATGAAGGATAATAAACTGTACCGATATATAGACGGCGATAAAAATAATTTACGATGGGTGGTTCCAAAGGGCGCAAGGTGGCAACTGTGTCGCCTTAACCATGATGATATAGGACATTTTGGGTTTGAGAAGACTCTCGAAAGGATGAAGAAAAAATATTGGTTTGCAAAAATGACAAGGTTTGTACGTTAACTCTTGTATCGAGTGCGCGTTTGCTAAAAATAATTCAAATCACCGCGAGGGTCTGCTTCACCCCATCATAAAGGTCGAGCAGCCTTTTCACACGGTACACGTTGACCACCTTGGACCCTTTGTAAAGTCGAAGAGGGGTTTTACCTATTTGCTAGTGCTAGTAGACTGCTTCACCAAGTTTTGCCTTATCAAGCCTGTTCGAAATACAAAAAGTCTAAACACTAAGGGCTCTCGATGACATTTTCTGTACCTTCAGGTCTCCAGACCGTCTGGTGAGTGACCGCCTCGGTCTGCTGCTTCACGGCACACAGTTTCAAGAGTTTTTGCACTGAAAAGGGCATTAAACATATCTTGAATGCCGTAGCCAGCCCACGTTCAAACGGCCAAGTCGAGAGGTACAATCGTACCATTCTCGACTCCATGCGAGCCATGGCTGTCAAGCACGGAGAAAAAGACTGGGATAGTCATATCGGTACCATTCAGTGGGGATTGAATAATACCGTTCAAAGAACTATTAGGAAAACCCCCTCCGCTGTATTGTTTGGTTCTTGCATGGATGGTGAAAGGAATTCTATACTTAATGAAATAAGGAGAGAAACCCGAGATGATTGTGATGTCACTGAGACGCGGCAACAAGTTAAGGAGAAAATTGACAGCGAGCAAGCTAAACAAAAACAGGCTTATGACAAGGGCAGGAAACCGGCGCGTATATATTGTGTAGGAGATCTAGTTAAACTAACCAAAACCAGTTATAGCAATGATGGTCAGAGCAAGAAACTAATGCCTGCGTATGTCGGGCCCTACCGTGTGGCCCAGGCACTAGGTAAAGACAGATATAAGCTAGTCCCTATTGCGGGTATGAGTAGTTCACAAAATAAACGTCCGACTACAGTAGCAGCGGACCGCATGATGCCATGGATTCATATTTCCGCATTGGAGGTTAATGAGTCAGATTCTGATCATGAATGTAACATTGGTGTCAGCAATTCGAGTGATGTTGATAATTAATAAGATATCGATGAAATGACTAAATCAAACATTGGCTGATTTACTCATATTATGTACAGTCTCTTACAGAGGCAACTGACTACAAGTCGTTTTTGTTTTGTTTCAGATCAGACACGAAAATCGATGAATTCGTGTTTGATGCAAGTTACCACCCCCTCCAAGTAATCGAGTTCTTGGAGGCAATCATCTGCAGACTATCCATTATCGATCGTTGGTTAGCTGTAGTATTTTAACATTAAGTAATCGATCCTTAATGTCACCCCATAATCGAGTCTGGGGTTAAGTTTTCTTCTCTCTCAGCTAAGTTTCCCTAATAATCGATCTTAGGGATAACTAGCAACTGATAACTTGAGTAATCGATCCTCTTGTTACAAAACATAAGATGTTGATTACTTCCGATTATGAATTTATTTCCTTTGAAGCATATTTTATGAATACGTTTAAGAGTTATTTTATGTAACGTCTACACTGTTGTTAAATATAAGTTTTTTACTTTTGTTAAAATTAAATGTTATTAAACGTATATACTATCGTTAAATTAAAATTAAATGTAACTTTTGTAATCATGTTAAATAAAATGTAACTTATGTTCTTGTTAAATTAAATTTGACTTAAATACCCTCGTTATGTTAAATGTGACTCTGTTTTTCTTGTTGAATTAAATGTAACCTACAAAATCTTGTTAGATCAAATTAATGTTTTCTTAGTACTTTTGTAAAATGTAACTTGTATAATTCGGTTAAATGTAATTTCTATTATATATTTGATATTTATATCCTTGTACTCGTAGCATTCAGCATTCAGTAGTAATTCTAAATTATTGTGTAAAACCTGTCATTGAAATATCGTGTCTAACATTACATAGCTATAAAAATAATGTTTAGGTACTCGTATTTACCTTATATGAATTGTTAATACTCCGATTGTTAGGGTACCTCCTGGGGTCGTGTGCGGGGACGCTCACGATGTCAGGACGGTCGATTGTTAGGGTTAATAATTTATTTAATAATTTTAAAAGCAATGTTTTAATTTTCTATAACGGCCACATTTTATTTTAATACTGGCAACTCCTTTCCAAACGGATGGGCTAGCTTTAAAGCGATTGGTTAGCGTCTTTTGACGATGGCCAATCGCAATCGGCTGGAATTTCCCTCCAAATAAAGAGCTCTGAGGTGATTGGTCGATGCGCTCAGTCTCATCGACCAATCATAACTCTAGGTTTTACCGCCAACGGAGTTGGCAATAAGCGGTAGGGATTCATTTTGGGGCATTCTCGATTATGGCGCCGAAGGTGTAACAAGTGTTAGTTGTAATGTAAGAATTATGTGAAAGTGAATTTAATTAATAAATTGTGTGAGTTCTACTGAGTTATTCTTTATCAACCACGAACTAGTGCGAACATAAAGTCTCCATATCAGCTACGCTATAGTAGCTTCTTCCACAGGATGCTGTAGACGACCAGATCGAACGCCTTGGACAAATCTAGTAAGCAGGCATAGACAGGCGTGCTTCTCTCTGTGTAGTACCTGACAGCGCGCTTCAGGCTCGGGATTGCGTTTTCTGTGGATAATTGTGACCTGAATGTGAAAGTTCGTGAATGTCTAAGTAACAATCTAACTGAGCAGTCAGCACACTGTCAAGTACTTTGGCTAGAATAGTTGCTAACGAGATAGGTCTATAGATAGTTCGACCTGCTCGCCACATCAGCTGTTTTATTTTGAATAATCGGTACCACAACCGTCCTCATCAAGTCCAGCGGCAGCTAAGAATGCACTATACACAAATTAAAGAGTGAGGCCCCGCGAACTGAAGATGCTCGATGCTGATACCATCATGCCCTAGAGATATGCCTTTGGTCATTGACTTTATAGTTTCGGTGACAATGTTACAATTCACAAAGGTGTTGATATGTTTGAAATTGGTCTCAGCATCAGGCTCCCCCACCTCAAACCTCAGCGGGGACCGGACAACAAACTGCTCCCTAAAATCTCCGCAATAGCTTTGGGCTCACCCACGCCGTCAATGACCGCTGGTAAGCCAGGTCTAGAGTTCAGTTTATTTGTGGCTTTCCAGAATTTCCTAAAATCACCTCTTTTATGATGGATCGCAAGCGCCTCCATCCATATTTGTTCTTGGTGGTTTTGACACCATCTCAGTTTACTTTTGAAAACTTTGCGTCTCCTCATCATACAAAGCGCTACTTCTAGGCTTGCCGTACCAAACCCACATAAGAAATTTAGACCTGGCCTCCCCATGAGCGCCCTTCAAATTCTTATTCCAACCCCTGTGTCTATTTGGCAGACGCGCACTCTTATTGTCACATTTCATACCATAGGATGCTGTTGCCGCTTCAGATAATATTGATACCACGTGACCATACAATTTATCTATGATATGGAATGATCTTCCTGCGGCGGTGTTCCCAAAGGGATATGACATCGGGGCCTTCAAGAAGAGAGCGTATTCCCATCTAAAAGGCAAGCAACGCATCGGTGACACCTCTGGTGTTGCAGTTGTCCATGGGCGGAGGTGATCACTCTCCATCAGGTGACCTTCTAGCTCGTTTGCTCCCTATTACATAAAAAAAAAAAAAAACTATAACACATTTATGACTATTGTTATGGCAGTTTTCATTACAACAATTTCGGAATTCATATGGAAAATCAACGTGTTTAGGCTGGTTATTACAAATATTGCGATAACAATAACTGATAACTGATCCTTGGTTCTTTTACTCCATTTAACTTTATTTAAAGAACAATGTTTCACTTTTCCTACTACTTAACACATTTAAATTACAATTTAAGGTTAAACATGCTTTCATTTAAAAAGGAGTTATTGATAACTGAAACTTGTACATTAAAAAAAGGACATATTGATAACTGAAACTTGTACAAGTATTAAAAAAAGTCCATTCAATGTAACTTTCTGACAAGTGTTGGATGTTTGTAAAATTAGTATATCTATCAGTAACCTTAACGAAAAAAAATTGAAACCTAAACAAAATTTTTAAAATATTTTTCAACAAAATAGAATTTGATAATTCTATGAAAATCCATTTATGAACACTTTCTGTCGTGTTTTCCTCCAACTGCAATAATTAAGTATTTCTGACTAATTTGATTAATCAGAAGCTGGTAAGTCAACTATTACTTAGTCAAAAAGTAGAATGATTTATATTCATTTAGTGAATACTTTTTTTTTTATATTGCCCGTCAAGATGACCTCACTCCACCTGATAGAAAACGGTCGTGAGGTCCAGATTTGAGGTTGACAAGCCCAGTCATTCAAACGAATCACTGGGCTGGCTATCCTCACCTTGAAGGCCTGCAGAAATGCCTTTTCACGCCCCGCTTGAAGAACCCGGGACTATAAGAGGAAGGAAACACATGTGCTGAAAGAGCGTTCCACGTCTGGATGGTACGACAAAAAAACGACCTTTTAGTTCGGGCCAACAAATGTTGAATTGTGTGTCACACACAGTGGATGACGCCGTAGTCCAGCACGCGTGCTACGGCAGTGGAAAGGTGAGGGTTGAAAAAGCTGGAATAACCCATTCACCCAGAGCATTCCCCATTGTAGAAGCGATAGAGAACACTTAGCCTGGCAATGTCTCCACGCAATTGAAGAGGCTCAAGGGTCAAAGTTGCCTCTGGGTTTCCAATAATACGGATAGCACGCCGCTGCAACCTGTCAAGAGCTTCGAGTAGGTACTTGGCAGAACCGTCCCAGAGATGAGAGCAGTATTCCACACACGAGCGAACTTGTGTCTTACATAAAAGACAGAGCTGCCCTGGCGTGATGAATCGTCTCACTCTGTTCAGGATTCCGAGTTTACGGGATGCAGTTCTAATGACGCTCTCAATGTGGTCCCGCTGGTTTAGGTTGCTACGAACATCCATGCCAAGGATGTTTAGGCTATCCTTAATCGGTAGCGAGGTGCTCTGAAGAGTGGGATGGGAAAGGAATGGCGACGCCTTTGCTGTGAATGCACACACCCGCGTTTTCTTAGCATTGAACTCGACAAGATTGCATGCACCCCATTCTGAAATGCGGTCCAACACTCCGTCAAGCTCAACAACAAGACTTCGCCTCTTCTCCTCGATGTCAGTCTGCTTTGCCCCAGGGCGCTCAAAATAACGCGCGTAAACCGTGCTATCATCCGCATAGCAATGAATATTACCAATAGATAACATGTCATTGATATGCAGAAGAAACAACGTCGGCGACAAGACGGAGCCCTGCGGCACTCCGGCATTAATCTGGAGAAACCGTGATTTTCGACCATCGCAAAGGCCACGAATTCTACGTCCCTCCAGAAATCTGGTGACCCAGTCGCATAGGCGAGGTGGCAGACCATATGCCGGATGCTTGGAAAGAAGCGAACGATGCCATACACGGTCGAAAGCTTTGGCAATGTCTAGGCTGACGACCAAAGATTCCCCATGCTTGTCCATAGCCTCCCCCCAGATATGTTTTACGTACGCCAGAGAGATCACCCGTAGACCGTTTTGGTCGGAAGCCGTACTGACGGTCGTGAATAAGAGAGTGATCCTCTAGGTAGTGGATGAGCTGCGTGTTTATGATCCGCTCAAACACTTTAGCTAAAACTGAGGTTACGGCTATTGGACGGTAAATGCCAGGGTCAGACCGGTCCCCTTTTTTGGGAACTGGTTGAACGTTCGCGTCCTTCCAAGACAGCGGCACAAGACCCGAATTGTAGGAGAGGCGATACAAGCTAGTGAACACTGGAGACAACTCCGCTGCACATTTCTTCAGCACCACAGCTGGAATTCCATCAGGGCCACTGGCTTTCCTGACATCGAGTGACTGCAGTTCGGCACAAACATCACACTGCCTGATACGAATATCAGGCATTGTGGAGCCGCAATGTGGAATTTCAGGCGGCACATCACCGCAGTCATCGATGCAAGAGGTTGCGGCAAAGAGGTTAGCCAGTAAATCTATTTATTTATTTATTTGACATTGCACATGAACAAATAACAGAGTATACTTAGTCGTAACTTATAGCGATACATATACCCTGAAAGTGTGTAGCAATCGTATGTTATACAAAGCTAAAAAATCCTAACATACTTAAAAAACTATAACAAATTAAAATTATTTTTCCATTCAAATCTTAAGATATACTTTTTCTATTACTAACTGTATTATCTACATATCATAATATGTACAATAACAGTGTTTTAACACCAACTGTACTCTCCCTAATGATAATACAAGTTATTTACATTTTATCTTCTGTCATAAATTCTTTAACAATATATACTTTATTACTTTTCACAGCATAGTTAAACATGGAAAGTCGAACAATATATTTCACAACGAAATACGTACTTTAAATCTAAAAAATTCAAACTAACTTAATAATAAAATAAACAAAATAATAATATAAATGATATTTACAATTTAAAAAAGGTATGGGCCGTGGGGTAAGGAACCCAGAACGCTGGCTGCGTTTCCTCGCTGAATGGCTATACTGAGCCTTTGAGCGAGGAAGGAGCCAGCTCTTCTGTCCTTGCTGGTGGCCGCAAGTTTTGTGGCTAGTGTCCCGAAGAACTTTTTAGCATGCGAACCCCACGGACCAAATGTCTCAACGCCAAACGGCACAAATATGTAGTCAGATAAAATTGACTCATATTTGCGCTGCTTGGCGTTTTCAGCTGCATCGGCAGCTGCACCGGCCCTTGACGCTGACCCGGTAACATGGGAGGGAGCCAAAGTGTCCACACATGTAGCGTCCCACACTAAGGCCCGCCCCCTCTCCCAAGGGATCAGCGACATACCATCAGGTCTCCTGCCATCATCACGCACCACGCCTCGAGGCTCTAAAGAGGCGGGAATGTTGATGCTGGCAAGAGCTCTCCTGATGATATCGTTTAGGGCTGCGTGACGAGACAGCCGCCCCGCACTTATTTGGCAAGTAAGCCCGTGGAGTCCGAGTTTGTCCACCACCTTCTCATCATACAAAGCGCTACTTCTAGGCTTGCCGTACCAAACCCACATAAGAAATTTAGACCTGGCCTCCCCATGAGCGCCCTTCAAATTCTTATTCCAACCCCTGTGTCTATTTGGCAGACGCGCACTCTTATTGTCACATTTCATACCATAGGATGCTGTTGCCGCTTCAGATAATATTGATACCACGTGACCATACAATTTATCTATGATATGGAATGATCTTCCTGCGGCGGTGTTCCCAAAGGGATATGACATCGGGGCCTTCAAGAAGAGAGCGTATTCCCATCTAAAAGGCAAGCAACGCATCGGTGACACCTCTGGTGTTGCAGTTGTCCATGGGCGGAGGTGATCACTCTCCATCAGGTGACCTTCTAGCTCGTTTGCTCCCTATTACATAAAAAAAAAAAAAAACTATAACACATTTATGACTATTGTTATGGCAGTTTTCATTACAACAATTTCGGAATTCATATGGAAAATCAACGTGTTTAGGCTGGTTATTACAAATATTGCGATAACAATAACTGATAACTGATCCTTGGTTCTTTTACTCCATTTAACTTTATTTAAAGAACAATGTTTCACTTTTCCTACTACTTAACACATTTAAATTACAATTTAAGGTTAAACATGCTTTCATTTAAAAAGGAGTTATTGATAACTGAAACTTGTACATTAAAAAAAGGACATATTGATAACTGAAACTTGTACAAGTATTAAAAAAAGTCCATTCAATGTAACTTTCTGACAAGTGTTGGATGTTTGTAAAATTAGTATATCTATCAGTAACCTTAACGAAAAAAAATTGAAACCTAAACAAAATTTTTAAAATATTTTTCAACAAAATAGAATTTGATAATTCTATGAAAATCCATTTATGAACACTTTCTGTCGTGTTTTCCTCCAACTGCAATAATTAAG
Source organism: Udea olivalis (assembly GCA_947369235.1). Lineage (NCBI taxonomy): Eukaryota > Metazoa > Arthropoda > Insecta > Lepidoptera > Crambidae > Udea > Udea olivalis. The sequence continues at coordinate 24,508,269 of OX376340.1, forward strand.
TATTTCTGACTAATTTGATTAATCAGAAGCTGGTAAGTCAACTATTACTTAGTCAAAAAGTAGAATGATTTATATTCATTTAGTGAAAACTTTTTTTTTATATTGCCCGTCAAGATGACCTCACTCCACCTGATAGAAAACGGTCGTGAGGTCCAGATTTGAGGTTGACAAGCCCAGTCATTCAAACGAATCACTGGGCTGGCTATCCTCACCTTGAAGGCCTGCAGAAATGCCTTTTCACGCCCCGCTTGAAGAACCCGGGACTATAAGAGGAAGGAAACACATGTGCTGAAAGAGCGTTCCACGTCTGGATGGTACGACAAAAAAACGACCTTTTAGTTCGGGCCAACAAATGTTGAATTGTGTGTCACACACAGTGGATGACGCCGTAGTCCAGCACGCGTGCTACGGCAGTGGAAAGGTGAGGGTTGAAAAAGCTGGAATAACCCATTCACCCAGAGCATTCCCCATTGTAGAAGCGATAGAGAACACTTAGCCTGGCAATGTCTCCACGCAATTGAAGAGGCTCAAGGGTCAAAGTTGCCTCTGGGTTTCCAATAATACGGATAGCACGCCGCTGCAACCTGTCAAGAGCTTCGAGTAGGTACTTGGCGGAACCGTCCCAGAGATGAGAGCAGTATTCCACACACGAGCGAACTTGTGTCTTACATAAAAGACAGAGCTGCCCTGGCGTGATGAATCGTCTCACTCTGTTCAGGATTCCGAGTTTACGGGATGCAGTTCTAATGACGCTCTCAATGTGGTCCCGCTGGTTTAGGTTGCTACGAACATCCATGCCAAGGATGTTTAGGCTATCCTTAATCGGTAGCGAGGTGCTCTGAAGAGTGGGATGGGAAAGGAATGGCGACGCCTTTGCTGTGAATGCACACACCCGCGTTTTCTTAGCATTGAACTCGACAAGATTGCATGCACCCCATTCTGAAATGCGGTCCAACACTCCGTCAAGCTCAACAACAAGACTTCGCCTCTTCTCCTCGATGTCAGTCTGCTTTGCCCAAGGGCGCTCAAAATAACGCGCGTAAACCGTGCTATCATCCGCATAGCAATGAATATTACCAATAGATAACATGTCATTGATATGCAGAAGAAACAACGTCGGCGACAAGACGGAACCCTGCGGCACTCCGGCATTAATCTGGAGAAACCGTGATTTTCGACCATCGCAAAGGCCACGAATTCTACGTCCCTCCAGAAATCTGGTGACCCAGTCGCATAGGCGAGGTGGCAGACCATATGCCGGATGCTTGGAAAGAAGCGAACGATGCCATACACGGTCGAAAGCTTTGGCAATGTCTAGGCTGACGACCAAAGATTCCCCATGCTTGTCCATAGCCTCCCCCCAGATATGTTTTACGTACGCCAGAGAGATCACCCGTAGACCGTTTTGGTCGGAAGCCGTACTGACGGTCGTGAATAAGAGAGTGATCCTCTAGGTAGTGGATGAGCTGCGTGTTTATGATCCGCTCAAACACTTTAGCTAAAACTGAGGTTACGGCTATTGGACGGTAAATGCCAGGGTCAGACCGGTCCCCTTTTTTGGGAACTGGTTGAACGTTCGCGTCCTTCCAAGACAGCGGCACAAGACCCGAATTGTAGGAGAGGCGATACAAGCTAGTGAACACTGGAGACAACTCCGCTGCACATTTCTTCAGCACCACAGCTGGAATTCCATCAGGGCCACTGGCTTTCCTGACATCGAGTGACTGCAGTTCGGCACAAACATCACACTGCCTGATACGAATATCAGGCATTGTGGAGCCGCAATGTGGAATTTCAGGCGGCACATCACCGCAGTCATCGATGCAAGAGGTTGCGGCAAAGAGGTTAGCCAGTAAATCTATTTATTTATTTATTTGACATTGCACATGAACAAATAACAGAGTATACTTAGTCGTAACTTATAGCGATACATATACCCTGAAAGTGTGTAGCAATCGTATGTTATACAAAGCTAAAAAATCCTAACATACTTAAAAAACTATAACAAATTAAAATTATTTTTCCATTCAAATCTTAAGATATACTTTTTCTATTACTAACTGTATTATCTACATATCATAATATGTACAATAACAGTGTTTTAACACCAACTGTACTCTCCCTAATGATAATACAAGTTATTTACATTTTATCTTCTGTCATAAATTCTTTAACAATATATACTTTATTACTTTTCACAGCATAGTTAAACATGGAAAGTCGAACAATATATTTCACAACGAAATACGTACTTTAAATCTAAAAAATTCAAACTAACTTAATAATAAAATAAACAAAATAATAATATAAATGATATTTACAATTTAAAAAAGGTATGGGCCGTGGGGTAAGGAACCCAGAACGCTGGCTGCGTTTCCTCGCTGAATGGCTATACTGAGCCTTTGAGCGAGGAAGGAGCCAGCTCTTCTGTCCTTGCTGGTGGCCGCAAGTTTTGTGGCTAGTGTCCCGAAGAACTTTTTAGCATGCGAACCCCACGGACCAAATGTCTCAACGCCAAACGGCACAAATATGTAGTCAGATAAAATTGACTCATATTTGCGCTGCTTGGCGTTTTCACCGGCCCTTGACGCTGACCCGGTAACATGGGAGGGAGCCAAAGTGTCCACACATGTAGCGTCCCACACTAAGGCCCGCCCCCTCTCCCAAGGGATCAGCGACATACCATCAGGTCTCCTGCCATCATCACGCACCACGCCTCGAGGCTCTAAAGAGGCGGGAATGTTGATGCTGGCAAGAGCTCTCCTGATGATATCGTTTAGGGCTGCGTGACGAGACAGCCGCCCCGCACTTATTTGGCAAGTAAGCCCGTGGAGTCCGAGTTTGTCCACCACCTTCTCATCATACAAAGCGCTACTTCTAGGCTTGCCGTACCAAACCCACATAAGAAATTTAGACCTGGCCTCCCCATGAGCGCCCTTCAAATTCTTATTCCAACCCCTGTGTCTATTTGGCAGACGCGCACTCTTATTGTCACATTTCATACCATAGGATGCTGTTGCCGCTTCAGATAATATTGATACCACGTGACCATACAATTTATCTATGATATGGAATGATCTTCCTGCGGCGGTGTTCCCAAAGGGATATGACATCGGGGCCTTCAAGAAGAGAGCGTATTCCCATCTAAAAGGCAAGCAACGCATCGGTGACACCTCTGGTGTTGCAGTTGTCCATGGGCGGAGGTGATCACTCTCCATCAGGTGACCTTCTAGCTCGTTTGCTCCCTATTACATAAAAAAAAAAAAAAACTATAACACATTTATGACTATTGTTATGGCAGTTTTCATTACAACAATTTCGGAATTCATATGGAAAATCAACGTGTTTAGGCTGGTTATTACAAATATTGCGATAACAATAACTGATAACTGATCCTTGGTTCTTTTACTCCATTTAACTTTATTTAAAGAACAATGTTTCAGGGTCACTTTTCCTACTACTTAACACATTTAAATTACAATTTAAGGTTAAACATGCTTTCATTTAAAAAGGAGTTATTGATAACTGAAACTTGTACATTAAAAAAAGGACATATTGATAACTGAAACTTGTACAAGTATTAAAAAAAGTCCATTCAATGTAACTTTCTGACAAGTGTTGGATGTTTGTAAAATTAGTATATCTATCAGTAACCTTAACGAAAAAAAATTGAAACCTAAACAAAATTTTTAAAATATTTTTCAACAAAATAGAATTTGATAATTCTATGAAAATCCATTTATGAACACTTTCTGTCGTGTTTTCCTCCAACTGCAATAATTAAGTATTTCTGACTAATTTGATTAATCAGAAGCTGGTAAGTCAACTATTACTTAGTCAAAAAGTAGAATGATTTATATTCATTTAGTGAATACTTTTTTTTTTATATTGCCCGTCAAGATGACCTCACTCCACCTGATAGAAAACGGTCGTGAGGTCCAGATTTGAGGTTGACAAGCCCAGTCATTCAAACGAATCACTGGGCTGGCTATCCTCACCTTGAAGGCCTGCAGAAATGCCTTTTCACGCCCCGCTTGAAGAACCCGGGACTATAAGAGGAAGGAAACACATGTGCTGAAAGAGCGTTCCACGTCTGGATGGTACGACAAAAAAACGACCTTTTAGTTCGGGCCAACAAATGTTGAATTGTGTGTCACACACAGTGGATGACGCCGTAGTCCAGCACGCGTGCTACGGCAGTGGAAAGGTGAGGGTTGAAAAAGCTGGAATAACCCATTCACCCAGAGCATTCCCCATTGTAGAAGCGATAGAGAACACTTAGCCTGGCAATGTCTCCACGCAATTGAAGAGGCTCAAGGGTCAAAGTTGCCTCTGGGTTTCCAATAATACGGATAGCACGCCGCTGCAACCTGTCAAGAGCTTCGAGTAGGTACTTGGCAGAACCGTCCCAGAGATGAGAGCAGTATTCCACACACGAGCGAACTTGTGTCTTACATAAAAGACAGAGCTGCCCTGGCGTGATGAATCGTCTCACTCTGTTCAGGATTCCGAGTTTACGGGATGCAGTTCTAATGACGCTCTCAATGTGGTCCCGCTGGTTTAGGTTGCTACGAACATCCATGCCAAGGATGTTTAGGCTATCCTTAATCGGTAGCGAGGTGCTCTGAAGAGTGGGATGGGAAAGGAATGGCGACGCCTTTGCTGTGAATGCACACACCCGCGTTTTCTTAGCATTGAACTCGACAAGATTGCATGCACCCCATTCTGAAATGCGGTCCAACACTCCGTCAAGCTCAACAACAAGACTTCGCCTCTTCTCCTCGATGTCAGTCTGCTTTGCCCCAGGGCGCTCAAAATAACGCGCGTAAACCGTGCTATCATCCGCATAGCAATGAATATTACCAATAGATAACATGTCATTGATATGCAGAAGAAACAACGTCGGCGACAAGACGGAGCCCTGCGGCACTCCGGCATTAATCTGGAGAAACCGTGATTTTCGACCATCGCAAAGGCCACGAATTCTACGTCCCTCCAGAAATCTGGTGACCCAGTCGCATAGGCGAGGTGGCAGACCATATGCCGGATGCTTGGAAAGAAGCGAACGATGCCATACACGGTCGAAAGCTTTGGCAATGTCTAGGCTGACGACCAAAGATTCCCCATGCTTGTCCATAGCCTCCCCCCAGATATGTTTTACGTACGCCAGAGAGATCACCCGTAGACCGTTTTGGTCGGAAGCCGTACTGACGGTCGTGAATAAGAGAGTGATCCTCTAGGTAGTGGATGAGCTGCGTGTTTATGATCCGCTCAAACACTTTAGCTAAAACTGAGGTTACGGCTATTGGACGGTAATTGCCAGGGTCAGACCGGTCCCCTTTTTTGGGAACTGGTTGAACGTTCGCGTCCTTCCAAGACAGCGGCACAAGACCCGAATTGTAGGAGAGGCGATACAAGCTAGTGAACACTGGAGACAACTCCGCTGCACATTTCTTCAGCACCACAGCTGGAATTCCATCAGGGCCACTGGCTTTCCTGACATCGAGTGACTGCAGTTCGGCACAAACATCACACTGCCTGATACGAATATCAGGCATTGTGGAGCCGCAATGTGGAATTTCAGGCGGCACATCACCGCAGTCATCGATGCAAGAGGTTGCGGCAAAGAGGTTAGCCAGTAAATCTATTTATTTATTTATTTGACATTGCACATGAACAAATAACAGAGTATACTTAGTCGTAACTTATAGCGATACATATACCCTGAAAGTGTGTAGCAATCGTATGTTATACAAAGCTAAAAAATCCTAACATACTTAAAAAACTATAACAAATTAAAATTATTTTTCCATTCAAATCTTAAGATATACTTTTTCTATTACTAACTGTATTATCTACATATCATAATATGTACAATAACAGTGTTTTAACACCAACTGTACTCTCCCTAATGATAATACAAGTTATTTACATTTTATCTTCTGTCATAAATTCTTTAACAATATATACTTTATTACTTTTCACAGCATAGTTAAACATGGAAAGTCGAACAATATATTTCACAAAGCAATACGTACTTTAAATCTAAAAAATTAAAACTAACTTAATAATAAAATAAACAAAATAATAATATAAATGATATTTACAATTTAAAAAAGGTATGGGCCGTGGGGTAAGGAACCCAGAACGCTGGCTGCGTTTCCTCGCTGAATGGCTATACTGAGCCTTTGAGCGAGGAAGGAGCCAGCTCTTCTGTCCTTGCTGGTGGCCGCAAGTTTTGTGGCTAGTGTCCCGAAGAACTTTTTAGCATGCGAACCCCACGGACCAAATGTCTCAACGCCAAACGGCACAAATATGTAGTCAGATAAAATTGACTCATATTTGCGCTGCTTGGCGTTTTCAGCTGCATCGGCAGCTGCACCGGCCCTTGACGCTGACCCGGTAACATGGGAGGGAGCCAAAGTGTCCACACATGTAGCGTCCCACACTAAGGCCCGCCCCCTCTCCCAAGGGATCAGCGACATACCATCAGGTCTCCTGCCATCATCACGCACCACGCCTCGAGGCTCTAAAGAGGCGGGAATGTTGATGCTGGCAAGAGCTCTCCTGATGATATCGTTTAGGGCTGCGTGACGAGACAGCCGCCCCGCACTTATTTGGCAAGTAAGCCCGTGGAGTCCGAGTTTGTCCACCACCTTCTCATCATACAAAGCGCTACTTCTAGGCTTGCCGTACCAAACCCACATAAGAAATTTAGACCTGGCCTCCCCATGAGCGCCCTTCAAATTCTTATTCCAACCCCTGTGTCTATTTGGCAGACGCGCACTCTTATTGTCACATTTCATACCATAGGATGCTGTTGCCGCTTCAGATAATATTGATACCACGTGACCATACAATTTATCTATGATATGGAATGATCTTCCTGCGGCGGTGTTCCCAAAGGGATATGACATCGGGGCCTTCAAGAAGAGAGCGTATTCCCATCTAAAAGGCAAGCAACGCATCGGTGACACCTCTGGTGTTGCAGTTGTCCATGGGCGGAGGTGATCACTCTCCATCAGGTGACCTTCTAGCTCGTTTGCTCCCTATTACATAAAAAAAAAAAAACTATAACACATTTATGACTATTGTTATGGCAGTTTTCATTACAACAATTTCGGAATTCATATGGAAAATCAACGTGTTTAGGCTGGTTATTACAAATATTGCGATAACAATAACTGATAACTGATCCTTGGTTCTTTTACTCCATTTAACTTTATTTAAAGAACAATGTTTCAGGGTCACTTTTCCTACTACTTAACACATTTAAATTACAATTTAAGGTTAAACATGCTTTCATTTAAAAAGGAGTTATTGATAACTGAAACTTGTACATTAAAAAAAGGACATATTGATAACTGAAACTTGTACAAGTATTAAAAAAAGTCCATTCAATGTAACTTTCTGACAAGTGTTGGATGTTTGTAAAATTAGTATATCTATCAGTAACCTTAACGAAAAAAAATTGAAACCTAAACAAAATTTTTAAAATATTTTTCAACAAAATAGAATTTGATAATTCTATGAAAATCCATTTATGAACACTTTCTGTCGTGTTTTCCTCCAACTGCAATAATTAAGTATTTCTGACTAATTTGATTAATCAGAAGCTGGTAAGTCAACTATTACTTAGTCAAAAAGTAGAATGATTTATATTCATTTAGTGAAAACTTTTTTTTTATATTGCCCGTCAAGATGACCTCACTCCACCTGATAGAAAACGGTCGTGAGGTCCAGATTTGAGGTTGACAAGCCCAGTCATTCAAACGAATCACTGGGCTGGCTATCCTCACCTTGAAGGCCTGCAGAAATGCCTTTTCACGCCCCGCTTGAAGAACCCGGGACTATAAGAGGAAGGAAACACATGTGCTGAAAGAGCGTTCCACGTCTGGATGGTACGACAAAAAAACGACCTTTTAGTTCGGGCCAACAAATGTTGAATTGTGTGTCACACACAGTGGATGACGCCGTAGTCCAGCACGCGTGCTACGGCAGTGGAAAGGTGAGGGTTGAAAAAGCTGGAATAACCCATTCACCCAGAGCATTCCCCATTGTAGAAGCGATAGAGAACACTTAGCCTGGCAATGTCTCCACGCAATTGAAGAGGCTCAAGGGTCAAAGTTGCCTCTGGGTTTCCAATAATACGGATAGCACGCCGCTGCAACCTGTCAAGAGCTTCGAGTAGGTACTTGGCGGAACCGTCCCAGAGATGAGAGCAGTATTCCACACACGAGCGAACTTGTGTCTTACATAAAAGACAGAGCTGCCCTGGCGTGATGAATCGTCTCACTCTGTTCAGGATTCCGAGTTTACGGGATGCAGTTCTAATGACGCTCTCAATGTGGTCCCGCTGGTTTAGGTTGCTACGAACATCCATGCCAAGGATGTTTAGGCTATCCTTAATCGGTAGCGAGGTGCTCTGAAGAGTGGGATGGGAAAGGAATGGCGACGCCTTTGCTGTGAATGCACACACCCGCGTTTTCTTAGCATTGAACTCGACAAGATTGCATGCACCCCATTCTGAAATGCGGTCCAACACTCCGTCAAGCTCAACAACAAGACTTCGCCTCTTCTCCTCGATGTCAGTCTGCTTTGCCCCAGGGCGCTCAAAATAACGCGCGTAAACCGTGCTATCATCCGCATAGCAATGAATATTACCAATAGATAACATGTCATTGATATGCAGAAGAAACAACGTCGGCGACAAGACGGAGCCCTGCGGCACTCCGGCATTAATCTGGAGAAACCGTGATTTTCGACCATCGCAAAGGCCACGAATTCTACGTCCCTCCAGAAATCTGGTGACCCAGTCGCATAGGCGAGGTGGCAGACCATATGCCGGATGCTTGGAAAGAAGCGAACGATGCCATACACGGTCGAAAGCTTTGGCAATGTCTAGGCTGACGACCAAAGATTCCCCATGCTTGTCCATAGCCTCCCCCCAGATATGTTTTACGTACGCCAGAGAGATCACCCGTAGACCGTTTTGGTCGGAAGCCGTACTGACGGTCGTGAATAAGAGAGTGATCCTCTAGGTAGTGGATGAGCTGCGTGTTTATGATCCGCTCAAACACTTTAGCTAAAACTGAGGTTACGGCTATTGGACGGTAAATGCCAGGGTCAGACCGGTCCCCTTTTTTGGGAACTGGTTGAACGTTCGCGTCCTTCCAAGACAGCGGCACAAGACCCGAATTGTAGGAGAGGCGATACAAGCTAGTGAACACTGGAGACAACTCCGCTGCACATTTCTTCAGCACCACAGCTGGAATTCCATCAGGGCCACTGGCTTTCCTGACATCGAGTGACTGCAGTTCGGCACAAACATCACACTGCCTGATACGAATATCAGGCATTGTGGAGCCGCAATGTGGAATTTCAGGCGGCACATCACCGCAGTCATCGATGCAAGAGGTTGCGGCAAAGAGGTTAGCCAGTAAATCTATTTATTTATTTATTTGACATTGCACATGAACAAATAACAGAGTATACTTAGTCGTAACTTATAGCGATACATATACCCTGAAAGTGTGTAGCAATCGTATGTTATACAAAGCTAAAAAATCCTAACATACTTAAAAAACTATAACAAATTAAAATTATTTTTCCATTCAAATCTTAAGATATACTTTTTCTATTACTAACTGTATTATCTACATATCATAATATGTACAATAACAGTGTTTTAACACCAACTGTACTCTCCCTAATGATAATACAAGTTATTTACATTTTATCTTCTGTCATAAATTCTTTAACAATATATACTTTATTACTTTTCACAGCATAGTTAAACATGGAAAGTCGAACAATATATTTCACAACGAAATACGTACTTTAAATCTAAAAAATTCAAACTAACTTAATAATAAAATAAACAAAATAATAATATAAATGATATTTACAATTTAAAAAAGGTATGGGCCGTGGGGTAAGGAACCCAGAACGCTGGCTGCGTTTCCTCGCTGAATGGCTATACTGAGCCTTTGAGCGAGGAAGGAGCCAGCTCTTCTGTCCTTGCTGGTGGCCGCAAGTTTTGTGGCTAGTGTCCCGAAGAACTTTTTAGCATGCGAACCCCACGGACCAAATGTCTCAACGCCAAACGGCACAAATATGTAGTCAGATAAAATTGACTCATATTTGCGCTGCTTGGCGTTTTCAGCTGCATCGGCAGCTGCACCGGCCCTTGACGCTGACCCGGTAACATGGGAGGGAGCCAAAGTGTCCACACATGTAGCGTCCCACACTAAGGCCCGCCCCCTCTCCCAAGGGATCAGCGACATACCATCAGGTCTCCTGCCATCATCACGCACCACGCCTCGAGGCTCTAAAGAGGCGGGAATGTTGATGCTGGCAAGAGCTCTCCTGATGATATCGTTTAGGGCTGCGTGACGAGACAGCCGCCCCGCACTTATTTGGCAAGTAAGCCCGTGGAGTCCGAGTTTGTCCACCACCTTCTCATCATACAAAGCGCTACTTCTAGGCTTGCCGTACCAAACCCACATAAGAAATTTAGACCTGGCCTCCCCATGAGCGCCCTTCAAATTCTTATTCCAACCCCTGTGTCTATTTGGCAGACGCGCACTCTTATTGTCACATTTCATACCATAGGATGCTGTTGCCGCTTCAGATAATATTGATACCACGTGACCATACAATTTATCTATGATATGGAATGATCTTCCTGCGGCGGTGTTCCCAAAGGGATATGACATCGGGGCCTTCAAGAAGAGAGCGTATTCCCATCTAAAAGGCAAGCAACGCATCGGTGACACCTCTGGTGTTGCAGTTGTCCATGGGCGGAGGTGATCACTCTCCATCAGGTGACCTTCTAGCTCGTTTGCTCCCTATTACATAAAAAAAAAAAAAAACTATAACACATTTATGACTATTGTTATGGCAGTTTTCATTACAACAATTTCGGAATTCATATGGAAAATCAACGTGTTTAGGCTGGTTATTACAAATATTGCGATAACAATAACTGATAACTGATCCTTGGTTCTTTTACTCCATTTAACTTTATTTAAAGAACAATGTTTCACTTTTCCTACTACTTAACACATTTAAATTACAATTTAAGGTTAAACATGCTTTCATTTAAAAAGGAGTTATTGATAACTGAAACTTGTACATTAAAAAAAGGACATATTGATAACTGAAACTTGTACAAGTATTAAAAAAAGTCCATTCAATGTAACTTTCTGACAAGTGTTGGATGTTTGTAAAATTAGTATATCTATCAGTAACCTTAACGAAAAAAAATTGAAACCTAAACAAAATTTTTAAAATATTTTTCAACAAAATAGAATTTGATAATTCTATGAAAATCCATTTATGAACACTTTCTGTCGTGTTTTCCTCCAACTGCAATAATTAAGTATTTCTGACTAATTTGATTAATCAGAAGCTGGTAAGTCAACTATTACTTAGTCAAAAAGTAGAATGATTTATATTCATTTAGTGAAAACTTTTTTTTTATATTGCCCGTCAAGATGACCTCACTCCACCTGATAGAAAACGGTCGTGAGGTCCAGATTTGAGGTTGACAAGCCCAGTCATTCAAACGAATCACTGGGCTGGCTATCCTCACCTTGAAGGCCTGCAGAAATGCCTTTTCACGCCCCGCTTGAAGAACCCGGGACTATAAGAGGAAGGAAACACATGTGCTGAAAGAGCGTTCCACGTCTGGATGGTACGACAAAAAAACGACCTTTTAGTTCGGGCCAACAAATGTTGAATTGTGTGTCACACACAGTGGATGACGCCGTAGTCCAGCACGCGTGCTACGGCAGTGGAAAGGTGAGGGTTGAAAAAGCTGGAATAACCCATTCACCCAGAGCATTCCCCATTGTAGAAGCGATAGAGAACACTTAGCCTGGCAATGTCTCCACGCAATTGAAGAGGCTCAAGGGTCAAAGTTGCCTCTGGGTTTCCAATAATACGGATAGCACGCCGCTGCAACCTGTCAAGAGCTTCGAGTAGGTACTTGGCGGAACCGTCCCAGAGATGAGAGCAGTATTCCACACACGAGCGAACTTGTGTCTTACATAAAAGACAGAGCTGCCCTGGCGTGATGAATCGTCTCACTCTGTTCAGGATTCCGAGTTTACGGGATGCAGTTCTAATGACGCTCTCAATGTGGTCCCGCTGGTTTAGGTTGCTACGAACATCCATGCCAAGGATGTTTAGGCTATCCTTAATCGGTAGCGAGGTGCTCTGAAGAGTGGGATGGGAAAGGAATGGCGACGCCTTTGCTGTGAATGCACACACCCGCGTTTTCTTAGCATTGAACTCGACAAGATTGCATGCACCCCATTCTGAAATGCGGTCCAACACTCCGTCAAGCTCAACAACAAGACTTCGCCTCTTCTCCTCGATGTCAGTCTGCTTTGCCCAAGGGCGCTCAAAATAACGCGCGTAAACCGTGCTATCATCCGCATAGCAATGAATATTACCAATAGATAACATGTCATTGATATGCAGAAGAAACAACGTCGGCGACAAGACGGAGCCCTGCGGCACTCCGGCATTAATCTGGAGAAACCGTGATTTTCGACCATCGCAAAGGCCACGAATTCTACGTCCCTCCAAAAATCTGGTGACCCAGTCGCATAGGCGAGGTGGCAGACCATATGCCGGATGCTTGGAAAGAAGCGAACGATGCCATACACGGTCGAAAGCTTTGGCAATGTCTAGGCTGACGACCAAAGATTCCCCATGCTTGTCCATAGCCTCCCCCCAGATATGTTTTACGTACGCCAGAGAGATCACCCGTAGACCGTTTTGGTCGGAAGCCGTACTGACGGTCGTGAATAAGAGAGTGATCCTCTAGGTAGTGGATGAGCTGCGTGTTTATGATCCGCTCAAACACTTTAGCTAAAACTGAGGTTACGGCTATTGGACGGTAATTGCCAGGGTCAGACCGGTCCCCTTTTTTGGGAACTGGTTGAACGTTCACGTCCTTCCAAGACAGCGGCACAAGACCCGAATTGTAGGAGAGGCGATACAAGCTAGTGAACACTGGAGACAACTCCGCTGCACATTTCTTCAGCACCACAGCTGGAATTCCATCAGGGCCACTGGCTTTCCTGACATCGAGTGACTGCAGTTCGGCACAAACATCACACTGCCTGATACGAATATCAGGCATTGTGGAGCCGCAATGTGGAATTTCAGGCGGCACATCACCGCAGTCATCGATGCAAGAGGTTGCGGCAAAGAGGTTAGCCAGTAAATCTATTTATTTATTTATTTGACATTGCACATGAACAAATAACAGAGTATACTTAGTCGTAACTTATAGCGATACATATACCCTGAAAGTGTGTAGCAATCGTATGTTATACAAAGCTAAAAAATCCTAACATACTTAAAAAACTATAACAAATTAAAATTATTTTTCCATTCAAATCTTAAGATATACTTTTTCTATTACTAACTGTATTATCTACATATCACAATATGTACAATAACAGTGTTTTAACACCAACTGTACTCTCCCTAATGATAATACAAGTTATTTACATATTATCTTCTGTCATAAATTCTTTAACAATATATACTTTATTACTTTTCACAGCATAGTTAAACATGGAAAGTCGAACAATATATTTCACAACGAAATACGTACTTTAAATCTAAAAAATTCAAACTAACTTAATAATAAAATAAACAAAATAATAATATAAATGATATTTACAATTTAAAAAAGGTATGGGCCGTGGGGTAAGGAACCCAGAACGCTGGCTGCGTTTCCTCGCTGAATGGCTATACTGAGCCTTTGAGCGAGGAAGGAGCCAGCTCTTCTGTCCTTGCTGGTGGCCGCAAGTTTTGTGGCTAGTGTCCCGAAGAACTTTTTAGCATGCGAACCCCACGGACCAAATGTCTCAACGCCAAACGGCACAAATATGTAGTCAGATAAAATTGACTCATATTTGCGCTGCTTGGCGTTTTCAGCTGCATCGGCAGCTGCACCGGCCCTTGACGCTGACCCGGTAACATGGGAGGGAGCCAAAGTGTCCACACATGTAGCGTCCCACACTAAGGCCCGCCCCCTCATCCAAGGGATCAGCGACATACCATCAGGTCTCCTGCCATCATCACGCACCACGCCTCGAGGCTCTAAAGAGGCGGGAATGTTGATGCTGGCAAGAGCTCTCCTGATGATATCGTTTAGGGCTGCGTGACGAGACAGCCGCCCCGCACTTATTTGGCAAGTAAGCCCGTGGAGTCCGAGTTTGTCCACCACCTTCTCATCATACAAAGCGCTACTTCTAGGCTTGCCGTACCAAACCCACATAAGAAATTTAGACCTGGCCTCCCCATGAGCGCCCTTCAAATTCTTATTCCAACCCCTGTGTCTATTTGGCAGACGCGCACTCTTATTGTCACATTTCATACCATAGGATGCTGTTGCCGCTTCAGATAATATTGATACCACGTGACCATACAATTTATCTATGATATGGAATGATCTTCCTGCGGCGGTGTTCCCAAAGGGATATGACATCGGGGCCTTCAAGAAGAGAGCGTATTCCCATCTAGAAGGCAAGCAACGCATCGGTGACACCTCTGGTGTTGCAGTTGTCCATGGGCGGAGGTGATCACTCTCCATCAGGTGACCTTCTAGCTCGTTTGCTCCCTATTACATAAAAAAAAAAAAAAAACTATAACACATTTATGACTATTGTTATGGCAGTTTTCATTACAACAATTTCGGAATTCATATGGAAAATCAACGTGTTTAGGCTGGTTATTACAAATATTGCGATAACAATAACTGATAACTGATCCTTGGTTCTTTTACTCCATTTAACTTTATTTAAAGAACAATGTTTCAGGGTCACTTTTCCTACTACTTAACACATTTAAATTACAATTTAAGGTTAAACATGCTTTCATTTAAAAAGGAGTTATTGATAACTGAAACTTGTACATTAAAAAAAGGACATATTGATAACTGAAACTTGTACAAGTATTAAAAAAAGTCCATTCAATGTAACTTTCTGACAAGTGTTGGATGTTTGTAAAATTAGTATATCTATCAGTAACCTTAACGAAAAAAAATTGAAACCTAAACAAAATTTTTAAAATATTTTTCAACAAAATAGAATTTGATAATTCTATGAAAATCCATTTATGAACACTTTCTGTCGTGTTTTCCTCCAACTGCAATAATTAAGTATTTCTGACTAATTTGATTAATCAGAAGCTGGTAAGTCAACTATTACTTAGTCAAAAAGTAGAATGATTTATATTCATTTAGTGAAAACTTTTTTTTTATATTGCCCGTCAAGATGACCTCACTCCACCTGATAGAAAACGGTCGTGAGGTCCAGATTTGAGGTTGACAAGCCCAGTCATTCAAACGAATCACTGGGCTGGCTATCCTCACCTTGAAGGCCTGCAGAAATGCCTTTTCACGCCCCGCTTGAAGAACCCGGGACTATAAGAGGAAGGAAACACATGTGCTGAAAGAGCGTTCCACGTCTGGATGGTACGACAAAAAAACGACCTTTTAGTTCGGGCCAACAAATGTTGAATTGTGTGTCACACACAGTGGATGACGCCGTAGTCCAGCACGCGTGCTACGGCAGTGGAAAGGTGAGGGTTGAAAAAGCTGGAATAACCCATTCACCCAGAGCATTCCCCATTGTAGAAGCGATAGAGAACACTTAGCCTGGCAATGTCTCCACGCAATTGAAGAGGCTCAAGGGTCAAAGTTGCCTCTGGGTTTCCAATAATACGGATAGCACGCCGCTGCAACCTGTCAAGAGCTTCGAGTAGGTACTTGGCGGAACCGTCCCAGAGATGAGAGCAGTATTCCACACACGAGCGAACTTGTGTCTTACATAAAAGACAGAGCTGCCCTGGCGTGATGAATCGTCTCACTCTGTTCAGGATTCCGAGTTTACGGGATGCAGTTCTAATGACGCTCTCAATGTGGTCCCGCTGGTTTAGGTTGCTACGAACATCCATGCCAAGGATGTTTAGGCTATCCTTAATCGGTAGCGAGGTGCTCTGAAGAGTGGGATGGGAAAGGAATGGCGACGCCTTTGCTGTGAATGCACACACCCGCGTTTTCTTAGCATTGAACTCGACAAGATTGCATGCACCCCATTCTGAAATGCGGTCCAACACTCCGTCAAGCTCAACAACAAGACTTCGCCTCTTCTCCTCGATGTCAGTCTGCTTTGCCCCAGGGCGCTCAAAATAACGCGCGTAAACCGTGCTATCATCCGCATAGCAATGAATATTACCAATAGATAACATGTCATTGATATGCAGAAGAAACAACGTCGGCGACAAGACGGAGCCCTGCGGCACTCCGGCATTAATCTGGAGAAACCGTGATTTTCGACCATCGCAAAGGCCACGAATTCTACGTCCCTCCAGAAATCTGGTGACCCAGTCGCATAGGCGAGGTGGCAGACCATATGCCGGATGCTTGGAAAGAAGCGAACGATGCCATACACGGTCGAAAGCTTTGGCAATGTCTAGGCTGACGACCAAAGATTCCCCATGCTTGTCCATAGCGTCCCCCCAGATATGTTTTACGTACGCCAGAGAGATCACCCGTAGACCGTTTTGGTCGGAAGCCGTACTGACGGTCGTGAATAAGAGAGTGATCCTCTAGGTAGTGGATGAGCTGCGTGTTTATGATCCGCTCAAACACTTTAGCTAAAACTGAGGTTACGGCTATTGGACGGTAATTGCCAGGGTCAGACCGGTCCCCTTTTTTGGGAACTGGTTGAACGTTCGCGTCCTTCCAAGACAGCGGCACAAGACCCGAATTGTAGGAGAGGCGATACAAGCTAGTGAACACTGGAGACAACTCCGCTGCACATTTCTTCAGCACCACAGCTGGAATTCCATCAGGGCCACTGGCTTTCCTGACATCGAGTGACTGCAGTTCGACACAAACATCACACTGCCTGATACGAATATCAGGCATTGTGGAGCCGCAATGTGGAATTTCAGGCGGCACATCACCGCAGTCATCGATGCAAGAGGTTGCGGCAAAGAGGTTAGCCAGTAAATCTATTTATTTATTTATTTGACATTGCACATGAACAAATAACAGAGTATACTTAGTCGTAACTTATAGCGATACATATACCCTGAAAGTGTGTAGCAATCGTATGTTATACAAAGCTAAAAAATCCTAACATACTTAAAAAACTATAACAAATTAAAATTATTTTTCCATTCAAATCTTAAGATATACTTTTTCTATTACTAACTGTATTATCTACATATCATAATATGTACAATAACAGTGTTTTAACACCAACTGTACTCTCCCTAATGATAATACAAGTTATTTACATTTTATCTTCTGTCATAAATTCTTTAACAATATATACTTTATTACTTTTCACAGCATAGTTAAACATGGAAAGTCGAACAATATATTTCACAACGAAATACGTACTTTAAATCTAAAAAATTCAAACTAACTTAATAATAAAATAAACAAAATAATAATATAAATGATATTTACAATTTAAAAAAGGTATGGGCCGTGGGGTAAGGAACCCAGAACGCTGGCTGCGTTTCCTCGCTGAATGGCTATACTGAGCCTTTGAGCGAGGAAGGAGCCAGCTCTTCTGTCCTTGCTGGTGGCCGCAAGTTTTGTGGCTAGTGTCCCGAAGAACTTTTTAGCATGCGAACCCCACGGACCAAATGTCTCAACGCCAAACGGCACAAATATGTAGTCAGATAAAATTGACTCATATTTGCGCTGCTTGGCGTTTTCAGCTGCATCGGCAGCTGCACCGGCCCTTGACGCTGACCCGGTAACATGGGAGGGAGCCAAAGTGTCCACACATGTAGCGTCCCACACTAAGGCCCGCCCCCTCTCCCAAGGGATCAGCGACATACCATCAGGTCTCCTGCCATCATCACGCACCACGCCTCGAGGCTCTAAAGAGGCGGGAATGTTGATGCTGGCAAGAGCTCTCCTGATGATATCGTTTAGGGCTGCGTGACGAGACAGCCGCCCCGCACTTATTTGGCAAGTAAGCCCGTGGAGTCCGAGTTTGTCCACCACCTTCTCATCATACAAAGCGCTACTTCTAGGCTTGCCGTACCAAACCCACATAAGAAATTTAGACCTGGCCTCCCCATGAGCGCCCTTCAAATTCTTATTCCAACCCCTGTGTCTATTTGGCAGACGCGCACTCTTATTGTCACATTTCATACCATAGGATGCTGTTGCCGCTTCAGATAATATTGATACCACGTGACCATACAATTTATCTATGATATGGAATGATCTTCCTGCGGCGGTGTTCCCAAAGGGATATGACATCGGGGCCTTCAAGAAGAGAGCGTATTCCCATCTAAAAGGCAAGCAACGCATCGGTGACACCTCTGGTGTTGCAGTTGTCCATGGGCGGAGGTGATCACTCTCCATCAGGTGACCTTCTAGCTCGTTTGCTCCCTATTACATAAAAAAAAAAAAAAAACTATAACACATTTATGACTATTGTTATGGCAGTTTTCATTACAACAATTTCGGAATTCATATGGAAAATCAACGTGTTTAGGCTGGTTATTACAAATATTGCGATAACAATAACTGATAACTGATCCTTGGTTCTTTTACTCCATTTAACTTTATTTAAAGAACAATGTTTCAGGGTCACTTTTCCTACTACTTAACACATTTAAATTACAATTTAAGGTTGAACATGCTTTCATTTAAAAAGGAGTTATTGATAACTGAAACTTGTACATTAAAAAAAGGACATATTGATAACTGAAACTTGTACAAGTATTAAAAAAAGTCCATTCAATGTAACTTTCTGACAAGTGTTGGATGTTTGTAAAATTAGTATATCTATCAGTAACCTTAACGAAAAAAAATTGAAACCTAAACAAAATTTTTAAAATATTTTTCAACAAAATAGAATTTGATAATTCTATGAAAATCCATTTATGAACACTTTCTGTCGTGTTTTCCTCCAACTGCAATAATTAAGTATTTCTGACTAATTTGATTAATCAGAAGCTGGTAAGTCAACTATTACTTAGTCAAAAAGTAGAATGATTTATATTCATTTAGTGAAAACTTTTTTTTTATATTGCCCGTCAAGATGACCTCACTCCACCTGATAGAAAACGGTCGTGAGGTCCAGATTTGAGGTTGACAAGCCCAGTCATTCAAACGAATCACTGGGCTGGCTATCCTCACCTTGAAGGCCTGCAGAAATGCCTTTTCACGCCCCGCTTGAAGAACCCGGGACTATAAGAGGAAGGAAACACATGTGCTGAAAGAGCGTTCCACGTCTGGATGGTACGACAAAAAAACGACCTTTTAGTTCGGGCCAACAAATGTTGAATTGTGTGTCACACACAGTGGATGACGCCGTAGTCCAGCACGCGTGCTACGGCAGTGGAAAGGTGAGGGTTGAAAAAGCTGGAATAACCCATTCACCCAGAGCATTCGCCATTGTAGAAGCGATAGAGAACACTTAGCCTGGCAATGTCTCCACGCAATTGAAGAGGCTCAAGGGTCAAAGTTGCCTCTGGGTTTCCAATAATACGGATAGCACGCCGCTGCAACCTGTCAAGAGCTTCGAGTAGGTACTTGGCGGAACCGTCCCAGAGATGAGAGCAGTATTCCACACACGAGCGAACTTGTGTCTTACATAAAAGACAGAGCTGCCCTGGCGTGATGAATCGTCTCACTCTGTTCAGGATTCCGAGTTTACGGGATGCAGTTCTAATGACGCTCTCAATGTGGTCCCGCTGGTTTAGGTTGCTACGAACATCCATGCCAAGGATGTTTAGGCTATCCTTAATCGGTAGCGAGGTGCTCTGAAGAGTGGGATGGGAAAGGAATGGCGACGCCTTTGCTGTGAATGCACACACCCGCGTTTTCTTAGCATTGAACTCGACAAGATTGCATGCACCCCATTCTGAAATGCGGTCCAACACTCCGTCAAGCTCAACAACAAGACTTCGCCTCTTCTCCTCGATGTCAGTCTGCTTTGCCCCAGGGCGCTCAAAATAACGCGCGTAAACCGTGCTATCATCCGCATAGCAATGAATATTACCAATAAATAACATGTCATTGATATGCAGAAGAAACAACGTCGGCGACAAGACGGAGCCCTGCGGCACTCGGGCATTAATCTGGAGAAACCGTGATTTTCGACCATCGCAAAGGCCACGAATTCTACGTCCCTCCAGAAATCTGGTGACCCAGTCGCATAGGCGAGGTGGCAGACCATATGCCGGATGCTTGGAAAGAAGCGAACGATGCCATACACGGTCGAAAGCTTTGGCAATGTCTAGGCTGACGACCAAAGATTCCCCATGCTTGTCCATAGCCTCCCCCCAGATATGTTTTACGTACGCCAGAGAGATCACCCGTAGACCGTTTTGGTCGGAAGCCGTACTGACGGTCGTGAATAAGAGAGTGATCCTCTAGGTAGTGGATGAGCTGCGTGTTTATGATCCGCTCAAACACTTTAGCTAAAACTGAGGTTACGGCTATTGGACGGTAATTGCCAGGGTCAGACCGGTCCCCTTTTTTGGGAACTGGTTGAACGTTCGCGTCCTTCCAAGACAGCGGCACAAGACCCGAATTGTAGGAGAGGCGATACAAGCTAGTGAACACTGGAGACAACTCCGCTGCACATTTCTTCAGCACCACAGCTGGAATTCCATCAGGGCCACTGGCTTTCCTGACATCGAGTGACTGCAGTTCGGCACAAACATCACACTGCCTGATACGAATATCAGGCATTGTGGAGCCGCAATGTGGAATTTCAGGCGGCACATCACCGCAGTCATCGATGCAAGAGGTTGCGGCAAAGAGGTTAGCCAGTAAATCTATTTATTTATTTATTTGACATTGCACATGAACAAATAACAGAGTATACTTAGTCGTAACTTATAGCGATACATATACCCTGAAAGTGTGTAGCAATCGTATGTTATACAAAGCTAAAAAATCCTAACATACTTAAAAAACTATAACAAATTAAAATTATTTTTCCATTCAAATCTTAAGATATACTTTTTCTATTACTAACTGTATTATCTACATATCATAATATGTACAATAACAGTGTTTTAACACCAACTGTACTCTCCCTAATGATAATACAAGTTATTTACATTTTATCTTCTGTCATAAATTCTTTAACAATATATACTTTATTACTTTTCACAGCATAGTTAAACATGGAAAGTCGAACAATATATTTCACAACGAAATACGTATTTTAAATCTAAAAAATTCAAACTAACTTAATAATAAAATAAACAAAATAATAATATAAATGATATTTACAATTTAAAAAAGGTATGGGCCGTGGGGTAAGGAACCCAGAACGCTGGCTGCGTTTCCTCGCTGAATGGCTATACTGAGCCTTTGAGCGAGGAAGGAGCCAGCTCTTCTGTCCTTGCTGGTGGCCGCAAGTTTTGTGGCTAGTGTCCCGAAGAACTTTTTAGCATGCGAACCCCACGGACCAAATGTCTCAACGCCAAACGGCACAAATATGTAGTCAGATAAAATTGACTCATATTTGCGCTGCTTGGCGTTTTCACCGGCCCTTGACGCTGACCCGGTAACATGGGAGGGAGCCAAAGTGTCCACACATGTAGCGTCCCACACTAAGGCTCGCCCCCTCTCCCAAGGGATCAGCGACATACCATCAGGTCTCCTGCCATCATCACGCACCACGCCTCGAGGCTCTAAAGAGGCGGGAATGTTGATGCTGGCAAGAGCTCTCCTGATGATATCGTTTAGGGCTGCGTGACGAGACAGCCGCCCCGCACTTATTTGGCAAGTAAGCCCGTGGAGTCCGAGTTTGTCCACATCCTTGCCGCACGGACACAAGTGGGGCTCACAAATCGGTGCTCCCAGCCGAAGCCCAACACAAATGCGAAAACTTTCTGTCGAGGAAAGTGCCTAAGTTTGTGGATGTAATGCATATAGCCAGTGGCCAGAATCTTTTGTAGAAACAGCAAGGAGCCTAGCGCGGTCTCGTTCACTGATTGAATTTTGTATTAAGTTTTTTAAACAGGTCTGTGCTAGCGGAGAATCCCAAAGTTTTTGATGGTTCATTTCCTTTGGGGTATCAGCACCAGCACAGACAAGTTTCCAGGCCTCCAATGCTTCCAAAAATTCAAGATGAGTGCCGTTACTATTACTTAAAATTTTGTTTGTTAAATCTAGAGTGCTATGGATAGATGACAGGAAAGCAGGGAGGGAAACACTTGTGGTTTTTCTTATTCCGATGCCACCAATTTCAATAGGTAAAGTCGCTTGAGACCATGAAGACTGATTAAGCGGTAAATTTAGGATTTTTTCTAAAGTTGTTTTCAGGGTGGCATCGATTTGGTTTATTATTTCTGAATGTTTCCAGATTGGACAAGCTCTTAACACATAAGTAAATTTTGGGACGAAAAGGCAATATTTTAGAATAGTGAAAGTTACATGGGAGTTATGGGATTCCAATCTAGATGCCGATTCCAAAAACATTTTAATTTTTTCGTCAAGAAGAGGTTTAACACTGATAACTAGAGGAGGGGCACCTAGTAGGCAAAGAGACTCGCTGTTTAAAATTTTGATGTTCGGAGCGTAGCTATTAAATAAGTTAATAATGTATGATTTACGGGAAAGGGAAACATTTTCAGTAATGAATAATTCTCATTTAGAAACATTTAAATCTAAACCAATTTTTTTGAAGTTATCTATAATGATAAGGAGGTCTTGAGAGACAGAGTCTGCTTTGCCACCTAAAGTTCCGTCGTCTAAATACCAGACATTTAATTCAGAATTTAGAGTAGTGATAATGGGATGGATGCCAAGACTAAAAAGAGCAGGACCTAAAGGATCACCCTGTTGGACTCCTACTGCTGACGATTATATATTATATTATATATTCTTTAACTGAGTAATAACATTTTTGGATTAAGTGCGCTTTTAATTTATTTTTAAAGATTTTTTCTGAGGGTTCATTCTTTAGGGAGTTAGGGATTTTATTGTAAACTAAAATTGATCTGTAATATGGGCCTTGCCTATAAATTTCTAATTTGGGTTCGGGTAGTGCTAATTGGTTTTTGCGTCTAATGTTTTTGGTAAACTCAAAGTATGTGGGATGTTTACGTACAAAGATGGCTATTTCTAATATGTACATCGATGTTAGAGTTAAGTAGTAATTTTTCTTTAATAAAATAGGGTCTGCAACTATCCATTTGGTCAATGTTAGCTATCACACGAATACACTTCTTTTGCACGATGAAAAGGTCATGCGCATCTATGCTATCACCCCAAAGAAGGATGCCGTAGCGGAGCCACGAGTACGCATACGCATAATAAGCTGTCAGAGCACACCGTGTATGGGTATTTCTTTTTTAAAAGGTTAAATGCGTATATGAACTGGGACAATTTTGTTTTGATATTAGAGATATGTTTTTTCCAATTTATATGTGAGTCAATGGTTATGCCAAGTAAATTGAATTCGGTAACTTCTTTGATATTCAATTCTTTCTTGTTAGGTCTATTGGTCGCTTTTGATGTGGTCTAAATTGAATTAATTTTGTTTTTTCCATATTAATTTACAAATTGTGTTCGCTAAGCCATTTTTTTATAGAATGAAGAATAGTATTCATTTGAAAGTTATTGTTTCTATTGTTAGGACATTCAAATAATAAAGATACGTCGTCTGCGAATAAGATGCTATTGGTTTTTGTAATTTTAGGAATATCATTAATGTATATAAGGAATAGGATGCACCCTAGCACACTTCCCTGAGGAATGGAACAATTAGTTGTAAGTATTTCAGATTGTATGGATGATAGCTCGCCAGTACTTTCGTTAAAGTGTTCAATCTGTACATATTGTTTTCTGTTCATGAGGTAAGATTTTAACCATCTATAAGCGGGTCCACGTATACCCATTCCTGACAGCTTAGAGAGATGAATATTATGTAGTACACTATCATATCGTCCCAATCTAATCCGATCCAACTACAGCGAGGCGTGAGACAAGGAGACGTTATTTCTCCGAAACTGTTCACGGCTGCGTTGGAGGATATTTTCAAGCTTCTGGACTGGAAAGGACGCGGCATCAACATCAATGGCGAGTACCTAACACACCTGCGATTTGCCGATGATGTAGTTCTTATGGCTGAGACCTTGGAAGACCTGAACATAATGCTCGAAGATCTCGGTAATGCTTCTCAAAGAGTGGGTCTTAAGATGAACATGGACAAAACAAAAATCATGTTAAATGCCCATATTGCACCCGCTCCAGTTAACGTTGGGAACATTACACTCGAAGTTGTTGACCACTATGTTTACCTGGGACAGACAGTCCAGCTAGGTAAGTCCAACTTCGAGAAAGAGATCTCTCGTCGAATCCAGCTCGGATGGGCAGCGTTCGGGAAGCTCCGGCATATATTTGCGTCCAAAATACCTCAGTGTCTCAAGACAAAAGTCTTTGACCAGTGTGTGTTGCCAGTAATGACCTATGGGAGTGAGACGTGGTCCCTTACTATGGGGCTCATAAGAAGGCTCAAGATCACCCAGCGAGCAATGGAGAGAGCGATGCTTGGTATTTCCCTGCTCGATCGAATCAGAAATGATGAGATCCGCAGGAGAATCAAAACAACCGACATCGCTCGAAGGATTGCATCGCTGAAGTGGCAGTGGGCGGGACACATAGCGCGGAGAACCGATGGCCGTTGGGGCGGAAAGGTTCTCGAATGGCGACCGCGTACCGGACGACGTTCCGTGGGCAGGCCCTCTACAAGGTGGACCGACGATCTGGTCAAGGTCGCGGGAAGCCGCTGGATGCGGACAGCGCAGGACCGATCGTTGTGGAGATCCTTGGGGGAGGCCTATGCCCAGCAGTGGGCGTCGTTCGGCTGAAATGATGATGATGATGACACTATCATAAGCTTTTTTCATATCAAGCAGCAGCCCGACTGCATAATTTTTGTCCCTGATGAAGGTTAGTATTTGTTGGATGTAATTATAAAAATCGGCTATCTCTTGCGGCTGATGTGCTAACAATCCATCAGGGAATCTCAGTGGTGGCAGCGAAGGCACGCAGAAGTTAGATTGCACGTGTTTAGCCAATCGCTAGTAGGAGTGGCTACTCGTAGGGTGCGTGATGAGTTCTTGGCCAACACGTGCAGTTCGCTGGGCGTCTGCTCTAATGTAAGCCCTCTTCGTGGCCTTGGTGGCTTTATTAAAGGCTGCTTTCAGGGAGGCCAGGTTTGAATGATCATTGAGTCCCAGGCACTAGACCAAGCACGGTACGCCGCCTGTTTTTGTTCAACAGCTGCGGCACACTCGCGATTGAGCCAGAGACCAGTTTTGCTAAGACTGACGACATCAGTAAAAGGAATGTAGTATTCCATTCCGGTACTGATCTCGTCAGCGATAGCAGATGCACTCTCTGATGCATCCCTTTCTCCAAAGCAGCACTGCCGCCAAGGGACGGAGGCAAAATATTCTCGCAATCCGTCCCAATCTGCCGACGAGTAGTGCCATAACCGCCGCGTCAACTCTACAGGTTGTGCGGGAGCTGCACAAGGCACTGTTGCGCCAACCAGAAAGTGATTGGAGGAGCCCAATGGAGCACCAACCGACACTTTATACCCTGGCTGGGTGACTCGCCAGCAGAAGGTCCAATAAGGAGCGTGTATGACCGACAATATATGGTACCCGGGTGGGCTGGTGTACTAGTTGCGTCAGGTCTAGCGTGAGAGCAAACGCATGGGCAGTTCGGCCTGCATGATCTGTTTTTGATGAGCCTAACCAGGACTCATTGTGGGCATTGAAGTCTCCCAAAAACACCATTTCAGCATTTGGGAACTGCGCCTGAGCGTTGTATGCACGCATAGACCCAGCTCGTGGAGCCCAGGTCAACGTACATCCAGAGGGTGGAGAAGGATGGGTCTTCTAGGCAGCGGAGACTGCTACAGCAGACGTCCGCCCTGACGAACAGACATACACCGGCTTTTGGTTATAAGGGCTCTTCCAGCACATAGCCGGGGTAGTGCAGGTATGACGTATCGGTAGGGCGGCCTATCTGTGTTTCCGTCCAAAAGAGCATCGCAGGCCTCGCCGTCTCAAGGTGTTGATGGACGGCGTTGAGGTTTTCATGGAGTCCGCGGATGTTAGCCAACTCCACCTCAAACAGCGTGTTGGTGGGGGATGGGGATGCCGCTGTTAGCCTTGTTTTTGTGCTTCTAACTGCCATAGAAGTTGGAGGATGGTAGAGGCGTGAAAGGACGACTGTGATCGAGACAATGAAAGACAAAGCGTGGTGCCCTGCATTAGTATTAGCCGTGTGGAATAGTGTAGGCCGGTCCGCTGGACGGAAGGGCCCCCGTACCCCCCTGGATGTGGTCGCCGGGCCCCACCGGAACCGGGCACTACCCGGCACGACGAGCCACCCCGAGCTCATGCGCGACCTGGTGGGGCAGCCTCCAGAGGTGGTTAGCCCCTTTTGGGCCCCTGTATGATGCCGCGGGCGGCCAGCGGCACCACCGTTTCTACGGGTCTCCCTGGCCGGCGGGCCGATACACACTACACACACAATATCGCCGCTAAGGCTCCCACTGGTCCAACAATTGCCACGATCAGTCCCCCTGGCACCGGTTAGTGCAGTGCTGATCTCGGAACGCGACCTGACCGAGATAGGTCAGAATCACTTGGCGGGTTTTACACAATTGCATGGTGGTAACAACAACCGGCCGACATAAGTCTCCACATAAGACCTGGAGAGCAGATGGTCTGCTGCAGAAAACCCTTAGTCGCCTCTTACGACACTCATGGGAAGATATGGGGCTGTGGAAAGTATTCTTTAAAGTGCCGCCAACAGCACGGCATAAAATTACTTACTTACTTCAAAATTTTTGCTCCAATTATATATATTTTTCATTGCAGTTTTATGATACACAAAAACAACAAAGGACTATTGATTTATAACAAATTATAACTCATCATTAATGGACTTTCATGGAATTATCAAATTCCATTTCGTTGGAAATAATTTTTAAATTCTTAATGATTCTTTTGTTCAAGATTAATAGTACCAAGTCAACAACCGTCCTTTAACTGTCAGAAAAAGACATTAAATGGACATTCGCGCAAAAAAAGATAAATAGGTTAAAATAACCGAGCTTGAGTGTGAGTGGCCGAGTGGTTGCAGAGCTCGACCCGAAACCCGGGACCTCCCGGATTCAATTCCCACAATACTTGTATACATATCTTTGCCCTTGACTGTACAAGCCTATGAAAAGAACTTGTGCCGAGTACTGCCGAGAGAGAAACATAACGTACCTACATTTGATTGTCCTGGGGCCTTATTTACAATTCCTCACAGGTAACTTGTCAAGTTCATTACCTACAGAGCGTATCTACTTACCTAGCGAGCAATTTACTAATATAATATTTTCACCTAAACGTAATACCTATGAGATAAATAATTAATCAAAAACGAATGCTATATCCAACGTCCCTGACTCCACGTAGTCTTGTCTACCCTACCCCGAGAATGTAATTTAGAGGGCCGCGTAGGCGCGCAGGGACGAGGTGGCCCGCGCGCTGAGGAGCAGGTGGCTGTAAGCGAGCCGCCGCCGTGCTTAGGCTGCCCACAAGGCGACTCTGTGGTGAGCAAAGCCATCTGCGACCATAAGCACTCGTGGGATCTTCGGACCCCCGCAGCGCCGGAACAGCAGCATTTGGTCTTCGGTATTTTATCTGTAGGTAGGTATTTTAATGTGTAAGTAAACAGAAAAACAAATGACACAAACTTACGTCGCTCCGTTCCCCCTTCTGGATCAAAAACGAATGCTATATCTAACGTCCCTGACTCCACGTAGTCTTGTCTACCCTACCCCGAGAGTGTAATTTAGAGAGCCGCGTAGGCACGCAGGGGCGAGGTGGCCCGCGCTCTGAGTAGCAGGTGGCTGTAAGCGAGCCGCCGCTGTGCTGAGGCTGCCCACAAGGCGACTTTGCGGTGGTGAGCAAAGCCATCTGCGACCACACTCGTGAGACCTTCGGAGCCCCGCAGCGCCGGAACAGCAGCATTTTGTCTTCGGTATTTTATCTGTAGGTGGGTATTTTAATGTGTAAGTAAACAGAAAAACAAATGACACAGACGTACGTCGCTCCGTTCACCCTTCTGGATCATTGTAGAACAAAAACAAAAAACAAAGCATTCAAGTATATCCTTGATTTTTAATGAGAGCAAATTATTTGATGGATTCGCCGAAGTTAAGACTTATTGTTATTCCTGCTAGCGTTATAAAATAATTGAAATAGTCACGAGCGTCGGGTCAAGTACGCCGCGACAAACAATACGCGCTAAGGTCAAGAACAATCCCGATTAATTAACGAGCAAAATACGCAGTTACGTCATCTCGGGACCATTTGTGACACACTTTCTGTTTCAGTGATTAGGGATTTACGCAGAATTCCGTAGAACTCTTATCATTTAAAGATAGTTGGGAGTGAAGGACGCGAATCAAAGTTTAGTTCAATTAAGGTGTTAATTGTTGCTAAGTTTCCAGATTATATTCTTCTTCTTCATCGATACACTCTTGACAGAGCGGTCGAGGTCGTCATGTAGTCGTGGAAGTTGAGGAGGCAGATAGAACACGCCACACGATGCCTCGCCATCTCACTCGGCTTGACGTCATCCTACTGCACTCGCCCACAATGGACTTGATCTGATCTGTCTGGTGCCCTCTAGCTTCTCCTAGGACGACAAGGCGCTTTAAGGACAGGCTATCGCGTCTTGAAAGGTGACCAAAGAATGTTAATACGCGAGACTGTACAATGGAAAACAGACGCTGATTTAAGGCACACTTTGCTTAGTAGTTAGTGCAGGTGATTAGTGCAGATGCTTAGCGTTAGGAGAAAACACGTGTAAATGGACAGCGATTGTTTAGTGCGATTGAATAGAACACGCTTCTAATCACTTCACGACGCAGATTAGGTACTATTAAATCGCACTAATCAATCGTTGTCCACAGGTGTTTTCTCCTAACACTAAGCACATTCACTAATCACCTGCACTGACTACTATGCAAAGTGTAAGCAGGCCTTTATGTGAAGTTCTTGGAGTATGGAGATATTCGTCCGAAACTCTGTCCATGAAACTCCAAGCATTTTCCTCCAGCACCACATCTCCAGAGCATCTATACTTATTTATCTTCTGTCTTTCCACATCTCGTAAAGTCGACGTTTCGGCAGCATAAGAAATATGGGGAAGATAAGTGTGATTAAATTGTAGATAAAAAAAGTTGTATTAAATTGCGATTAAATGATGGATTCCCCTGTACCTATATCAGCCTGATTGTGTGAACGCGGTCTTTGTTGTCAAATATACCTTATGAACCAGTGTGCTTTGATTGAAGGGTGAAATTCGTTTATTCTTCTGCCGAAGTGATTCGTGATTACTCTAGTTTAGAAAAGCTTATCCTAATAAATATTAACCCTTCACTATCCAAATTACTTACTTGGGAGTTATACATATTATTGGTAAGCGCAGAGGGAATCGACCATCTTTGCATAAAAGTTATTAGGTTTTGTCTTTGCCTTATGTAGATTTAAGTAGAGTCAAAATAATTGCTTGTCTACAAATAGCATTACATGCTTATCATGGATAATCCTCTGTACTACGTTAGGGCATAGCACAGTTATGTTCTATTATTATCATCCAGACTATTTTGTAATCATCATGCAGAACGGCTGTTTATTAAGTTGTGTGAACTTACCTAAATGTAATTTAACACTTGTTGGAAAAAATGTTTAAGCAATGGCAGTAAAGATAACAACAACAAACTTCCCTCAAGCACGTTTTTAAAGGCCTCCGGAACATTTCTAACATGTATTATTAGAAATGTTCCGGAGGCCTTTAAAAACGTGCTGCTCAATTGGATTTTAAACAAAAACTTTTACTCAGTGAAAGAATATTTAGTATCAAAGCCATAATTATCATTGAATGTGTCAGGGAGTATTTAATACCTATGCTGATTTTCATTTTGTTCTGTTGCATTTTTCTATTTTAATTGAATTGAAAAACTGTGTTATTCATTCAATTTGTTGCTTGACATTAGTTTGACTGTACTATTTACTTGACTGTGTGTTGTTGCATATATATATATATAATTTGTATTATTAATTTGCATGCCTACTCTGATAACGTATAATAAGGTACTGGCACCGAAGATGGCCCAGCTCCTATGATAGCCCACTTTCAAAAAATAACTATTATTTATGTCCAACCAATTCGAAAATTCCCGGCTGTATGCGCCGGTAGCCATAAACAAAATTGCAACTGACAGGCGGTGTCAACGCGCCGCCATTTTGAGAATGGCGAGCAGTTTGCGGTGTTGTGTCAAAGCAGTACACGTTTTCTAACCTGAAAAGAGTAGTTTTTTTTTAAAGTAAGCTAAAATAAGAGGCTGTACTTAGTTTTAATGTGTAACACTTCATAAATAACTTGTTCCAATTGATTATATAATAATAATTCTACCATTGACTCATCGGTAAGTCTTATTGTTTTATGACTTTTCCTGTATTCTTTGACCGACCGACTTGGTGTAATGGTTAAGAAGTTGGCTACTACACCAGAGGTCGCGGGTTCGATCCCCGCACAGTACACACATTTGTGTGCATGAACATGTCTGTTTGTACTGGTCTGGGTGTCTCCTATGTATAATAAGTATGTATTTACAAAATAAAATGTATATAAGTATGTTTATCCGTTGTCTAGTATCCCATAACACAAGCTTTAATTAGCTTACTTTGGGGCTAGATGGCGCTGTGTGGAATAATGTCCAGGGATATTTATTTATTTATTTATTTATTTATTCTATTACAATTTTATTGAACAGGGTAAAAGTTTCCAATGAACGCCCACTATCAGTGTCCAAAACATGGCCCGGGCCTTCTTAGGACTACTGAAAGAACATGATATATTATTTTGTTCTTAAAATACTTATTTTTAAGTAAAATAAATAGTTTTTTTTTAGTGAATACTCATTTCTATCGCTTAATTTTCTATTATAAATTGCTTATTTTTATATTAAATACTATAATCTGATAATTTATAAAAGTAATGATAATGTATAATTTTTGACATCTTTAGGTCAAAATGGAGCCTCCAAATAAAAAAAGGCGCGGGTATTGGACAGAAACTCAACTCAAAGCAGCTCTTCAAGCAATAAATAGCAAACAGATGTCACAACGGCAAGCAGTTGCAACGTTTTGCATACCAAGGCGTACATTAAGAAACCATATAAAATCAGGATCCACAAAAAAAATACTGGTCGCCCTCCCTGTCTCACTGAATCACAAGAAAAGGATTTATCTAGAAGGGTGATTAGACTTGCTCAGGTCGGCTTGCCATTAACTCCCAAAATAGTTCGTAAACAAGCTTATGAATTTTGTAAATCAAATAATATTCCAAATTCTTTCAATGAAAGTAAAAATATAGCTAGAAAAAAGTGGCTGAAAAATTTTGTGACCCGCAATCCAGAAATATCGCTTCGCAGGGCTCAACTGATGAATCCCGCAAGAGCCCAAAAACTCAATAAGCATATTGTGCACAAGCATTTTGAGGCTGTCAAAACAATTTATGATGATTTGAATATCTCTAGTCATCCGGAGCGTCTTTATAATATGGACGAAAAGGGGTGCAGATTAACAATCCATCATCAACAGAAAGTATTTGCTGCCAAAGGAACTAAACGGGTGCACATTGTTGCCCAAGAACACGCAGAGAATGTAACGATTGCCATGTGCGTGAATGCAACAGGAAATACAGTGCCACCAATGATAATTTTTGAGGGCAAAAGATTGCGACCAGAATTTTGTGATAATTTGCCACCTGGAAGTATAGTAAAAATGGCTCCAAAAGGAAGTATGACGACGGAGCTGTTTGTTGATTTCATTAATCACTTGGGGCAGTTTAAGTCTCAAGGAAAATGTTTATTAATTTTTGACGGGGCCTCTTCACATTTAGATGCCCGAATTGTTGATGCTGCTGATGCTCATGATATTGTGCTCTATTGCTTACCATCTAATAACACTCATGAGCTACAGCCCCTGGACAAGTCTGTAAACAAATCTTACGAACATTTCTGGGATGAAGAAGTTTTAATATATAGCCAGAAAGAAAAATTACTAAAATGCGTTTTAACAAAATTTTTACGAAAGTTTGGTCTAAATGTACATCCACAGAAAATATAATAAGTGGATTTCGCGCAACCGGATTATTTCCTTATGATCCAAATGCAATCCCTGAGGAAGCGTATGCACCCTCAGTGCTTACACTATTGCCCAATCCACGCGATACCGTTTCGAGCCTGAATGATTCAACTTCCGATATAATATCAGCATCACGAAATCCAAGATCTGACAATAATAATATGTCCGATATAGATGTCACTGATTGTGAGTCACCATCTCTTTTAACTCAGGATGTTTTTGATGAATGCACGGACGTCATTGAACAAAGAAACGTACGAACAAATCCGGAATCTTCTAGTCAAGTTACGAAGTTAGTCGATTATAGTTTTTCTTCCGAATCTAATATAGACGACTCGGTAAGTCACCTTCAAAAAGAACCTTTTCTAGACGCAAGTTTCAGTAATGCTGGATATTCATCACCTCTTCCTACTACGTCAGGATTTACTAATGTTTCGCAAAACCGCCCGCGGTTAAATTCCTTCACATCAGATAGTTCCGATGAAGTAGCTATTAATTCTTATTTAAAGGCCTTTCAATATCCTTCTAAATCTATTAATATATATACTTCATCTTCCGATTCAAACGAAGAAAATATAAGCCCAAACTTCACAAAACGTATGTCAGTACCTGAGCAAAAGCAGATTCAACATGAAGACTCAGACGATGATTTACCACTTTCAAAATTAAAGAAAGTTCCTGAATCTTCAGAGTCTAAAACACCGTTTCACAAGCAAATTCCAACACCAAACTTTGGAACAATAAAAAATAAACCAAGAAGGAAGGCACTTAATTATATAGGTCAGAAAATCACGAAAGATTTATTTGATACTACTCTAGGGAAGACGAAGAAGAACACTAAAAAAGAACATCAAAATAAACAAACGAAACCTAACCAACGGTTAACTTCGACGGATATTAGCAAAAATTTAAATCAAAATAGAAAAAATAAATCTGGTAAGAAAACAAAAACAAGACAGCTAACAGAGGGTCAGAAAGTTGAAAAAGTTGGTAAGAATATCTGTAAAACATCTGAAGAACTCGGTTGGTTTTGTCATGGATGTGAGGTCGACAGAAAGGCTAGCATGCGCGAATGTCAAGAGTGTAAAAAGTGGTATCACGAAGAATGTGTCGGATTAACATTAGAAGATTCACAATTCGTGTGCCCTGAGTGTAACTAAAAATCTCACTATGCTGCCAACATAGTGTGATATACTCGTATGTAGCCCAGCCGATTTAAATTATTGAATTTTATAGGATTTCGTTTTATGTTTATAATGCTTATTTTTGTGAAATTAAGTAAAGCATATTTTATTTTGTTTATTAAAGGTAGAAGGGCCTCATAAGATTATCTTAAACCAAAGTGAATTATAGTCGATTATCAATACTCCTAACTAGGCCCACCTATAAGTGCAATCAAAAATGAGTCATAGATTATAGAACTTTTTTATTAATATCTTGTTAACAACAATTATAATAAATCGCTCCATGTGTGATAGTTTGAAATTTAGATAATATTTTTCGTTTTATAGTCATTTTAGTTTTTAGTACATTTAAGATGGCCCACAGCCAAATTTTGAACTGAATTTAAGACTTTGTTGATTAGTTTTAAATGAGAACTGCATTTCGAGATCACTATTATAAGAAAAAAATATTTAAATGTTCGTTAACCGAAGATTTGCATTAATATATTATGGGCCTTTTTCGGTGACCCACCTCCTAAGATGGCCCACCACCCTCGTTTTAAAAATTGTGTTTATTTCTATGAAAATGCTAAAAAATATCGCAGTTTTTTCAATGTTGTATTTTCTTATTAAACAACTTATTTTTCTATTGATGTTTTATTCTATATATATTTAAATTGACGATTACACATATTTCTGAAGTTAAGTGGGCCTTAATGGGTTCCACTACCTTACTGTAGAAACTCAATTTTGTGAACCATCAACAAAAAATTTACACAGTGTTACGCAAATAAATATTTTTAATCTTTATCTTTTGGTATATAACAAGAGACGTTTCACAGCGCCTTGCCTGTTTCCGCCCTGTTTCCCGACCATGAGTTTCCATTGATGACTGCCGCTAGCTTCTGCAGTGCCGTAAGGGATTTCGGTGCAGCGCCTTTAGTGAAAACTGATGGAACTAAAACGGAATTCTAACTTCTGTACTTAACTATTGTAGTGTACGTGAGGTAAACTCGTGGTAGGGGTACTGAAGTATAAGTCTACTTCCGGCGTCCCGGTATAATGCTGCCTGTCCACCGAAGCGGAGCGAGGCAGAGGAGCGGAGTTTTGGCAACTTTCAACCAATGGGATTGCTTGAAGGCACGCCTGCCTTCATCCTTTCGGTTGAAAATAAAAGGTGTGCAATTCTATGCAATTCTTCAGCGTTGCTCTTCAGCCCGCTTGCCCTCACTGCCCGCGGACTTTGTAGGTACTAACACTGAAAATGGCAATGTTTTTGTATACATAACAACGAAAATCGGTTGGAGAACATAATGCAGTATAGCGCATTTAAGGTTTTGCTTACTTACGAGGGTAAAGGCACCGCTTCATCATTCCATTAGGACGATTGGTTTTAGGTTACGAAGGTAACAGATAATAAGCTTGTAAAATTCCTACACTTCAGGTCGCTAAGATTTCGATGGTTGACGCAAGTGGAGGCAGACGTGGTCGTAGGTCATGGGTCACGCTTCTTTTAAAATTTGTGTACCGTCAAAATTCTCAGAGCATGTAGGTACTGTCCGCCGAACATTGGCCAGAGTATGTCTGTATTACACCTTGGCGTCAGAACTCTCGACCCAGAGAGGGGACTGGAAGAGGAAGCTATGTTACAGGACTTACAGTCACTATCCTCTTAAACAAACCAGCGGGTCGGCGGTTAGAGCCAGCGGTTAGAGCCTAATCTCTCATACAAAGGTGTGCAAAGCTCGGGGGTCGCCACGGTGGAAGCTTTTGCCAATTTCTTTGCCGGTGTTCATTCATCTGATACTTCCACGATTAAACGCAATAGCGTACCCCAGTGCTTATGTGCACACTGGCCTGTACACTGCAAACGATTTTGAACAGGTAATCAGGAAACTTAAACCGACTCAGCCAATAGATCCTGACGGTATACCTGAGTCAGTCATAAAAATGTGTAAAGACTTTCTGTGCGTCCCTTTGTGTCACATAATAAATTTTATCGTCACAACGACTATCTATCCACCTGAATGGAAGACATCTTAAGTCATACCCATACCTAAGTCTCGTGATAAGTCTTTGGTGGAGGAGTTTTGTCCCATCGCTATACTTTCGTGCTTTGCTAAACTATTCCAGATGCTTTTGTATAAAAGCATCTACAGTAAGGTTCAACCTTTCCTTAGCGAGAAGCAGCACGGTTTCCGAGCTAAGAAGTCTGTCAATACTAACCTGCTAGTACTGATTGATTATATCTCGTCAAATATAAACAGAGGCGGCCAGTCAGAAGCAAATTAGAGTCTAGTGCGTGTGTGTGGAGCCCACATGAAGTCTGCTATACCTAAACTTTGGCTTGAAAAGGTACAAAAAGCCTTTTTAAGGTAGGTCAAATTTGAGTGAACATGAAAAATATCTAATTCATGACCCAGTTTGTCCGTAGGTACAATAAGAAATAAAGTTCCCCAAACATACAAAGCCAAAGGGTGTTCAAGATTTATTTACTTTTTCTAATCAGTGAGAAGAGCTCTGAAATTAATTTTAAATAACTACTTACAAGAGAGTTTATGTCTACTATCCATTCTTATATCCAACCAAGTTTTTGTTGGGTATGCTCGGAATGTGCTCGTTGGAGGTGAGGTGTCTCATGGATCAGAAGGTTCTGTTGTCCAGAACTTCTTGAGCAGCTATGGCACCTTTTTGTTACCGACAAATATGTTCGCCACCGTGCTAACCGTAGGCACCAACTGTTCGCGCGGCCGCCGACGCGCACCGTAGCGCACGCGCAGTCCCCGGTGTGTCGCATGCACACTGCACTCAACGCTCTCCTGGGGCAGCGACTTGAATGCGATTTATTTGAGGACGTATGAGGAATTCTTTTATCAAAATGTTTACATAACTTTTTGTGAAAATAGGATGTATGTTAATTTTCATTATATTTAATTTTTAATGTTAAGTGTAATTACTGTCCATGTATAGTTTTGATTATGTTACTGGGTATGCCACCAGTTTATTAAAATTAAATAAATAAATAAGAGATAGACCTGGTGCTAAAATAATGTACCTACTAGGCTGTAAGGTGCGAATCTATCAAGGCGCGACTGTTGTAAGTGGAACTTCAACAGGTTAAGTATATAATAATAGCCCAATATAGACACAGATGCGGGTGGATAGACTCGCCTTGGTGTGCTTGCAGTGCCGAAGTCGAGACTATGGAGAACAATGTCTCGGAATCATCATCTCTCCTTAACCCGCTACCACAGATTACCTAATAGTTATTAACGTAACAGATAAATCACATCAATAAAAAAATGTCAATTTTCTTAATCCTAAATGTGTGCTGTCATGGGTCATTGAACCGCAATATTCGCATACGCTCTACGCGGCTGTTGACAATCAACTGCCAAATGGTAATTACAGTTCCCGACAGCAGTAGGTACGTCTACCACGAGTTGCCATTTTAAATTTACGTTATCGTTCGCGTAAAAAAATGTATTGGGATTTGACATTGTCATGACAAGTCATGTCAAATCTCAATACAATTTTACGAACGATAACGTAAAGAAGGACAGGCAAAAATATGTACCTAGTGGAAGCCAGCCTAGGAACCAATAACAACATGCGAAATATCATTGGAAAGGATTTGTAATTAACTTTAATAATTATTATTCTTCCTTCTCAAAAATATTAGTATTTATTTTTGTGTATAATATCAATTTCTTGTTTTTTTTTGTAAAACTAATATAGTGAAGTACCAAAATAATATAACCAGTTAAGTGCAAGTTGTACTCGCACACTGAGGGTTCTGTACGGATATAATATATTAGAAGATATATTGATGCCTTCATATTGGTTGTCGGTCAAATCTATCAACACTAGTAGCTTATGATGATTGAAAGCGACATTATGTCACATCTAAACGCGCAAGTTCATGAAGTGACAGTCTAGGGGCACGCTAGGGGCCTGCCGCTACGACGGCCCTCCAGTACGTCTACCACGAGTGTCCACTTTAAATTTACGTTATCGTTCGCGTAAAATTTGATATTCGGATTTGACATGACATACCATGACAATGTCAAATCCCAATACAATTTTTTAAGCGAACGATAATGTAAATTTAAAGTGGAAACTCGTGGTAGACGTACAGAGCACATCCCTGAACGACGAAGCTGCCAAATGGCTGACTTCTTTTAAATTAGATTTATAATTGTTATTTTACACATTATTGTATTTTTTCTGTACTTCCGTTTTTATGTTGCCAAACGAATGAAATAAAAGAAAGGGACAAAATTTACTTTTCTAAGACTATCTGATACAATAAGTATCTGGAACTCCTTACCCCATGGCTATCCGAAAATCCACTTTTAAAAGGATGTTCCGAGAGCACTTTAAAAAGGAGCCTGTATGTCCACCATGAGTTTACACCAATGACAGCCGCTAGCGTCTGCGTAAGCCGTGTTGACGTTACTTTTGCAGAACAAGTCTATACGCCTACCACGAGTTGCCACTATAAATTTACAGTATCGTTCGCGTAAAAAAATGTATTGGGATTTGACATTGTCATGTTATGTCCTACAGTATCGTTCGCGTAAAAAAATGTATTGGGATTTGACATTGTCATGTCATGCCAAATCCCAATACATTTTTTTACGCGAACGATAATGTAAATTTAAAGTGGCAACTCGTGGTAGACGTACAGTAAACTGATTTTCTACTCCCGTTGGTCGAATACGTAGTAAACGCTGAATCTTCAGTCGTTACAAAACCTACTTGCCCAGAGATAGAAACTAGAAAAATTTGACCTGATCCTAGGGAGTCAAGTGATAAATCTCGCACAGTGTTAAAAACACCCTAAGTAGATAGACATTCGGTGGGTATTCCCCGCGTACACATTACATTTAGTGTTTCATTATATTTGAAGAGATCAGTACGTGTAAGTTACCAATTCATTTTACGTTATCGTTCGCGTAAAAAAATGTATTGGGATGACACATGACATGACATGACATGACAGTGTCAAATCCCAATACATTTTTATACGCGAACGATAATGTAAATTCAAAGTGGCAACTCGTGTTAGACATACAGATTCGTCGGTACAGAAAGTAAACAAAAAAGATTCATAGAGCTCATCCAATTATGGTTTTGTATCTAGGTAGGTTATCTCTATTGACATTAGAACTGTGTGTGTGTTTTCGTAGTCGTAATGGATCTCCAGCCTCCTAATATAGTTTGTTTGTATGTTATGTCTGGCAGGTTTTCAAATAGACGTAATGTTTTCTACACAAAGAAAGAAAGTGGGTTTGAATCCCGCCACCTTACACAATATGGGTAGCTGCTCTTGCAACTGAGCTATCGAGGCTATTCTCAGACCTGGGGAATTTGTCTAGTGTATGTGGCGTTGTGAGTTGTTTGTTTCATCAATATTATAAGGCCTAAACACCTTTTGGTTTGTCTCAGGTAAACATACTCGTCCACAACTTCGTAGGTATCGTTCCCAACAGCTACTGGGATTGGTGTGACATGAACTTTCGACATGACTTTCGTCTTGTCTTTGTTCATTTGGAGACCCACCAGTTATGATACTCTACAGAGGTCTCCGAGCATAGTGCCGAGGTCATCGAGCGACTCCGCCAGGATGACGGCCTATGTCGTGGGCAAAACGAAGGTGAGTGATAAAGTCGCCATTGATGTTGATGCCAAGTCCGTTCCAGTTTGAAAATATCTTCTAGAGCTTTAGAGAGATAACATCCCCCTGTCTGATAACACCACGCTGCAATGTAATTGGTTAGGTACTCTGGTCCTGTGTACGGACTGACCAAACACTTCAATGTACCTGTAGTCAATCTGAGATCGCTGCAAGGGCGACAGCACTGCCTAGGTTTAGATCGAATCAAAGGCTTATTCATAATCCACAAACGCTAGACAGAGTGCTCGATTATATTCCACTGGCTTTTGTATAATCTGGTGTAGATATTATCAATGGTGCTGAAGCCTTTTCGGAAACCGGCTTGTTCGGGAGGCTGAAAGTCATCAAACCTGCGAGCAAGACGATTAGTTATGACCCTGAAGAACAGTTTGTGCAAGTGACTTAGGTGCGACATGGGTCTATAATTCTTCAAAAGGGCTTTTCACCCTTCTTAAAGAAAAGCACCACCGCGCTTCTGTGCCACGCCTCAGGTGTAGTGCCGTGAAGGATGACGGAATTGAACAACTTCTGGAGGACTACAAGTATCGGTTTTCCACCCGCTTTCAGTAATTTCGTTGTTATTCCGTCCTCACCTGGTGCCTTGTTGTTTTTGATCTGTTTCAGAGCCGCTCTTATTTCGTACAGGCTGATGTCCGGGATGTCCTCAGTACGACATTAGTCGAGTGAGCTTGGCTCTGGTGTCCTGAGTTGCTCGATTTAAGGGCTTGCGTGTTGAGGTGTACAACTATCATATAACTTTTCTATCTCTTTTAGAACTTCAGGCTTTGAGGAAACGATGCTGCCATTGTCGGTCTTCAGTTTAGTCAGCTGGCTCTGTCCCAAAGACGAATCTTTTGCGAACACTTTAGAGCCATGGTCCCGACCGATTGCCGTCCTTACATGTGATGTAATTTTGATTCGCCAGGTCCAGTCGTCGTTGGTAGCCGGATCTCTGCCGGGGATTCTTCGCACCCCCTGCTCCACCGTAACCTGGTTTGCTACCTATAGCAGAGAAAACGGTGCTGCCGGGGACTAGGGGCCGTTTTTTTTATTTTGTCGCTAATTTTTTGGATGATATTACTAAATAGGTACACACATAAATAGATTTATACACCCCAGAACACACATTTTTGTTCTGGGTTGAGATCGAACCCAAGACATTTGGTGTTATAGGCGGGTCCTTTAACATAACACCAACAGACCGGTCAGGGTGCAAGAGTTAGTAGCTCAAGTTGTGCCCGCGTGTAGCGCCTCTGCGCCTCCAGCTGTGGTTGTACGAGTACGGACGGAGGATAGCAGGTCAACCTGCATAGAACTATTGCAAAATTGGTCTTATTTTGGCAGCATAAGGTACCGCAGATGTGAAGCTTGAAGCTGGCGTTTGTACATCTGGTTCCAAGAAATTCGACAATAAAATTTAAAACTAGTGATCATTCTGGCTTGTCTACGTGCTCGTATTAGTATCTATTTCAGCATGGTTGTTTACAGCCACAGAGCTACTCAGGGCACAATGACAAATATAACTTAAGTCGCGTTGTTTATCAACACGCTCATATATAAAGGCGTAATTGGGTAGCGTGGGCATACGCTTCATCGCCACAAGGCTAGACACTTGTACGGGATCAAACAAACGCTAAAAATGTTTTGCAAGATAATGTTGGCCCTCGCTTGCCTCATGGTGGTAGTGAACGCTAACCCTGCTTTGACTTCTATTGCACATATAGGTAAGTTTGATGAATTACTATTTGTTTCTAGCTTTATCTTAGTTTAGATTATAATCTGCTGGCTTAGATCACATTTCAAACATTAAAATAGGTAATGCGCAGCAATGTTGGTTAGAAAGAGTTAGCTGCAGTAAGGTCGGTAACTTTTTAACGGTTAGAAATCGGACTACTATTATTGCTTTGCGCTATTACGATTTGATCCTTACTACCAGGGACAGGGACATGTATAGCGAGATGAGATAAAGCTAGAATTCATATTATTATCCTAAAATTGGGATTTTGAAGGAAAACAAAATTAATGATTCGCTTGATATTGTCCTACATATCAATGACATTTAATGCATTTTTTTGGTAATGTTAATTATGCTCCATTAAATTGAATAGTTAGGGCAAGGTAGGAGTACCTATCCATGCTAACTCATATCACCATTTACAAATTAAACAAAGGACAACCCAAACCTTTGCATTTTTTAATTTATTCCTCGCAACTGCGAAATGTTATCTTGTGTTAAATTGTTTCATAATGTGTAGCTTTAACTGGATATCAATTTGGTTACTTTAGAAATGCATTTCGATATAAATTCAATCTCTCATAGGATACGATAGGCAAAGGCCTTTAATGGAATTAAAATTGAAATAAAATACGGAAATCGAGGCATTTCTCGCCCCGATTTCCGTAGTGTTCCGGGTTCGATTACCGGTCAGGTCAATTTAGGAAACGATCTTTCTAAATTGACTCGGGTCTGGGTGTGCTGGGAGACGCCCCTAGCTTATTTCCTTGTGTGGTACCTCGTAACACAGGGATATTAATCCCTACTTGGAGACCATTACAAGAGGCGTGTTGTCTGGCGCATATTTATTTATTATATATTTATATGTTTTTTAATAAAAGAAGTAAGTTGAGAGAAAAACTAAACTCCAAAAAAACAATGCCTCGCCATCAGTGCATAGCAGCGTCCTTTCAAATTAGCCTTCGTTTGGACAATCAAGGTTTAAATGATATATGACTGAGAAAATAACTGTTGGTAAAAGTTAAAACGTAAATAGGTATAGGATAGGTTGGGTCAGGGTTGGTTAAAGTAGTCTACCGTAAAGGCATCCCACTCCTGCCTGCAAATTGTGCCCTATTAATCCTGAAAAAAAAGTATCTGATCAATTATTTACATTTTGAAATAAGGATGAAGGACTTCCAAAACATTTCATGGTGGGTTTCCTTGCCGTGTTGCGTGTCTGACGTTCGTGATGATGAAAAAACATATTGTGATAGTGAGAAATTAGCAAGGCATTATTTTTTTATGCTGGCTGCAAAAAAAATATGAACGACTGTTCGATCATACAATTCTATATTTGAAGTTTGTTCAAAATTTTTCATTGCATTTTTTAAAGTGTCATTTTTCGATAATATTTTCAACCCTTGATTTAGACTTACCGACTTTCATGTCACTCAATGCCTAATCAAAGTTCAATTGCTTAAAGCATGTATGAATGTAATCAGAAACGTTATGGCGATAATGTTTATTACTCCTACTGTTCAATAATATGTGTGGGCTTGGGCTGAACACTCAGCGTCTGAGAAGCAGTCACGTGGGATCACACGCCTTCAGTATCTGTTATTATTAATCAGGTATTTATCTCCTATGACAAACAATTTTATTTATCGTTACTACCACGTAAATGAGTTTTATAATGTAGAGCAGATTACATTATGTTTGTTACCTCATAACTTTCGACTGGGTGAACCGATCTTGATCATTCTTTTTTTATTTGAAAGCTGGTGCTTACCGTGTGGTCCCATTTGGTCTAGTTCTAACACTGGCATCCATGAGGAAACCATATACTTAAGTTTTAAATCTAGATGAACAAAATGCGCGACAAGTGGACGAATAACTCAAGGAGCAAATGAACGAACCTTTTTCGACGTATAAAATAAACAGTCGGTGTCAGCCAATGTAAATTTGTAACTACCTACCGACATACATACCTAAACGTGAGATGTAAAAAATAGACATATTGCTAGGTATATTGTAGTGTTTCCTTGGCTGATGACTCCAACAATAACAATAATTGTACCTACATTAATTATACCTAC
The DNA here is from genome assembly GCA_947369235.1 of Udea olivalis. NCBI lineage: Eukaryota > Metazoa > Arthropoda > Insecta > Lepidoptera > Crambidae > Udea > Udea olivalis. The sequence continues at coordinate 24,551,187 of OX376340.1, forward strand.
ATTATCGTATAAGTTTTACAAAAATACGCAATTATTTTTTTACGTTTTAGTATTTTGTTTTGGAATGGTTTTTTTTTAAGGTTGTTTTTTTTTAGTAAATTTTTTTCTTTGTCTCCTAAAGAAATGTTCGTGTTGCGACGGGCGCAGGACACTCGATAACTTCCTGGCTTTTTTCTTTATCTCTTGAAGGTTCCGCCACCCAACCTTCAGAGATGTGGTGATGAGTCGGTTAGCGGCTGCAGCGGCGTAAGCATGCTTGGATGTTGACGGGCAGACGCGGGACGCTATGGCACAGATTACTTATAGTTACTACGTAACAGATAAATCACATCCATAGAAAAATTAAAACTTTCTTAATCTTTCCTACCTCCTTCCTTCCTACAAAGCCGCAAGCATCAGCATAGTATACTCTCATCACATCACAGTCAGTCTTGTTAATAACTCCTACCGTGTTGACGAGTCATAGTTTTATTTTAAAATGGTGGAATGGGAGTTGTTTTATTAGCAATATAATAGCATTGGAAGAAAATGAAAATACCTCAAATGAAATAAAAATTAAGAGAACATTTTGGGTGGACGCATGCGCTGGCAGCCGAGCGGAGCCGACTGCATCCGCGCGCAGTCGATCATGTTGTAGTGCTAGCGGTACTTACACCCCGAAATTCAGTTAAAACCTGCAAATGGTGTTCAAGACATGAACGATTGATCTTTGGGCATACGAATCCATTTGACCTGTAGCACGGAAAAAACGAAAAAAAGGGAGGCGTCATCTTTTTTTTGTATGGGAAAAAAAAGTTTTTGTTCTTAAACCTATCGTGTGTGGTATTTTATGAAAGGGCTTACTTAGCCAATTCTAAAAATATATCACATCAATATATTTTAGTCACATGTAATAAATTAAATTAAAAATTTTCAAAACATACCAAGTTTGGGTTCCTCCAGTTAAGATACGGTTGAATATTTTTTTGTTAAATATGCTTCTATAGGTGCGTAATATACTCAAGGATTTTTCAAAATATTTATATTTAGTATTTTCTTAAAATTTTTCAATTAATCAAAGATCAAGGCCCGTATTCTGAAAGGACGCTCAAGCGTGAATCTTGACTTGAAACTCTATTTAAGCCGAGATCTTATTCTAGAACCGCCCCTGAGTACAGATTTATTGATCACAGTTTAAACTTATTCCGAAACGTCACTCAGGTGCGAATCGGCGCTCAAGTAGAGATTTGATCTGTGATCACGAAAGTGACCCTCACACACATAAACACCAAGCACAAATTATATCGAGTGCCTCCCTTGTCAGGTTACAATTACGTTCCGTTACAGATAATAGCATCAATTAACAAATAACAAGATAAAACTTAAATTGAAATAGTTTCAGTGTAATAATTACATTACATGAAGAAGTCAGGTATTGAAAGGCTAATTAAACCTTTTCTTGGTGCAAATCTATTGTGTATCGGCTTAATTTTTACAATAAATACATTGTATCTGCTTGTAATGGAACGTAAAAGAGGTAAAAATGAATTATTGTAAACGAAAACCAGCCTGAATTATAGACAAAAAGCAAACTCTACTTAAATCTTGTCTGAAACTCGATTCAACTGAGACCCGTTTAAAAATTCAGAGAACAGATTCTAAAGCGCGCTTAAGCTTCGTTTCAGAATACGGGCCCAAGTGTCTGAAATTGAACTTTTTAAACATGTTTCAACTAATCGTACCTATCTAATTTTATCATATTTTGTAAAATTGATAAATTATAAAAAATACCAAATGTTATTATTTTCAAAAAACCTTTTTATGGGTTGAGGTTGTAAGAAAACAAACCGACTCAATATAATTTGAAATAAAATAGGAAACATAACCCTACGAATTTTGTGCCAAAATAACTATTGCTCCGCATGACTAGTTCTAACTACACTTACCAATTTTTTAGTAAGGTATTTTTTAGTTTTTCAGAGAAAATGACGGTTTTTTCAATAGCTGACATCTTTGCGCCAAGGTAAAAATGCTTCAAATCATTACTTCTAGCAATATACTACTCTGTGTAAAAAGTATCGGGAACATGTCAATAAAAAGACCCGCGTAAAAGAGGTCGTTCTAATTTTTTTAGTGCATGTTGGTAGCACTGTACTGATTAAGCGCGCAAAATTTAAGCGGGATCTGTCATTTAATTTGTTTTAAAGTACACTTTTTGTTGGTGATAGTTTTGAGTCCTCAGCGATTTTTACAATGGAAAATATTGTTGAACAAAGAGTGTGCCTTAAATTTTGTGTTTCGAATGATATTTCATGTGGTGAATCACTGAAAATGTTGCGAAATACCTACGGCGAATCGTGTATATCGAAAACAAGGGCTTATGAATGGTATAAGGCTTTTAAAGTAGGCCGAGAAGTAGTAGTAGGTAGACTTGCCTCGTTCTGGTAGACCTTCAACCGCTACGACCAAAGAAAACATCGACAGAATCAAGAAGCTAGTGCTCGAAAATCGACGTATGAGTCTGAGAGAGTTGGCTAGTGAGGTGAACATATCTTTTAAGTCCGTCCACAACATTCTCATTGACATTTTAGGCATGAAACGCGTCGCCACTCGACTAATTCCAAAAGAGCTTAATTTTGTTCAAAAAGCGCAGCGAAAGCATGTCGCTGAAGACATGGTTTCCCGAGCTTCTACGGATCCGACCTTTATGAAACGTATAATAACTGGCGACGAGACATGGGTTTATGAGTACGACATGCAAACAAGCCAACAGTCTTCAGAATGGCGTCTCGAAAACGAGCCGAAACACAAAAAACCGCGGCAAAGTCGCTCCTAAATCAAGGTGATGCTGACAGTTTTTTTTGACTACCGTGGTGTGGTTCACTCCGAAGTCCTTCCAGAGGGAGAAACAGTGAATAAAGAATATTATTTAGGCGTCATGAAGCGTTTGCGTGAGAGTATCCGCCGAAAACGTCCAGATTTGTGGCAACACAAGTCATGGATGCTGCACAATCAACAATATCGATCAATGCGCGCGATCCACCTTAATTTAAAGTTAGTTCACGTTTTCACCTACATCAGGGCGGACGCGGCTCATATCAATTGTTCTCATATCAATATCATTTTTCACTAGTTTAAAGTGGTCTTAGCAATAAATTCATAACATATCAACTACTACTCTCTTTCACTTATCAATCAGCTAAAGGTGTACCCTACAATGATAATGCACCATCACACACAGCCATTATAGTGAAAGAGTTTTTAGCGAAAAATTCAACAAAAGTTCTCGACCAAGCACCGTATTCACCTGATATGGCTCCGTCTGACTTTTTTTTATTTCCCAAGTTAAAATTACCACTTCGAGGAAAACGTTTTGAGTCGATAGAAGCCATAAAAGAAAATTCGCTGAATGAGCTAAAGGCCATACCGCAATAGCCTTTGAAAAATGTATGTAAGACTGGGTGAAGCGGTGGAGATGTTGTATTGCAAGCGATGGGGCCTACTTTGAAGGCGATAAAATAAATTTAGATGATTATTTTGTATTTTTTGTTTTATTGACAAATTTCCGATACTTAGTACACAGAATGTATATCATTATTTAAAGTTTTCCAGTGCTACCAAAAATCAATAAATGTATGAAAATAAAGAATTTTCAAACTCGTTTAACTTGGTTTGTAGCAACCCTACGACTTTTCTGCCGAAATAACTATTGCTCTGTATGACTAGTTCTTACTGTACACACCACTTTCTTGTGTTGGCACTTCATAAAAGGCCTAAAAAAATTATCTCCTTCAGTAAAAATATCAAAAAATGTATCAATCGCGGCTATGCGAACTGTGGTATCAAGGTCGTATTTTTTGAATCAGTAAATTTTAGCCGGAAGTGTCCATGACATCATATTTTATAATTCAATAGCAGTCCGAAGAATCCCATTGCATAGACACCCTAGTTCTCTTGATCTTATTAACCTAAGAATAAAATGGGAACGTCAGCCTACAAACATTCGTTAGTTGATAAATCTACTAACATTGAAACATTGAGAAATGAGAGAAACACACTACACAATTATTATCTGTAGCATAAAAAAACACTTATTATGTATGAACAATACTTACCTCTAAAAACACAATGACAGACAGCGCCACCATCGGTGCAAAATGTAACCAGTTCACGATCTGCCCAGCGTCCAGCTAGTAATATCGACAAATACGTTGTTTTCGTCGATCCGTCCAACTCTCTACCAGGCGCATCGCGATAAGGCCGGCTAAATCACAAACTGCCGGCGCGTTTCAATAAATACCCGGCCATTTTGTGATCTGGCTAATCCAACGTTGAGTTTCAAGGTCTGAGGGCAAGTCTGAGATTAAGGATTAGATTTTATCCTGATTTTTTTCAAATTCGCTATAAATATTAGTTATATAATTTAACCTCAACTCTAGCTCCATGACTTGGTCATTAGAGAGAGCCTCTGGATCTAATTGTGATAGGCATCTTCGGAATATTTTTAGCTTTCCCTTAATAACGCTTCGTTTTCTAACAAAACCTCTTAATTTGGTAGCTTTCCTATCCTCTCTCACTGTAGTTCCAGAGTCAATCTCGGACGTCATGCTGAAATTGCAATTCAAACAAACTTACTCGAAAGAAGGAACTTTAAAAACTAAAATTTTGACCACCAGCTCACTTAAAAGTGGTAGTCGCCGTCTTGGTCGGATCTCTGGGATTCTCGAAGCCCAAGAGCCTCTTCATGATCCGCATCTTCGCCCTTACCTCGCAGCCTCCTCGATACGTCCCGCCGTCGCATCGTTTTCATCTCATATGATGTGGTACGAACCGAAGGCTCAATCACTATGTGGAATTTTATTTTTTCTTTCGCTACTTTACATTTGGACTACTCACTTGACATTTTGATGAAACCTTTTACAGAGTTGATATTTAAGGGAGGTTGCTGATGTTGTTAAGCGACATATGTTTAGCCTTTATCAGCATTTAAGCTTCTAGGAAAAAACAATTAACAAGCAGACCAAAGAATCAATTTTTAAAACATGTGAGTTGATGAAATTGTTCACCTTGACAGTGCAGCTGGAAGAGTCATGTGTGCGGCAAGGAGGCATATGCACGCGGAGCGAGGACTGCGACGTCGGCAACCAAGTCTCGTTTCCAGTGTCGCTATGCCCCTTGCAGGCCCGGCTCGGCGTCCAGTGTTGCTACGTAAGTATTCTTTAACGTTATTACAAAATCATCTTACTGAAAAAATACACAAAGAGAAATAAATTATGGTTTCTCACTCTCAAATCCAGTGTCCATGAACATACATTATACAATCATTTAGGCTTTCATAGGTACTGTTTAGGTGACTTATTGGAAATTTTGGCGACAAGGATCACAACTTTTCTCAGCAATTACAAAACCGATTGAATTGTTATTTATGAATGAATTTACATTATTTTGCCCATTGCTTAACGTGATGGGTTCCTTTTTAGATCACAAAAATCAAATATCCCATCCATCTCTTATAAAACAAAAATGTTCATTCTACAGCCAAAAAGGATTACGTGAAGCCTAATTATTAGTCATAACCTGCTTGTACACGAGTACATTGTAATATAGACCATGGTTACATAGAATTGGGTAGGGGAACAATTTTTTCCGTATTTTTTTCATATTTTTATTCAATACCTTTTTCTATTTATGAAACTATTTTGAATATTTTTAAAATCTAGCCTGTAGTTATTTTTTTTTATTAGTTTTCAAACATTGCGAACTCATAACGTCACAAATTTGCTAAGTGTTCCCACATGTGTTTTTCCCCGATTCGTGGTAAATAAATAATGAGGAGAAAATTACTGATTTACTGCACTTACGGCTGAAAAAGAGCTCGCCGTTCATCATGTAGCATCTCACGAGAACAGTAGAAGTTGATTTCAGAGACAATTTGTTTTGCCAAGTTCTGAAAACAAGCCCTGCCTGAAAGGGTTGGTATTATAGCGAATGGATATTTTAAGTCCTGCCTACCCGTCTGGGCAATGGGTGTAAATTAAAGTACGTACCTATTAATAAAAATAACCTCGTGGAAAAAGATTTTTTATCTGGGGGAATTTAAAATCTGCTATCTGGAAACACCATTAATGAAATGAAATGTTTTTTTTTATTTCGGACAGGTCCATAGATGTTAGTAGGTATACACTTGCTTACAGACTATGTTAGTGTATTACATTGTGACTATGACAACAACAACTTTGACAACTCTGATTATGATTATTTCAGGTGAGTTTACACCCACTTTTTTAAAAGGGGAGAATCCTACCACTGTCCACACACACTCATGATGCTGTTGGTGGTAAAGTTAATACCATGCAGTAGAATCCCCTAGCTAAAAATCTCACTTATGATACAGATCGCAGATGGATAGATTATCAACCAATTACCTACGTGAAAGGACGTTTATACGACCCAGTAGGTTTCAATTGTGAGATGTGAATTTTATTACCGTCAAGAGTCCATTATGAACCTTAATGTACTCTTTGCGTACGTTGGCTTTCTGGAGTCATTCATTTGACTGAGGAAATTTGAATTATGCTCACAATGTTTGGTTAGTATGAAACTTATTACCAAGAAAAAAAATCTATCGAGGGACATTTAATTGGAACATTGTAATATATTACTTAATATCAATACATTTTTCCCCTTATGTCCGTTCGCTGACAATTTGGTCACAGTTCTAACCTAACCTAACCAATGGCAGCAACTTTATTGTGAAAACTCAGTTAAATAAACATACCATTGTAAATAAAAAAAGGGAGGTTGAATGGAATTAACTTGTATTTCTGTGGTAATTAAATTGTAAACGACGGAGGACTTGATAGTCAATCAGTAAATAGACTAATTAAGTATGTTCTTTCCTTTTTTCAGATATGAGCAGTGATTAGCAAGTACTTACTTTTAGTAATTATTTAACTCCTAATTCTCAAACGTTACGTCCCGTCAAGTGCCGCTATGGAATGGAAGACCCTCTTTTTCTCTATTTCTTTTAAAATCTATTGATTAAGGATGTAGGTATTTTATTTTCCCAAATAGGTAACCGTCAGTTTATGTTTGACAACTGTTTCTCACAATCCATTAACACACAAGAACTGATTTTGAGAATTTAGGAGCAAGTCCGCTTTATCATAAGTTATTTTCTATGTAATGGTTAAAAAATATTTTTTGATGTTGCAATTTGTATTTATTAAAAATTTATTATAATTTAAAACTTATTTTACTGTGAGAAAATATGAACTAACGTATTATTGTTGTATTTAAATAAAAAATGGTGATAATACCAGTTTGGTTTGCATTACATTATTCTGCATGTGCCTACGACTGGTTATGTGTTGGGTGCGTTTCTACCTTAATCGGTAAGTATAGGTAATATTTCAAATAAAAAATATCATGAAAATGAAATAAAACCAATTAATTTCCACTTTGGCTGAATATTGAATAATATAAATCGTGTTTATAAGCGGAAAATTTACAAATCAACCCTTAACATACCGAGCAAATGAGAATGGGTAAGTAAAATGTGCCCCCCCCTCCCCCCTCCAATGCTGTTTTCGAATAAAACAGTCCTTCTACCAACAACTTAAATGAAGTTATTAGACGATCATTTTAGAAACAGATAAAACTTGAAATTAAATATTTTATGAGTACTAACAAATTTTATCACTTCATAATAAATGATGACTTATGTTGCTTTGACCCCTGTGAAGAATTTCCGTGTTATGGTTACTTCATTATATACATTTGGCCACACATCAAAGTTAACATGCTGGTAATTCATCGGTAGAAGTTCGAAAAGAAATAGACTGACTGATGACACTTCCATATTACCTATTTCCAATTCTACCTAGAGATATAACACAATTATTTTCACATACCTCTACGTCCTCTACCCTTGCGCTTAACGGTTGCCCTGTGGCCTTCTGTATTTTAAACTGCAACTGTAGGCTTTATACGATCGCGTTTTATACGAGCGTATAAGCTCGTTTTTAAAGCGCATGTGGGCGTGTACAGACACGCTTATTGCCACGTTTAACAAAATGTAATATTGAACAAGAGATGAATAAAATAAAACTGGGTAGGGTATTTCGGATATTCGACTAGGCGCAGCGCCGCCGGCCTGCCCCGGGGCTGCGGCTGGAGTAACTGTGCCCGGGGGCCGCCCCCGGTTATTCTGTGGCCCCGTGCTGCTGCGGTGAACCCACATAATATCAAATATTGTGGTGTTATCAAAAGATTCTAGCTTTGAAATAAATGCAGTTACATTACTTTTTTTGGGTATGTACTTTACAATCTCCTTCACAATTTTTAACTCGCTGCCCGCGCATGTGTTTCCAAACCAATAGAATCTGGGTCTCTTCAAGACAAGAGTGAACAGGCATTTACTAGGCAGACATGTACCGTCATCCGTCAAAGATCGCATCGACTCTTACCATCAGGTGCGATTGCGATCAAATGACTGTCTAGTCCTATATAAAAAAAAACATTTGGATGCAAATCATACTACTCTCTGCGGTGATGTTTTGGTTTTGGATCTACCTGCATCTCCATGCATTACGTTAATACTTTGAAAACAGTATATATAACGCTTTGTGTTGCTAGTACGGCTGAGGACTCTCCTCATCTCCCTCTGCAGACATTCCTGTGTTGGTTGTAGCAACTTCCAACTCCCTGTGTAGGTATTTCGAATTTAAAGTAACCTGCATCTCTCGATATTTTGTCAGTTACCCTAAATGATCCTGCAGGTATCCCTGGAAGTATGGATCAAATCAAAATAGCGCATAGCTGGGATCATTTCTGACTTTTTCAACCCTATCAATATTGGTCCGATTACTAACCTTTTAAAAGTTTTGATCAATTTGAGTACATACAAAAACAATTACAAAAAAAAAGTATCAAAAATACCAACTTATTCTTTTTCTCAAAAGATCAGCAGGTGATTTGTCTTAATTTGACTAGTTATTTTATTGAGCTAGAAAAATCATATCAATTTTAATAGTATATTTTGTATCGAGGGACTAAGAGCATCCATAATATAACAGAGGTGCTCGGAAGTTAATGAAACCGAGGGTATATTAAGTTGGCGTTTAGTCTCGAGGTGCAAACTGTACTTTTCACTTTGAGTGCGAGAAAAATAGTTAATTTAGTATAAAAACATTTGAAACCGAACTTTACACTTGACAAAAGTTCTGAAATTTTCCTGGTCAGTTTTTTCTTCTGAACTGAACCACAGATAACAATTTAAAACACATGGCGCCACCTTCTTTGCGGACAAATCATGGAACTGAAACTCTCAACATTTTCGCAATGAAGACGGTCCAAACTCCACAGATAATAGTATATTTTTACTGGCTGTTTGAGTTTGTCTTTGTCACATGAAGGAAATTAAAAAAAATAATTACTTTTTACTCCCTAGAGCCTAAAGTGGTCACTTTAGTCCCGCTTCGTAGAGCTATATTGGCGTACTTTTAGAGCATGAGAAGTGAAAAAGAAATAATATTGTAATGAAAATCATAATCAAAAAAATTACTCCATGTTCAAGCAGATGTCGTGAAAAAAAATTGTACGACTGAAAGTTGTCCAAGTATAAAAAAGTAGCTTATTTATTATTATTTTTAAAGCTTATATAGCAGAGTTATTCTAATACCTTATAAAGTTTTAAGTATTTTAAACAAAAAAATGGTTGCCTGTAAAGTCGGTTTTACGGGCGAAGATTTTACGTGACAACGTCTTTTTCTCGGTAGAATATTTATTGATATGAATATAATTAAATTGCACAATCGTAACAAGGAATTGAATGAAAATAAGAATTGCGGCAGACCGATCATAGTTGAGTGGGAGAGAGACGCAAGGCATTCGGCGGGCCTCTCTCTCGTTCGGTGACTCATCGTAACGTTACCGAGCGTTACACTTTTTCATAAGTGACTCCCAGCCGCAACCTAATTTAAGACGTTGTCACGTCAAAAGTCGTGTGTTTTGGAGTTTGTATTTCACTAATATTTTTTTGAACGAAAGTCCATTTAATGTTACGTTATGACAAATGAAGGACAGTCATAGGTTAACTTGGTACCATTAATTTTAGTTGAAAAAATAAAAAAAAAACTAAGAAAAAATTTATAATTATTTTCTACAAAATAAAAATTTGATATACTACGAAAATTCCTTTATGATCACTTTCTGTCTTAATAAAGTTAGTTGTAAATCATCAAAGTAAGACAAATCACCTGCTAATCTTTTGGTAATGAAATAAGTTACCTTTGTTATTTTTTAAACGTAATTATTTTTGTATGGACTTAAGAGATTTTCTGAAAAAAAAAGTAAATTTATCATAACTTTTGAACGGTAGAAATCGGACCAATATTGTTAGGGTTAAAAGGTCAACATTTTGCTAAATTCTACCCCTAAGGGGTTGTTTTTGGGGTTGATAGTTTGTTTGTATGAAACTTCGTTACTACAAGTGTTAGGTGCCTCACATTCTGCATGAGGTCTTTTTAGGACGTACGTGCCAACTACGACAAGTATCGTAAGTCGAATAAATCCTGTACTTATGTCATCAAAATGAAGTTCACGCGTGTTAGTGAAGCCGTGGGCGGTAAGCTAGTTTTTAATGAAACGAAGGCCAATAGCAAGGCGACGCGAGGATGCAAGACGAGAGACCAGGCAAACGTATTTATTTCAGCAATGTTAACTTTTTTATATTCGTTTTTAAACATTATTTAATAAACTGAGATAACATTTACAGAGCAGGCACACAAATACTCACAAAGACGCGCAAATAGATACATACTGAACACTCCTAGGACGGACTACGGAAAACGAAACATTAATTATGGAGGAATAATGTTGTACAATGCCTTACCTGAAGTAATTAAAAGCTCTAATTCATTGTACACTTTTAAAAAAAAGCTCAGGGACCACATTTTTCAAGATTATGTTCTATAAATGTTAGCCTATCAGCGGCGACCATCTAATATTATATTGTATAATTTAATTTATAACTATTGTAATTGAATCTGTAAATTCTTGGAGAAATAAAAATATCTTTAAACCTAAACCTAATAAAGGACGATGGGTGGCTTCAGTTTGCAACCCGGCACTGAAACTCAACAGTAGGGATGTGCCGAAGTTTCATTCAAACCGATTAATAAGATAATAGTTATAGATAAATTGCGTTGCATTGTCAAGTCGAAGTAGTACGGGCGAACAGGAATGTGCTAGAGATACATGCCAAATAATAACATATGTAAAATCTTTATTTCAGACGTTATGTCACTCTTTGAATTATCTTACAAAGACACACTTTTACACTAAAACTACAAACAGTTAAAACTACAAAAAACATGTAAATTATAATACCAATGTACATTTTATACAGACTTATGTTACTAAGCCAGTAACAACATGTACCCAGTGTTTCTGAATAGGGCAGTCAAAGCGGGCTACCATTGTTCTCAATATACTGTTACTACTGTTTCGCACCCTTTGCAACAGTTAGGCAACCCTCTTACGCATTATAGCATGAAACCCGTCTACACCCACTTGCCAACTACAACTACATGCCAGATACGCTGCAAAAACGAGACCGCCGCAACAGCATCCTGAGAGCATCATTGTATTAGACGCGTAAGACATTAAAGGCTCGATTAGTATATTGGACCCACAGACTACTGGTGTAAAAAGACTGGCAGAAACCTCTAAAAAGATCCCAAAGGGGGATGCCGGACTATGGCCTCGACTGCACATCATAATTATTCAATTTTATGGATGAGTTTAAATAGTGAATTTTCGATTTTTCTTTTTGTTAGTCTCAGTATAAACTTAGAATAAGATTTACTTAAAAATAAAGATGAAAACGACTACATTTATTTTTGTCTTGCGTTTTCGTTTGAAGACAGACAGCCAGCTGTCAAAAATATCGACAGCCGGCTGCCATTCGCCATTTGTCACTTATCAATAAATAACCTCGCTGCGTTTTCACCATTGTGATTTGTTTTTGTGGTTATTTGCGGAATTTTACTGATTAAGCATAAATTTTGACTCCGACGATCCTTCTATACTCGACGATCATGACCTGTCCACGGATTCCAGTTCCACTATTAACGACAACTCCAGCAATAGGTAGCTCGTTTTTTATGCTGGCAACTACTGACGACCCACGCATTCACTCTGGCCCTAGAGTTCTTTACTGCAATCGATCTCAAGTGCTGTTAGCGAAAATGTACGCTGTGCGAATTGTAGCATCAATGTTGCCAGGATGCGTTGACACTTTTAGGAAATAGAAGAAGGAGGTAATCTTATACAAAGTAGGGTTGAACCACATCAGGTAAGATATCTCTCACTACCTCTATAGTGCCACTTCATCCCCAAGATTACTGCGGATGGCTCTTGAATAGGATGATGATGATAACACCAATGTATGTACCAGATAACAATGGATGAAATGTGACTGGCCACGTTTTATTGAATAGCAAATTAAGCTTGTTACACTCAAATGTATAATAAAGGAAGCATTAGGTGAATGTTTTGTCCAACAAGTGCTCTATTTATAAGTAAAACTATGATTTTATAAATAGTATAGAATATTTATATAAACCCAACCCTCAGTTTTTTTAGCACCCATAAGATAACAATTGGTTATTGGTATTACATACAAGAATCCCATAGTAGTTTCATACCACGTGTGCACTGAGGGCCTAAATTACTTGGTAGGTAAGTCTGAGCCGAGTAGCCGACTGACTGTAAACCTTCATGTAGACAAATCTGTCCTAAAAATATTTTTTTTGCACAACTGGATAAGTCATAACAATAAAAAAAAACATTCTTCTAGGATACCAGAGTTTTGGTTCAAAGTGTTATTCGTATTTTGACAAAAGCTCGGAACGGCTCCGTTTGGCGCATCCCTACCGCGCGACCGAAGCTCGCGCGTTCGGTCGAACCTTGCCTCCGATCCGAGTGTTCTCTCTTCCCCCGAACCAAACGGGTGGCTCATTAGCTCGCGCGTAAGCTCGCTCTCGTGATAGTTTCTTACAACCTGAACGACTACGTTTTGGTAAGTCCTTGTTTTTAGTTTCTACTGTGGGTGGAGGGAGATGTGGTGTTCATTGTAAAATCATAATTTATTTTAATGTAATGACGTGTTTAACTGCTGCAGTAACTTATAGGTTTAGTTCAAGCGTAAAATGCAAAAGTAAAATTTATTGGCCTAAAACATTAGTCTAATACTTTAAAACTGTAATAGAGAATAAGAGCAACAACAAACCACTTTGTTGCTGAGATTACTTTTATTGGTTTTGTTGTGGAGCTTTGCACAAAAAATATCGGCAGTAGGTACGTGCAACGCAACAAATTTTTTTATTGTAGACACATAATACGTGAAAATCCGCGGCCACTCACCAAAACTTACTATTATGAAAGAACGTATTGAAGGGCACAAACTTTATAAGGAGCACATAATTATAGCTAAAGTATATCGGAGCTGAGATATGAGGTATTGCATTTTTAACTAACTCAATAAAACTTGATCCATACCAAGGAAAAGGTGAAAAAGCGGCATTTATAATCCTTATTACTGGTTATAAACATGCGACGCAATTTGGATTTAAAAAGGCTAGTTTTCAATGGTCACGTGCAATATTAGGCCAATTGTATTGTGGGTAAAAAACTTTTAGGTGTTTTTCCCATGTGACGTCTGTAATAGCGACTGTTAAGAATCAATACCTACGTCATTCACGTTATTTAGGTCGTTTTTCGTGATAGCTCGTGTTCCACTTCCTAATTTATTTATTTATTTATTCTTTGGCGCAGTAACAAAATACAAACTAATACATACATCGATTTTGAGTACATTGTAACATGGTCAAATTTGCATTTCGATGACAACTGTGCACAACATTTAAATAGATTTAAAGATATGAATTACAAGTTGAATTAAAACCTCACTTCATTTTGTGAGAATGCATTTCGAAACCCACCGAATTTCTCAAATTGTTCACAAATGAGGTAGGACTCTGATGAAATATATCTAGATCATTGCACAACAAATTATAATTTCTGCAAATGCGTGTCAGGTAGTCTCCTTTTGTGACACGTTGTTCCTCGCCAAAGGCACGAAAAATAAATGTTGTATGTTGTTGTGGTGCCAAATACTTAACATCTACTGCTTGTGAACACATCTATTAACTTAATGGATTTCTAACTTGATGTATTGCTGGATGTACTTTTATCAGAGAAATATACCCAACAGGTACATATCATAGCGAAAAACTTTCCTCTTCTATTTCTACATCCTTTTTAACAGCTGTTAGATGAAATTGGCTCCATATAGTAACATTTCAGAACAATTATTTTAGTGGAACTAAGCCGAAAAAGAATACTTAAAGAAATCATATCTCAGCTCTGATATCACTTCCCAAGAAGCATAATAAGCTGTATATCAACTGTATTTAAGTCCAGTTTATACCAAAAGCTGTTTATTTAGGCTTTAAAGGGTAAAACGCTTATACAGCTCTTATAACCGCAAAAAGAGCCCGAATTGAACAGCTTTTTGCGTTATTAAAGCTGTACAGTAGCAATATGTAGCAGAATTACAACAAGGCGTTATAACAGCTATACAATAGCTGTTATTCGGTGTCAAAGGAAACCAGTGCACTACAGATATTATCTTATGAAGCTTTTATAAAGATTGCAGTTCCTAATTGGTTTTTGAAGAGAATTACAAAATACTAAAACCAAAAATCGCAGTCATTTGACAAAAAAATTATAAAAAAATATTAGCTGACCGACATTTAATGATTACTGTGAATACATTTGGATAAAGCCAGGAATGATAAAGGAGCGTATTTTGGACTTATAGCTGTTTGATTTTAAGTGAATTCGAGGTGCAAATTCATATTTATTGTGAACATGTGTGTGTATATTTCTCAGAAGAAAATGGAAAATATGGGCATCAGGTCTTTGTTTTTAAGGTTAAATTAAAATATAAATTATCAAAATAGTGGGTAAGAGGGTAGGGTAATTATTTATTTTAGTAAATAGTCCTCATATTGGGTGAGAACAATTCTGACCACTCAGATATGTTTCTTTTAGGGTGCTATAAAACAGTGATAAAATTATTCCTGGCCACTATTAAAAAAAAAAGTAGCCACGGGTGACTCAAACCCCTCTAAAATGACTATTGTTTGATGATTTCGTTCGGTTTTGGTTGCGATGATTAGATTTATTAACAAATCTGAAGTGTTTCTTATATTTTTATATTGCTACGGGGATACGTTGTTTTTTAGTCCATGTTCACATGGAGCTTTCTGCTCTGAACTTAATACTCAAGCTTACTTTTAATATTATATCCAAAATCCATAATTAACGTCGGGGTTGAAGCCCTCCTTCTCCTACACAAGTGAATATGAAAATCCAGAAAAAAAAGACATCCATCTGTTATTATTTAACAAAATAATTAGTTTGCATTACTTTTTAGTAAAGTTGACTTGTTCATACCTTACCTGATCTTCCAGTTGCAATATTTAAATATATTTATACGGACTGGCAGGGTATTTATAATAAACGAAAGTAAAATAACTCATAAAATGCCAGTGTGAGCTTTCAGAAGTGAGGGCGTGTCTTTTCCCTGAACTGTTTTTACCGAATTTCAGTGCCGTGGCTGCTCTTATGGCACTCATAAGCGAACGGGCCTCATTTTCTTTTTTTGCTGTATTATATTAAAAAGACAAACTTAGTTCTCTCAAAAGTTATTGGCAAATGCCAGCTGTGAACATTTAGTATGGAAAAATGTTTTCTTTTTTTTCGTCAATATCCCAATGTTTGTAATTATTATACTATTCCCGATGTAGACAAATCCAAAAACACAAAAATCATGAAAATCGGTCCAACCATTCTTGAGTTATAAGTGGTGTTACTAACACAACACGACTTCAGTGATACTACTATTTGTACTACATGATTACTATTGATACTACATGTAATAGTGCTAGCGGTACGCTAAATTTACCTGCAAATGGTGTTCAAGGCATGAAAATCGGAACGATTGATCTTTAGGCCATACGAAACAATTTGACCCGTACTTAGCAAGGCAAAAAAAAAGAAAAGGGGTGAAGTATGGCGACCTCTTTTTTTTGTTTAGGAAAAAATTTTTTTGCTCTTAAACGTATCGTGTGTGGTATTTAATGAAAGAGCTTAATAAGCCAATTTTTTAAAAATACATCACATCATTACATTTTAGTGACTTGTATGAAATTAAAATAAAAATCCTTTTCAAAACATACCAAGTTTAGGCTGCTCCAGATATTATGTTGAATGTTGAATAATTTTTGTAAAATATGCTTTACAAAAACAACAACAACAACTCATATCTAACCCAAAAAAAGGATTTTGGACAATATTTCCATTTAGTATTTTTTTATATTTTTTCAATTTCACAAATGTGATAAAATGACGTATAGTTGAAACATGTTTAAAAAGTTCGATTTTAGACAATTGATCTTTGATAAAGGCGGACGCTGGGACCCCCACACACCAGTGTGAGTTCACAACCGGGATAGACCGCACGGATGATGATGATGATAAAGATCTTTGATGAATTGAAAAATTATAAAAAATACTAAATGTAATATTTTGAAAAATCCTTTCTTAGGGTTAGATATGAGGCTAATACGTAGATACCAATTGAAGCATATTACCAAAAAAATATTTAACTAATTTAATGACTTACTTTGACCTAAAGTCCTATGCCCCCGAAATGGGGCAGAGGGCGTCCACAGTATTTCGCCATCTCGTTCGGTCTTGAGCTTCGCGTTTGACTTCACTCCAAGTCTTGCCGATCCTCTTCGCCTCTTCCACTACTGTACGCCGCCAGGTTTGTTTGTGGCGGCCACGTTTGCGTTTTCCTCGGGGATTCCAATCCAGAGCCTGCTTGGGGATATGTGATCGGGATCCCTTCGGAGGGTGTGGCCAATCCAGTTCCACTTGCGGCGTTTGAACAGCTGCTCGATCAGGATTTCGCGGCAACGTTCCAACAGCTGTAAGTCGGCGAAGGCAGGGGTTGAAGAAGACTTGAAGTCGTTGCGAGATGTCTTTGGTGACTTACTGAACCGCGTAACACAAAGGATTCGCCAAAAAAACGCCAGCAGCCACGAGCGGCTCGTTGCTTGCTAGTTTCCCCGTAACACTACGTACTGACTACACGAATGCTCGCTGTACAACATGTTACATTACGTCGCGTAACGTTAGTCAGTGCCCACCTTAACGCTAACTAAAACATTCGGCTACTTGAATGTTGGTATTTTGAAAATTGTCCTTTTAATAAACATACCAATGGACCAAACATACAGTTGGTTACTGCGAGGTTGGGAAATAAAACAAAAACGAATGATAAGTAGGCAAACGTAAGTAACGTTAGTAGTGAAGTGATATTCGGCCAAATGACGTCCCGTTAAGTGTAGTGGTGGTTCGGCGCCAAGGGTCGCGGACTCGATTCCGTATCCTAGTTTCTATAACGCAAAGGAAAACCTTAACATTGACCAGGGTAATGAATGACCACTTTACCAACGTTCATTCGCGGGTTAACATAAACAGTTTAGTTAATTTGGGAGCAGGGATGATAGCACCCCTAGGCGCGACCACTTTGCGGTGATTAACTGCCTAATTGCTTCTGAGGCATTAAACGGCTAGTTAGGTGGTTAACGATCAAACACCATGTTTAGTGATGGATGTGACAGGTTGTATGAACTAATATCTGGATTCTGGCACCGTCAATTATGGGCTAGAGAACCCCTACAGAACTACATACCTACTTTCTGCATGGTACTCGCGGTTACCTGAGCCAGCATCACACATACGAATACGAGTATACTCCAGGGGGGCTAGCCAAGAGCAACCAAATAGGTAAAACTTTTATTCAGGGGGCCACTAGTATCAGTGTTTTATGTAAATCAAGCGTGCTCTAAGAACCGCTGTGGTAACCCGTAACTTCAAATGATTATAAGAAGGGAGATTAGTGAATTTGGAAATAAAAGAAGTAGTCTAATAAATAACAATAATAATAATTTAGAAATAACAATCCACAAGCAACCTATTTCTGCAGTCTTCATTAGAAATCGCACCTCACCCTGGAGCACTATCCTGTAACCTCATAGTAGTGTTCATTATTTATTATGTTATTATTATTATTTATTATTATTTCATTGTATTCATTATTATTATACTTAGTAGCAATTTATCTTTTCATGTCTAATCCCTTCCCGCCGTTACGGTCCCTACCACTGTCCCCCGGCGACACGATTGGCGTACTGGGCTGTAGCACGGTTTCTCACCTAGGTTACTATGTCTGGGTTCGATTCCCGGACCGACGGAACTCAGGAAACGATCTTCTCTAAATTGGCTTGTGTCTGGATGTGCTTGGAAATGCCCCTGGCGTTCAACGTTCCTTGTCTGCTACCTCGTAACACAAGAATATTAAATTTTCCTTACTTCGAGACCATGACAGTGGTGTGTTGTCTTGCGCATATTCATTTATTGATTATTTACTGTAAATATTTTTTTCCTTTATGAATCTTGGAGTCATCCAAAACATATTTCACCGATATGCTGGGAATTAATAATGTGATAATTATAAATTAGCTTGCTGCTTCAAACTTCATTATGGGTATTTATAATCAGATAAGTGAAATCTAATTACCTTTAGTTTTAAAAAATAATACTCGTACTCGTAACTTGATATCATTGACCCTGTTCTATGTTTAATCCTGGCAATGTATAAAAATAATGTCAATGATCTCAGCTGAAAGCCTTTGTTCGAGCTGTGTTATTAAAGGCGAGTTTCGAATGGAATAGCCCGAAGCTCGGCGTTCGTCTTGGTTGATATTCTGTGGCGGCGGCCCTCGGGGGCAGGGCGCCCGGGGGCTCGGCTAGCCGGCTCGGTGCCTCGCGCTGCCCCGCGGGGCTTTCGAAATGATTTTCAAAATGATTGTTCTGTAGATGAGCGCCCCAAGTGAAACGCCCAGGGCCCCGATAGCGGAGGCCGTGTTTGCCGAGCCCGAGAAATTGTGCGCGATGGTGATTAACGCGGTAAGTAGGCCAGAGGGCCTGACGTACAGTTGGCTGAGCGCCCCATGATGTGCACATTTTGTGAAGTTAGTTGTTAACTAACGCTTCCGCAAAAAACGTGACTGAGCTTTTCAGTCTTAGAACCCACGTTGTGACACATTAGGGTCAAATGTAGTCTAAAATCGTATTTACCATCGTAATCTGTATTAGTGGACAACAAAATTAATGCTCTATTTTAATGTTTTTTTTACTAAGTACCTAAGCTTTTCATCGTCTACGTCAGAGTGTTGCAAAACAGTCGACGCACGTGACGTTTACAAGCTGTTCACCAACTTTTTATTTCGTTTCCGGTGTCGCTAGCGCCTACAAAATAATACACTCAGGGGCACATTTAACCGGCCACTTGAGCCATAGCGTTTGTTTGTGTTAACTTACGCTTTGATTAGGTACTAGGCGCAACTCGATGTTGGGTCTATCTGCTTTAAACAGAACAATCATAACCGCGTTTTGTTTTCTTTTGTGATTCTTATTTTAAAAAAACAGTTTGGTCGAAATTTTACATTCTCGCCATTCGGTTTGTGTGAAGGATATTATTTTTTCAAACCATTGCGATACATTTCTTTGAATAAAAATGAGGTGTTAGGGTTTTGTGATATAACTTATATCAATAAGAATTTATATTTATATCAAAAAGAATGACATTGTACTCAGCTAGAGCAACCAGGGGTGTGTGCACTTGCAGACGCTAGGTTTAGCCAGGGTCGGATAGGACGAATGCTTTCAAAAGTAGGCTAGGGCAAGGTCGTAGAAGGTGTACATTAGAAAGAAATCATCGTTCCATCGTCTCGGTGGTTCTGCGAAATCGCTTCACAACAGCTTCTGAGGCTCATCATAACAATAAGAAATAGAAAGCAAATAATGACAAGAAGGCTATCAGAGAAGGATCTGAGAACTTTTCGACCAGCTCGACTCCCTGAAATGACTGCAAGTCTCAGAAGAGCGAGTCCTAGATTTACTTGAAATTCGTGAAATTGGAAGCAGGATAATAGAGGGCGGATCTCTTCTCAGATGAATCAAGAAGCACTGTACGTGGTCGGGGTGGATGTCAGTGCGTGCATAGACGCTGCGGAGAGAGGTTCCTTAAATGCGCTGTGGTCAAAATCCTGGGTACTCCACCCTTGTAGGTGGCTCTATCATGGAATTGGGTGGCATTTTTTACGACGCCCGTGCAGAATAGGTAGTCTGCGATAGAGGCAGTGTTCATGCTTTCAGGTACGTGATAGAAGCCCTAGAACCACATGTGATTCCGTTTGCGCCATTCAGAGGCGATCATTTCCTTAAGGCATAATAATGCTTGTGAACACGCCGGGAGAGTCATTACCGAACACTTGGACATCGTCAATATTCAGCAATTACCACGGCCAGCTCGGGGTCCCGACCTCAATCCAATAGAGCATGTGTGGGACAACCAGTGTTGCAAAAACACTGTTTTTTTTTTGGTGTGAAAAAAAACGTTGAAATAAAACCTTTTCATTTTACATCATTAAGGACAACCTCATAAGACAGATCCAAAGTCTTAGACCAGCTCCTAGGGCAATCAGTGAGCTAAACGCTGCAGCTGTTGAGGGGTGGGAGAACATTCCCCTTGAGCAACGTTTTAAACATAACAGACGGGCTTTCCAATCGGTTGCAAGAGGTCATTAGGGCCTAAAGAGGACATCATTAAACCAATAGTTTAATGATGTACATACATACATTTTGCTCATTTTTACTTTTGTAAGAAAGCTTCATGATCTATTTTTTTAATTTTTTGTCGTAATTAAACAATTTCACAAGTTACACATGTTTATTGTTTTTCCGAAAAGCTAATAGCCAATATAATATTTTAGCAAACTAAATATGAAAAACGAAAAAAAATGCAAGGAATTGGCAAAATGTAGGTTTCCGGTTAAATGTGCCCCTAAGTGTAAAATTATGCCAAAAACAGCTTGGGAATTAACTAAGACGTTGATTTAGGAGTGACATTTTGCAACGGTCCTCTCTGAGTGGGTGGTCGCGTAATATATCCCTAAATTAACTTACTGCTGAAAATTCTAAATCAATTTATAAGATCTTAGATATAGTACCTTCAATCGAAGAATCTAAATGCCATCTTATCCGTAACGCAATCGGTTAATCATGACTGACATCGGCTTTCGTTGATCGATCGGTAAGACAGACAAACCCACGGGCTAAAGCTGATCACAGCAGTCAGTCAGCAACATAATTGAGACCAAGAGGACTGGGAGCCCCACGGCGGAGCCCCCGGCAGCAACCCTTTGTTTACACCCCACACTTGGCACGCGCCCTGTAACACCCTGTATATGCTATGCTATGGAATTCATACATCTATTTAACCGTCAGTAATTGTTCTGCTTCGTTATAATAGGTGTCAGGTAATATTTACTATTATCTTCTTCGAAGTTAAGATTCATCTACAATAAAAGAGGGAGTCACACAAGTGTTTAATGTGTTTGCTTATTTGGAACGGATATAATATTTTTTTAATAACTTCTTTAATTGAAAATTTAAGTACATAATGTAGGGAGATTGATACCTGTATAAACCTAATGCTACAAATCAATTTTCTTTAGATTTTGATAATATTATGCTCTCTTCGACAGGTGACTTAGTCGTACTCGTAATTGTCGAGGATAACAAGTAATTAAATTTTAAGTGACTCCTAAGCTATAGTAAGGGACACCTCGTGGTATTTTCTTTTTCACCAACGTATAGGTGGCACCTAAGAAGGGGATCCCGTATTTCAGGCGCCCTCGCTAACCACAGATTATTGAATAGTTACTACGTAAGACATAAATCACATCATAGAAAATTTACCATTTTCTCAAATTGTAAATGCGTGCTGTCATGTCACATGCATGAATTGTGAGGGCTACCTCTTTCGATATAGATGTCAGAGATGAAAAATTTAATGAAAAAAAAAATTGACATGCCGCAACGTAACTAGCGTGGTTCTTGGCTAGCCCCCCAGTAGTTAGTCTTACTCGTACTTTACGTCATCGCGTCAGTTCAACCGCAAGATTCGCTTACAAATTCTGTACGCGGCGTTTAGCGTAGAGCGTCGGCGGCGTTAACATACTTAAAACCCTCAAATATTTCTACATAACAAACACAAATGTTAGTCACATGAATCAAACCCTGTTGTAATAAATAAATAAATAAATAATAAATATGCGCCAGACAACACACCTCATGTCATGGTCTCGAAGTAGGGATAAATATCCCTGTATTACGAGGTACCAGACAAGGAATTAGGCCAGGGGCGTCTCCCAGCACACCCATACCCAAGCCAATTCAGAAAAGATCGTTTCCTGAATGGACCTGATCGGGGATCGAACCCCCGTGATCGTCGTAATGTGATGCGGGCTTTTGCTCCGATCACAAAGGACGGCATACGCACGATCGGAGGGCTATGTTGCACTTAATGTACTATTATTTGTATAAAATCGAATGAGTTAATTTATAAATAAATTTATTTATATAATCAATTGAAAGTTCTGCTAAAAATAAATCGATTATTACATAAGTATTTCAAATCGAATAGGTAACGTGTGAGTGCGTCACTAATTTCGAACTGTATCGAACTGTCAAAAAGAAAATAGACGTATGGATAGGGTGTAATCAACCTTTACAAAAACATTGCAAAACGGGTCCTATGTTGGCCACATAAGGTGACATGTAAAGCTCAACGGCCGGTCGTGAGTACCTAGTGAAAACTTAAACCACTTTAAACTTTAAGAATTATTTATTTTATCACTTTACAATTTCGTATTTCTCCTGTCAACCCGCTTACGACCGTAATGGCGGCGCCAAGACCACATTAGTCAATCGACTTACTATAATTATACTTTTAAACTTATTAAATTATTATGTTTATCAAATTAAATGCAATCACCCTTTAAAATAGCAACATAAATATTTTACTTAATTAATAATTAAAGAATTGTTCACATTATTAATCATTTGCTTACATTCGGCCCTTTCTGACCCAGCACGCGTCCCCGCGTGTTGTGATGGTAAAGAATAAGAATCACAAACAATAGCTACGAGAATAATAGCTTCATTATAATTAAACTTATCACTGGTTTAACACTATCTTAAAATTCTAAACAAAAGGATATTCTCTAGTTAATAACTAACAGACTAATAATTTAGCTGACTATAACTATTAAATTAACGTTATCTTAACTGTAAATTACTTCCTCTTGAACCTTTTTTTTTATAAATTATAATAGTCATGAATTCTTAATATTGTAACCATATTCAGTTCAGATAGGCTTAGACACATGGTTAGTAACGCCACACATGGTTAGTAACGCCACACAGGGCTAGTAACGCCACACAGGGCTAGCAACGCCACAAAGGGCTAGGTAACGCCACACAGGGCTAGTAACGCCACACAGGGCTAGTAACGCCACACAGGGCTAGTAACGCCACACAGGGCTAGTAACGCCACACAGGGCTAGTAACGCCACAAAGGGCTAGCAACGCCACAAAGGGCTAGTAACACCACAAAGGGCTAGTAACGCCACAAAGGGCTAGTAACGCCACACAGGGCTAGTAACGCCACACAGGGCTAGTAACGCCACACTGGGCTAATCCACCAATTAATAACAAAAGATTAACAACGTTTAACACAATACGATCAATAAAAAGTTGTAGATTTTAATTAGTACTACTATCATTCGAATCACTATCTATGGGGTGGAAAATACTAACCATGGGTGAATTTTGTCCACCGCAAATATAGCTTTGTAGGCAGGTTTACCATGCTTTTTAGTTATGGGAGTATCTTCGATCTCATACCTATCATTGTCTAACACTCTTACCACGCGGTATGGTCCACTACATTTAGGAATTAATTTTCTCAATTGTCCCGGTAAGGAAGATCCTATCTCACACTCCACTCGAACAAGATCCCCAATTTCGTAGATATGAGCTATTTTTCGACTCTTATCAAAATGCTGCTTCTGTTTTTCTTGGTGACATTTATTCCTCTTACTAACTTCACCCCTTATAAGGTCACGATCTTCGCATGTATTTCCTTCTGATACAATAGAATTCATCGCACCATCAGAGATACCCGTAAGGGCCACACCAAATAAAACCTCAGCCGGACTTTTACCAATAGCCTTATTCACTGTGTTATTAAGACCCCATTGAACTTTGGGTATCATAGTGTCCCATTCATCATCTGGTCGGTCATGGTTAATTGCAGTGAGTGCATCTACAATAGATCGATTGTAACGCTCAATTTGCCCATTGGCTCGCGGTGTTGCGACCGCATTGACTATATGGCTAACACCTTTTCATAGGTTTCGTGCATTTAGTTCGAATGTGGCCGGTTTCCCCACAGTTAAAACAAATGATTCCAGGTTTAGAAACATCAGAGGGATTAAACGAGGAATTTGACTGTGGTCCTGAATCTGTGCTCCATGGTGATTTTCGCCTTTGCGAAGCATTTCCATCACTCAGAACTAAGGTTTTGAGATACGAAAAAAGTTGCTCTGGCTCTTCGAAACGACATGAATTTGCACTCATCCTAATAAATTTATCATCTATACCGTGTACTAGACACCCTACTGCCTTGCGTCCATTTATTTCACATTTATTAATCAAAATCATTTTTTCATAGTAATAAACATCCAATGGTTGACCCATCTTGCAGCGTAGTTGCAACATTCGCTGAAGAAGGTCACCATAATTCTCGGTAGACGGAAAAGCAGACTTCAGTTTTTCTGTCCATTGTTCCCAATTAAAAAGAAGCGAAGGAAGTCCTTGATACCATCGCTTGGCTAATCCTGCTAATCTAGATAACGCATAATGGCATATCTGTACGTCGTTCCATGAGTATATAGTAGCGCATTCATTAACTTTATGTATCCAAGACTCAATGCTTTGAGAACCATCATTAGGATCGAACTCCGGAATAACGTTAATATGTGCAAAAGATTGGGTAGGTATTGCAAAATTATTCGTATTATTTACAGATTTCCCCGTATTATTAGTCCCTAAAACATTTGATACACCTAGCGCACGTATATCGGTACTAAGTACGTTTACCCCTGCTGAAGCCTTAACGTATGGGGGGGTTCCCGCCAGTGACCTACATGGACTACGACGAATAGTCCTCGATGATTTTGACTTCCTTATCTGCTTCGATTGCTTATGAGATCGTTTACTTTTGTAATGTCTTGATCGCCCTTTAGATCTTTTACTTTGCCTATAGTGTTCACTACTATCCGTAGATGAAGAAGTTATCGAACTAGAGCGATTTGATTTGCGACGGCGGCGATGTTTAGACGTATTACGCTTACGTGAACGTGAACGTCTATCAGACCTCATAATTAATGATTCGAATATTGAAGCCTCTACCCTCCTTATAATTTACAAGTAAGTACCTAGTAGTATGTTTTTAGTATTTTTTTTTGTTCTTATCACAATAGTAAAACTACTTTAATGTTTATGACTAAGCATAATCTCAATATCTTAATTATAAATATTACAGTTTATTCGTTGCAAACATTTAACAGATGTAGTAATTAATGATCACTTATTTGTTCAGTATTCAAATGTTGCACATCACTAGTAACTTTGTGTTTTGAAGATCACATCCGTAGTTACAGTAAATTTTTATTTCCGTACCAAAGTATAAACCGTAACCGCTACGAAGAAATTACAACTTGTTTGTAAGTTCAAAAAAAATGCATCACAAAGTAGGTACTTTCACACCGATGATATTAAAACTATTATTGCACAAGTAAACTTGTAAAGTTTTATTTGTGTTCCTGAAGATCATGTCCACGAGACCCGTCGTAGTTCTTAGCAATTCTTATTTGCGTATCAAATTAGGAACCATAGGTACCTAAACGCAACGAACAATTACTTACAATGATTTGTTTTCAAGTTTAAAGACAAACTGTCTCTCAAAATACTTTCGCAAAGCACTCTCACCAGTGATGTTGAATCTCATACACTATATTTGTGCAAGTAAACTTGTAAAGTTTTATGTTTGCTCATGTAGTTATTGCACCCATGAATTACGCAGAACACCATCCGTTAAAAATAATATGTATTCGTATTTCAATCACTCACAGTTTTCACAGGCTTGCGTTACGTTCATCCCACTTCTGATTGAAAACTTAAACCACTTTAAACTTTAAGAATTATTTATTTTATCACTTTACAATTTCGTATTTCTCCTGTCAACCCGCTTACGACCGTAATGGCGGCGCCAAGACCACATTAGTCAATCGACTTACTATAATTATACTTTTAAACTTATTAAATTATTATGTTTATCAAATTAAATGCAATCACCCTTTAAAATAGCAACATAAATATTTTACTTAATTAATAATTAAAGAATTGTTCACATTATTAATCATTTGCTTACACTAGATACTTGTAATGACATTAATTTGTCTGTTCGTTTCAATGCATTTGAAATCAAATCAGAGACTACTGAAATAGTAAGTTACGCCCAGACACAGAATCGACCAAACTCTTAACATATATTATAATATAGGTACAAATATGCATTTATAACATACGATTGTATGTCATAAATGCATATTTAACTAAGATTTTTCTATATTCATGAGCCATACTTTTCATTTTGTAGCTTCAACTCGAATATAACAGAACTGCCAATGTAGGTTTGTAACTACCTACATACGAGTACATACGTAAACGTGATATGTAAGAAATAGGTACCTATATTGTTAGGTATATTGTAGTATTTCCTTGGCTGACACCGACTCCAACAATAACAATAATTGTACCTATATTATATTATCGTATAAGTTTTAGAAGAATACGCAATTATTTCTTTACTTTTTAGTGCTTTGTTTTGGAATAGTTTTTTTTTAAGTTGGTTTTTTTTTTTTGTTTATTAAGATATCAAGATCCATGGATTAGAAATACCAAAACAATTGACTAAACATTAATACAAAGAACATGACAATAAAAATGAGACACTCGGCTGGGGCGAAACAAAAACAGATAAAGCCTATTCGACTATCCTCCTCATCAATGACGCGACTTTCTCGCGAATGGAAGCCGCCTGTGTGCGCCCGTGCAAACATTTCAGAGGCACTGCACCATCTAAGAAGCCCCAACATCATCCTAAAGATGTTGTTATATGGGACGCGTACAGTTTCTAGCGATTCCTTGGTATACGCCGTCCATAGGACGCCCGTGTCCTGGCAGTATACCTTAAAGAGCATGACTTTAACTCAGGTCCGTACAGCGGGCGAACCTATGAGCCAGCATGTTACCACCAACCATCAGGGCTCTACGCTCTTTATATAGCTACGTCCTATATAACTAAGTCCTTTAAGTCTTACAAAAATTAAGTAGACATTACAGAACTAGGCTTGACAAAGCGTCCAGCAGAGGTTTTTTTTCAATATTTCCACAGCAATAACCAAAGGTTGAGAACATAGTTGCTTTTTGTTATTGTAGATTTAATGTTTTTAACGGGAAGTCCCAATAAATCTTACTTCTTACTAATATTTTCAATTCAATTCAATTCAAACATTTATTTCAGACTAATGTCCATAAAGTTTCTGACATACAATTACACAAAAAAGAAAACACAACAAACATATTAAAAAGGATAAAAAACAAAAGAGAAAAGAAAACAAAGAAATTAACATTCAGTTGACATGCAACCGAATCCACCTCGTTACAAATGGACAATCCATTCGACCAGCCACAACACGTAGAAAAATAAAATTAATTAATTAATTAATTATAATAATATTATAAATGCGAAAGTTTGTGAGGATTAATGTATGCATGTATAACCACAGACGGGATAGCAGTGAAACGAGAACAGTTGGTAATGGTCTGGTTTATTATAATTCTACTAAAGCCTATATACGACGACACGATTGGCGTAGTGCGCTGTAGCACGGTTTCTCGCCTTGAATTCCGTTGTGTCCCGGGTTCGATCCCCGTTCAAGTCAATTCAGGAAACGATCTTTTCTCAATTGGCTTGGGTCTGGGTGTGCTGGGAGACGCCCCTGGCTTTATTCCTTGTCTGGTACCTCGTAACACAGCGATATTTATCCCTACTTCGAGACCATGACAAGAGGTGTGTTGTCTGGCGCATATTTATATTTATATTAATAGAAACAAAAAAAAAGTTCTATATACGATCTCGTACACGTACACTGTGTGTGCCTAATCTCACTACGTGACCATCCGGCACATATGTTTGTATGTTTGTTACTCCTTCACGCAAAAACTACAGAAAGGAACTAGATGAAACTTTACAGTAATACAGCTTATTTATATATTTAGCGTGACATCACGTCGGGGTTCACCACTATTGCAGTGCTGTCGAGGAGACGCAATAAGACACAGTTGGACCTTAAGAATTACTATATAACCACAGACGGAATGGCAGTGAAATGAGACAACAGTTAGTAATAGTCTGGTTTATTATAATTCTACTAAAGCTTATATACGAACTCATACACGTACACTGTGTGTGCCTAATCTTACTACGTGTCCATCCGGCACAGTACTCCCCCCTTTTAAAAAAAACATAATGTACCCTCTTGCAAAATTAAAGTCTTGAAAAATAGCAAGTTAACATAGGAGGATGATATAATTATATCACAGAAATGGAATCTGAGCACTGGTTTGAATAATCTTCCTGATTTTATCATGTACGTGCTCTTTACTTTTTTCCAACCATCACGTTCTCGAACCATTATTTATAATAATCGCTGTGCAGGCAAATACTTTCTCATAGGTGATTTTGTATGCCTATGCACTTTTACAACAATATCGTCACGGCCACTTATGTGTGCAATGCTGTGAAATAAAATCTTCTAAGCTCGTTAATTGTCCTTGGCTTAGGGATCTTGTTGATGCTTTATATTTCTTCTCCCTGGCGCATCCCTTGGCTCGTTTCGTTACACGATAACCTAAGAAATCAAACTCGCTCTGGAGGAATTAACATTTCTCTGTGTTAATTGTTAACCCATTTTCGTACAATTTTTCCGAACACAATCTCCATGGGTTAATTTTTAACCATGGAGATGATTTTTTTTTTACATCAGAATAACACATGTGTTACAATTTATATAGATTTTATGTAATTTAGCCATAATATATAACGAAACGCGGTCAAAGCCGCGGGCAGAAAGCTAGTAATATTAAAAAAATACAACAGTTTGATTAACCAAATAACCAAACTCCCGGCAGCGAGGCATTTTGTCACACATTTTAAAACATCGAAATAATCCAATAACCCTCTGTCATTAAGGTTTCACCTTTGACAACCCTATCGTATAACGGGGCTATAAATACAAGTCATTATGATGGCACATGTAAGTACAGGGCCAATAATGTGGCGAAATATTTTCTGACCTCGGTTAAATGCAAACCGCCAAAGGCCACGCAGGAATCGCGATCGCGTGGCTGTGCTGTGCGTCGAGTTTAATACGTTATTTTTGTAAACATTTTCGCAGTTAGCACGTTTCAACATTCATACTCATAAAATCACGTTTTTACCAAATAGGTATCCAACAAAAAAGCGTTTAAAACAAGCATTCATTTGGAGGAAGAAGTTTTGTTGCCACATTGTTGAACTTTAGCCTTGTTCTCTATTGAATTGAAAGAAATGTTATTTATTTTTCACCTGTATTTTCCACCAGTTTTATTCAGTAGGTAACAGTCATTATTTCACGAGTTGGGCTTACAAACTTTTCTAATAAGTATTATTCCTATTAGGTACTTACGCTTTGAAATTGCTAACACTGAACATGCTAATGTGGAGTTTGAACTACTAGTTGCTGTTAAACTACAAAAAGAAAACGTTGTTTAATAAAGAACAAGTCTACTGCAAGAAATCACAGCACAAATAAAAAGGATTGCTGCACTATACAGCACGTGCTTTTTCCATATTTCACGTTCTCGAAGAATAATTTATGGGATCGGAAAGACGTCGCTGCGTTCGCTAGGACACGTTCTGTCATTTTGTATTATTATTATTATAAAGATAATTGTTGCCCAGTGAAAAGGCTCGTCTTTGTCTTTGCGTATTCTTTTATTTCTCATATCAACACCTCAATTGATAGGAAAACCAGAATAGATGACCTATTGTTATATCACTAGATATCGCGTGACCGGTAACTGAACGTGTTAGGTAGGTACCTCACATCTCAACAAATCTCAGACCCACAGTTTATCCCTTGTCTCACCTCCGGGTTGTCCACGACGCGATACGCTGGTGGGCTCTAGTCGATGTTGTTAGAATTTGTAGGACTTGTTCACGTATCTTATGTATTTCCTCGCTCTTAAAATTTTTTTGGAGGGTCTGTTGCTGGAGACCTAATTTAAATTTTGTTTTCATCACGCGGTTACAACATTCAACGTGGCGGTAAACGTCATCGATATCTGTCACTGAGACAGACAGCGGACACACCACAGATTATACATTGTACAACTATCGTTTTAAGGACACACTATACTGGATTACGAGTATACTTTCCCCAACACACTACACTGTACACTGCACTTTTGCATTTTTGTTTTTTTTTTTCCTATGAATGTTAATTTAAAGGATGGACGACCACCTCAGCAGGCCCTGCCAGAATACCAGCGCCTCTGCCGTGCCTGCACGGCAGGGGCACATGCTGAGGCAGGGTCCTGGTTCTTTCTTCTTATTTCCATAGCAATATCATCTTCGAGAGGATCATATGTTCAGAGTGAGATCGTAATTGTGCAAACAAGCCAGATGGAGCTAATATGCGAGAGAACGCAACTAACGTTGCTCGCTAAGCTGTTAAAAGTAATAAGACTTGTTTTTAAATATTAAACTTACAAATAGTTACAAGTACCTAATTATAGTAGTTAGTGTAGTTACTTATTGGTTGGTAATAGAAACTTGATGCGTGTTGTCGGTGAAGTAAATTTATCAGCTGGAATACCTTAGAGCGTCGGCAGAGGTTTCCATCATTGAAATCAAATGATCGCAACAGTTTGATGGATGGATGAAGCTGTCAATTACTTCCGATAATTCAGAGCAGTCCGAAACACATTTGCTGGTCTTGGGTTTTTTTATACAATGTCGGTGAAAAATAAGCATACGCTCGCTTGATGGTAAGCGGTTACCGCAGACTATGAACATGAGCATCTGCAACACTAGAGGTATTGCACGTGTGTGGCCCTTGAAGGCCTTAGCCCTTTTTAAGGGAACTTGTTTAAACGCCAAAAAGAAATGAGGTCTCCAGCTGACTCTATGACAGCTCTTCTATGAGCTCTGGCTACGTAGCTCATCAGCGGAACCACGACACTGCCAGGGCTGGTTATGTAGCTCCGGTTCCTCGGCAGATAGAGGTGCTTGCATACAGT
The DNA here is from genome assembly GCA_947369235.1 of Udea olivalis. Taxonomy (NCBI): domain Eukaryota; kingdom Metazoa; phylum Arthropoda; class Insecta; order Lepidoptera; family Crambidae; genus Udea; species Udea olivalis. The sequence continues at coordinate 24,582,687 of OX376340.1, forward strand.
CCGTCAGATCAATTGCTAGCGAAGGAATCCGCTGTAAGGGTGGGTTTCCACCAAAAATGTGCGAGGATGCGTTGCGAGAAATGTGTTTGTTAAGTACCAATAGGATCGCGAAGCTAAGTGAATGAAACATTTCTATTGGTTCTAACACACACATTCCTCGCAACGCATCCTCGCACATCTCTGGTGGAAACGCAGCCTTGAGATGTGCTATTTCGTTTCCAATGATGCTATGCTTTGTAACGGGGTGAGAAAGATGCGCTACGAAGAAGCGTCCTATCGCTAATAGGGAAGGCACGCACAATACGCCTCCGTAGCATGCAGCTACACCATGCATCCATGTGTCATGTCAGTGACATAATTAAAACCAAAGTTATGTAGAACCCGTTTCCACCAGGTCTATGCTATGTCATTGATAAAACATACTATCTGTAGCTATGTGGACAAATGTGATTGGTGGATATCAAACGCATCCACAGCAACTAACCCAGGTAGGGTAAATATAACTACTTAACTCATAAATCAAACTTATATAAATATTTGACACTAGCGTTTCGCCCGCGGCTTCGCCCGCGTTATCGTTATATATAATGCCAACGTACATATTTTTTTATAAATTCTAGCCTATGTGTTATTCTGGTGTATACGTTGTATTACTGTAAAGTTTCATCAAAATCCGTTCAGCAGTTTTTGCCTGAATGAGTAACAATCATACACACACACACACATACATACTTACATCCTTACAAACTTTCGCATTTATAATATTAGTAAGATATGATATGACATTCAACTATCGCCGAAGCTTGTTTACTTACCTAAGTAAAGAAATTCAGTGGCGTTTCTGCTGTATATGCCATCAGAGTTCAATTGCGCTAAGATATCAATAATAATCATATTTAAGGTCACAGCACATTTCCACGGAACCGCAACAGCACCGCTCGAACCCGGAAATTAACTTGTCATTCAAATTAGAGCATTGAATTGTGTAGACATAGTATATTTTACAATGTCAATATTAAAAAGCGGACGGCGGGCGGCCGGCGGACGGGCAGCGCGCCGCACGCCTTCTTAAACGAGGCGATGACAGGTTGGAGCGGTGCCGTTGCCGCGCTCTGATTGTGTGACCTTTAGCCACTAAAACCACGTTTTCCTACTATTCACTCGAAATGTAAACCACGTGTCATGGGGTTGTATCGCATGTTATTTGTGGGCAAATGTTTTCTAATAGATATTCATATAGTCATAAATTAACAACATATTTTATAAATTACTTGTTCTTTGTTATGTTTACTTGTCTTTGAAAAACTCAAAAGCCACTAAAGTGGCTTTAACTAAAAAGTGAAAAATCCAATCAAATACTCTGCTTGAAGCAGGATGAGGAAGAAAGAACCCCTATCTTTTTGACCACCATCCCATTTGGCAAGCTTGGTGATTTTAATAAATTGAATTATTCATATTTGTGAGAGAATATTCATCAAAAGAAATATTTAAGTAATGAAAACACCTGCATTCAAGATATAATATTTATGACTAAAAGTAAATATGCTAAAACTGGAATTGCAGGTACGTATTTTTCGAAACAAGCCTATTTTATGTAGATAGTTATGTTGGTTTAACAAAATATTTGATGTTCTGTACCAGATCAGTTATCGAACAATCTTTTCCTCATTCGGTATAAAACTTTCCCCAAAACACTACACTGCACACTGCGCCTTTGCAAATTTGATTTTTTTTCGAATAAATGTTAATTTAAAGGATGGAAGCCCAGGCCCTGGCAGAATACCAGCGTCTCTGCCGTGCCTGCACGGACAAATAAAAGCTGTTATCAAAGAATATGGAGTGCAGCTCACAAGGGGCCCTCCTACGGAACGTTAGCTCGGGGCGTAAACAAACTATTGATAAAGGTTGGGTTGTGCGCCTGGTTCGCCCCCGGCAGGGGCCAGGGTGCCAAATATAGATGGAGTCTGAGAAATGAAATAATTAATTCTGGAAAGGTAGACAGTATAGATAACACAACGAGTATTTATTTCGTTACGAAAAATGTAAACCTGCTAGAATAGCGCCGATGGTCGTGTCGATCCACACCCAGGATAAACATTAATGTGACAACCGTTCTGATATTTTTGTCTTTAGATGCAAGACTACAGTCACATCAAAAGCTAAATAAAATATCAGTCATCGGACGCCCACTGCTGAACATAAGCCTCCTATCCCGATTAGGAGCGGCCTGCATCCAGCAATTTCCCGCGGACTTGACCAGATCGTCCGTCCATCTCGCGGGAGGGGGCAGGCCGTCCTACGCTGCGCCTGCCGATACGTGGGCTCCATTCGAGCACTTTTTTGCCCCATCGGCGATCAGTGCTTCGAGCAATATGTCCTGCCCACTGCCACTTCAGCTTGCAAACCCGTTTGGCTATGTCAGTTACCTTAGCTCTTTTACAGATCTCCTCATTTCTGATTCGATGGCGCAGAGAAACACCGAGCATAGCTCAAATAAAACCTGAATTGTATTAAATAATACTGTGTGGCCACGATTGGCTGTAAATACCTATTACCAACAAGCAATTCTAATGACATTTTCGGAACCGACATCGAGCGCCAAGACGTCTAAGTAATATAACAAGATATTTTAAAGTAAGAGCAAAAGACGTCCTGATCTGGTTCGCAGAATTCCGGTCCGCCTGAAACCGAGCGCTGAAATCTATGGTGGAGGTCTAAGTTCAGCTTCGTACTTCTGATGGCTGCTATTAAAGATAAGTATTATTATTTGCGGTGTTTCGAAGCAATTTACAACGAGTCTTCGCGGTTACGCGGCGAATTCGTAGCGATTCGCGTGGATAAGCTCACGGAAAAATCGATATTTTAAATTTAGATTACCAGACAATAGGAGCAAAGGCCACGGACTCGCGGTGATCTTGCTTGTTACCTCAAATCATTTTCATTGGTTCACATAGCATGACAGGACTAATGATTATGATTGGTGGATATCCACAGCAACGAAGCTTATCACATCTGTGGAAACGCACCCTAACTGGCGGTACTAGGAGATGCTGCTAATGGGCGAGTCAATGAAATAGTGACATTACGAGTACGCATGTATTCTCATACTTTGAAACCTTACAAGTAGCGATTCATTGATACAAGCGGGAAGTGCTTGTTCAACTGAAAAGTACCTACTGGTGTATCAGCATTTTGTAAGCCGTATTCAAAAGGATCCTTTAGTTAGATAAAAGGCTGTGTCCCTGGATCAGACATGCATCTGGACAATGGACGGCGCCCGCACCAGCGGCGGCGCTCGCGGCGACCTGCCTCCATTATAGACAGGGTATTCCGTCTAGCGCTCAGCAGCGACACAGCAGAACACTTAACAGAACGTCATGGATACAAAAAACCTACCTAGGTCTCTGCTCGTTGTGTTATCGTTGTGATTGCCATTCGAAATTTAAAGTTGAATGGACTTAATTCACCCACTGAGATATAGGTAATAACAGTTAAAACATTTGCCTGTTATGTTTACCACCCTCTTGAAAGCTTATATTTTTGGTAAGGGCTGCCTTTTACGCAATTTATTCCGAAATTATTTGGTAAGACAAGCATCCTTTTTATTATCCTTACTGACTGGGTTTATAATAAGGCGATTAGTCACTAAACCATTTGTTGCGCATCTCCCAAAACCACATCTGTCTCAATAAAAAGATGCTCAAAGTTATTTGAATCTGGTTAATGTTGAAGTAAAGCAAACTCTTGGTACGGTTGTTTTAATAATATATGATAATACAGTCACGCGGTGTCGTAATTACTTATTCTGTGACGTTGCATACTACGCTCTTTATTGTTTGTTATGTGTCAAGAGGAGTGATATTAGCTGAGGTGAAGTTAGATGGACTTACGCTCATACTGTTCCCGGACTTTGTGTTGATTAGGTTCTGACTGAATAAATGGATACTCGGATTAATTCTCCCATGCGTCCTGTTTATGTATAGTTTTGATATGCTGCTTCTTCGAACGTCGATATTTTTTTGTTGTCATTATATACCGACTGAGTGATTGAGTGACTGACAGACAACGCACAGCCGAAAGTAAAAAGCGTACACTGGGCATATAGGTTTCTTGGAGTATTATTGATGTCGTTGTCTTGATAGATGCCAAAATTATAATTTGGATAAGTACTCATCACGCATGAGAAATAGTGACGTGACTATTTATTGTAATTAACCCCTACTACCTACATGAAATATATTTTTAAGAAAAAATTGTAATGTAAAACCGAAGGAAGGTGTCATCTTCAGGCAAGACGTGATCGCCAGCGCGCGTGGGAGAGCTGCGCCGCGTGGCGCGAGCGCGCGTTATCCCACGGCAATCACTCACTGATCGCGCCACTTTACCCGCACAAAGATCACTAGCTTTACCCAAGCGGTTAATTCTTATTCGTAAATTATAGACAATCTGACCACGAAATAATATTAAGATAAAAAAGTTTAAAAAAAACTTGCGGCCAACGTGACCGATGTGAGGAAATGAACTAATTGGAAAGTAACTCTCTAACACATACATATACCGATAATGGGATAGTGCTAGTTAGAACACTATCTCTCATAAAAGTAATTCATGATTTCTTAATTTTTATTGCAGTCCATTGTTTCGCTTATTACGTTCTGTCCTGTGGAATGGCGTCAATTCTGTGAACAAGTTTTTTTTTGTTTTTTTGTTCGTAATATCATCTGGTTTTTCACAAACATGTTATGACTTCATTGATTACATATTATATGTCTATCTATACTATTATTATAAGGGGGAACGATTTGTTTGTTTTTTTGTTTGTTTGTTTGTATTGAATAGGTTTAGAAACTACTGGAGCAATTTAAAAAAATATTTATTCAATATAATTTAATAATAAACTACATTATCAGGGAGTGTCATAGACTATATTTTTTTAAGGCTATGTTTTGACGGGAAAGACAGCCTGAGCGAGCGAAGCCGCTGACGGACAGCTAGTTATAAACTACACATTTTGAATTAAAAAAAAAATGACGTTTTGTGTGTGACGTACGTTTTGTATAGGTACATAGAGAATTAACGTTTTCTAGTTTTGAATTGTCGTCAAGATACATGAATTTAGCTCAACTCCAAACTAGCAAAGGCTAGGTAGTTAGTGTGACAGGGCCTACTACGGTTCATATTTGCGAAGTTTTGTAAAACTTTGGAAGGGAAAAAAGGACACAAAACGTAGTATGTTATGAATAGGTTTTATGTATTTTGTACAATAAAATATGGTTATTAGAACACCAAAGAATCAACATCAATATCGAACTCTAAGTATGTTTCTATAGCAGCAGAAAATTCACGTAAGTATGAGATCGACGAACGGGAGTAGGACTTCTGTACGAGCTGCCAATTCAAATTTACATTATCATTTGCCTAAAACGAACGATAATGTAAATTTGAAGTGGCAACTCGTGGTAGAACTAACTGGTCTCACTAGTGATAATACGTACTAATTACTGATACTGTCTTAGCTAAGTAATTATGTATATAAGCTAGCTTCCATATAAAAATTCCAAAACCCCTCTAAGTCCCTTTTTATTTATATCCCTACTCAACGTTACATTTCATCAACAGAGGCAATTATTACGGCATCCTGTGTGCACAGATGGTGAGCCAATATCCAATTATTAAATCGTCTAATGGAGAAACTCAATATTCCGTTCTGGCGTAGTCTGAGCTAGTGCATTACCGAGTGTGTACCTACGCAACTTACTAGTCAGAGTAACTGAGAAGCTAGGATCACATGACTGCATAGAGCAATTAGCGCTGTAGGCAGTGCCAGATTGTATGTTTTTTTGTATATACAGATATATACATTTATTTTGTATGTATTTGTAGGTATATAATCTTATCTTGATTGATTGATGGATTTGAAAATGAATGGAGTGAAAATGAATCTATGAGAAAAATCTATATATATATATATATATATATATATATATATATATGCTCATGCTTTAAAAAGTTCCTCTACCTAAAGGTTGCCTGGAAGAAATCGCTCTCTAGCGATAAGGCCGCCTAAATTGTACAAATTGCTTGTTTTATGTAATACAACTGTTTTTATTCCTTATTTGTGCAATAAAGTATATCTATCTATCTATCTATCTATTAACCCAAAAGCAAATTAGGGAATTGCTTAGGCTAGGGCATCACGTAGTGGGGTGTACCAGAACCGCAGCACCGAAACTAATATAAATACGAGTATTTGCTAGCACAAGAATGGCAAGGCTGTTTGAAAATCGGCGTTTTGTAAATGACCATAGAAGTCTAAAGCTTGATTCTTTATCGATATTATACTTGTCTTATCAGGACGGCCCTGTTTCAGTTGTCCAAAAATTTCTTGTAGCGATTTCTCCAAATGATGACTTTGGAAAAGATCGCTCCATCGAGTTAATTTGCATGATGTTATTTTTGACGATGCTACCAAACTTACATAACAGCAGTTATCCAGAGAATAAACATGTTAAGGCAGTTTTCGAAGCTGAAAATAATCTTAGATACCCCATTTATTTAACCACAGTGATTTTTAAAACATTCTAACTGTTCAAAATTTTACAAAATGTAACAGAAAAAGTGAAACAACTGACTTGGTATTCCTTGAAAATGCAAACAATTGTGCATTATTTTACGATAGCTGACTACACTACCTCTATGCCAAAATATAAATAGTTTAATTGGATAATTGTTTTCATGAACAGTATTAAGAAAAAAAACCAAAAGTTTCCAAAAAATATGTAACTCCTAAACTCGATTTTCGGGAAATGTTTCTTGTTTTTAAATGATTTGTAAATCTTGTAATGATGGTTAAAGAGCGGTTTCAGACTAGCGTTTTTGTTCGCGCGTATACGGTTGCTTTGGCATGCGCGCTTACACGTGCGCTACATTTTATCACGGGTCAGAAAAGCAAACGCTCGCACGAAGTCTTATTGCGGCGTGTTTACTCAAACTGGTAGTGGACTGTGAGTATCTATTGGACTTTACGAGCTTGTAAGCGCCGCATAGTTCGTACGAGTTCCGCGTATAGCTAATACTCGTAGCGCGCTGGTACGAACTTAAATGCGCATTGAGCTGAAAATAACTTTGGTCCACTGAAACTGGGCCGCTATGTTTAGTCATATAGTTTCTGCTAAAAATAAGAATTTTTCGCGTATTTAATTCCCGAATTTCGCATTTCAATGAATAAGAAAATCTGTGGTTTTTATTGTATGCAGTTAATACCTACTTGACGTATCTCTTTCGTCATTCATACATATTCTCTAAGGATAATTACCGTTGTATTACTCAAACACTTAGTTTTTGGACTTTTCTACATAAGGATAGGGGGCCCACAGTCGTGGATTTCTTAGGGCATCAAGTAGTCTTAATCCGGCACTGGCTTTAGGTACCTACATTGCGCAGTTAAATTATTTCAGATGATACTATTTTGCAACATAAATAGTTTCCTTTTTACGAAAACCTTACTTTGCTAAGAGGAACCTCCCACGAATGTCGCCCCCGCTTGGAATTAAAATTAAAATTCAAATTTCTTTATATTTCGGACAACATAGGTCCAAAATGTGCAACAGGTTTTTATAATTAGTTTTTTTTATATAGACTTTTATGATTAGTATAAAAGTCTTAGAACTCACTATGTTTTGTTGAATAAACTAGGTTTTACATAGACGAGCTTTTAGCAAATGCCTTTTAAGATACTGTTACAATAGCTTTAATAAAATCCTACTGCAATAATATTTTAAGCAAACATTTCCCGAAGAGTTGTGAAATCAGCAGCGTGTGCCACTTTTGTGGGTCGTTAGCCGACGAAATTACATCAATTGGCTGACTCTCTGTGTGGATAGTGGCACTGTGCTCCAACGATTAGGTAGGTATTTGGGCAGTCGCGAGGCAAGCCAACAGCCTGAGGCCTATTCTTAATGAAACCAGACAGGTAATAGTGCGCGTCGCGACGTAACGCCCCCTGGCCATTCGCTACTGGAATCCGCACTGAACACAACTTTTTATACAAGTACTTATCGTATGTAACTCTTCTGTTAATTCTTCTGTAAAAAAATTACATATGACGATCGCTATTTCTTCTTAAAAGTTTGAAACAAAATTGGTTTAATACATGACTCTATGTAGCATGTAAATTACAAAGCTTGCTCAACTGATAACGCCAGGGTAACTAGCAAATTTCGTTGGATAAAACTTGCGGGACGTCTGTGCCCAAAGGACATAAGAACTGAGACTGAGAATTGTCCAGGTCGGAATGAATAAAAACGTTTAACTGCACAAAAGCATAAACCTACCGTATGAAAGGGGCTTAGGTGTGAAACAAACAAGATAGGTCGCTGCCAGGTGACTGCAACCGAGATGCATTCAAAAGATAAAAATAATTGAAGTCGGACTTGGTCCAGTTTAGAAAGCCTCACAGAGCGCACGGAATGAGTCTTCATTTTGGTTCTTAACGGTTTGGACATACGTGCTATAATAATCACAGACAGTGAGTTGTAAGGATATCCCGACAGGAATCCAAAGAGAGGTTTTCATTCAGGGGATTTTGCATTCTATAAAATAACGTACTATATTAATTCAGCCTACAGTGTTAAGCTCTTTGGTTATCTTATAAAACTATCATGTCGCAGTCTTTGATTCTAACCTTTTTGGTTTACATTTTACCATTGCCAAATTGCCAATGCTATCCGTTCTGCCGAAATTATTCTTTGTGGGTAATAACTTTGGCAGTGCGATTCAAAAACCTGCGACATGGTTACAACATTATCACTCATCACTCGAAACTTTTCTTTAGGTCTACATTTATAGACACCATTGCCATTTCTACTCCCGCTGCTGGAATTGTTTCCCTAAACATTGGGTAGTGAAAAAGTCTTTTCGCATATAAGTATGTATGACCTTGTAATAAAATCTCTTTGGCTATACTATTGTATCTGGCTGGTTTTGGTATTATTAAAAGTTTTAAAGAATATAATTCCAAATTCAAATTAGGAAAATGTGTAATTTTTATTTGTTTATTCTTGAGTGAATCTAAAGAAGAAAATCGATACATTTTAAAATTTTACTACAGAAAAGGTAAAAATGCAACGCAGCCAGGAAAAAAAATGTGATGTTAATGGACCTAGTGCAGTGTCTGTGAGAGTAGCACAAATTTGGTTTAAGCGTTTTCAATCCGGCAATTTTGATGTGAAAGATGCACGTCGCCCTGGTCGCCCTATTACGGATAAAAAGAATGCCATTTTTGAAAAAGTGGAGCAATAAGTTATGTATATTTATATCAATGAAGTGGAGCAAGATCGGCATATCAGTAGTTACGACGTAACTGAAGAACTGGGAATTGACCAAAAACTGTTTTGGCGCATTTGAAAAAAACTGGGTACACAAAAAAGCTCGATATTTGGTACCTCACGAGCTCAATGAAGAAACCGAATGAACCGTGTACTCATTTGTGATTCTTTATTGTGGTCAAAGGCCGGTCGGGCTTCACAGACTGTGAGGAAACCCGGGTTTACTCGCAACAAGGTGATGCCGTGTGTGTGGTGGGATTTGAAGGGCATTATTCATTATGAGCTGTTACCACCAGGCAGGACCATCGATTCTGAACTCTACTGCGAACAACTGATGAGATTAGAGCAAGAAGTTGAGAAAAAGCGGCCGGAATTATTCAACAAAAAGGGTGTGGTTTTTCATCATGATAACTAGACCCCACACATCTTTAGCCACTCAGCAAAAATTAAGAGAGTTTGGCTGGGAGGTGTTAATGCATTCGCCGTATAGTCCTGACCTTGCACCTTCAAATTTCCACCTGTTTCGGTCTCTTCAGAATTATTTAGGCAGTGTCAGGTTAACATCACGAGAGGACTGCCAAAACCACTTGTCGCGTAATTTTTAATCAGAAGTCTCAAAATTCCTATGGCAATGAGATCATGTCCCTACAAGATGGCAAAACTGGCTCGGAAAAGGGTTGACAGTGAAATGGTCTTTGAATAATTCCGCAATACCGTTACCATCTGTCACCCCATCGACGCTCACAGGCAGGCCCTGCCCAGGCTTATGTCTACTGGTGCTTTTCCAGAGGCTGCGAAAGTCTTTTCTTTCAAGATCTGTGGTCAATATTTCCATTTTTAATTGCTCTCTGACACCATTTCAATTCATTTTTAAAGAAATTACGCGGAGCACACATGTTATCATATACAGCTGCAGCAGTGGGCTTACCATAAGAAACCCACATCCGGAATCCAAGCCTTGCCCTCCCGTGAGCGTCGCTGACGTGCTTTCCACCCCAACAGTAGTTTTTTATATATTTTACGAGTCTCGCTCGCAACTTTCCTTAGATGCAACACCTAAAATGTATGCGGTTTCTACATCAGTATTATCTATCTATTGTTACCTGTATAGTAATTTCAGCAATTACCTTGTTTATGCAATATACAGGGCCACAGGGCAAATAGACCTTGAAATGGGTGTTAGTAGACGTCAATTGCAATAAATTGCCGACATCAACTAGGCGTCCAAAATTAATATTCGATTTTATTGGCAATCCTTAGTGCAAATCGATTTCACAGTATGTATTCTATTGATTTTTATAGTAAACTATACCATACAACCGCCGGCGTGAGGTCCGTTTGGGTTAGGTTACAAACCCAAACCTTACTTTCGTGCGAAGCCGATCCCGTAAAACCTCTATATCGTATTAATTTTCTACTAAACCATTAAAGAAACTGAATAACTATAATACCTTTTTAGAAAGGCCATAAAACCAGGTAGTTTTTCTACATTTTTTACGCTTGCTTTCGTAAGTAAATTTTTTTGAGTACTTAATTGATAGAAACAAACAGGTAGAAATTACGAAATTTCGTTTATGTCGTCATATAATGCCGTTTATTTATAAAACTATTAACATTTAAGGCTTGACCTTTTTTTAAAACATTTGCTAGCTAATTAGCTTTCAAAAATTTCAGTATTTTTTTTAAAGCATAGATATATTTTTTTTCAATTGGAAGACGCAGCGTAGGTGATGACTTGGTGCCAGTTGAAGGAAGCAGCTGGATGCAATTAGCCCAAAGTCGCTCGCTGTGGCCTTCTATGGGGGAGGCCTATGTCCAGCAGTGGACTTCTAAAGGCTGTTGATGGTGATGATGATGATATGGTTTTCGGAGACAAGTCGGAAACTTTAGAAAAAATATTAAAATGCCAATATCTCAATAACTATTAATTTTCGAAACCTAGTTGATAGTGGTCAATTTATTACAAATGACGTTTACTATCACCCATTCAAGGAATGGGTCTATTTACCCTGTCACCTTGTATTCTGTCCATAATACCTACATAGATATAAAAACCAAGTTTATTTCAAAATAAAATATCGTAGATTTATTGCCATGGTCGCTCCACGTGCCGCCGGCGCCCGAGCAGCTCAGACATTAACATAAAAGAAAGACTTGGTAAGTTACCCGCGGGCGTCGCTGCCAGCAAGCCATACAATACAATAGCCGACCCAAAGGCAAAGACTTTGGAGTTTTTTTACTAAGCAGCTGGTATTCTTCATCTACTTTTGTATTTAACTTGGTCTGTTACAATTTGTGTTTTTTTGGTTTCCCCTTAAAACCTTGTAATGTCACCTTTTGATTAAAAACACCGTATGTTTATAATTTAAAAAACTCGCGAGATTACAAACAGTCGAAGAGAACTGTACCAATTGTTGCGACTTACAATTTAACGCATTTATTCGATAGTTTATAATCTATCGATAGCAAACTGACAAATTATTGTAAGCTGGCATTTAACAGGCTTGCGACGGAATGCGCTAATTTGTTGAAGACCATGATGTCGTAGGTACGGTGTCGTACTTCCTCTCTCCCTGACTAGGTTTTTTACGTTGCTTTCACATAATATACTATTTTTCTCACAATCTAGTTCGCTAGTTACGGAAACTGGTGCTGGGTAATCCTTTTTCAGCATTATAATATTTATGTGGATATACATATTTATTTATTTATATTTCAGCATAATATTCAAATATTCTTTTTTTATCACCTTTGCACTTGCAGCCTAACTCGCTCTCCATTCTAAATCTCTCTGCCGAAGGTTGTCTGGAAGAGATCGCTCTGTAGCGATAAGACCGCCTAAATTGTACTTTTATTTGTTTCTTCTGTTTAATATCTTACAGCATAACATTAACTTCTCATAATTTATGCTTGGCATAACTTTTATGTTGCATAATAGTCCAAATTCAAATTATCACATAGCATAAAAGTAGCTTCAGTGGTGAAGGCCTTAATTACTTTTGGCATAATATAGTTAAACCAAATATTTTAAAGCATAATTTAAGATAGCATAATTAATAAAATCCCTAATACCAATTTCTCTTGGTTCACCCACTGCCTGTCACTGGGCGTGGTGGTGGTATGGTGCCTGCCTGCCTACCGGGGGCGCCCAAGGTGGCGCCCACGGGCGCAGCGCCTTAGGGCGCGAGGTGGGGGCCGCGGTGCACAACCGTTTGAAGGGGGTAAGTGATCCGCTGCTGGCCCCCCCTGTGCACTGCAGCTTGGCGGGGCCGCACCGACAGATGCGGGAGTGGATCCACCTTTTAGGTGGATCTTGGTTGCGGACCTAGTAGGGGCCGCGTACGTGGGAGCCAGTGGGCTTGAGTACGAGGGTTCTATTGCCCGCAATATACGGCTTTCATCGCGACGGCGGAAGTACCTGTGTGCCCCAGGTGCTTCCGTGGCCTGCCCTCTTCATTGGGGGGTCGGCTGGAGGGGGCCCCAATACGGGGAAGAACTGGCGGCGGGGCGTTGCGAAACTTTTTAGGGACCCCGCCTCGCCGCTGAAGTGTTGAGGTCGAGTACCGTGGGTTTTAGTTAGTAGAAGTCCGACATAACCTCGTCGTTCCCCCGGGCGGCGAGGTATCTATGAGGATTTTCCCACGATATTTAAAAAAAGGTTAGATCTGCGACCCCATGTCAGAACCAAACTTTACTTATTATACTTGGTTAGTTAGAGTATATTAATTAAACCAAAACATATTTTTTAATGGTCATTGTCATAAAATGATGTCAACTTATTATTAGTTTTAATTATTAATGCTTTTAAAAAAGTATACGATTAGTTATTATTCGTTTTGATTATTATGCTTTGAAACATTATGCGTTAATTTATAATTATTCTGCCAATCGATTTTATGCGTTTTAATACTCATTACAAACAATTTTAGCCCTCACTATTATTAGGATATCTGAAAATATGCCACTCAATATTATGATGACTCGTGACGATTACGAAAATCAGAAATATGGAACATGATTTGATTTCGATAACGGCGTTCTAGGCACGGTATGTAGGCTAATTATTCTTCTTAAAGCACCGATACTCTACGAAGTCTTTTTACCAGCCTGCAGAATAACGATAGCAGACCTGTGCTGTAAACCGCCTAGCCGTAGCGCCTAGCTTGAGCCCTGAGGCCATGCCTGTTCTTTGAAGTTGTAATTACGGACCCGAGGCGCCGGCGCAGCCCGGGGGCTCTTGGCTTTTATTTGGATGGTTTCTTAACAGTTATCGAAAGTTCGACACAGATGTTTTACCAACAACTTGGCCTGACCTTTCGTTTATAATCAATAAACCAACAATAAGTTACAAATACTTAAAGGTGCGCCATGGCAGCAAATCAGGGATCCTCCCAATAGCATCAATGCTTTTTTTTATTAAATATGCGCCTCACACCTCTTGAAAATGGTCTCGAAGTAGGGATTAATATATCCCTGTGTTACAAAGTACCACACAAGGAAATAAGCTATGGGAGTCTCCCAGCACTCCCAGGAGTCAATTCAGAAAAGATCGTTTTCCTGAATTGACCCGACCGGGAATCAAACCCGGGGCAATACGGAAATCGAGGCAAGAAACCGTGCTACAGCGCACCACGCCAATCGTGTAGTCAAACCAACTCAACGTCAATTGTCTATTTTTTGTCACTATCGCAGCGCGACCGTTTACGGTTCTAAAATGATCACTTTGTATTATTTTGTTTTTTAAAATAATTTAAATAAAATAAAATAAATTGTTCAGGTATTAGTAGTTAGATAGTATAGTTCTTTGGAGATCCTCTCAGTCATTAACTTATTTAATACCTTTATTGAATTCCAAATGTTTCGGGTACAAAAGGACACAGAAATAATTTTATTAAAATTGTATAACTTACAATTTATTCAATAAGTTTTGTTTTTCATTTAAGTGACCTTTCCTCAATAACCTTTTTGATATGGAAAAACTTTCGTTTATTAATGAAACCATTGAAATTCGTTTCATTTTCAATAGATGTTGGTCGGTAGTTTAAATATCTTTTTTGACATGACTCAGTGGCTGAAAGAGTGCGTTGCTAGGCCAGAATGAAACATACGGTGGCGTGCCACTAGCTAAAAGCCTAGAACGTCTCATCTGGTACTTAAAAATATATATATAAAATCGCTGTTCGTTTGTCTCGCTAAAACTCGAGAATGGCTGAACCGATTTAGCTTATTTTGAAATATTTGTGGAAGTTCAGGGAAGGTGTTACCGGTGAGAAACATTCATAAAAGTAAATTAAAATGAAAAAAAAGGCAAATTTTTCAACCCAAAATGTTCCTAGCTGTGAAATATTTGATGTCTTTTGTCACTTGGATGGTAAAAATAGATGCGTTCAGAAACTTGTCTGTTTCCCAACTGTTGTATCAGGTCCAATCTGTTTGGTCTGTTTGTTATGTAGGTGATATTCGACATAGTTCACTGGATCATCTCATTATCATAATATCAGCCATAGGACGTCCACTGCTGAACATAAGCAACCAATGATTTCCACCTATCCCGATTAGAAGCGGCCTGCATCCAGCGGTTCCCCGCGAACTTGACCAGATCGTCCGTCCATCTCGCGGAGGGCCGTTTTACGCTGCGCCTACCGATACGCGGTCTCCACTCGAGCACTTTTCTGCTCCATCGGCCATCAGTCCTCCGAGAAATATGTCCTGCCCACTGCCACTTCAGCTGGCTAACCCGTTTGGCTATGTCGGTTACCTTAGTTCTTCTACGGATCTCCTCATTTCTGATTCGATCTCGCAGAGAATCACCAAGCATGCTCATTCTATAGCTCGCTGAGTGACTCTATTAAGGAGGCTAACAGTTAGAGACCACGTCTCGGCACCGTAGGTCATCACTGGTAACACGCACTGTTCAAAGACTTTTGTCTTCAGACACTGAGGTATTTTAGACGTGATGACGCTGCGTAACTTCCCGAACGCTACCCAGCCGAGTTGGGTTTGCCGTTGAAGTGACCTCCTTTTCGAAGTTCCTAATCTTCCTAATTAAACCGTTTGGCCTAGGTAGACATACTCGTCCACCACTTCGAGAATCGAGTTTCCTAATGTAATGTTGATGCCGAGTCCTTCCCATTCCAGGAGTTTGAAGGCATCTTCCATTGCAATAGTGAAGAGTGTTAGAGATAATACATCCCCTTGCCTCACACCCCTCTGCAATAGAATTGCCTCCGTGGTCTCATACTGTACTCGGCGCGACATGGTGGCGTTTCTATACAAACACGACAGCACTTCGATTTACCGAGAGTTAATGTGGCATCGTTGGAGTGCCTGCAGCACTGCCCACGGCTCGATCGAATAAAAGGCCTTCTCATAATCCACGAACGCTAAGCTTAATAACAAATTATACTCCTCGGTCTTCTGTACAACCTGCCGTAGCGTGTGAATGTGGTGTATGGTACTGTTCCCTTTTTGGAAACCGGCTTGTTCGGGAGGCTGGAAGTCATCGAACCTGCGAGCAAGACAATTCGTGATGACCTTCGAAAACAGCGTGTAAATATGGCTCAGAAGCGAGATGGGCCTACTAAAGTTCTTTAAAAGGGCCTTATCACCTTTCTTGAAGAAAAGCACCACCACGCTTCTGTACCGTGCTTCTGGCGTAACACACTCGAACAGGCCGGAATTAAACAGCCTCTGAAGGACTTTAAGTATCGGTGTTCCACCCGCTTTCAGTAGCTCCGAGGTAATTCTGTCCTCGCCCAGCGCCTTATTGTTTTTCAACTGTTTGATCCTAATCTCGTACAGGCTGATGTTCGGGATATATTTGGTATCAGGTGAGCTTTGCTGGGGTCTTTAGCTGAGCTCTTAACAGGTTTGGCGACCGAGGTGTATAGCTGTCCATAGAACCGTTCGATCTGCCTCAGCACCTCCGGCTTCGTAGACGCTACCGAAAATCATATCTCGGCTCCGATATTACGTAGAACATATTCTGACCACTCACATATGTTTATTTATAAGGGTGCTATAAAACAGTAATAAAATTATTGCTGGCCGCTAATAACAACACACATTTAGTTGATGTTTATCAATATGTTAACCGCAATTTTTTCCAATCTGTTATCTGAATAAGACCATTTTGTTAGTCTTATAAAATATCAGCATCCGCTTAAATCAGGCCCCGTCGCCTATTTTTTGACAGGACTTCACTCTGACGCAAGTTTGTCTCGCTTTCGCTAAGGTCAAAACAATTAGGTTTGTCTCTGTCCTTCACACCGCACTACGATAATGTACTCGTAGTTGTACATGTAGGTAAACTTGATGGAATTGCATAGAACAGAATACGAATTATTTAGTTTGTAAATGCGTTTTCCTAAAAGAAATAAAAGCATGTTGCGGCACTAAAATTTCTACCCAGCGATTGTAGGACTGAACTACACCAAATAACAATAAACTCAAGTTTCGCTGCGGATCGCCCAGACTCCATACAATTTTGCCCATTCTCCTTCCAGTCTAGATTTCGAGAGATAGTCACCGATCAGCCTGAGCTGGCGCACGTAAAGTGATAATAAGTAAATAAGTGAAGTTATTGACGAGGGCGTTGTACATTTCCAGTAAAATGCTGCCGGTAACGAAGCCAGGAAGCCCACAGCCGGACGGCAGCGGCACGGAGAAGGCGCCCAGAGCCGGCATCCCGCGGGTCGCGCCCACCACCAAGTTCAACGCGCCGGTCCACATCGACGTCGGTGGGACGATCTATACGTCTTCTCTGGAAACACTCACGGCGTAAGTTGCTTCCATTTAACACATTTAAAATTGTATTGATGTCATTTTTTACTAAGCAGACTTATCATCAACGGGCACTATCGAATCAGTCTATTATGGTAGTGTTTTAGTAAAAGTGTTTTACAATGAAAATTTAAACTGAAAATTTTGACTGGCCTGTTGGCGCAATGGCAGCGATCCTGCCTTTAGCGCCGGAGGTCGTGGGTCCGATCCCCACCCATGACAAATATTTGTGTGACGAACATTTATATTTGTTGTGTGTCTGGGTGTTATTATCTATTTAAGTATGTATTTAGAAATATTTAAGTACGTTTATCAGTCTCTGACGCCCATATTACAAGTTCTGCTTAGTTTGGGGTCAGATGATCTTGGTGTGAATTGTCCCAGATATTTATTTATTTAAAAGAGGAAATGGTCACGTTTTTCGGGAAAAGCCTTCATTATAATTATCATTTGAAAAATAGGTAATTATTTTAATTGTTATTCGTTGAGGATCACTTTGAATTCGTTTTCTCTTTCTCTAATCTACGCATATTTCGTAGTGCGTTTCATAAATTCATAAATAATTAATTAAGAAAAAAATTACATCATAATGTCTTACTGTACGAGTATGTTTGTTACTCTTTTACACAAAAACTATTGAACGGATTTTGATGAAACTACAGTAATACAGCTTTTACATCAGAATAACACATAGGCTAATTTATAAAGGTTTTGTGTAATTTGGCCATAATATATACTTAACGATAACGCGGGCGCAGCCACGGGCGGAAAGCTAGTTAGAAACAAAGTTTATTACTCTCATTGACATTAACCAACACCGCCAGCGAAAATATTTACCTTTCAATAAATATGGTGACAAAGAGACTTAATATGCCAGTACCTGTTTCTAATACCATTGGTGAAAAGTAGGCTTCTGAGTGTTTCGTTCACCATGACGACACAGTCACTTGCCTCTGACTACCCCGTTCGGGATAAAGTCGTGATGGTATGTTATGTTACGTTATATAAAGGTAATAAGAGCCTCCGGCGGCGGAAACAGTGTAGCAGTTACGCGAATTAGAGGGTTCTAACTTAACATTATCGCTGCGACATCTATTTGCAAAAAAAAAGATAATTAACATAATTTGTAGGTAGCCGTATGATTAGTTTGGATAAAGCCTCTGGGTGCCGTTCAAGCATCAGCGTTTTTTTTGTTTCTGGTTGCATGTGACATCTGCGGCATTAAATGTATTTATAACTAGCTTTCCGCCCGCGGGTTCGCCCGTGTGGACTAATTTTTCTCACACGTTGGGTTACAAAGTTTTAATACGGATCCCTAACGTTTTTGAAAAATGTTTAAGCAACCAGAGATAAAGAGGCTCTTTATAATATTAGTGTAGATAATGTATGACTTAAAACCGTCTACTTACACAAATAAGTTATACACACTTTTCCTATATTGAATGCAACCGTGTTTTAATGTTTTATTAATAAAAGTCATTATTTATGTTCTTGACAGAAAAACAGCACCACAAGATAACATAAGCCCGTATAGGAATCAATGCCAGTCTATCAGCTCTTGGGTGCAGTTTGTGGAAATCCTACATTTCCCTAAACAATAATTGTTTGTTAATTTTGCAAAATGCAATATAACATGGGAGGTATATTTTGTGCTTCTATCAAATTAAGCACTCAATGTTCAGAGCATAACACAATTCGATTTCTTTCGTTGGCCGAAGTTTGCGGAAGTTCCATTTGCTCAGGCTTTTTACAAACGATATTAAAACTTGGGTCTAGTGAATATGTGCCTGCTATATGTGGGTAGATGGATTGTAAATAAGCCTGGTTCATCTGTGTTGCGCGTGGTATTTCTCGATAAGAGCGCCGCGGGCGGCGCCCTGAGCATTTATTTTATTCTGTGCCTGAGCGGCGCCACCCCCCGCGCACCGCACACCTCCGCCCGCCTTTGCCAGCACTTTTTAATCAACTCACTTGATGGCACGAAAATAAATATTTACTATAGCAAATTTGTCACTGAAAAGCAAAGCAACAGTATCTAAGATTTTGTTTAGTGAGTTAAGTTTAGCTTGTAAGCTGTAGACTTTAAGTACACCTGTGGTACAACTTAAACTTACTTTTTAAAACTGAAGTTTCCTTTTTTTCATACTATGTTAACACAACAAGCTTTCTAATACATATCATACATGACTTTTTCAATTTACTGGTGTTATCACGTTTTTTTCGTTTCCTTCTCTTTATTATGAATAAGTATATCTGTATGTATGTAAATAGGACGCAGGTGGGCTATTTACTGCCGTTCGGCGTGATACTAGAGGCACTCCATTCCTTCAGAGTGCCCCCGTATCTTGGCAGGCTGTTGGACGACTACCTGCAGGGCAAGGAGATCCTCTTTGAGGGCAGAGACGGTGTCCTCATCCGTCATCCTATGAGGTGTGGTGTTCCCCAGGGGTCCGTCCTAGGGCCCCTGTTGTGGAACATAGGCTACGACTGGGTTCCCCGCCGCTCCTGCCCAGGATGCGCGTAATTTGTTACGCGGACGATACCCTAGTCGTAGCGAGGGGACACACTTTTCCGGAGGTGCAGAGGCTGGCGGAGGTCAGCGCCAGCCTCGTGATTGAACGCATTGAGGCGCTGGGCCTGAAGGTGGCCTCACACAAAACCGAGGCCCTCCTCTTCCACGGGCAGGGACCACCACCTGGTGCCTTGGTCTCCCTCAACGGGACGACGGTGCGGGTCGTGGTCCAGATGAAATATCAGAGCCTCTTTTTGGATGGGCGGTGGCGATTCGAGGAACATTGGTCCCACCACGCGCCCCGCCTTATCCGTTCCGCTGGGGCACTGGGCCGTTTGCTTCTGAATGAGCGCGGCCTGGATCGATTATGCTGGCGGCTTTATGGTGGCATTATCCGTAGTATGGCGCTCTACGAAGCGCCAATTTGGGTGGATGGCTCTCACCGCCCACAACATCTCCCTCTTGCAGGCTCCGCAAAGGGTCATGGCGGTGGGAGTCATCCGAGGGTACCGCACCATCTCGAACCTTTCCATCTTCCAGAACTTCGTGTACAGGCCATGGCTGGGACACCATAGACGCAATACGGCCGGTACTCAACCAGTGTATATGTCAGGAGAAGTGGCCTCTGACGTACCGGCTGATGCAGATACTTTCCGGGAATGGGTGCTTCGGGAAGTATCTGCACAAGATCGCCTGGCGAGAGCCCAAACCCGGGGTGCCGTGAGTGCGGCGCTGCTGAAGACACGGCCCTGCACACACTGCAAGTGTGCACAGCATGGGCCGAGCAGCGACGTACCCCGCCATTGGAGGGGATCTCTTACTTCCGGCCGTAGTTCAGGCCAAGTTGGGTAGTGAGGAGGCCTGGATGGCAATGGCTTCTGCAAGGAGGTGATGACGCAGAAGGAGACCGCGAAGAGGGCCCGAGAGGATGATTCTCTGGCGGCCCCTATCCGACGCAGACGGCGGGGAGCAAGAAGACGGCGGTTTGCCTGTCCTTCTCCTGCTCCCTAAAAGTAGCACCGGGGTGTATGCCAGGGGGCTTACACCCTATTCCAAGGTGCTCCCGTCTGGGGGTGTCCCAGTATACCGAGATGCCGCCGTAGCGTGAGGAGGCCCGGCGCATAAGCCTATGCCCAGCCGGGCCGACGTGGTAATCCTTTGGGCTCCATGTCACCCTATTCCATAGCGGCGAGGCCGCCGGCTTCACCTGCAGAGAATTTAACACTCGCCCACTGCCCAACCCAGGCAGTGGGACAGTGGGATAGTGCGTAATGCATTTCTCACCCCTCTCAAAAAAAAGGTTTTCTATCTATTACTGACAGCGAGCGTATAATCGCGATTTTGAAAGCGATTATTGCAGATTATTCATCGTAGTCGAAAACTTTTAAACACAAAATCGTTCTGGTCAGATTTGAGCTGGGGACCACATGATCCACGATCCAAGTTTGGGTGCTCCACCCCTGGGCCACGATGCTCTCCCCTTTTATTCTATCGAAAAATAATAATGGAATGTTTTACCACAGTCTTGGTGCTTTATTATACTGTGGTTTTACCAAAAATTATCAACAGATCAGATTTTTCTGCTTCGACAGGTTATCTATTCTTCGTACGTTATAGTTTGTCCTTTGCCTATTGATCTTACTAAATATGTGTTAGCAATGCTGACTGAATTAAATGTGTTTTATTTATTTCATTACCCGTTCTTTCTTTGGTATAAATAAGCAGTTACTGCATTGTTTCTGTAGCCTTGTTTTTGCTTGTGTTATGTCAGCTAGCATAAAATTGGAACAATTGCGAAGCATTATGTTTTTATATATATATATACACTAATATTTTAAAGAGGAAAGAATCGATTTTGATTTAATGTTTTTAATGCATAGACTCAAAAAACACAAGACTGGTTCTAATCGCTGTCTGATGGTATGATCTTTTTTTTTCCTGTTACCTATATGTTTTGTTGTTAATGCCTACTTCTTTTGTGTTTACTTTATAAATGTAACGATGTCCATAAAGTTAATAAATGTTTTTCTATTTTTTCTATTTCTATTTCTAAAAATTCTCTCACCAATATAAAGCTAAATTATCAGCGAGGAGCCAAAATCACCACACGGGCGGAGCTGCCGGCGGAAAGATAGTTTTTTTCTGAAAGGTTTTTTTCATTTACGTATCCTTCTCGCCGTTTTCAGGTTCCCTGAGTCTCGCCTCGGCAAAATGTTCAACGGCACCATCCCCATTGTGCTGGATACGCTTAAGCAGCACTACTTCATCGACCGCGACGGCGACATGTTCCGGCACATCCTCAACTACCTGCGCAACAAGAAGCTGCTGCTGCCGGCTGACTTCCCCCACCTAGACCTGCTGCTGCATGAGGCACACTTCTTCGAACTAGATCGTGAGTAACGCAATTAGCCTATAAACTACCAAATAACTGCTGGACAAAGATATCCATTGAAATCTAGCCACAGTTACGATTGATGGGTATCGGTTTAATCATCCATCATCCATCACGCATGCCACATGCGGGTTGGTGATCACAAATCAAGGCTATGCTTCGAAAATTCTGAAAACACATTTAGCTTTACTTGGGATTTCAGTTTCAGCTCGGTTATTATTCGGCCAGCTCGTTTATCTCTTGTTAATCTTATAAGAGAGAGTCAGGGAGGTACAAGCCTATATCTCACTTTGTCAGAAGTGAGCGAATGAGATTTCTCAGATATAAATTGTATAGAAGTGAGGTATAGATTTCACTTCTATAAAAACTATTTGTTTACAGTACGTCTACCGCGAGTTGCCACTTTAAATTTACGTTATCGTTCGCGTAAAAAGTATTGGGATTTGACATGACATGACAATGTCAAATCCCAATACAATTTTTTACGCGAAAAATACGGTAAATTTAAATTGGCAACTCGTGGTAGACGTACGAGAGTGATATATTTATTTTAGATTGCACAAGAAATTCAGTGAAAACTATTACTAGATATGATAATGAACACCAGCTGTCAAACATTTGACAGACCGAAGTCTGTTGGGGCAGCTCGTATTTTATAAAACTAACAAAATGGTCATATTTAGATAACATATTTGAAAATATTGGAGTTCAACAACATCAACTAAATGTGTGTTATAGATACATATTTAGGTGTCAGTTGCTTTATTTGGCTAACGTTACCTTGAATAAATGAGTACGTTTTAGTATTAAATAGGATAAAAAAATTTGGTGAACATTTACCAATTTTGGATCACAAATATTTTTTTTTTAGTTGTCACTTTAATCAAATTTGATGAACAGTTTAAGATATTATAATATTAATATAGATTTTGGTATTTTGCATTTGATGGCCTACTTTTTACCTTCATCTAAGTTGGAAAACGAATCCAGACAACAATATTGAACAAAAATACAGTTTCAGATCCGTTAAATGTCCTGCCCATCTCCACTAAATAAGTAAATCTCAAACTATTCTGGTAGAAAAACTCTTCACAATACGAATCTACAAATCGAATTGTGAAGAATTGTGATTGAAAATGCTAAGCGAAATGAAACCTTTTAGCATGGCACATTTTGAATGTGTGTTGTTTACCGCATGTATCGTTGTTGTTGATGCCTCACAGAGCAAGTTGACTAGCAGGCACTGACGAGCAAAACTTAAAAGCCAAGGTAAAGAACGCCTTAACTAGCCAAGATACAAGAGTAGGTATGAAATTCTCGAAATCAAAAGCATACAGAAATAGTAAAAATAAATAAATAAATATCTGGGACAATTCACACCAAGATCATCTGACCCCAAACTAAGCAGAACTTGTAATATGGGCGTCAGAGACTGATAAACATACTTAAATATTTCTAAATACATACTTATATAGATAATAACACCCAGACGCACCACAAATATAAATGTTCGTCACACAAATATTTGTCATGGGTGGGGATCGAACCCACGACCTCCGGCGCTAAAGGCAGGATCGCTGCCATTGCGCCAACAGGCCAGTCAAAAAAATGGTTGTATTTGTAGAAAAATCCATGTTTCCTATTTATTCAACTAGGTAACTATTACCACAAGGGGCTTTTGCACCAGAGATGTGCTATGCTTCATTGCTTTGAATGCCAATCATAGTCATTGGTCCGTATAGCATACCATTGGTGGAAACGGGTTCAGCTATAGGTACCATGTTTTTATATGAATGTATGCGTGCTGTGGATACGTGCTATGAATGTGTGATATTATGAATCAGTGCTGTGGATAGAGATCCCTTAATCCCCACTGTCAATACATCGCGTAGCTCGAGCTGGCTGCGCATCTTCCTGGAGGACGAAATAGTTTAGCTTTCACATCCTCGTAGCATAGCAGCTGCATAACACATCTCTTTTGGATTTACTTATCTCTATAAGTGATTACCTACTTAGTTTTGCTAGTATTTTTGTAAATAACTTTATTTTGGTTTAACTTTTGAAGGTTGAGGCAATAAGCACTTATACGTACTCTGCTTTAGCATTGCTTGCCTCTTCACGGGCCAGAAATTTAATACACTCAAAAACAAAATCATTTTAATTATATTCCGGATGGCAGATTATTTCGTCGGCTTCACTGCATTAAGTCATTAATTGCTAAAAGTCATTGAGTGATGTCTCAACATCACTAATGACTTTTGGCAAGATAATGACTTTTTGTAGTAAGCCGACGATTTAGGATTTCTAGTTCTAGTCAAGAAGCAATATACTCATATAATTTTAATAATCAACATTAATTTTGTTTATTCTTGAAAGCCGTCTGTGTCCCAATCCTACTGCTCAATTTAGCATTGGGATTGGGACACACTATGCATACTGCACTGACCAAGACAAATGTTCGTTCGAATTGTATGCACTCTTAATTTCAGACATGGTGTTCGCTCTGTCGAAGCTGAATTCCGATCGCGAGGGCATCAAGCAGGATCGTGATTGGCTGCACCAGGCCACCGGACGTCTGAAGCAGGAGACGGAGATGCTTATGCGGGAGCGGGACCGGCTGCAGCAACGGTGGTCATGAACTGAGGTAACGGCTGTCACTGGTTGAGTAACTTCATGATAAAAACTTGTTCTTAACAGTGAATATCCAACTTAGAAGTTGCCAACTGACTGATTGGCAATGAAGGATCCGACCTTTCCTAAACCTGCCCCCCGATTCAGAACAAAGTTATCGACCGATTCGGTTATTTTATTTTATTTTTAATTCATCTTTTTAATATGTGGTATGTCTGCATTATTTGTTTTAGACAAACTGAAGGCCTTTGGCTTCTACATTTAAAAATATTGAATGCTACCGTTTAGCGGGTAATTTATCATAATTAAAACAAATTCACCGAATCGGTCGATAACTTCGTTCTGAATCGGGGGCAGGACTACCAACTGGATTTATGGAATGTGAATAGTGAGACTAATAATAAATCTATGAAATCAGCCGAAAATCATGCATATTACGAGCAGTGCTTTTTTCGGGATCTAGGGTAGAGTCAGGGAGTTGTGTGCGTATAAGGCTATTTTATTGAGTGAACATTTTACTCAAACACATCATATTTGAGGAGCGTTTGTTCAAAAGGTTTTATCTGCACTCTAAATAAATTTAGCGAAACTGGAAATAATGGTTTTAAAATTATTTATTGGAGATTGTTGTCATTTTTTTTTCAATAGTAGCGTTAAGTAACTTAGGTTATACCCAGTGTAGAATTTTTATTTTAAAAAGCAATAAAAAATAGATATAAAAAAAAATAAGTTGTAAATGTAACCTTTTGGTCAGTCACATAAAAAATATAACCTTTTTTGAGACTACTGTAAATATAGCTTTTTTGAATAAAACTATTTTAAAATATTTATTGATTTTCATGAAAATAACAACAATTTGAATGACAAATTAATACAATTAAGAGATCAACAGAACGAAAACAGTCATTTGACCAATATCCATTTCCAAGCATTGACAAGACTCGTCGTCACCTTCTGGTAGGTGTTGCTCCCATTAGAGCAATGGAAAGTCTTCGTACTTTATGCCGACACGTTTGATGAAAGTTCATAGCCATAGCCCAGTCTTCGGATTTACGATTTTTAGAGACGTTTTTTATGGACAAATAATTCGTTTCGGATTAAAACACTTGTATGAGATGATGCATTTTTATGTATAAAATCCCAATCAAAAAAAAACGAAAAATCGGAAAATGTAAATGTAACCTTTATAATTTTTATAAGAACATACTATTTCAATTGCAGGAAGGGGATTCTGGCGAAGAAGCTGCTAAGAGGCGCCGGGTGTAGAGAACAATATCTAATTAGTACACATTCCCATCACATCCCATTTCTTTCCCATCTTTAGGTAAACGAGGGTGAAACCATATGGATGGGGTCTGATCTCATCAGCTAAACTTTACTTATATATTTAGCCCAAGTGCAAGTTTTACAACTTAGTGGCCTCCGTGGCATTGTTAGTTGTTTCATACAGTTAAGACTGTGTTTTCGTAATTTTAACCAAATTGTCGCTTGGAGTGTACCTACCTATTAGTCATCTTTAATAATTAGCGGTACACCGGGTATAGACGTTCTAAATCACTAAGACCTTTTTACTATGCTTGTAGTAGTGACGTTTACACATACACACTGTCTTAGGCCGAGATCTATAGTCGTTAATTAGTTAAGCACAGTATTTATTATCTCACATAACGAGTAGATATTGTTATAATATTTACTAACGAATACCTAAGTTGATGTTTAACTCAGAAAATAATAATTTAACATCGATGGAAAGCAACTGATATAGATAGATACAGCTGTTCAAAGTCTAAGCTAAGTCTAAGTTTAAGCTAAGCACGCTCTATAGATCTCGGCCTTAATGTCACTAGTGTCAATTGTTTCCGCTGAGAGCACGCACACTAGCGTATGTCATATTGGTATGTCAGTTCCTGTCACTCCTACAAGCATAGTGCAACGGTCTTCCTAAAATAGACAGACTATAACTGTTTAATAGTTAGGAAAATATTAT
Source organism: Udea olivalis (assembly GCA_947369235.1). NCBI lineage: Eukaryota > Metazoa > Arthropoda > Insecta > Lepidoptera > Crambidae > Udea > Udea olivalis. The sequence continues at coordinate 24,609,317 of OX376340.1, forward strand.
GATATATAAATATGGTAATATATGGTATAGTTATAGTAAACTACAAGTAGATAATGTTCGTGAAAATGACATTTTTATTTAGGTTTTATTCCATACAGCATCAGACGGACATTCACATATTTTGTGTGGGAACATTTAAAGTTTCTACATCGCCTACTGAGTTTGACATGGAAAACCTTACGGTGTAAATAAGCACTCGCTAAAACCTGAAAATACTCTCCATATTAATTGTTTTGGTGAATCAGTAGCTGTTATTCTAAGAGCTCGACTAAAATAGAACGTGTGTGCATGCTATCATTTCTTTTTCATAAAATTATATCTGTTCGTGAGTAGGATAACCTAAATGGTCAAAGACTAGATATCGAAATTAAACTGGTATGTAATTTAACTGATTAACTTATACTTAAAAAGTGATGCTAAATATTATTTGGCATCTAAGGACCTTGTTTTGACATTGAAATTCACACATTGGACGTTGAAGTATTGAAGAAATATAACTGTGAGCATAAAAACTAATGCTGAGTTTGTATGGTTTTTTATCTACAGACTATACAGATGTCTGTTAGTCTCTGTAGATAAAAAATCATTCCCTACGATTAAGCATGCGTGCTGCTGTAGGAAAGTGTATTCTTAGTATAGTATAGTAGTAGGTATATAGTGTGTACTTATTTATATTTCTAAATGTTTTCTCCCATGCATGGATGGTTTATCCCATAAAGCTGTTGTTGTAACAATTTTACTAGTATTATTTACGAAAATGTCTGTAAACTTTTAGGTAGATGGAACTATACTGTTTTCAACCATCTATTTTCTAAATTTCAACTGTTTTAAATGACTTATCGATTATTTCAAGGATGGAGGCGTTTGCTCTTCACTGGGACAGAATACTCGTATAGGGTAATATCTTTCTTGACAATATTCATTGCATATGCCTAATCATAGGGAACATATTCATATAAATATCTCTAGAAATGTATTCTATGAATACATTCGGCACCTCAGTTTAATCGATTACCCAGTTCAAATAGATAAAGGTCAAATCAAGATGCAATACTAATAACGCAGCATAGGTTTAAGTACACTAAATTGATCTCACATTAACGAAATAAGAGGTTGGAAAGAGTATAGATGTGAAAAAATCGATCATGATTATACCTACATTAATTATAGAATAGAATAGAATATTATTTGCGTGAAAAGTGTCAATATTCATTACTTAGTTGGTGATAAGAAAATGCTTGCTGGATAAGATCTAATGAGATTCGTCTCAGATGTACATTCTCGTTGTAAAGTAGAGTATATAGTCAAATTTATGTAATTATTATTTAAATTATTTGCGATGTTAATTGGGTTATTTATTATGTTGTCATCCATCATTAAAATAACAATATTTTTATTACTTGTATCTTGTGTCTTATCTTTAATAACATCCCACGTTGCCTTACATTTATTTCCTGATTTGTCTAAATATCTTGAGAAGAGACCTACTTTTTATATAGCATTCATTCAGTCAATACAATTTATTACGGGCCTATTGTGCACTAGGTTCATAATATAATAAATCAAATCATTTAAGTATTGCAACATCCAGAAACTAACTTTTATACAATCATTCATCATTCGGTCCATTTATTAGACACTGGGTTGGTAGGCTTGTGTACCCTACGATATCTATTGAGCCTGGTTTATGCATCTATTTATAGCATTTCGCATTATAATGTTATCGGGGCTATAGTCACGTTTTTTATAATACAAGATGTTTGGTAATTCATTTGTGATTGATATTGGAAAACTAATTGATTGTGCCGTGTCATGATCCGATAGGCCTAGTTTATGAGTTTCTCCAGTGGTTTCCGATATGTTACTAAGGATCTGGTCTAAGCAGGATTGTTTACGGGTGGGGCAGGGGATGTGGAGTTTTAGGTTATTGTTAGCAGCGGTCTGCTTTAATTTCTCGGTATCCTTGGTTTTTTTAGGACATCTATGTTTAGATCTCCAGCGATAACAACTTTATAATAATAATAATAAATCATTTATTTTCAAACAACATGGGTTCATAGTGGTTAGTAACAAAAAATAAAATAAAAATAGGTAAAGTTAAAGTTAGTAGATAGGTCTAAGCAATACAATAATAATTCTACACTGTATCGCGAAGACAACTAGGACTAACCGATGCCAATACGCCGGCAGGACTATTTGAGTGCGTGGATTGCGGGCCAACATTGGCGAGTCCCAGCGGTCCGCGAGCGTCCGCAGGATGGCATTAGGGCTGGAGCGCATCGGCGCAGCATTGAGGCGCAGCGCTTTCGCATGATTGCGGCGAACCCGTCCGTGCACGCCTCAGCGAACATGCCGGACGCGCTCAGCGACGCTTCAGCCCCACAACCATCCTGAACGCGATATTATATTGGACGCGCAGGTCACTGTAGGCTCTCTCCGTATAGTTCACCCACAGAGCGCAAGTGTAGAAGGACTGGCAGAACGCCTTAAAAAGGGTAACCTTCACTGGTTTAGTACGTCTTGCGAATCTGCGAGTTAACATGTTACAGCGAACACACAGCGCCCTGCGCTCCCTATCTATATCTAAATTGTCTTTCAAGTCATCTGTGAGCCAATGTCCTAGGTATTCAAAGTGATCTACCATTTTCAGTGGAATGCCACAAAGCATAAGTGTGTTAACGATGTCGTTTTTACAATTAAAATATTTGGTAGATGGTAGGTAGTTACAAACAAGTTACTTTTTCATGGTAATAAAATATAAGTAATTAAATACTAATTAATTTAATGGAAGTGTATGATAAAATTTTGAGTGTATGAATGGTTTTTACAGTGAGAAATTTACACTAGATTAGTTTCGGTTTCATTCAAATACTAACATCCGTCGTATCTAACAAAGTCTTAATTCTGTAAGTTTGAATTAAGGCATCAGTTAAGTAGAGAAATCTTATATAATAGAAGATGTTTCTCATGAAACTTACCCAGATTAGTGCAGGCTTATTTAAATATGCCAGTCACCACCCGCTGGCTTTTGGTGATCAGTTTTTATGTGTGTGATGAATGTCATGTGTAAGTGTTGGTGTTAAGTGTCTTAAAAATTTACAAGTTTACTAACCTTAATATGGTCAGGAAATAAGATTTTAATCTCGTTAGAGACTTTAATAAGTAAGTACTTGTTAAAAGTAATTACTAATAAGGTAATAAGTTGGTTGTAGTCCAACTACTATAGAGAAACTAACAGAGGCTTATTTAAGGAGTTGTTATCCGCTCCATAGGGAAAAATACGACGATTACTTTATCATAGGCTTATTTAAGGAGTTGTTATCCGCTCCAAAGAGAAAATGACTAATAACTATAGCCGGAAATACGACTAGTCGTTTTGTAAAAATTATTAAAACATAATAATCTTATATGTACAAAATTACGTATTGACATGATAGTTAATGGTTAGCCGAAAGGATGGAGATGTATATAAAAACAGTACCGATATAAATCAAGAGATTAAGTGACATGCGTCACGCTTAAAGTAATAATAAATTATAATAAATCAATAAGTAATTATATAAAGAAATATGGTAAATTAGAGTATACGGTGAGTAAAAACACAAAATAGGGAATTATTAACAAAAGTCCTAATTATCTAAAGAAAATACAGTAAATTAGACTTAAGTGATTGGTAATTATGGTCTTAATTTTGGGATAGGATTTCACGCCATTCAACGGCAGTTTGAGTAGGTTGAAAATTTGCCTTACGTAATCTAAGTTCATAAATAATTTCTGGTTTGTTCAATTGAAAAATATCCATGTTGTACAACTGGTATTATAATAAGATAAAAATAAGGTATAAAACCTTTTCTTAGTTCGAAAAAAGAAAATGATTTGATTTGAAGATAAATAGCGTGACAATGTCTGACAATGTCAGCTTAGAAGCAAAGTTGACGTTTTATATTGAAAATAGCAAGAAGGCTAGAGACTAAGGAGAGATAACTCCCTGGAAAGGGTTGGACTAAATCCGTATCCCACAGTGACGCATGCGCATTACGCTTCTTTGCCGCGATCCTCGCGAAGTGTCAAAATTGGTCAACACAACCTCGAAAATGTCAAAAACAAAACATATCGGACGTTGTGTTTCGAATTGATGTAAAATGCAATTCAATTGGAAATTCATTGTTTTGGCAATCAATAATTATCAAAAATATTAGTTCGGAATAGAATCGAAGGCACTTTGTTTTTTCGTACGGGAATACTGATAAATTATGACGAATTAGAACTGAACTCAATCAACAACATTGCCATCATATGAATTAATTCTGTATCTTATCTTTCTTCACTTGGGAAACAACAAAAAACAACAACTGTCGCACGTGACACCGTTCAAAACAAAACCATGTGACCATGAAATGACAAATAGCTGCCGCTGCACATGCGCAATACAGCGTTTTGCCCGGCACAGAGTATACGACTTTCGGCCCTCGAAAGCTTACCCCCACTTCGGGAGTTATCTCTCCTTAGTCTCTAGCCTTCTTGGAAAATAGTAATGATTATAAATTATTGTGAAAAATAATTGCTCAAGTCTAGTAAGATAAATTGATGAAGTACGAAAATAAGTTGGAGAGTGGTGTATTTGGTAAAAAATATTTTGCTATTCGATGTATGTAATGTTTGTAAGTATACTTAGCTTGCGTAAACTTAGTCGGCCTCGAAGACCTAAAGAAATACGAGCTAAGCGTGTAGTATCTTGGATAAGGATACTCTCCAAAGCCAAGGATGTGGTAACAAACGAGATTTGGAATAACCAAGAGTTTAAACTCCAAAACCTCGAAAGTTTATGTAGCTGTCGGTTAGACAAGCCGTAGAGTAGGTGATGTCTGTAGGGCTGTGTTGTAAATAAAGTAAAGGGTACTGAAAGTGTTTTTGAAATAATAAGTAAGGGTAGGTAATAAGTTTGTGAATGTAATGCCTCCGCTACTAAAGCATCGGGAACCGATTACATTTGTAAACAGCAGTAGTAGCGTTGATCGTATTATTGTCTGTAAAATGTGTGTATAGTGATTGAAGTATATTTGGTTGTGAAAACGATAAGGTATAGTGTAATGAAATGGGGATGAATGATAGTACACAAAATAGGGTAGGGTAAATGCACTAAATAAGCACCACACTTAAACACACATTATAAATTGCACAAACGTCCTAAAGTATCTTCTTTTTTCAGTTACTGGAAATAAAAAATATTATTCTTCACTAGCTCGGTGCGAGCCGCAGAGAAGAGATATCTTCGATTTTACGTCGGGCGCCATATAACGAAGATCCTCGATGCTGGCCAGCCCGGTATTGTAACGATGCCGTTTCCCTTCAGTCTCGTGGACGTTACAACCTCCACGATCGCTGGAAACTTCATGGTTTAACTGCTGGCCATTAAAAGTATTCTGTACTTGTTTTTCAAAATTTGATTCAATTCGATTTTTGTTTCGCATTGCATGCGCAGCTTTTTTGATTCAGTCCTACCAAAACCATCGTACTGAACAGTTTGTGAGCATTTTACCAGATTACCAGTTTAACTAGTATAACTTACGTGATGGTGTATTTTTAAATACTTTAAATAACCAATTATTGTAAACAGTTAAAACAGTTATAAGTAACAGGAACCCGTGTATCGGGGTAAGCATATCATACCTATTTACATACCTATTACTATTAGCTAATCTATTACCTAGGACTCTGTGTATTCATTTATTGTTATTTTGTTACAGTTCTTCTTCTGATCTTTTATTAACTATTCCACAACTACATCTACTCCTAAATATTGTGTGACGAATCCCGGCGCTCCGGCTCCTGTATTGCTGGCCTGCAACGAGGATTACGTTATAAGTGTAGGTATCGTAGTGTACCTCTTTCTGTCAGGTCTGAATATCATGAATTCACTTTTTGTGGTATTGTACTTAACACCGTGTGCAGTCGCATAGGTCTCACATATGCTTAGAAGCCGCTTCAGAGCGCCCATTGATGGGCTCAGCAGCACCATGTCATCCGCGTAACTTATGTTATTAAGACACACTACGTCTATATGACAACGTGACGATTTTCCTAATTTTTATGATAGGTAGTTAAATAGACATGTTTCGTCACCAGTCAGTATATCATACACGTTTTTTTCTCGCCACCGTCGAATTTATCTATCATGAATAGGCACCAATCCACCCGTCGACGGTCTTTCTGCTCATCGGTAAGTTTGTGCGGCACCCATCTCGAACAACGTTTACGGAGAGAAACGTGGTCGTGAATTATGGTTTTCATTGCTGCTGATCCCATTCCCAGTTCTCGCTCCAGCTCTACATACTTCGGTTTTCGCGAATAATTTCTTCGACTGCACGAACGTTTTCTTGAGTGACCGCGGTTGGCGGCCGACCTGTCTTCGCTTCATACTCGAGACATCCCCGTCCTCTTTTAAATTCAGCAAACCAATTAAATACTGTTGCTCGTGAACAAGCAGATTCACCAAAAGTTCAAAACATTATTGAGGCTTTGAGCCTATTTTATGGTCAGAATAAATCATAGCGCGAAAATCATGTCAACTGAGCTCCATTACTGCAAGCAAATTCCCGCCAGATTCTCGAAAAATTATGCTCATTCATAAAAAAACTGATGTGTGTTCTATTTTCAAATATATCAATAAACAACTAGCCTAAGATGGTGTATAACTTGCCAGTGTCAATCAAATGAGTAAAGAAAATCTAACTTCTTTTGGCCGGTTTCACGTTAAGTGGTCAAATTAAAAATAAGAATATACACCTACAACTAACCATCAAGGCTGCAATGCCACCTCCTCACCCAGCTAAAATGGTACTGCACATGTGCAATAAACTGAGGGTGGTGTTTGCGGCCGTTTTCATTCTGGCTTTTGGATATGCATCTGGTAGGTAACTCACATCTAAATTGTCTTCCAAGGTCTGGGTCGTCGCTAAGTAGGTGTAGGTGATCCAAGGTGAAACGTGACCTAGAATTGAGCCCAGAACGATTTATTTTATTGAATCATCGTGTTAAGATTAAACCGAGTCGTGAAGATTGAACTTAATTTCACATACAAACATTTTGCAGGTATGTATTATTGCTGCACACTTTTTAGATTTCTCAGATTTCTCTGGAAAACCTTTAAAAAATTGATTAACTGATGGGACAGTTTCAGACAGTGTGCTAGATTCTAAGGCAGGTATCACAGTTATGTTACATTGTTCAGTCTTGACGTTGATGTATTTCGGAGCGTAGTACAGAAAAACGTCAAAACTTTGATAGCGCGATTTAAAAAGGTATAACGCCATCTAGATATGTGATCCTGCACTAATCAATGTCTGCCTGTGGCAAACTAGCGACAACTGGGAAACTTCATTTTTCTGACGAGCTCTTTAAAAAATAATCCTTCAACACTATGAATATTTAAATTATGTTCACACTATAGTCAATTGCTGGTTACCTATCTTTACATGTGGATGATGTGGACCCTTTAGGTGGGTATAGATTGGAGCATTTGCTAGAGCATTTCATTGTCATCATAAATGTATCTTGTTTGCAGATGACATATCAATAATTGTGACATCAGATAGAAATAATTACAATTCTATAGAATAAACGTATACGTTACCATGAAATTGAAATTAATGATACTATTGATAATATTAATAAATGGCTAGAGAGAACTAATCTAAAATTAAATTTAAATAAATCCAATTTCGTACAATTCAATCAATCCAATTAATAAACACAATTTCAACCTCAATATCGAAACGATTAAAGAAATCACTCATACAAAATTTTCAGGTGTAACTAATTACACATTGAGCCTTTATGCAAGCGTATCAACAGCTTTGTTTATGCTCTTTATAAAACAAGGAGAAGAAAAGAAGAAGCTCATCATTTCAGCCGAACGACGCCCACTGCTGGGCATAGGCCTCCCCCAAGGATCTCCACAACGATCGGTCCTGCGCTGTGCGCATCCAGTGGCTTCCCGCGACCTTGACCAGATCGTCGGTCCACCTTGTAGAGGGCCTGCCCACGGAACGTCGTCCGGTACGCGGTCGCCATTCGAGAACCTTTCCGCCCCAACGGCCATCGGTTCTCCGCGCTATGTGTCCCGCCCACTGCCACTTCAGCGATGCAATCCTTCGAGCGATGTCGGTTGTTTTTGTTCTCCTGCGGATCTCATCATTTCTGATTCGATCGAGCAGGGAAATACCAAGCATCGCTCTCTCCATTGCTCGCTGGGTGATCTTGAGCCTTCTTATGAGACCCATAGTAAGGGACCACGTCTCACTCCCATAGGTCATTCCTGGCAACACACACTGGTCAAAGACTTTTGTCTTGAGACACTGAGGTATTTCGGACGCAAATATATGCCGGAGCTTCCCGAACGCTGCCCATCCGAGCTGGATTCGACGAGAGATCTCTTTCTCGAAGTTGGACTTACCTAGCTGGACTGTCTGTCCCAGGTAAACATAGTGGTCAACAACTTCGAGTGTAATGTTCCCAACGTTAACTGGAGCGGGTGCAATATGGGCATTCAACATGATTTTTGTTTTGTCCATGTTCATCTTAAGACCCACTCTTTGAGAAGCATTACCGAGATCTTCGAGCATTATGTTCAGGTCTTCCAAGGTCTCAGCCATAAGAACTACATCATCGGCAAATCGCAGGTGTGTTAGGTACTCGCCATTGATGTTGATGCCGCGTCCTTTCCAGTCCAGAAGCTTGAAAATATCCTCCAACGCAGCCGTGAACAGTTTCGGAGAAATAACGTCTCCTTGTCTCACGCCTCGCTGTAGTTGGATCGGATTAGAGCTCTGGTTCTGTAATCGGACCGACATGGTGGCGTTCTGGTATAAGTACCTTAGCACCTCAATGTACCTGTAGTCTATTTGGCACCTTTGGAGAGACTGCAGTACTGCCCAGGTCTCAATCGAATCAAAGGCTTTCTCGTAGTCCACGAACGCTAAGCAAAATGGCAAGTTATACTCTTCGGTCTTCTGTATAACTTGCCGCAGCGTATGAATGTGGTCTACGGTACTATAGCCTTTTCGGAACCCTGCTTGTTCGGGAGGTTGGAAGTCGTCGAACCTGCGAGCGAGACGATTCGTAATGACTCTCGAAAACAGCTTATAGATATGGCTCAGAAGCGAGATGGGTCTGTAGTTCTTCAAGAGAGTTTTGTCACCCTTCTTGAAGAACAGCATCACATCGCCTCTGCCCCATGCCTTTGGCGTTTTTCCCTCGAGGATGACAGAACTGAAGAGCGTCTGGAGGACCTTAAGTATCGGCTTACCGCCCGCTCTCAGGAGCTCTGTTGTGATTCCGTCATCACCCGCCGCCTTGTTGTTTTTAAGCTGCTTGAGAGCCATCCTAATCTCGTACAGGCTGACGTCCGGGATATCTTCGGTATAGTGTCGGGTAAGCTTGGCTCTAAGATCTTTAGCCTTGCTTTCAACAGGTGTTTGCGTGGAATATAATTGTCCATAGAAACTCTCAATCTCCCTCAGGATTTCAGGTGTTGACGAAATGATGCTTCCTGCCTCAGTTTTAAGCCTCGTCAATTGGCTTTGCCCAATAGACAGATCTCTGGCGAACACTTTGGAGCCTTTATTCCGCTCAATTGCCTCTTCAATACGCTGGGTATTAAATTGGCGAAGGTCGCTCGTCAAAGACTTAGATATCTGTCTATTGAGTTGCCGATAACGATGGGCATCCGCTGAGTTCTGTAGCCTCATTTCGTTTCTCTGATCCATGAGTAGGAGAGTCTTACTGGAGAGTTTCTTTGATTTGGGACGGCGGGTTTTGAAGTGCTTGGACCCTACCGTACGGACAGTATCCACCACCATGTTGTACAGATCGTCCACATCGATGCTGTTCTCAAGGGCTTCGAAGCGGTTTTGAAGCTCGAGCTGAAAGCACTCGGGGTTTTGAATTTGAGCCGGTATTGGTCGGAGCGTGGATTTTATCAGTCGCGCTCTCTCAAGCTTTAGGTCGATATTCAATGTGCCTCTGACCATTCGGTGATCGCTTCCTGTCTTAGCAGCGTTGATCACAGTGACATCATTGAATATATGCTTCTTCGTCGACATGATAAAATCGATCTCGTTTTTGACTTTACCGTCTGGACTGATCCAGGTCCATTTGCGGCTTACGGGCTTCTTGAAGAAGGAGTTCATCATAAAGAGGTTCTCCCTCTCCATGAAGTCTGCCAGCATCTGGCCCCTGTTGTTCCGTTGCCCGAATCCAAATTGCCCCACTCTCAACTCATCACCGCAACGTTGCCCCAACTTTGCATTAAAATCCCCCATCACAACCGTGTAGTGGGTTTTATAGCTATGCATGGCTTTAGAGATCTCCTCATACATAGCCTCCACTTCGACATCGTCGTGCTTTGAGGTCGGAGCGTAGACCTGAATGACATTCAGCGAATATCGTTTCGATATTCTGAGTATCAGGTACGCTACCCTGCTCGAAACACTTCCGATAGTAATCACGTTGTTGACAAGGGATTTGTGGACGATGAACCCGACACCACCTAGGGACTGTTGGTCGCCCTCCCGGTGGTATAGTAAGTTACCGGATTGCAGGATTATCGAGTCCTCCCCCTCTCTTCGGACTTCAGATAACCCAATGATATCCCAATGTAACTTACTAATTACCTCTTCCAACTCTATGAGCTTCGCGTCGAGCCTCAGTGTGCGCGTGTTATACGTTGCCAGGTCGAGTCGTCGTTGTTGGCAGCCGGATCTTACCCGGGGATTCCTAGCACCCCCTGCCCCGCCGTTACCATAGCCGCTGCCGTAGCTAGGAATAGCAGGGCCGCCGGGGACTGGGGGCCGATTATTTGGTTGTGCAGCCATTTTGGGGGGGGTTTGCCATAATCGCCACGCTTGGCAGGCGGGTTGGCGATCGCAGTATGGCCTGCTGTTATCCGGAGACGCTGCTGCCCATCTCCTTATGGCAATTTTCCCTCGGTCGGCTCTTACGACACCCACGGGAAGAGAGGGGGTAGTGCTATTATTTTTTATGTGCCGGCACTACACGGCAGAAGAAGCTCAAACAGCTTAAATTTATTCAATTAAATACTAATTAAGTGAGACATACATTAATGAGTATATTCCTGCTTCGATTATTTAAATATTCATTTGAAATAAAGATAAAGAAATTTCAAATACAGCTGTGGCTGAATAGAATACATCGACTTGCCGCAAAAGGAATGTCAAAATAGAAGGTGACATTTGACAGTTATTTACTTGCAGCCGGGTAGCAGGCTGAAAGTGAAGCTTTCAACCCTATGCTCAGGCAACTTCAAGCGTACTTTCCGTGTATGAGTACTGAAAAGGTAACTTTCTCACCTTGTGTAACAATTTACTATTGCGATGGCTGAACAACAGAGGGCACAGACGAAGCAACATAACGGTATTGAATAAATGTTTTCGTACAATAAATCGTTCCTCTATTTTTAATTTTGAAATCAAACATCAGAAGTGTCCGTGACAATCTAATATATGATATATAAAATGATATTGGTTCATAGGCCAACTTGGCCATTGTCCTTCGCATGCTAATTATAAGCAAAACATGTGCACTTATTTTACTGTACCACCTACAAATACCATGTTTAGGCAAGTAAATAATGATAACTATTATTATCTTACATTTTTACGAATGGAATACAGGTAAATGCTCAGTTTTCTAAAACATGTCCATGTTATGTAACTTGCGAATTCGAATGGTCGAAGCTATGTTTGATCTAATGCTCAGTGAGCATATACCTGTATATTTGTGCGTGGACACTTTATTTTTTCATCGAGACGCACCTTACTCCCCGCGGCGTCCACCGCGTTCGTACGTTTTGCTCGATAAAATGTTACACCAAAACACTTGTTGGTTTTTAAAATCAAGTTCTAACAAACATCTAGCGTCATATTCGCAATGAGGTTCGAGTAAATTTAAAAACGACGAATGCTCGATGTTATAATACAAGGGAATGCTCTGATCTTCTATCAGCACCTTTAAGCAGCAGACATACGACCTATTTTGTAACGGATAAGAAGGTTGCTGTTCTCCGTAGCATAAACATATGACATAAGTTCAATTAAAAAACTTGGTACCACATCACTTAACTTCATTGCCCTGCCTACGAAATCTCCGGATCCAGAATGACCCAGTTTCAGGGGCCTTATTGCCGTCTCTTACAGCCACTCAAGTTAATTTCCTAAACTGAGCGTGAGTAGCGAGCAATTTCGTAAAATGATCTTTCATTTTTAGCCAGTCAGCAGTTACCTTTCAATAATGCATCCTCTAGACCAGATGTTTATTGACGAAATTGCTCACACCCTCAGTTTAGGAAAATACTTGACTGGCTTTAAGAAATGGTAATACGGCCTCGGGTATGGATGGTTTAGTTTAGTGCAATAGGGCAAATTTCATAATAGGAAAGCAGCTAGATTCAAGAGGGGATGTGAAGTGTTTCTAAGTCGTACTAGAAATTATCTAAAGTTTTTACCCTCAATATACTATTGCTGGTATCTAGACTTCTGCTGTTAATAGGTATAGTTGTACTCGTACATTTCTTTTGATATAGCTTACACAATCCTCAAAATGTTAATTTACCAAGATAAGATAAAAACTTAAAGATCATACGGATTGAAAAATGTTTTTGCTTTTGGAAAAATAACCATCATTCAGTGTCAGGTTATAAAACCGAACCAAAGTGTAAAACTTTTTGCCTATCTGACTCTACTTTTCATATGTAGTTAAAATTCGGGCATTGCACTCATATAAATCATAATTTCTAGAAAGGAATTCGCCACGGAGCCTTTAGACGACACGATTGGCGTAGTGCGCTGTAGCACGGTTTCTCGCCTCGATTTCCGTAGTGTCCGAGGTTCGATTCCCGGTCGGGTCACTTTAGGAAAAGAAAAGATCTCATCTAAATTAATTCTGGCCTGGGTGTGCTGGGAGACGCCCCTGGCTTAATTCCTTATCTGGTACCTCGTAATTCAGGGATAGGTATGCACTAGTTATTAATTTCATTAATCCCTACTTCGAGACCATGGCAAGTGGTGTGTTGTCTGGCGCATATAGAATAGAATAGAAATAAATTTATTTGGACACTCAAAATTAAACATAGGTTGCAATAATAAGACAAAAATACACAAGGTGTCAAATTGGTTACCACTCAGCTTAATGCCGCAGTGACTTGGCACCGCGTTTTTTACAGAGTTACAAATTACGTTTAAAACGATCATTTACGATGTAGATTTTAAGTAGTTAGAACGAATAATGCACATCATGCCTGATATTAAAGAAAACGAAAATAAGGTAAAATAAAATACTCTTAACTACGATCAGCTAATTAACGGGTCGCTTATATTTTGATGAATCAAAGAAATTACCAAGAGGTTGACAAATCAGCTAACATGTTGTATGAAGATTATAACTGTTTTTGGTGTTAGAAAATTATGAAGGTTATCGTCATGGAAGTATTGTTAGTTATGAAAAAATGGATATACAGTTGGACTGTGTTATATTAACTTGTGTGCTGCGCGGAGACTCCCCTGTCATAAATCCTTGTCTGTACCTCGTAATACTAAGACAAGTATCCTCGCTCGAGACCAAGACAGTCTGTGTCTGGGGAACACTAATACCGGGTGATTATCGAAAGACTTACAAGAATAAAATGGCATAGTCAGTAAGTGACGTGCTTAATACGAGTACTACGAGTATGAAAATTAGAAGTTAGTGAAGATTCAATTTTTTCAATTGAATTTAACTTTACGGTTTTCATACAAAAAATACTGGTTGTTCGACTGATTTTGTATGGTCACCTTGAAATTAAAGTTGATTTAATAAATTTCGTTTTTACTTTAATAGTTTGTATATTGCCTACTGAATTGTCGTTAGTGATTCACCCCGAAAACCATTTATCCAGACACGACATCCAAAGTAGAGCACACTTCGAGTTGATGCTGTTCTGTCCTGTCCGTCCAGTCCTGTCACATGTCACATGTCAGGAGAACTGATCATAGGGACGTCTAGTCTATTACATGTAAGGTCTGCGAATAAATACGATCAGACCTAAACGAATATCAGGCAACTTAAATCGAAGCGCAATAGTATGGGGTGAGAGAGATGAGACACAGACATCCAAATACCGCGAACTATGTCACGTTAAACTGCGTGAAATTGATTTCCCTGCTGACTTTAGGGACTGTAGTCGGGGGTGTTGCAGTTTAAATGAACACAAACTGGTTCTGGATCGCTTCTATCATAATATTGTACATACCCTGGGCGAAGCGGCTAGCAAAACTAATAAGAAGCGAAGTAGCAATACCAACAAAAACCAAAATGTGGGCTATTTACAATCGGTCAAAATCAGGTAGAATATATGACCTAATGAACGAATCACGTAAAGTGTTTAAAAGTAGACTAAAACGGTGTCAGAGAAATCAGGAACAACTCAAAATGGACATCTTAGCCAAAAATAGAACGGCTGAAAATTTTGATAGTTTTTGGAAGGCTACAAGAAAGAATGACGTTAAGCCTCGCCTTTCTGTGAATGTTGGTGTAATAAATGAACCAGTGGATGTAGCCAATATGTTTATGGGTCATTTTAAGGTGAAATCTCCACTGGGCCCCTCTGACACTACTCTTTGTGCTGTGGATGAGTGTCGGGGAGGTTTTCCATTATTTTGTATTACTGCAGCGCAAGTACGCGGCGTTCTAAAGAAAATAAGTGGTGGCAGGTCTCCTGGACACGACCATATCAGCTTTGAGCATCTGAGACATGCAGGGATCCACTTGCCGCGGGTGTTGGCTCTGCTCTTCACAATGTGCATAAGTCACTGAACGGGTGATGTGTCCGACAGAGGAAATTACCGTTCCATATCCTTAGCAACAACGATTGCGAAAGTGTTGGACAGTGTGCTTATCTCTTGTTTAGAAAAATACTCGAAGATACATGACGCGCAGTTTGGGTTCCGGCCCGGACTTTCAACTGAAAGTGCATTAGCAAGTTTAAAGCATACTGTCCAATACTACACGAACTGCAGGACACCGGTGTATGCCTGTTTCCTTGATCTCTTCAAAGCGTTCGACCTAGTGTCGTACAACGTGCTTTGGAGGAAACTGGGGGACATTAGTACACCGGTGAAAATCCTGAACATACTTAGGTTTTGGTATACAAACCAGACCAGTGGCGTGCTTTGCATATAGGCATATAAGCAGTGCCTACCTCGCAAAATCGAAAAATCACCATTAAATTTTAGTATCTGTGCCCCGCAATTATTATTGTAAGCTCACTAAATTATCACACTTAATTTTTATTATAACATCAACTTCCTTCATAAAAAACGCGCGGTGCGCGACCAGTAGGCAATCACCCGACGGCCTACTTGAATCCTATACAATTTACTGACATTGGCATTAATAATTTCTCGTCAAATTAATACGACGAAATAAAAATGACGTACTTCCCACGCGTAATGCTATGACGTTCGACCTTCGCAATTTATCACCCTTAAGTAGGCATGCTTACTCAACTAACCGGCCGAATGTGAATGTCAGATATTTGATGTCTGTAATTTGGTCGTGTGAAGCAAGAAAGCGATAGATAATTTACTGCGCGGGCGTGCGACGAGGAGAGAGTATAGGTAGCGCAATGACCGTTCGCTCGCGCTGATTTGTTTTGTTTCGGGAAAGCGCGCGCCATTTTTTTACGTGTTGTTTGTTTGCTGTAGTTATTTTAGTGTGGTTAAGTTAGAAATAATTGCTGTTCATGTTACTGTGTATTAGTGAGTGTCATGGATAACCTAAACTGCTTAGAGTGTGGCGATCAATCGCTTTGCTTTAATAAATTGCGGTCAAATCCTTTCGGATCGTTTTCATGTCGATGAAGTAAAAAATGTTGCATTTCCAAGACCGACACCAAATCTAAATTTAACGCAAGAAAAAGGTAAAGTCGTCAGGCATTTTTATGTGAAGTACCTACTATAATATTGGTTTTTCACTATTCACACGGTTAACTGGCTGTTGTCATTCAAATTTGTTATTCTGTTTACCGTGTCTTCTGTTTTCCACAACAAAAACTGTCTGGAATGACAAAACAAAAAACAATTTTACAAATCTTGCAAAAAAACATGACCAATCAGAAAAACATATTCAGGCATGCATGCCTGAATATGGCTATGATATCTTTTGGGCAAAATCGTGTAGAATTGAGTGTCATAGCGCCTAGACCAGACACCACGCGGCCTTTAGTGCCTACCAATTCTGAAAAGCAATGCACGCCACTGAACCAGACCAACAGTGTAAGGTAGGGGAATCGCTCTCTGAGGCATATAGGTTGGAGAGTGGGGTGAAGCAGGCCATCTATCCTCTCCTACGCTCTTCAACATATATTTAAACGATCTCATTGTGGAGCTGAGCAGCATGCTTGTTGGGTTTCGTATTGACAGCGTCAGTATTAACAATATAAGCTACGCGGACGACATGGTGCTGCTCAGCCCTACAATGGGAGGTCTTAAGGCGATGCTGAGTGTATGTGAGAGGTACGCCGCTGAGCATGGGCTCATATATAATGTAAAAAAACGGATTACATGATCTTTAAGGCCGCCGGTAAATGTCCCGATTTCACGGGTGAGATTATCCTGAAAGAAGTAGGCATTAAGCGTGTATCAAAATGTAAATATCTTGGACATCTTGGAGGATGACGACATAGAAAGGGAACGTAGGGCTCTGGCGGTTAAAGGAAATATGTTGATTCGCAGATTTTACCGTTGTACCGAACAAGTAACGGTCACGCTCTTTAAAGCCTATTGTCAGAGCATGTACACGGGAAGTCTGTAGGCTGCATATTCTAAAAGATTATTGGATACCCTACATGTCCCATATAATAACATCTTCAGGACGATGTTGGGGCTGCTTCGTTTCTGCAGCGCATCGGGCATGTTTGCGGAATATCAAACTGACGGTTTTATGGCCATCATCCGCAATAAAACCGTATCCCTGATCCGCAGGATGCGGGACAGTCACAACAGCATCCTGATGACCATAGCGGATAGGTACACCTCGCCGCTCAGGAAGTGCATGGTGCGGAGAGTTACCACGGAAACAAATTTCTTTGTTTTTTTTTTTACATTGCCCGTCAAGATGACCTCACTTCACCTGATGGAAAGCAGTCGTGAGGTCCAGATATGAGGTTGACAAGCCCAGTCATTCAAATAAATCACTGGGCTGGCCATCTTCACCATGAAGGCCTGCAGAAATGCCTTTTCACGCCCCGCTTGAAGAACCCGGGACTACGAGTATAAGAGCAAGGAAACACATGTGCTGGAAGAGCGTTCCACGTCTGGATGGTACGACAAAGAAACGAGTCACCGAACCTTTTAGTTCGGGCCAACAAATGTTGAATTGTGTGTGGATGACGCCGTAGTCCAGCACGCGTAGTACGGGAGTGGAAAGGTGAGGGTGGAATAAGCTGTAATAACTCGTCAGAGCATTCCCCATTGTAGAAGCGATAGCGAACACTTAGCCTTGGAGAGGCTCAAGGGTCAAAGTTGCCTCTGGGTGCAGAAGGTCCAATAAGGAGGGGGTATGACCGACAATATCTGGTACCCGGGTAGGCTGGTGTACCAGTTGCGTCAGGTCTTGCGTGAGAGCAAACGCATGGGCAGTTCGGCCTGCATGGTCTGTTTTTGATGAGCCTCTTCTTCTCGTTTCTGCGGCCTGACTCAGATGTTCGGAGAGTCGAGTTGTCTCGGCGTCGCCTTTGTCGGAGCGGTATATATGCACGCATACACCCGGCTCGTGGAGCCCAGGTAAACCTGCACCCAGAGAGTGGAGAAGGATGTGTCCTCTAGGCAGCGCAGACGGCTACAGCAGAAGTCCGCCCTGACGAACAGACATACCTACACCGGCTTTTGGTTGGAAGGACTCTTCCAGCACATAGCCGGGGTAGTGCAGGTATGACGTATCGGAAGGGCGGCCTATCTGTGTTTCCGTCAAAAGAGCGTCGCAGGCCTCACCGTCTCAAGGTGTTGATGGACGGCGTTGAGGTTTGCATATAGTCCGCGGATGTTAGCGAACTCCACCTCAAACAGCGTGTTCGTGGGGGATGGGGATGCCGCTGTTAGCCTTTTTTTTGTGCTTCTAACTGCCATAGAAGTTGAAGGATGGGACGGGGCGTGGAAGGACGACTGTGATCGAGCCAATGAAAGACAAAGCGTGGTGCCCTGCATTGGTATTAGCCGCCCCACCCGGCACGACGAGCCACCCCGAGATTATACGCAACCTAGTGGGGCAGCCTCCAGAGGTGGTTAGCCCCTTTTGGGCCCCTGTACTATGCCGCGGGCACCACAGTTTCTGCGGGTCTCCCTGGCCGGCGGGCCGATACACACTCACTACACACACAATACCGCCGCTAAGGCTCCCACTGGTCCATCAATTGCCACGATCACAGTCCCCCTGGCACCGGTTAGTGCAGTGCTGATCCCGGGACGCGACCTGACCGAGGTAGGTCAGAATCACTTGGTGGGTTTTACACAACTGCATGGTGGTAACAACAACCGGTCTACAAAATCGACTGGTAACTCTTAGCACACTATTAATTTTATTGCACTATTATTTCGTGTTTCTTTTCTTTAGTGCTATTTTTCTTTTATACCTTGTTTTCATGTACTAACATAGTTTCATTCTACTAACAGAACTATGGATTAATTTTTTCGAAATAAACAATTTTCATTTTTATTTATTTATCTGCCCCACTTCTTTATTCATTTCTGGATTCCAGCGTCAGTAAGTGAGTGAAAGAAGAGTTTTATATACACAGGTAGATATTGATAATAGCTCGGCATATTTCTGCGTCAGAATTAAATGATATTTTTTTTGTAACATAATTTATGGAACTTAATAGTTATTTGTTATACAAGAGCGCGAAGTTGCTTTTTAACCGTGTGCTCAACTTTGATGAACGAGCGAGCGAAGGAATCAAAAGAGCACAAGGCGAAAAATCTTTGCACTCGAGTGCAACACGTAAGTTTTTATCCCGCGTCAGCGAGGAAATGACTAAATACAAAATAAAACATTTTGCAATTACAAATTACTTTTATTTCAGTTTAGGTACATATTTACTACAACATTATGATAGGTAATTATTACAGAAAAAAAAAATGATGTATAACCAATAATACTCAGGTAGGTACTAGTGTTGCCCAAAATCGGTCTTGGTCTTGTTCTTGCATTTTCGCAAGACCAAGACCGAGAACAAGACCGCCTAATTTTAGCAAGACCAAGACCAAGACTGACCGTGCAAGATTTGAGCAAGAACAAGACTAATCCTGCAAGACTCTTGCGTCTTGCAGTTAGGACTAAGTGTCGTTTCAGGGAGTATTGGAGTTCGAGTATACGCTAAGGGACTCCAAAAAATAAAAAATAAATTAGAAAATTGAACTGATTAAGATGAACATGAAAACGTAATAGACTTTGAAAAACTGTATGCATGTCCCTCTACGTCATTTGGATCTGGATCTTGTCTTCAAGGCATCTAGGTTGACGAGTTGGAGGAGTACCTAAGTAAACCCAGAGCAGCCAACTCGGAAGACATTTTAGAGTGGTGTAGGACGCATGAGACAGAGTATCCGACTTTATCGAAGATTGCCCGTGATTTTCATTCAATACCTGCACTTCAGTATCTGCTGAGAGATTTTTTTCTAAAGCGTCATTAGTAATTAGAAAACATAGAAATAGGCTGAGTGATGGCCGATGAGTCAGCCAGATGGTTACTTTGTATTAATTCTTGGTGAAAAGAATTAATATAAAGTAATAAAGTGAATGTATCGTAATCTTCTCACGTTGAACATAAGCAAAACTAAATGCATGACCTTTGCTCCTTTACTCTCATCGCAACCAAATTCATCTTTTTGCATTAAGGCTCATGTGTGTAGTGAAACTAAAACTGTAAATGAACCATGCAACTGTATTGCAATATCTCGTACGCACAGTATAAAGTACCTAGGTGTAATTGTAGATAGTGTCTTATCCTGGAATGAGCACATCAAATCGACTGCGGCACGAATCAGAAAGCTGATTTTTGTCTTCAGTAAATTGAGACACGGAGCAGATCAATCTATTCTTCGGACTGCCTACTTTGTTCTGGCACAGTCTATTATAATCTACTGTATTACGGTATGGGGTTCATCTGGAAAGACTAAGGTTTTACAGCTTGAAAGAGCACAACGTGCTGTTCTAAAGGTTATGCATTTAAACCCATCAGATATCCGATAAAAATCATACATGACTTCTGGCAAGTCCTTTCCGTTCGTAAAAACTTCATCCTAAATGTTTTGCTGCGTAAGCACATGCAGCTGCCCTATGACCATACAAAATTGCTCAAAAAACGTAGAAAGGATATAGTTTGCGAGACTGTAAATTGTAGGCTTGTACTGGTGAAACACCACTTTGATTATATAGGTCCTAAGCTGTACAATAAAGTAAATAAATTACTGAACATCTATGCTCTCCCTATAAATGATTGCAAAATTATATTAAGTGAGTGGCTCCTAGGGCTTGATCATGATGCTGATGAATCTTTGATCAAATAAAATGAAATAACGTGTTCAAAAATAAAATGAACAATAAATAATAAAAAATAATAACATCTCACTCACGTACATATACACACGCAAATAATATACATACACGCACATTTACACAACATACACGCAAGCCCACATCACATACACACTCACATCACATACACACACAATACTTTAAATTTTTATCTAGTGGTACTTTTCTTTTTGATTTTAATTACCTTTTGTGAAAATTGTCTTTAAAGAGCACGTCTGTAATGCCTATCTGTGAAAGGTGGGCGCTAAAAACTGCGACACAGTCTTTGACTAATGCAGATGTTAACGCTGTAACTATTTTGTAAAATTTTGTTTTGTGTTCAAATAAAAATAAATATATTAAAATTAAAAATATATTAAATAGTTATGTCAAAGCTACTGTTTACTGTTCTGTAATTCAATTTGTGTTGTATTTTTCATTTAAATAAATGGTAAATTGTATAAATTGTGTAACTCTTTTATTCCATTGCATTTAAGGTGAGGCCTTGCCTGTCTTTCTATCTCTTTCTAGACATTCAGTGGGGTCCAAAGATACACGTCAGTTTTTTTTTAGCTTCTGTATAATGTACAATGTTCCTAAAATTGTTGAAGTTAAGTTAAAAGTCAAGTTAATGTCAATAATTGATTATATTCTTTTAACCATCTTTTAACACATGTGAGCTAATTAAATGTAAACGTTTATTATGAAACAGACTGACTTTCGTAGGTCACGGTAGATAGCTCAGTTGTTTAGAGCATCGGAACGGATCGCTTAGGTCGTGGGTTCAAACCCCACCCGGTGGCAGATAATTTTTCGAATTTCTCATTAAATGTTTAGACATTTATTAATTTGGTTGGTCTTTACTATGGTTATGTTAATTCAAGCTCAAATGTACCTACTCTGTTACTTTGTTATAAGATATAAATGAACGTTTGATAAATAGCAATAGGCATAAAGGTAATTGTGAGACTAGCGAGACTATTGCTCCAAGACCAAGACCGAGACCAACACTGGGAGCGCAATACCAAGACCAAGACCAGGTGTATTGGCGCAAGTCCAAGACCAAGACTGGCTAAGTCTCGTCTTGTTCTTGCATTTGGGCAACACTAGTAGGTACTTATACTTAAGAAAAATTTAAAGTAACGTTGCTACAGTTACTTATGTTGAGTGTAATATTTTTGTTAGGCACTATAATGTTGGTGTTAGTGACTTGTGTCATGTTTTGATAGGCATAATTTATGCATACATAATTATGCCTATCAACATTTACATACATACATACATACCATCACGCCTCTTTCCCAACGGGGTAGGCAGAGACCACTTCTTTCCACTTGCTACGATCCTGACATACATCTTGCGCTTCTTCTACTCTCATGAGTCCTTTCATACATGCTCGTCGGTTAAAGGTACTCTTGACCCGACCCTTTCTGAGAACATCTTGAACTTGCCCAAGAAACGTTCTTCTGGGTCTTCCCCTTCCAACAGTCCCATTTACCCTTGCCTCATAAATCCGTTTCGTAAATCGCCTTTCATCCATTCTTTCCATATGACCAAACCACCTCAGGGCACAATCGGGCAGAGGGATTGTTACAGTTGTTACAGTCAGGTCGAGATTACTGTAAAGATGTTGCGGACCTGGGTTCAGAGGTGTTGAATCGGTTCCAGCTACGCCAAATAATCAAAAACCTCAGGCATTTAGTTCCGACACACCTAATTCTCCAAAGCCCGAGGCTTCTGGTCGTGCTCTACGTGCCTATAATTGAGCCATAAAAAATATTTATAATTCATAACTTTAGTTTATCATTTGACAAGTTGCATTTCTTTTGTTTAACATTTCATGTTTTGTTGTTAGGGGATTTTGCGGCTTAAGAGGGAAATGTTTAAGGTATTTTATGTTAGTAGGTATAGCAACCTTCGTACTGGTATAATTATGTCATCTGTATGTTTGATATCTGTCCATTGATGCTATACGAACGAGTAAATCGGTCAGAACTTAACCGCCACCTTTAATTGACGTTCCTAACACTCTTCGATGGACTACGATGTGAGAAGCGATGGTGAAAGATGTAAATGTGATTTTATTCTCCCGACTACCCTGGCCCTATTACCTCTATAATCCATTTATTATCTATACATTTATAGCATTAGACAGAAGTCAAAAAAGGTTATTTTTAAGGTAAAGTACAACCAAGGTAGTAAAAGTACATCAAACATTATTATGTAATTTTTAGATTTAAGGTCCCCCGAACGACCTTGAGCACTTCTGTTACTCCTTCCCCCTCCTCACCTCTACTAAACTTCGTATGACTTCGTCAAATTAGAAGCGACTCTACTCGACATGGTTCGTACTAGCAAATGAACCATTGTTTTCTCTCGTGGTGCCATCTAGTTACTCTATTTACAACACATTCAAATACACAAGACATGTAATCATAAAGAGGCGGCACTGTAAATATTTTCACCTAACAATTTTTGACGAATCTTGCACTGTTTTCCTAGTAGAAGTAAATAAAAAGTAAAAGTCTATTTCAAAAAACTATTTTGAAGAAATAGAAATAAAGTTATTTAAAATGTTGCATATTTAATTTTGTTTGGAAGTCCAAATGAAAAGAAGTCTCGCCGTTTATTTCTAGCTACCCTCTGTTGCCATTGCGATGTAAAAAAAAGTTATTAGCCTATATACTGTCCCTCTGCTGGGCAAAGGCCTCCATCATTGAAATTATGTCTTTTTTTTTTCAGATTATGTATGAGGTAAGGTATATCCGTAGGTACCCACCTAGCAGCTAAAAAATGCTAAGACAAGATTAACAGCATTTCTGTCTCATAAATAAATGAGAGAAACAAACATTATACCCTGTCCATTCATAATTTTTTTTCTTTTTGACAGTTGGAGATAGTCTGAAATTAGTGACGCCCTCACCCGTTACCGATTCGATTTGAAATAATAATAGATTTTATTATAGAAGAACTTTCAATCGATTTAATGCATGGAAATACTTTTGGCTTAAATATTTATTATTCGTTATGTGTTTTTTTTTATTATTTAATGAATAAATGAAAATTAAATCGTAAATAATAAAATATTTACACATAGATAGTACTTGGTTCTGGGTAACACTTTCCAGTGGCAGAGCTCATTGCCACCACGCGCGTCATAGGTTGTGGATAATGACACGGCCTCCAGATATGGAGGTTAGCTGCGAATATCCAAATCAGCAGTTGCGAACAACGGAGCGGTACAGCTGAGAGGCGCCGGGGAGCCTGTTTCAGGGTATACCCCAACAAATGGCGTGCAACCTCGTAGACGTTGGACGTCAGTGGCGAGTAAGGGCCGCCACTCTAATCGAAGCCTTATGCTCGGGGAGATGGGCCTCGTCTACCTTGAATGGTAGCCCGCCTAGGAGAAGGAAAACTCTGATTTCAGATTTAGCCTCCAAAATTGTAGTTATTGTGCCTTGGGAAAGCCCAATTGTTGTCTGCTATCAACACCCCCCCTCCTTATATGAAATGTCAAATAACGGTTGAGATGTGATGTCATGCGCTTCGGCTGACCCCCGGCGCCGCTCCCCGGTATCCGGGCTGGGGAGTGGGAAATTGGCTATGAATGAAGAAGCTTGTTTATGAATAGACCTAGAAGTCACTCTTCTGGCAGCAAAGCAACAATTAACAACACAACTGGCAAAGAAATATCAGAATTCGCGAAACAAATCCGCAGTCCGAGGATTTTGAAACTCAGCAGCAGTGTCAAGCATCTCCGAGTACACCACGCCCACCAGATTGGCAAAAAGTCCCGCAAAACAGAAGCATCAAGCGGAAAAAAAAACCTCAATCACCGGAATCAATTGTTTCCGGTGATTGAGATTTTTTTTTATACTCATTTTTTTACATTTTTTTTACTCACAATAAGTTTAGTGAACTACAAGTAGATCTGACATTGGATGATGAGCCTAAACAAAAACCACCCACTAAACCACCTCCAATAATTTTATACGGCGTTACCGACGTTAATATGTTGATCCAGCTCTAAAAACACTGTCGCAAAAAGAGATGAATATTCGCTCAAAAATATCAACAGAAACCAACAAAGAATTACTTGCTCAGATATAAAAGGCTACAAAAGAGTAATTAACGTTATACGTGAAAATAATCTTATTGGTCATACATTTAACAGAAAAGACCAACGTTCTTACCGTATCGTGATAAGAAATCTTCACTTTACAACACCCCATAGTGCAATCACTGAAGATTCCAGAAGAATAGGAGCTCGGAACAAATTAAAGAATGTAAACAAATATGTCACAATAATTTACGAGATATTGATTTTCCCAGTGAATTTAAAAGTTGTGCTAACCATAATATGTGCGAGAGTCGGGAACATAAAGTCATTTTAGACCAGTTAAACATAATGATATATTTAATGTGCTATCTGCGGCTGCGTCTGTAACACGGACTCAGTTGCGTCCGAGGCATACGAAAAGGCGAAGAGTGGTAGGCTGGAATCTTCATGTCAGTGAAGCACACAGAGAAGCTCGGCGATGTTTTGATTTATGGTTGCTATAAGGTAAACCAGTAACGGGAAAAATTTATGAATTGATGAGTGAATCTCGTAAAATGTTCAAGTCTAAATTAAATTGCTGTATTAAAAATGAAAATCTAATTAAAATAAATATTTTATCCACCCAACATAGAGATAAGGATTTTAAAAGGTTCTGGAAAAGCACGCAACAACTAAATGCAAAGCCGAGCTTACCTGTAAGTGTGAATAATGTTAGTGTCACAAAGCTATAGCCAATCGTTTTAAGGATCACTTTAGAGTCAAAGCTAATATTACTGCCAATAGGTCTGAGCCTATAAAGGGGATGCTCGATGCTGGCCAGCAAAAACAACAAAAGGTTGTGTATTTTTCAAGTCGAGAGGTACGGAATATTATTAAACGTAGTAAACGTGGGAAATCCCCTGGTCATGACGGGCTCAGTATCGAGCATTTTCAGCATGCTGGTGTCGACCTACCACGTGTACTTAGTATGTTTTACAACCTTTGTACTAGACACTATTTGCCACCAAACGGTTGTGATTCCAATTGTAAAAAATAAGACGGGTGATGTATTGGCCACTATAACTGTCAAGGTGCTTGACGGGCTATTTGACCGACAGCTGCAAGAAGGCTAGAGACTAAGGAGAGATAACTCCCTGGAAAGGGTTGGACTAAATCCGTATCCCACAGTGACGCATGCGCATTACGCTTCTTTGCCGCGATCCTCGCGAAGTGTCAAAATTGGTCAACACAACCTCGAAAATGTCAAAAACAAAACATATCGGACGTTGTGTTTCGAATTGATGTAAAATGCAATTCAATTGGAAATTCATTGTTTTGGCAATCTTCACTTGGGAAACAACAAAAAACAACAACTGTCGCACGTGACACCGTTCAAAACAAAACCATGTGACCATGAAATGACAAATAGCTGCCGCTGCACATGCGCAATACAGCGTTTTGCCCGGCACAGAGTATACGACTTTCGGCCCTCGAAAGCTTACCCCCACTTCGGGAGTTATCTCTCCTTAGTTTCTAGCCTTCTTGGACAGCTGGATAGATTCTAGACATGACGCTCAGTTCGGCTTCAGAACCGGGCTCTCAACGGAAAGTGCTATTTTCGCCTTCAAGGAAACCGTCAGGTACTACACGAAAAGGAAAACATCCGTGTATAGCTGTTTCCTCGACCTATCGAAGGCCTTTGATATGGTGTCTTATCCAGTCCTATGGAACAAGTTAGGAGCAACTGGAATGCCAAACAGCTTGTTAATGTTTTTAGTTATTGGTACCAGAAACAAGAAAATTTTGTAAAATGGGCAGGAGAAACGTCTGACATGTATACCTAGGTTGGAATGTGGAGTTAGGCAGGGGGAATCAACCTCTCCTAAGCTTGCCTGTACATCAACGAGCTAATCGTCGTACTCAGCAGTTTGCATGCGGGATGTTCGATAGATGGTCAAATGATCAATAACATCAGTTGCGCGGACGATATGGCTTTGCTGAGCCCGTCGATTGGTGGGTTGAGGAAGATGCTCCTCGTGTGCGAACAGTACGCTAGAGATCACGGACTTATGTATAACTGTAAGAAAAGCGAAGTCGTGGTGTTCGCAACGCGCGGAGTAAGCAATAAGCATGTGCCGCCCATTCGATTGAACGGTGAAGAGTTGAACTTAGTACCTACATTCAAATACTTAGATCATGTAGTCACCGCCGACCTCAAAGATGATTGTGACATAGGGAGGGAGCGCAGAGCGTTGGCAGTACGCGGTAATATGCTTGCCCGCAGGTTTGCGCGTTGCTCAGTTAAGGTAAAAATAGCCTTATTTAAATCATATTGCCAATCTTTTTACACAAGTGGCCTGTGGATAGCCTATATGCAAAAAGCTTACAAAGCTCTGCGCGTCCTTTACAATAATATGTTCCGGGTGTTGGTGGGACTGCCGAGGTTTTGCAGCGCGTCTGGCATGGTTGCCGACGCTCACATAGACTGCTTTCATGCTTTAATGCGGAACAAGAATGCTCGGTAGTCCCAACAGTATTTTAAAGGTTTTGGCGTGGAGATGGGATAGTGCCCTAATGAAGCACTGGATCACTGCCCTAGTTAACCCAAAGTCGGAGCAAATTTATTATGCAAATTAATTAATTTTAAATTGAATTGAATTGGTTTATTTAATATTTATTTAATTATTTTTAATCAAATCGCAAGTTTACTTATATTAGACGTAAGAACTATGTTACTAACACTATGGATCTAAAGTTATCCGAAATAAATAAATTGAATTGAATTGAATTACGATTCTCTAGTTCACACACCCAGTATTCGATATGATAGCGTTCTTAAGTCTGATTTGCATGCTGATCATAATTTCAGATATTTTTTAGATAGTGGATGTGTTGCATCGAAACACTCTTCATCTGGTTGCGTAGGTGTAGGAACCTATCACTCTCAATACAACATTGTTCAGAAAGTTAAACTCCGTCCGGAGTCATCTGTTTTCACCGGAGAATGTTTTGTACTTCTTAAAGCTGTTGAATATGTGCTATTAATGAAATTAGAAAAGGCAGTTATCTGCACTGACTCGAAGAGTGCTCTTCAAGCACTCGAAAAATTTCCATTCAACCCTAAATCAACATATCCCATAATTTATCAACTAAGAACTGCCATTCATGATTGTTTCTCCAAAGAGTATTCTTTAGTATTTATTTGGGTTCCAGGTCATGCTGGTATTCAAGGCCATGAGAAATTAGATCGTCTCGCTCATGAAGTTATCCACTGTGGGGACAAATATCCGGTTATTACTTACTGCCACGACTTAGCTACTCTTCCCAAACATACTCGTATCTTCATAAGACAAGTTTGGGAAATGAATTTTCAATGCAAGGGTCAATTTAGCGCTCAAATACAGCCTTTTATTCCTATCAAGCCTTGGTTTTATAAGGCGAGGTTTGGCAAGACAGCAATTTCTGTTATTATACGCTTGAGACTCGGTCATGTCTGCTCTCCGGAACATCTTGCCAAACTTCGTATTATATGTAGAAAGTGCCGAATGTGAGAGTGGAGCAGATACAGGCAACTTAGAACATATTTTTTGCATGCCCCCAGTATGATCGTTCCTCTTTCCTGGACAACCCTATATCCCTTCGTGTACCTTTTCCTACGTGTATAACATTATTGGGAACTAATGACCTAGACATCTATAAATGTTTAGCGTTATTTTTTCCAATAATAATATGAAGTTGTAAATAGTACTAAGTATAAATTGTAAATATTCATGTAAGTAAACCTCGAAATCCGAATATTTTTTCCGAACCGTTTCCCCGTTTTTACTTTGAAACTGGCAAAATGCACAAGCCGTGCGATGCCATAAAAAAAACGGAACAATCAATCTCTTTTTTCTGTAATGGCTGGCAATGTTGCCTAGAAAAAATACTAGACGTGGGGGAAAATGATACATGACTTTTACCTCTCCTCCCGCTACCCTGTAGCTTCAACGCCAACTAGGTTAATTTTTTAAAGATTTATTTTATGGCTTGGTACCTAGTTTTTTAGGCGAAAGCTACCTTGGTCACAGAACTTTCGACGTTGCAAATGCACAAGCCGTGCAAGCTACAACAAAAATAAAACTTTTGACGTTTTAGATTTGCCGTCGGTTCGGTCCCGCTGTTTCCGCCATTTTGCTGTTTATTTGTTGACATCGAGTGTTTGCTTTGATTCACTTTGTCTAATTTGATTTATATCCGTATTTCATCATTAACTGGTGTTAACTTCAGGTTATCCTTCACGACGGATAAAATGAAGTTTTCCAAGTGCTGTGTGCCAGGTTGCAAAGTACAGTTTATGACAAGTAGATATTCATAAAATCCCCAAAAAAGACTCCAACTGTAATTTTATTGATCTTTATTAAAAGTGACTCTCTTTGACGTTTAAGTGCAGAAAAAACTTTTCATTTTGATGACAACTTACATTGATGTGCACGATAAACCAGGAAAGATAAAAATTATGAAGGTAATTTTTATGTTAACCACTACTATTCTGTTAGCGTAACGGGGTAGTGGCTCTATATAAGACTGAGGGTATTTGGTTCAGGTAGTCAAGATTGAAAAAGAATACAAGAAATTATTCCTAACTGTATGCATAATGGGACAGTTAAATCATCTTTCATATTGTAAAAAAGCCTAAAATACACAGTTATTTTGTTTTATTTCCAGGTTCAAAACTATCAACAAGATTTTACTAAGACTGTGGCCTAGGACTGGTCCTATACTGCTACATTTAGTAAGTATATCTGGTTATTTTTCATGTTTCATTTATTGTTACGTCAACCACAGTACATTTTTTTGACTACTAAATCTTTGGTGGAGTGCAATATGAGTTTTAAGAATCTTTATTTTCCCATCACATTACATAAATTTTTAAACATAAAAATATACAATTGTCGGGCAACGTAATTATGATGTAGTTATGTGCGTAAATTAAAATATTGTCACGAATACTCGCTTCGGAACAGTATAACAACAAAAGTGACACGTAATAAGAACCAATGGAAGTGGCTCACTACTAGTGGGCGTACTTAGTAAAAGTCTGAGAGCTTTAAGATGTGTTTTATGATTTCATTTATTTCTAAATATGATTTCAATCCAATTTATATAATTTTAATGCAATTTACTAATTCATAGTATTTCAATTTAATTTAGATTTATAATTTCAATCGTAGTATTTAACATTATCAATTATTATTTTTATTGTATAATTGTTATTTATTTGTTCAATCAATTGTGTTTTATGAACTGTCAAAATATGGATTTTATTATCTGAAATATAGGTATCTATTTTCATTTAACTTAAGTGCTAGTTTAAAAGTTTTTTAAAAGTTACAAAAGATTTGGAATGCCTAATATATTTAGGCAGCTGGTTATACATTTTGGATCCTTCATACATCATATTCCTTTTTGTATTTCTTTGTTCCGTTATTGTACGGGGTGTGTATAATTATATGTTATGTTTTTGGATTTTCTTTTTGTGAAACTTGTACTTTTACGTATTTGTTTATTCAATATTTTACGAACTAGTAGATTGAAGTAGAACGAATAGATTTGAGCCATAATCATTAAATTGCTTTATTTATAAAGCTTACTAGTTGGTGTTATGTAATCAAAGTTAAAAAGTACTTTTCGTAGTTTGTAATATGGATAGATTTGTCTTAGCTGCTGTACCCCATAGTTCTAATAAGTAATCGAAGTTTGGTTTCACTAATGAATTATAAATTGTATAACGGACACACCGCAGTAATGATTTTACAATTCCACGTACCAGACCCGTTAATGATGTTATTTTGATTTCAATTTTGAATATGTGGACGCCAAGTCAATTAAGTATCTAAAATCTAAATGAACATTTATTTCTCACTTTGTAAAAATAATTTGAAAACATTATTTTCAGCACACTACACAGCAGATGCTAATCCAGTAAGCAGTACTTTGGAAAACACGGCAGAAGTGGTGACTTTCCTTTCAGTGGTGGGAAGGGAGCCAGTATTTACAGCAATAAAGGGAAAAGGAGCTGCAATCAGCTGTGACAGCCTAAAACAGTAATTGATTGTCTTAGAAGTCAGTCTTAGTTTTGACGACACGATTGGCGTTGTGTGCTGTAGCACGGTTTCTCGCCTCGATTTCCGTAGTTCGATTCCCAGTCGGGTCAATTCAGAAAACGATCTTTTCTCAATTGGCATTCCATAATGATGGCACTCGTATCATTATGGAATCTTATTTTAGGGCGAATAAAAATATGTCACATGTATATTATGGTCAACGAAACATTCGGGCAAATGAAATTCTGGCATTTGAATATTATGGATATATTCTTCGGGAAAACAATAGACAACCCATTACAAGAGGTGTGTTGTCTGGCGCATATTTATTTATACTAGATTAGGAAATCGTTGAAAGAAGTGTATGACACCTCTGGGTGGAACAAAGATATTTCCAAAAAATAACTGCAATAACTGTAAAACTTTTTTGAGATACGACAAAGATTTAAAAAGCATTGTAAAGTGGGGTGATCTGACTTAACGAGCAAATACTCATTCTATCCCCACTCTTCACATTCTCTTTGTGTAAACAGAGACAGAATATTTTTTGTTGTTTTATATTTGTTCCCAGAGACCCTAGGGTACGAGCTAGAATGCTTGTCCTGGGTTCCTAGTTCTTGTTCGTTAAATTTTTTTTGGTGTGTAAATGAAAAATTATTTATCATTTACACTAAAGATCAGGAAAGAACATAATTGTTCTAACTCTATGTTCATGTCTCAAAAAATTCAAGTTTTAGTATGGAACAGTATGGAGTGTCTATGTAAATTATATGAAAAGATGAAAAAAGGCCAAAAAATGGAGTAAATACGATTTGAGTTGGCTTCTTTCGCTGTAACAATGCTGAAACTACTGATTACAAACTTATAGAAGCGCAAGAACGACTGAATTTCAGCTAAAAGTTCAGATTCTAAGATAGTTTGTATGCAAGCAGCGATTCACCACAACACCTCGGTATAGCTAAGATAAAGTGAAAGTTTTGCGATTTTTCGCCCCGATGACGTCAGAGGGTAAAAAAGTGGGTGTCTACGGGTAGGTCTCGTCGGCGCGCACAAGATTGCCCAAGAAAGCGATGGGGTGTTCTATAGAAAAAATTTGGAAAAAAGCTGAAAAACTGTTTTTTGATGATATTTCTATGTGTTTAAATTGAATAATTATTTCAGTATTTATCGGAGCGCGCTGAAAACAGCGGCGGCGTGTCTATTTAGTCCGAGCAAGTTATACTGAATCAAAACAATTTTCAAAATGGGTCAAATTAGGAAGATTTTAATTGTATTCTAATTTCAATATGAAAATTTGATGTTTCGAAAATCTATAATTAATTCATTAAGGGCCGCAGCGCGCCAAAAACAACGGCGATGTGCTTACACGGTCCCAGCGAATGATATGGAATCAAAAAATATTGAGATTCGAATAAAAATTTGAAAAATTTAAGTTTTAGTATGGAACAGTATGGAGTGTCTATGTAAATTATATGAAAAGATGAAAAAAGGCCAAAAAATGGAGTAAATACGATTTGAGTTGGCTTCTTTCGCTGTAACAATGCTCAAAAAAATAAACTGACCCAACAGAATGTTCTGTCTGTTACTTTGGCACTATTGTTCAGTAATGTAACAACTGTTTAGTAACAAATGCTTTTGCAGAAGATATTTCCGTTGAGATAGAATAGAATATGTTTGTTTGCTTTAAATGTGGTACACAGCACATTTAGCTAATTTACTTAGAACATTTGCCTGACCTGGTGGTGCAATGACGGCGATCCTGCCTTTAGCACCGGAGGTCGTGGGTTCAATCCCCACCCATGACAAACATTTATGTGACGAACATTTGTGTTTGTTGTGTGTCTGGGTGTTATTATCTATTTAAGTATGTATTTAGAAATATTCAAGTATGTTTATCCGTCTCTGACACCCAGAGTACAAGTTCTGCTTAGTTTGGGGTCAGATGATCTTGGTGTAATTTGTCCTGGATATTTATTTATTATTTATTTATTTAAACGAATTATAAGTGAAACATTATTATGACAGTTTAACACAAACATGTCAAAATCATTTTACTATAAACTAAAATTGGCAAGCAGCATAATTCGAGAATTAACAAAATAAAATTATATTTATGTAATTACAAGTCAAGTTAATTTACAAATAGAGATGATAAATAAATAAATATCTGGGACAATTTACACCAAGATCATCTAACCCCGAACTAAGCAGAGCTTGTACTATGGGTGTCAGAGTCTGATAAACATACTTAAATATTTCTCAATACATACTTTAATAGATAATAACACCCAAACACAAATGTTCGTCACATAAATGTTTGTCATGGGTGGAGATCGAGCCCACGACCCTCCGACGAAGATAACATGTCAAGATAATCTACATTCTATAAATAATCTACATTCTAAGATTCTAGTCATTTTATCAGCTCCAATATTGAGTTATATTTTTTGTCTTAGAGCCATTTGCTAAGTGCCTTTTTGTACTGTAAATATGGTAGACCCTCCATGTGACTTGGTGTGGCATTGTAATTTTTATACACCTTGCGCAGCATTGTCCCTTACACATTTGTCTGCGATAAAGTATCGATAACTGCGATAAAAATAATCTCCTGTGAAATTGTATATTAATGATTATGTAGCCAATTGCATAAATGTTAAATGCAAGTAGCTTTTATTTTATGTACTCCTGTAACCTGACAAACTTTCAATTGAGTCTAACTTGCCTCGCATAAAAAAGGCCTTATCGAATTTTGTTTAAGAGAGGTTCAGACAAAAATAAATATTGTTCCATCTTAAGTTATTGTTTTTTATATTTTCTAGTCTTTCTTTAAATTGATTCAAAAAATTATAAGGAATCAATTTAAGGAAAATTTAAGGCTCTAGACATCCTAACCCTTTAACTATTTGAAAATTAGATGCCTGTATGCCTTAGTACGTACTAGCGTGCTCAATTTTGGCTGTAAATGGAGAATATCTTTGTCTGGCATTTGCCATCAAGTAAAAAAGTCAAACGTTGTGGATCATTTTCACCCAGCCAATCAGCGATGATCCTCTACGTCTAGTCCAATTTGTATGCGAGATAGCCGTCTGAACTAGGGATAGTTAGTCTGTGGTAATCTGCGAATTAATCGCACATTTTACCGGAATACATTGATTTAGTTCCTTTTCAACGTGATTTATGTATTCAAGAGCAACACAAGAAAGTTTTCACGTATTTTGTGCTGTGTAATGTGTATGTGATTGTGTTTAACAAAACTCGTAAAATGTGCGAGACCAAACCAGTTTGATTAAAGGGTGAGAAACGTTTATTTCTGGCCAAATTTCCCTAGGACGAGGTAGTGTATGTATTTCTCTTCAAATTAAGAACCAATGTTTCTATTATTTGGGTTTTTGAAACAAATTAGCAAGATTTGCACTACCATAGTGCATGGCCGTGCGTGTGTGATTTTTTTTAAAATAGCTTTAAAATAAAACTAACTACAAAACATGTTATCAAAACATGACAGTCTCCTGCGACTTTTAATCATGAACATCTAGCTTTTAAACACTAACATCTAAATACTTAAAGCCCGGTATTCACTTTGCTTATTAGTTAGTGCAGGTGCTTACACCAATAGATTAGTGCAAGTGATTAATGATTAATTACCTTCGTAGTACAGGGATTAGAAGTGTGTTATATATTTTTTTGCGACTGGCCTTGTCCCGCGCGCCTCCCATTCTTCCACTCGCCGCATGCCTGCCACTAAACATGTCTGCACAGCAGGTGTTAGTGTTTAGCGTTTCGCAAAACTTGCCTAAAATGGCAAAGTAGACGGAAGATTTACCATTTTAAATATGTGCAGTAGTATGTTAAAATGAATCTCTTTTAAATTGTAAAGACCTTAGGTACAAAATTAAAGGTGTCCGAGACAAACTAAACACATCCACTAAACAGAATTGGACACTACTTGCACTACCCACCTGCACTAATAAATCGCATCTACTAGACACCTGCACTCGCACTAAGCAAAGTGAATACCGGCCTTATTGCATAACCTCAATGTTTGCAACTATGAAATGAAAGTATCCCTCCCCCCGCAGGCGAACACGGGGATGTTTTCCGTCTGCTCGGATTACATGTTTGCTTCTTTGAGCTAACAAAACAGTTACATCAAACGATGGTTGATGTTAGGTGTTAGAAAACACAAAAGAGTGTCGCAGAAGACACAGATTTATTGTCATTCATGATCATGACTAATGATTTTAAAAGAAACTATCATAAAAATATAACTATTTTACTTTTGTGAACTGTACCTACTTATTTTTATTTCATTTTTCAGGTGCAACAATGGGTAAAAGGTTTTGGCAAGAAGACTTGGCAGAGGTCCATAAAAAACTCCATTGACATGAACATGTTTGTGCCGAGCATATCAGTAAAAAGGCAGTAAAAGCCCAATAAAACAGGGTATTGCAAAATAAAATGTGTCTTTAATCAAATAAACAGATATTTTTATGATAAATATTCTAATTGTTTTATTTATTCCTGTTTCCATTCTGTTTTCTGAAAGCATCATTACAATGAAAATATTTAATAGAATGACCTACAATTTTTTTTTTGCATTATCAATTAAATCGAATGCCGCTGCACAACCCTTTTATAGTATGGTCACGTTGCCAGCCATGACAAAAAAAAGTTGGAAGTGTTGTCAGTAGCCAATAGGAGCGTCGCTCCTCTACACAGCAGGTTCCCATAGAGAACTATGGGAGTCCCACCTCTTATTTATAGTTTGTCTAGTTTAAGATGATAATTTTGACAGTTCACGCCCATGAAGTGTTTTTTTCGTCAAATTGTACTATAGATAATATAGTACTTTAATGACGGGTACCGCCCACTTAGTGAACTGCCAATAGAAAATGAAATACGTTGTGTAATAAAATTAATCTAACATATAAGATTAAGGGCGGCTAGTTTAACAGTTTATTTCAATACAGTTTAATTTTGATCAGTATTAAAGTTATTTCCAATTATCTATCATACAATTATTCTTAAAAACATTGATTGTTTATAATAAAGATTACAAACTCAAATATTATTTGATGTTATTATGATCAGTTCTTCGAGTGATAATGACGATAATGATTATGAAACTGATTTAGGGTGTGCACCATATTAAAAGTGATAAATAAATAACTTCAAACTTTCCTACCTTATTTAATTCACTAATTTTTTTATTTATTTAAAATTATCTCTTTACTTCATTTAAATATTTAAATACCATTTTCTTTATTAATATATAGAAATAATAAATTATATGACTATATAAAGTAACGATTCCAAGTTCTATGAAATAATAAATCGATTTCGAATAGATTCACTAACAATTATAAACTACCCCATCCCTATTGAAAGCTGTCAAAATTATCGATCCAAAATTAAAGACGCTGTTTGCATTTGTCTTTTTTTTGGTATTGAACAGAAAAAAGTCTAAGGAAGGATTCAATCTTTGCGTGCCCAGTGGTGTCGAACGGGTGGGGGTGACGTTAACCACTCTGTTAGGTGCGAATATTACCTGTCTGGAGCCCGATGCCCTAAAATAGATTTAAAACTTTTGGATCCAAATTTACTGTCTTGTTGATGTTTTCAGAACACTGGAAGCCCATCAAAATGTCGAATTTACGAGCCAACGACACTGAAAGAAATGCTGAAGATAGTAGGCCATCAACGTCATCCACCTCGCAATCACGTCGATCGAAGAGCTCTTTAAACAACAAGAAAAAAGAGAACAAGACGTTTCCTCAAGCTCAAATGAGCAAGGCATATAAAGATAGTTTTACTGCTCAAGTTAAGGTACCATCTGAGGGCAGATCCAATTTTGAGACACACATCCCATCAAGAAGGAGGAAAGATAAAAACAATGTCAATCCAGAGGATAAAAAGTTTGACTGTTATATCTCTGCAGAAGAAGTAGAACTAGGCTTGAAAGACAACACTCTTTTTAAAGCTGTATTAAGAATAAATTCTAAACGATTTCAAAATGCTTATGTCACAGGTACTGACCATAATGCAACAGACACACTTATTGATGGTCTCAAAAACCGGAATCGTGCTCTTGAAGGAGATGTTGTAGTGGTTAAACTTATTGGTGATAGTGAGACTGAAGAAGGGACTGATAGGGAAGGAAAGAAACGGAAAAGAGGCAAAATTGTTTATATTAAAGAAATAGTTCACACTAGGACTTGTATTGGAAGTTTAAAATTAATGCCAGATAGAAGTAGGCAGACAGCTCTTTTTGTGCCACGTGACTGCAAAATGCCGCTACTCAATATACCATTCAC
The DNA here is from genome assembly GCA_947369235.1 of Udea olivalis. Classification (NCBI taxonomy): domain Eukaryota; kingdom Metazoa; phylum Arthropoda; class Insecta; order Lepidoptera; family Crambidae; genus Udea; species Udea olivalis. The sequence goes on from OX376340.1 coordinate 24,646,381, forward strand.
TTGTTGGCCTGATAACTTTTATGACGATGCAAAAAAATATGAAAATACATTATTTTTAGCTAAGATTGATGACTGGTATGATACTCGGTTTGCAGTAGGAAAAATTGTATGCAATATCGGACAATCAGGGGACATGGCGTCTGAATCTAGGGCTATACTTGCTCAAAATGACTTAGATATCACTCCATTTGGACCGGAAGTAAGGCATCTATACCCACGCCTTGATTACACAATCCCTGAAGAAGAACTACAAATTAGAGAAGATTGTCGTAGGATGTGTATATTTACTATTGACCCCCCAAATTGCAGGGATATTGATGATGCTGTTTCGTGCAGGAAACTAGAAAATGGCAATTATGAGATTGGTGTTCATATTTCTGACGTTGCACACTTTTTGGCAGAGAATACTGTTTTGGATGATAATGTTGCAGATAGAGCTACTACAATATACCTAGTGGAACGTGCTTATCATATGCTTCCAGATGACCTTTGCATGTTATGTTCTTTGTTCCCTGGTGTTGACAAGTTAGCTTTTTCTGTATTTTGGGAGATAAATGATGAAGCTGAAGTGCTTGGCCACAGATTCTCTAAAACTGTAATTCACTCATGTGCCCAGTTAGCCTATGATCATGCACAGAATGTCATAGACAACAAAGAAGATGCTAAAGACCTTTTCCCTGAAACATATAATGGATTTGACTTTGGAGATATAAAGGAGACTATCAAAACTCTTGGCAAGATTTCAGCAATTTTCCGTAAAAAAAGATTTGATGGTGGTGCATTGAAGTTTGACCGACCCCAAGTGTCTTTTAAGTTAAATCCTGCAAATGGTTTACCAGAAGCATGCTGGCTTCATGAAAATAAAGAAAGCCATCAACTCATTGAGGAATTCATGTTGCTTGCTAATATGACTGTAGCAACCAGAATACTTGAAGACCATCCAAAGTTGGCATTTTTGAGATCTCACCCTCCTCCTAGGCCCTTATTGATGGCACAACTTGCCAAGGCACTAAAGCCTATGGGCATTGACCTAAACATATCAACAGCTGGTAGTCTCCATGTTTCAATAATGCAATACATGAGCTTTGAGGACAGAGGTAGAGCCATGGTTCTGAACATGCACTGTGCAAAAGCTATGACAAGAGCTAAATATTTTTGTGCTCATGGTACTGATGATGAAGACTTTTGGCATTATGCTCTCAATGTTCCACTCTATACTCATTTTACAAGTCCAATCAGACGGTACGCAGATATTATGGTTCACAGGTAAATATGCATCTAAGTTACAGATTTTGACCTATCATAAAAGTGTTTTTGTTTTTTCTGTATGGAGGACAGCAGGTCAACTCTTACAAAACCATCGCAAAATGGGTCTTATGTTGGCAGGCTAACATAAGTAGCCCACATGTAAGATTGACGTGCAGTTCTGTGTACATAACCCTAATGTTTTCACAATATTGCGCAATACATTGTAAGCTTTCCGAAATTGCTCAAGTTGAACAATGTTAATTTTCAATTTTCAGATTACTAGCTGCAAGTATTAAGTTAAGGGAGGCACCCAATTGGGAAATAAAGAAGGTGCAGATGGTTGCAGCTCAATGCAACAAACGGAAGTATAATGCAAAGAAAGCTGGTGAATTGTCCACAGAGCTGTACATTCTCAAGTACATAGAACTGAATTCACCAGTTGTTACAGAGGCTGCGGTGGTAAGGGTTTACAAAAAGTCTATTGACACCTTTGTAGCTACCATGGGATTGAAAGGAAGCATTATCTTCAATGATGTAAGGATTTCATAATTTTTTGTTGTAGCTTAAAAATTGTTTTATACTAACTAGGTTAAGACTTCCTAAACTTGGCACAAGTGGGAAAAATTAAAGGTACCCAAATTGTTTATAGACTAGCACTCGCAAAAAGAGAGAATAACAAATAGCAGACTAAAAAAGTAGATTTATTAAAAGTGAGCTGCCCAGACAGACTTTGTTCTGGGATTCCCGGTTCGCGAGTGTCAGTTGCTACACGTGCTGAAAGGGAGTTTAGTGAAATTTTGTGAATTTCCGTGGTTTTTTCTTTAATCTAAGCTAAATTATCTTATAATTAGGGTGTTGGGCTGTAGTTTTCCTGGTACAAGGTAAGTAATGGACGTGTCCCCTCCTGAACCGCCTGATCCTCCGGATGGGACGCAATCCCAGATGGATGAATCCCAACCCATGTTTACCCAAACGTTAGCGGGAACTAAAAGACGCTTGATTGATGATGTACCCGATGAGTCGCCCAAAAGAGCAGTCATGGACCCAAATATAAAAACACCCTCAGATTCTCAGGCAGTATACACTCACCCATCCATTGTTATTGCCCCTAAAACCTACGACGAACAAGATACTGGACCTTTCATTGTTCATGTATCCCGAGTGGAAACAACTCCTACGTCAGACACCTTCATCCAAGCTATTAGGTTCGGAAAATTCTTAGTAAAAAATAAAATCTCAGGTGTGGTCAAGAATGGCGTCAAAAAACTTAATAGAAACAGGATTATTGTTGAATTTAAAACTGCAACTGCAGCAAACAGCTTTATAAATAACAACCTCCTCATTGCAAACCAGTATAATGCAACAATTCCCACATACAATGTGTCTCGACAGGGACTCGTTAAGGGCATTCCAGTAGACTGGTCCATGGACGAACTTGCCGAATCCATCAATGTTCCATACGGATGTGGCATAGTACTCAAGGCTAGAAGAATGAATCGAAAGCAAATGACTGATGGCAAACCTTCGTGGATCCCCACCCAATCCGTAGTGTTGACTTTCCGGGGTCAGATGCTTCCAGATAACATTTATTGCTGCCACATGTCTATCCCAGTAGAGATTTATCAACTCCCCACCATCCAATGTTTGAATTGTTGCCATGGAATGTTCTTAAAAGCACTCATGGAAGCGATCATTTCCCTATAATATTAACCATCCCTAATAATTCCACTGCAACCTGCCTCCCCCCACCCCTCCTAAAATATAAATTAAGTAAAGCTGACTGGCCAGCATATTCTGTTTCTTTAGAAAATAAAATTGCCTCTCTCCCAGATGTAACTAGTGAGAATGATATCTCCAACTATAACAAATTTGTAGAAATTGTTTTATCTTCAGCTGATTCCCATATCCCTCTTAAAGGACCCTGTCGTAATAAAGTCTCGCCCCCGTGGTGGGACTCTGAATGCACAGTCGCTATCCGAAACCGTAAACAAGCGGAAAAGAAATACAATTCGTCAATGACCAGGGAAAATTTTATTCAATATCAACAAGTCGCAGCTTCTACAAAGAAATTATTATCAAAAAAAAAAAAATGGGTGGATAAAATTTTGCGAGACAATGTCTCCTCGAACCCCTTCAACTATTGTTTGGAAGCAAATAAGGCGTTTTCGCCAATCTCAAACTTCTATAGACATCTCTTCTAACGATCCTTCCGTTTGGCTGAACTCATTTTCGGATAAATTAGCTCCTCCTTTCGTTCCTTTCATTGACTGTTTCCCCTCCGGCTCCATTTCTGCAGTCAGTTCAAATAGTAAAATGGACGAAATATTCTCAGCTGAAGAACTTCACTGCGCGCTTAACGGACTAACTGACTCCTCTCCTGGTATAGACGGGATCCCATACTCCTTTCTATGTAACTCGTCTGAGAGGACTAAACTGTACTTCCTTGACCTTGTAAATTCCTTCTTTGAAAAGGGTGTACTGCCCGACGCATGGAAACAGCAACTCATCATCCCCATTGTAAAACCCGGTAAAGACCCCTCTGATCATAACGCATATAGACCTATAGCCTTGTCATCAGTGCTTCATAAAATAACGGAACATATGATCAGAAATCGTCTGGAATGGATTATAGAATCCAACAAAATCCTAGCCAAATCACAGTTCGGGTTCAGGAAAGGATTCAGCACCTTGGATAGCCTGAGCATTTTAACCTCGGATATTCGATCCACCTTCAAAAACAAGGAATACCTTGTTGGAGTGTTCCTGGATATCGCCTCTGCTTACGATAATGTCCTCCTTCCTATACTCAGGCAAAAATTGCTACAGCTGAGTATATCTCCGAAGTTAGTACGATTTATCTGTAATGCTCTGATGTCCAGATCCATCTTGACCAAATCTCAAAGCAATCTCCTCCCCCCCAGCACGGTATGGAAAGGCCTCCCCCAGGGTTCTGTCCTTAGTCCTCTTCTATATAATATACACACATCAAAAGTGTCTAGGGATCAACATATATTTTTGCAATAACTTTTCTCCTGATTGATATTAATTAAAATTTTCTTTAAGGATTCATCAAATAAAGTGTTTTCGTTTGTCTACAGTAACGATAAACCAAGTCACCTTTGCATTAATGAAGAAATTTGCCATTTTTTAATAAAGGGATTTTTGACATTTGAACCACTAACAACATCCAAACATCCAAAAGGAAATTCCCTCTCGCCCATGGTTTTTCAATCACCTCAACCTTCCCAAAAATGTCGTCTCTGTCATTTGTCGTCTCCGTTTGGGCCACGTTTGCACACCTGTGCACCTAAACAAAATTAGAATAAAAGACAGTTCTCTTTGCGAGTGTGGCTTGGATGAAGGTACTACCGACCACATATTTTTTAACTGCCCTAATATAGGATCATCATTATATGACTACTTGCCTGAATACATCCCCCGCCCATGTAACCTTAATTTCCTACTTAATTTGGTCAACACCCCCTTTTTAGTAACCCTAGCAAAATTCATCCAAAAAAACCAAATTAATTTGTAACCCAAGTACTATGTATTTATTAATATTTAAATTGCTACTTAGCTTCAACCTCTTATTTGTCTCTGAAATCGCAGTTCTTACCCTTTTATCCCCCCTTTGTAATCCTTTTGTTCTATTAATGTTTTTTATGTATCACCCGTTTATTCTATATATTGTGGTTGTATTGTTCCTCGTGATGTTCTGTGTTGTCTTATGTGTGTCTCCTTTGTTCTAGATGAATTCGCTTAGCCCGTGATTATCCCTAGAATCTGCATACGGTATACATGCATAATCCCCTTACCGTGTAAAGGCTACTCACGTGACATTGGCGGAATTGTGGTTAAAAATACCCAGAGAACGCCATTTATCAAAAGAAGAAGAAGAAGAAGAAGAATTTGTTCTGTCAAATGTTTGACAGCTGGTGTCTATTTTGCCCGCTTTTCTCCGACTTGATTTACATTTACTACTATTTTCCAATCATAATAAAATATAGCCTTTATGACTCCTGAATAATAAAGCTTTCTGTTAGTGAAGGATTTTTTACGATCGGATCAGTAGTTTTGAAGCCTATTCAATACAAACAAACAAAAAAATCTTTCCTCTTTAGAAAATTAGTATAGTTAAAGGCATTCAAATATCAGTCTACTTCCAAAAAACCGGCCAAATGAGAGTCGGCCTCGCGCACCGAGGGTTCCGTACAAACGTTTTTTATATGATGTGACTAAAAATTTACGGTTTTCGCAATTTTTACTTTATCTGTGCTCTAAGACGTTATTGCTTCGTACCAAATTTCAAGATTCTGAGTTCACGGGAAGTATAGGGTTTTGATTCCTTTGCGAGTGTCGAAAATTTGCGGCAACGGCTGTAGCTTTTGATTGCGTTGGCTTAGAAGTTTGATTTTTTATCTGCTCCAAGGGATATTTGATATAAATTCTCTCTACACGTTCCTGAGAAAAAGGGTCTTGACAGACAGACATTACCCCTCAGTACTATTGTATTGTAATGTGCATTGATTGTAATATTATTTTATTTTCAGGACTTTCCTGGCGAGTTTAAATATATCGAGAACGGCGCTAAACATCCTAAAATAGAGGTGGTGTGGTATGCTACAGAAAAGCTACCTGAAGTTAAACAAACCATTGAGGCATTCTCAACTCTGAATGTGGAATTGATAAAAAGCGAGGATTCAGTAAAAGTAGAAATCAAGCTTGTACGGCCCCAATAAAACATAATAAGTACTATTTAAGTAAGTTAAGAATCAGTATTCTAATTAATGACAGCAATCAATTATATATTCATGAATTATTGATGTCTGTATCAGAGACTATAGTGGTAATAGTTTATACCCTAATGATGAATGATATTTATATTTAAAAAAAGTACAAGATGTATGTACTTTTCATTAATTTATTTAAGACGATGCAGTCACTTAGGGCGTTTGCATGATATACATTTTATTAAAGTTTTAAATACAAAATAAGAAGATTCGGAGGATTCACTCGTGCATCGTTTATTTTGATGGAGCAGAAGATTACACTCTATTTTATTGAATTCACTTGGACGTGTTAGCACGAGAGCATAAGCTATTACGAGTATAATACATGTTTTGCATTGAGGGTGAGCCTGCTGATGCTGATTTGCATTCGACGACACGATTGGCGTAGTGCGCTGTAGCACGGTTTCTCGCCTTGAATTCTCTAGTGTCCCGGGTTCGACCCCCGGTTAGGTCAATTCAGGAAACAATCTTTTTTAAATTGGCTTGGGTCTGAGTGTGCTGGGAGACGCTCCTATCTTACCTAGCATACCTACCTATACATTCGATTGAAATTCAATTCGTATCGTTATAATTAACTATGCTTCATAAATGACAAACATTCCGTGTTGCATTTTCGTGTTTTTTTTTTTGTATAAATGACTTGGGTACAGCCTATTGTTTTATATTGTGTAGCTTTGCTGTACTTGTTAGGTTGTTCTGTTTATTTTTTAATGCTAGAATTTAAGCAGTTTTTTTTATCAACAAACAAATTGTACTCTACTAACTCGCATTGTAAAACCACAACAAGTTTAAAAGAGTAACTACTGAGTTTCTAGCCGGGTCTTCTGAGTAAGAATCAACTTCTCCGACGCGGTGGTAGAGTCGCAATAAGTTTGTTATACTGTTTATTTATATTTTCATATTGTTATAGTATTTATGTCTATTATTTAGCATATTTTTTGACTATTTAAAATTACTGATTAAGTCTATTTAAATAAAGATATTTGAGTTTGAAGCTAATAGCTTTCTAAACATTGCAAATTAAGGCATTCCGCTAAGGGGAGCGCCTTAATAACAACACTTCAGAGTTGAAGTTGCGGTAATATACTTATCCCGTGAGGTGAATGATATTTCAAATTCGGAAGTAAGCTGTGAGAGTGGTTTCTCTAAAACAACTAATTTCATTTAGTCAGTTTCTAAGGTATAATGTAATAATTATCCGATATTAAGCCTGCATGATCACCTACCTTTTATAGGTTCTCCAGAATAGGATCTAAGAGTAAGATTAAGGTATTTTGCTTTGGAACAACGAGGATGACAACATCCTCTCTTGGATTTATGACGAACGGGAAATCCTCAAATACCTTGAATAACGTATTGCTTCTCTAACGTGCTCCTACCGAGCGTGACTATTCATTTACTTACATATGGGATCTCTTAGGCAAGGATCGGCTAGTGTGCGACTGGACGGCCTCGATGATGAGTTATCAATCATACACACATGTCGGGTTAAAAGGCATCCAAGAACTATTTTATCTTTATTGCACGGACTTTGATAACTAATAAAATATTTTTCATTTTTCATTTTTTTTCATTTTTTTTACATGTCTGGTGTAAGTGTATTTTTTTTAACTAAGCAAAATTATGTACAGAGAGGCGTTCACATCAACCTTTACATAGGGGCACCTTATGCTGCTGACGTAAGACCCATTTTGCAATAGGTTTGTAAAGGTTGATGCTAACACCTTTGTACGTCTGATTACGTACTTTTATTGGATGATTGTATGAACTCAAACTCAAATAACTCTATTCAAATAGACTTTCACAGTAAGTACTTCAAATTTAAAGCAAGATATACTAAATAATAGACATAATTACTATAGTAATATAGATATATAAATACCCAGTATACAGACATAATGCGACTCTACCACCGCGTCGGAGTTGTTTCTTGCTGAGAAGACCCGGCGAGAAACTCAGCAGTTACTCTTTTAAACTTGTTTTGGGTTTACAGCAGGCGTTTGAAAAGTACAATGTGTCATTTTGATACAAATAAACCTTCTCAGTGTCTAATCTAAAGAATAGAAAACAATCGAAAAAATCAAACATAAAAGAATATAAACTTAAGGCCATTTAAACAATTAAGAAATAAAATTGTTAGTCAGTAAGTACTAAGTATTAACTAGGTATTACAATAAAATTATGTTACAATAGAGTTATCTAGTCCCGCATCAAGCAGAGAGCATACACACAGGCATTTTTATCTATAAGGTAGTCTTTTGTAGTATAATAGCTCTTTTTCAATAAAGCTGCTTTGATGTGATTTTTAAATTTATGTAGTGGTAACTCACAAATGGCTTTTAGGATCTTGTTGTAATAATGTATAACTTGCCCCATAAAGGATCCTAAAACTTTTTGTAGCCTAAGGCAGTTGTCCCACCAACGGAGAGGAAACGAGTAACTATCGGCTATTTTCTCGCTCAAGAAACGTACAATAGATATACATTCCGTGTAAACAAAAGAGATGCATATATAAATAGTTGATCGCTGACTGTCCACACTACCCGACGAGGACTCGCTCCACTAGTTCGTCGCTAAGCGACAAGAGCTATCAAAGAGAGTTCTCGCTTCTCGCTCTTCTTTCTCGCTCGTTGTCTTGTTGTATAGTTCTTCGCCCGTCTCACTCGTACACTCGCTTATATAGCCCAGCGACTAAACTACTGGAACTACAAACTCGCTCTCCGCTGCTCGCCAACTCGTTTTAATTCTAACTCAACTCGCTTCTCGTTCATCGTCGGCGGTGGGACAACTGCCTTAAGAGTGGAAGCACAATTTTATCCTTATTCCTAGTATTTTTGCAATGTATATCACTATCAGAAAAAATATTGGTCTTTACTAAACATAGTAAGAGACCAATATTTTTTCTTACCAAAACAATGCAGTTGTAAATATATTGTGAAGCTACAGTGAGGATACCAATTTCCTTAAAAGGCTCTCTAAGTGAAGCCCATGCACGAAGCTCATAGATGGATCTGATTGCTCGCTTCTGGAGGACAAAGATGGTTGGTATATCCGCGGCTTTAACCCAAAGTACAATGCCGTAACACATACACATAACGTTACACTGTAGAAATAACTAAAATAAACCGAACGAGCAGTATCAACATCCGATAATAACCTTATTTTTCTCACTGCAAATGCAGCTAAACTTAAGTCTGCCCGAAAGGGCTGATAAATGAGGATTCCATTGGAGTTTTGAAATGTGATTCCAAGAAAAACTGTAGAATCAACAAGGTTCATAATATTGGTGTCTATTTTTAGGTCAATGTGGTTATCTTTAACAATAGGCCACTTAAAATTATTTTTTCCTATTATTAACGCTATTGTTAGTTAAATCTAAAAATGTTAGCTTCTGCCCACAATGATCAGATTTTAACTCAGTAACTATTGCCTTTTCAATGGGTACTCAGTTGCAAAATACATTACCCAGACAAGTAGCTGTTGTGGCTGTTATCCTCGTGGGTTCATGGAATTGATAATCCAGACCAAAGGATTTAAATAGACACTAACCTATTGCTTTCAGATGAGTTTACTAGCAAATCTTTATTGAAATCACCACACACATTATTAGCCTTTCAGCTCATAATGACAACCGGACGCGAAATGTCTCTTTCTCAGAATGCCAACGTCTTAAAATGTCAAATTCTCAAAAAGACAACTTCTCACAATGACAAATTCGCATTTGGTCAACTTCTCATAATGTCAACTGCTTAAATGATAAATTCGTTTAATGACAACTTGTAATTTCTGTCATAACAAAGCCAAATATTGATTCACTTTAAAAAATTGTTCAATTCTCTTAATGTTCAGTAACATAGGTACAGTAATTATATGTAATTATGGGTAGGTATGCAATATAGGTAGGTAGGTATCTGGAGATGATGAATAAAATAACAAAATGTATACTCAATCAACTGTAATAAGTGTTAAATGTGTCCTCACATCTTATATAAAATACAAAACAAAACAAAAAATATACCTAGTCAAAAATCACATAACATAATAATATTTTAAACGAATCTTCTGATTTGGGTTTTACTTTTTACATTAGTTATAGATTTGGATTCCTTGGAATGCGTCCGTTTATACGCCGATGCCAACCTTTTAAAGAATTCGTGGTACGGTTTTCCGCCACGCCGATATTAGTGGATGTTATCTTCACTATAATGAGGCAGTGTGGAAAAATGGAAAAAAAATAAAGTGAATCAATATTTGGCTTTGTTAAAATAGAAATTACATGTTGTCACTATGCGAATTTATCATCTAAGCATTACGAGAAGTTGACCAAATGCGAATTTGTCATTGTGAGAAATCGACTTGTAAAGTTGTCTTTTTGAGAATTTGACATTTTAAGAAGTTGGCATTCTGAGAAAGAGACATTTCGCGTCCGGTTGTCATTTTGAGAAGTTGTCGATAAGAGCTGAAAGGAATAATAGGTTTAGACTTAGCACTTACGAGGTGCATTCAATAAGTACCTAGCCTCATCGCCAGAGGGCGCTGTAGTTTCAAAAGAGTTTTACCACAGTGTAGCACATTCTTTTTTCAAATTTTCATTCCAATCCCTTCATTTGTTTTAATTTGACAACTTTGGAAGCGAACGTGTCGATCGGTTTTACAAAAATGGAAAAAGAGCAATATCGTTCGGTGATTCGATTCCTATTTTTGGAAGGGAAAACGCGCATCGAAATCAAAGAGCGCTTGGATGCTGTGTACGGTGACTCTTCTCCATCGATGGCCACCGTCAAGAATTGGTTCAACGAGTTTGCACGTGGCCGTACGTCGGTTTTTGATGAACCACGTCCAGGTGCACCGAAAACAGCTGCTACGGAGGAAAACATTAAAAAAATCCATGATCTCGTATTGGCAGATCGCCGATTGAAGGTTCGGGAGCTAGCTGAGACTGTAGCCATTTCAGAAGGAACAGTGCATCATATTCTTCACGAGGAACTCGGCATGAGAAAGCTGTCGGCGCGATGGGTGCCGTGTTTACTCACACCGGAAAAGAAGCGCAACCGTGAGACCACAACGGAGACGTGTTTGGCGCTGTTTAAGCGGAATCCAGCGGAGTTTTTGCGTCGTTTTGTGACCGTCGATGAAACCTGGATCCACTGGTACACACCAGAGACCAAGGAGCAATCAAAACAATGGATCCAGACCGGGGAACGTGCTCCAAAGAAGGCGAAAACTGTAAAATCGGCCGGAAAAGTTATGGCCACCGTTTTCTGGGATTCACAAGGTGTGATCTACATCGATTACCTCGAGAAGGGTAAAACAATTACATGGCTTTACTATGCCGATTTATTGGGCCGATTCGACGCCGAATCAAAGAAAAAACGACCCCATCTGGCGAAGAAAAAAGTGCTGTTTCACCACGACAACGCACCGGTTCACACGTCTGCCGTTGCCATGGCCAAATTGGTCGAATTACGCTACGAATTGCTGCCCCATCCACCGTATTCTCCAGATTTGGCCCCTTGTGACTTCTTTCTGTTTCCTAATCTGAAAAAATCACTCGCCGGGAATAGATATGGATCAAATGAGGAGGTCATCGCCGCCACGGAGGCCTATTTTGCAGAGTTTGACAAAAACTATTTTTCGGACGGGTTATAAAAGTTGGAGCATCGCTGGGCTAAGTGTATCGAACTAAAAGGAGACTATGTTGAAAAATAAATTGCCACTATTCCAAAATTTTCGTTACCTTTTTGTAGGCTAAGTATTTATTGAATGACCCTCGTAACTCGCCTAAAGCTTCCTCCTTATCTATCTCAAATTTATCTAATTTAGTTTTTGGGGGACGGTATACACTAACCACAACAACTATCTAACTCACAAGACAATTCGACGATATGCTCTACGGACAAGCCTACTATGTCAGGGCGTTCTTCAAATTTCAAACCATTTACAGTAAACATTAATGAACCACCATGAATAGTGGTTGACAGTAAGTGTGTAGGTACGTAAATTAAGTAGTATTAAGAAAAAATCGTATTCTAGATTGCTGATGTTTAGCGGCTGTAATAATAATATTAAATGATCATGAAAATAAATACTACAACAAAATTGATCGTGTAGTTTTTGTGTATGTTCTCATGATTTGTAGCAATAACAGTAAGTAGCGCAATTTGAAACTTTAACATTACAGAAAAGGGTCGAAATTCAATAATCCATATTATCAAGGATATTAATATGAAGCACAGATTATCTGTATGTTGACACTATTAATATAAACTAACGAAAGGGTACCGCTTAAGTACAAAAAATGCAAATAATTTTGAAATGGGTACCCATTTAATCGGTTTACTTACCTGAATGAAAAAATTTTTTATAAATGGCTATGTTTTCTACAGGAACGCACCTATCGCGATTATAAATAAATTAATAGAATCGTTATAAAAAGAGCTACGCTGTAATAACAGGCACATTCTGTAAATATCAAGAACTATTGATTTAAAAAAAGTTATAGAAAATTTAATTGATTTTACCCGGAGAGACATGCAAATTTACATAGTGATAACCATTTTATTTGCTAGCTTGATAAACTTCTGGGCATGCTAGCAAATTCTGATAGCATTTAAATAATAAATAGGCGTGCCATCATCATTACGATTCAGTATATTATGTAGTAACCTTTGTGTCGTTTTGACAGCAGTATCCCATACAAAATTTGCGATGCACATCAATGGGGATGGGGTACAATCAATACTAATTTTCATCCCTACAGAGGGCGTTTATGGAACCTAGTCTAAATTACCTGTCAAATCTGTCAAATGTAGCGATACAAAGTTTTTAAAAATATTGATAAATATCGAATAAAGTCGAAATTTATGTATCGATATATCGGTCTACTACGCCGATATATCGATATTTTACCGATATTTATCCTTTTTTAAAGGCTTATTAAAATTAATGTACCTAGTTTTATAGTTACTCTACAAGTCTACACGATGGGCTATGATGGTGACCATTCGCTGTTTACTTTACTTTTAGAAAGAAATTCGGCCTCAGTAAAGTCAACTGTTGATCGACAGTGTACAGCGAATGGTCATCATCAGCATGGCATGATGGCCCATTCGTTTAAAGGAGAGGAATACTTCAAGTACCTTCAGACAATTCAAGTACTACCTAAGTCTGTAATTTTAAATAAATCCGATTCCATTTCCTCTGCCAACTCGATTAAATTACATTCGTACATCACTATAATTGACAACTTTGAACTGTCAGGGATATCATCATACGGCGAAAGTATTTTAATTTAATGGAGAAGATATGTAATGATATTATGTATATTTTGTTTCAATAAATAAACCTCTGTCCAAGTTTCATAAGCGTACTGCTGTTCCGAGTATACCTAAGTATATTATTTTCGGAAAAGAAAAAAAAGACGCCAGTGGCCAAAGAACGACATGCTCGATAAGGGAACAGAAGTCAGAGAAAACTTTTTACATCTACTGTAGGTAACACCAAGCACATCAGGTCTTCAGAGTTTGAAACTGTAGGAAACGAAATTGAATTGAGCACAATCCAGGTCATTTCTAAATTTCGAAATGCCCTGGATTGTGCTGAATTACTGATACTACTGGTGAGAGAAGTACAAAAGTCAATTTTGAACACACATAAAGGGCGAATAAAAAGATTTATGAATGATGACAAAGCAATAGCCTTTTACACAGTGTTTGAGTCATTCAAGAAATTCTATTTTGTTTATTTTACCTTAGTTCCCATGATTACCAAAATTATATATTATAGCAGTAATAGAAGACCCAGTTGTTTCTTACATTGAAACATTAAGACAAGACAGGTGTAACTTTGAACTAAGTCGGTTTTTTAATGTTCGAGAGACAACAGTTTCAAATGTTTTCATAACTTTTATTAATTTCATGCACCAACTGTGGAAAAAAAAAGATATTTGGCCCGACCAGGATTTAGTGCAATATTTTACGCCTGAAAGTACTTCATGGAGTTTTATGTATGCCAATACTTTGAAAATTTTAGTTGGGTCAACACCAGGTGGTTTGCTGTCATATTGCTCAGAAGCATACCTATGGTGGTTCTGTACGATATCTGACATGCGTGCCAACAAACTCACCACTAAGGATGCACAAGACCGCGCGAAGTGGGCCAAGAAAATAAGAAAGGCGGACCCTGGGACCTCACACACCAGTGTGGGTTCACAACCAGGATAGACCGCTCGGATGATGATAGTATAGTGGTTCTGTAAGTGATCGTCAAACTGTTGAACGCAGTGGCTTATTACAGAAGTGTGAACCTGGTAACAGTATACTTGCCGATTGGAGGTTCAATATCCGAGATTTATTTGCTGACAAAGATATTACTGTAAATATACCCACATTTTTGAAAGGGAAATCTCAAATTGCTAGTCAAACTGTCGTGCAAGACCGTAAGCTTGCCAGCAAGAGAATGCATATAGAACGCATAATTTTATTGGAATAATAAAAACTTTTTTTTAAATTATTTACACCATAGCTAGTTATATACCATTAGCCTCTAAGATATTCTTTGTTTGTTTCATGTGTTGTAATTTTAGGGAGAACATAATGAAAATATAAAATATTTTGATAACATATTTATTGTTTTAATTTGCCATAATTTTTGTGCAACATTTTTTGAAACACAGCTTTTTGAAAATGAGAAGTATAGAAGTTCACTAATTTTGACACCATTTCACTAATAAAGGGTTCATCCTTGTAAAAATAAATAACCTCCTTAATGTTTAAGGTGTAAATAATTAAATTACAGTGCTTTCTGGAAGTACAGAACAACTGGCCCTATAATTGGCAGTAGCAAGGCTGATTCCTTTTCAATGCATGTACATGGGGCACACTGAAAGTTTTGCACTTCTAGATAATCGGAACTATATGAATTTCGAATGTTATATTTTTTTAAACGTTGCAACCTTCTTAATAATAAAAAAAAACAATTGGCGGGAAATCATTTGTCAATTGTTTTTTATCACACATCAAAGTTCTACGTACATACGCGACGAAAATGGAATTAAGTCGAAAAGATTTTAGAGCGATGATTTTTTATAATTTTATAAGTTCTCTCTCCGCAAGACTGTGCCGCTCGTCTTCAAAATGCTTTTGGGAGAGAAGCACCTTGTTTGAGCACCGTGAGGCGATGATTTGCTGAATTTGAGAGAGGTCGAGTTTCTTTACATGACGAATTTCGTGAAGGGCGGCCTTCAACTGCCGTCAACGACAATAATGTGGCTACTGTTAAGCGGATAATTGAAGAAAACCCGCGGATTACCTATGAGACAGTTCGAGGAATATTGGGGATTGGTATGAGCCAAATTCAGGAAATTCAAAAAATAAACTTTTTATTTCAGACAAAGTCCAAAGTCCATATATTTTACACGATGAATTGAAAGTTCGGAAACTTTGTTGTCGTTGGATCCCTCATGAACTGACAGCGGAGCAGAAGCGGGCTCGCGTGGAATGGTTTTCACAGATGCTACTGAAGTACGACCACGGACATTCTAATGCTGTTTAAGACATAAAATAAATGTTGTAAAATAGAACAAAAATATGTTCAGCTATGAAAAGATACGTTTACTATCTTTATTATTTGGTAAGAAACATGGTATTAATTATCAGAAATCACCAAGTAAATAAATAGAATAAAAAAAGTCACATTATTGGCAAAAAATAATAATGATTTACCAATTTGTCCACATTTCAAACAAATACTTGGTATTTTGATATACAACACCTTTACTAATACATAATTCTGGTATTTTAAAGAAATTTACGAACACCTAATACACCATCATCCATCATAGGCGGCAGCACAGACTAACTAGAGGGAACAAGTTCAGACGGCACGGCAATCTCCCATACAAATTGGACTAGACGTAGAGGATCATCGCTGATTGGCTGGGTGAAAATGATACACAACGTTTTACTTTTTTTTCCTTGAAGGCAAATGCCAGGCAAAGATATTCTCCATTTGCAGCCAAAATGGGGCACGCTCGCACCTAATAATGCATTTAAGTTTTTAAAAAGTTAAAGGGTTAGGATGTCTAGAACCATAAATTTTCCTTAAATTGATTCCTTATAATTTTTTGAATCAACTTAAAGAAAAGACTAGAAAAGATAAAAAACACAATAACTTAAGATGAATTATTATTTATTTTTGTCTGAACCTTTCATAAACGAAATTTATTTAAAACTTTTTATAGCGGAGCAAGTTGAGACTCAATGGAAAGGTTATCAGGTTATTAAGTGGGGTACATAAAATAAAAGCTACTTGAATTTAACATTAATGCATTTAGCTCCGCTCATGAATTTACCATTTTACTGGAGATAATTTTTTATCGCAGTTATCGATACTTTGTCGCAGACAAATGTGTAATAGACAATGCTGCGCAATGTGTATAAAAATTACAATGCCATACCAAGTCACATAAAGGGTCTACCATATTTACAGTACAAAAAAGCACTTAGCAAATGGCTCTAAGACAAAAAATATAATTAGTTAGATATGGGTGTCAGAGACTGATAAACAAACTTGAATATTTCTAAATACACACTTAAACAGATAATAACACCCAGACACACAACAAACACAAAAGTTTGTCGCATAAATGTTTGTCATAAATGTTTCAACCCACGACCTCCGGTGCTAAACGCAGGATCGCTGCCATTGCACCAACATGTCAGTCAATTTTCTAAGTAAATTGGCTAAATGTGCTGTGTTGTGTAACTGAATAAATAAATAACATCAAAAATGTAGCACATTTAAAGCAAAAAAACATAATTATATTCTATCTCAATGCAAATATCTTCTGGAAAAGCATTTCTTACTAAACATTTGTTAGATTACTAAACAATAGTGCCAAAGTAACAGACATAACATTCTGTTGGGTCAGTTTATTTTGTTTCATCGGCTTAGGGTGGGTTGAGACCAAACGAACATAGAGTTAGAACAATTATGTTCTTTTGTGATCTTTTAGTGTGATTAAATAATTATTTTTTTCATTTACACACCAAAAGAATTCTAACGAACAAGAACTAGGAATCCAGAACAAGCATTCTAGCTCGTACCTTAGGATCTCTGGGAACAGAGATAAAATAACAAAAGAATACTCTGTCTATGTTTACACAAAGATAATGTGAAGAGTGGGGATAGAATGAGCATTTGCTCGTTTAGTTAGATCATCCCACTTAACAATGCTTTTTGCTTTTCAAATCTTTCTCTTATCTCAAAAGTGTTTTACAGTTTATGCAGTTATTTTTTGGAAATATCTTTGTTTCAGCCAGCAGTGTATGAAACCACCATTATGCTGCACCAGCATTAGTATGCTGTTGTAAACCCAAAACAAGTTTAAAAGAGAAACTGCTGAGTTTCTCGCCAGGTCTTCTCAGCAAGAAACAACTCCGACGCGGTGGTAGAGTCGCATTATGTCTGTATACTGTTTATTTACATATCCATATTATTATGGTATTTATGTCTATTATTTAGTATATTTTGCTGTAAATTTGACGATTTGAAAGTACTGATACAGTCTATTTGAATAAAGTTATTTGAGTTTGAGTTTGCAGCACCAGCATAGTTGCTGGTGCTGCAAACTAAACAGTATACAGACATAATGCGACTCTACCACCGCGTCGGAGTTGTTTCTTGCTGAGAAGACCCGGCGAGAAACTCAGCAGTTTCTCTTTTAAACTTGTTTTGGGTTTACAACAGGCGTCAGTAAAGTACAAGCATTGTGTCATTTTGATACAAATAAACCTAAAAGAGTATAAAACAAAGAGAAAAAACCAACCATAAAAGAATATAATAACAAAAATTCATTTAACAATTCAAAAAGAAAAATTGTTGGTTAGTACATACTAGGTACCTATTAACTATTACAATAAAACATCTGTTACAATAGAGCTATTTAATCCCGCATCGAGCAGAGCGCTTACACCCCGGCATTTTTATCTATTATCTGTAGTTTTTGGGTACAGTATTTTCTTGCCACAGTGGATTTAGGAACTTAAATTTCTTCAGCTTACAGCAGGAAGTTATTAAGTAACTGAAAAAAATCATCAAGTCTTATTTCCCTTAAATATTATGTCACAACTGCACTTAATGACTTTTGGCAGTTACTGACTTCTTGCAGTAAGAAGACGATTTACTAAGACATTCAATTACTTATTCCAAAAACTTTTCATGTTTTCAAGAGGCTGTCACAGTTGACTGCAGCTCCTATTCCCCTTATTGCTGTAGATACTGGTTCCCTTCCCAAAACTGAAGAGATTGTCCAGGAAAGTCACCACTTCTGCCATGTTTTTCAAAGTACTGCTCACTGAATTTGTTCTGCGTAGTGTGCTGAAAATTATGTTTTCAAATTATTTTTACAAAGTAAATAATCAATTTATATTTAGATTTGAGATACTAAACTGACTAGGCGTACTCATTCCTATTCAGAAAATTAAAAGCAAAATATCATCATTAACGGGTTTGGTACGTGTAATTGTAAAATCATTACTGCGGTGTGTCCGTTATACAATTAAGAATTCATTCGTGAAACCACACTTCGATTACCTACTAGAACTATGGGGTACAGCAGCTAAGACAAATCTATCCATATTACAAACAACTGAAAATACTTTTTAACTTTGATTACATAACACCAACTAGTTAACTTTATAAAGAAAAATCAATTTAATGAATATAGCTCAAATCTACAAGTACTGTACCTGCATACTAGTTCGTAAAATATTGAATAAACAAATACATATTAGTACAAGTTTCACAAAAAAAACCTCAAACACATAAAATGAAAATCAGGTGTTGCGATGCCATACAATTATACACACTACATACAAATTACGGCTGAAGGAATGTGATGTATGAAGGATCCAAAATGTATAACCAGCTGCCTAAATATATTAAGCCATCCAAATCTTTTGTATCTTTTGAAAAACTATTAAAACATCACATATTTAGCATAATGAAATCCATATTTTGACAATTTATAAAACTCAATTAATTGAACAAATAAATAACAATTATCCAATAAAAATAATAATTGATAATGTTAAATACTTTGATTAAAATTATAAATCTAAATTGAATTGAAACCCTATAAATAAGTTTATTGCATTAAAATTGTATTAATTGAATTAAAATCATATTTAGATATAAATAAAATAATAAAACAAAAACTTAAAGCTCTAAGACTTTTACTAAGTAGGTATGGCCACTACTTTTTGTTGTTTTATGGTTCCGAAGCGAGTAATTATCACAATATTTTGATTTACCTACATAACTACACTATGATAGGTTGCCCAACAATTGTATATTTTTATGTTAATAATTAATGTAATGTTGTCATGTAAGTGAATTTAATTCTTAAAACTGATATTGCACTCCACCAAAGATTGAATAGTAAAAAAAAATGTACTGTGGTTGACGTAACAATTTACAAAACAACAAATGATACATGAAAAATAACCAGATATACTTACAAAATACAGCAATATAAGACTAGTCCTAGGCCACAGTCTTAATAATAACTTGTTGATGGTTTTGTACCTGTGAATAAAACAAATACTGTGTATTTTAGACTATTTTACAATATGAAAGATGATTTAACTGTCCCATTATTGCATACAGTTAGAAATAATTTCTTATATTCTTTTTTAATCTTGACTACCTGAACCAATGACCCTCAGTTTTGTAGACAAAGCCACCACCCGTTACGCTGTGGCGAAATCCTCGTGGCAGGCTAGTAATACAGGAGCCGGAGCGTCGGGAATCGTCACACAATATTTAGGAGTAGATGTAGTTGTGGAATAATGAATAAAAGATCAGCCGATCCAGTGACTTAATTATTGAATAGGGTAAAAGTATAGGTAGGAAAGAAGAACCCGATACACGGGTAGGACTCACTCAAAATGCTGGACAGGGAACGTGGAACGATAAATAACATTTTGGCATGGCCAGTTAAACTATGAAGTTTCCAGCCATCGTGGAGGTTCTAACGTCTACGAGACTGAAACGAAACGGCATCGTTACAACGCTAACAGAATAGTCGTAGGAACATGGTTATCATAAAAATTACCTTGATGATTATTATCTTCCCTGTTTAAAATACACATCGATGTAAGTAGCCATCAAATGAAAAGCTTCTTCTGCATTTAAACGTCGAAGAAAGTCACTTTTTATAAAAGTCAATTACATCTGGAGTCTTTTCTAGGGATTTTGTAAATATCTTCTTGTCATAAACTATACTTTGCAACCCGGCACACAGCACTTGGAATACTTCACTGTATAGGTACGTCGTGAAGGATAACCTGAAGTTAACACCAGAACATGATGAAATACGGAAATAAATCAAACTAGTAAAAGTGAATCAAAGCCAACATTCGATGTCAAGTCAAGTCAACAAATAAACAACAAAATGGCGGAAACAGCGGGCGGGACCGAACCGACGTCAAATCCTAAACGTCAAAAGTTTTTTTGTTATAGTTTGCACGGCTTAAGCACTTGCAACGTCAAAAGTTCTGTAAACAAGTTAGCTTTCGCTTAAAAAACTAGGTACTAAGCCATAAATAAATCTTTAAAAAATTAACCCAGTTGGCGTTGAATCGACAGGGCAGCGGGAGGAGAGGTAAAAGTCATGTATCATTTTCCCCCACGTCTAGTATTTTTAAGGCGACAATACCAGCCCTGGGCGACAGCCAGTTTTCACAAAGCGTATTCTGTCACTGTCATTTACAAAATCTTTGATCTAATTTATCGAACGCATGACCAAGAAGGCTAGAAACTAAGGAGAGATAACTCCCGAAGTGGGGGTAAGCTTTCGAGGGCCGAAAGTCGTATACTCTGTGCCGGGCAAAACGCTGTATTGCGCATGTGCAGCGGCAGCTATTTGTCATTTCATGGTCACATGGTTTTGTTTTGAACGGTGTCACGTGCGACAGTTGTTGTTTTTCGAGGTTGTGTTGACCAATTTTGACACTTCGCGAGGATCGCGGCAAAGAAGCGTAATGCGCATGCGTCACTGTGGGATACGGATTTAGTCCAACCCTTTCCAGGGAGTTATCTCTCCTTAGTCTCTAGCCTTCTTGCGCATGACTTTGAGTGATGCATTTGTCTATAATCTATGTAAAAAAATGTAAAAGGAAAGATACGGCCATGTGATTCAGTTATTTGAGCCTGTTGAGTATGCGAAGCGACCCACTTGTTGCCGCCGTGCAACCGTGGTTACTTAAAGCACTTTGGACGTCTGTTTTCATGCAACCGTGGTTGCAGAAAGCACTTTAGTGGTTAATAAAATATTCAAAATTACTTCTCGTTGTCCTCGGAAGTGATCAATTTTCTTTCCTGTTGTCCCGCTTACGTGGATTCGGCCATAGGACTATTAAATATGATTCGAGTAACGGGGACAGCGAGAAGTTGACATTTCACGAGTCGTTGTCCCCATAAATCTGGGAGTATTCCTTTTTTATTACCATTCACTATGCTATTAAATTGGTGGTGATGGTGCTAGAAAATGGTAAGATGGATTTTTTTTACACCGGCCTATCTAAAAAAAATGTTTAAAGATGAAAACTTTTTTTTTTTAATATCATCTTACTGATTGCATATTGAAACTTAAAAAATCGTCCTAACGGGAGAAAAAGTATTTTTCAATGTGATGTGCGTATAGCTGTAACAGCTATCTCATTTGTCTGTGCAGGCACGGCAGAGACGCTAGTATTTTGCTAGGGCCTGCTGAGGTGGGCTTCCATCCTTAAAATTAGCATTTATTGAAAAAAAAATCAAATATGCAAAGATGCAGTGTGCAGTGTAGTGTTTTGGGGAAAGTTTTATACCGAATGTAGACAAGTAGTACGGAACATCAAATATTGTTGTTAAAGCAACATAATTATCCACATAAAATAGACTTGTTTCGAAAAATACGTACCTACTTGCAATTCCAGTTTTAGCATATTTACTTTTAGTCATAAATATTGTATCTAGAATGCAGATATTTTCATTACTTAAATATTTCTTTTGATGAATATTCTCTCACAAATATGAATAATTCAATTTATTATAACCACCAAGCTTGCCAAATGGGATGGTGATAAGAAAGAAAGGGGTTCTTTCTTATCCTGGGTCGAGCAGAGTATTTGCTTGGATTTTTCACTTTATACAGTGAAATACTCTTTTGAGAAGCAATCATGAATGGCAGTTCTTAGTTGATAAATTATGGGATATGTTGATTTAGGGTTGAACTGAGATTTTTCGAGTGTCAAGCACTCGAAAAATCTCAGCACTCTTCCAGTCAGTGCATATAACTGCCATTTACAATTTCATTAATAGCACATATTCAACAGCTTTAAGAAGTCCAAAACATTCTCCGGTGAAAACAGATGACCCCGGAGGGAGTTTAACTTTCTGAACAATGTTGTATTGAGAGTGATAGGTAGGACACCTACGCAACCAGATGAAGAGTGTTTCGATGCATCAACAGATTAAGGCTCTAAACGCAACGCACCGGCTATAAACACACAATTTAGCTTATATCTGGAGAGATTTCTTAAGAGGGCTCAGGCAGAGTTAACAATAGGCAAAACTGGTAAAAATAGGCAGTATACAGTGTGTTAGGGATAGAGGTAGCGATATTTTTAGGGCATGTTGTATACTTAATTTTATCGATAAAAACATATGGGATTTTGCAAAAGGAGAAGGACAAAATTGTGCTGTTTGTGTTGAATGATTTGGAAGGGTCTACCGCAGGGATCAGTTTTGAGCCCTTTACTGTTTAATATGATTTTATACCAATGATTTGGATATTTTTTTAGTTCACAATCAAGTTAAAATACTATCTACAGTATGCGGACGATCTTCTTTTATATCACTCCAACAATTCTGTAAGTGACGCGTGTACAGTCATATCTACTGCTCAAGACTCGCTAAAAGCGTGGATGGATTTAAATGGGCTTGAATTATCAACTTCTGAGAGTGCTACAGTTCTGTTTACTTAAAACAGAATTATACTACCAGTACAAGTATTTTATAACAACACCCTCTTGCCGGTTAAAAATTGGTTTAAGTTTTTAGGTTTGATTTTAGATGCAAAGCTGACAGGAAACGATCACTGTGATTTTATAGTAGGTAAATGCGAATCCATTTTGAATATGATGAGATGGCTTTCAGGAGTGTGGTGGGGTGCCCACCCATACTCACTAAAACTGCTTTATAATGCTTTCATCAGAAGCATATTAGACTATGGAACCTTTTTGCTGGAACCAGGTAACAAATCTGCTTTTAAAAAGTTAGACAGCTTCAAAGCCAAAGCACTGCGAATTATCACTGGGGCCATGAAGTCGAGTCCTATAAACGCATTACAAGTGGAGTGTGTGGAACCTTCCTTGCAACAAATTTACAAAACTGCAATGCCTGACGGAAGCTTATCCACCTCACAAACCTCTTCCATGCCTATTGAAAAGTTTTCAAAAATATGTATCAATCTCTTCGCCAATTCACCGTTCTGATAAACTATCTATTTTTAGTACTCATTACGATTCTCTAGTTCACACCCCCAGTATTCGATATGATAGCGTTCATAAGTCTGATTTAAATGCTGATCACAATTTTAGATATTTTTTAGATAAGTAGTGAATTTGTTGATTTCCACTATGTATACAGTGTGTTAGGGATAGAGGTAGCGATATTTTAGGGCATGTTGTATACTTAATTTTATCGATAAAAACACCCCCTTAAGGTGGTCCATCTGCTCTCGTTCAGAAATCACAGCTATTGTTAGTTTTTTTATTTTTTTCATGTTGCTGATGAAAATTATCAATATCTCTGGATTTGAAAGCCCTAATAAGTAGAAAAAAATTGTGTTTAAAAGCTAATAATACTGCCTATCACCCAATAAAAAAGAAACATACAGTTCCTAATAACAATGCCACATAAAAAAATGTTCATGTTAGATTTTTGTTTAAAAATTAACTGTTTTTTTACTATTACGTAACATACTTTGAAAACTAGCTAGTTAAGGTGTATTATTTTTGTAGATTACAGAAACCTAGTAATAATAGCTACAAAACAACACTAAATTGATTGCTCGAAGACACATAGTTTGGATGTTATTGTTATTTGAATATGACCCTTGCGCGAACTCTTAATGTGCATTGTGGGAAATTGATAAGAGTAGTTAAACACAAATCATGCTAAATATTACATTTAATCAAGCTTTACACTATTGAATCTAATTTAAAAATTGTTCGAAATGTCCACCTCTGTTTAGCAGGCATGCTGTTGCTCTAATATCCACTTGTCCTGTAGCCCTTGATATCATGGCGGTATCACTTCGTAGTTCGTCAGCTACCGCCCTTATTTTCTCGAAAAGCTCTTCTCGACTATTAGGGACATCTGCATAAACCTTTTGCTTCATCCATCCCCACAAAAAATAATCTAAGGGTGTCAGATCTGGGGAACGTGCAGGCCAAGCAACTGCTCCTCCACGTCCTATCCACGGCGAATAATTTTCGTCTAAATGCCTTCTCACGTTGCGAGCGAAGTGCGGTGGTGCACCGTCCAGCTGCAGCCACATGCGCCTACGGTTGATGAGCGGGAGTTCCAGTATAATATCGCGGAACTGGGTCTCCAGGAATTCCAGAAATGTATGTCCATTCATTCTTGCTGGCAACTCGATCGGTCCAATCAATTTATCATCTATCATAGCCGCCCAAACATTTACAGAAAATTCATGTTGGAATTTGCTTGGACGTACGAGTACCACGTTTGGATTCTCTTGCATCCATAAATGTTGGTTCCTGTAGTTAGTGAATCCAGCTCTTGTAATGGTTGCTTCATCCGTCCACATTATTTGACTTAAAAATTAAGAGTCGTTACGCATGCGACTATTAAGCCACGAGCAAAAGGTCGCTCTCGTGGCGTAGTCCGGTTCACGAATATCTTGCACTCGTCGGAAGTGGTACGGGTGTAAGCCTTCGTACGCTAGAGTACGCTGATGTTTTCTGTGTCTATGGTGTGTTCGGGTAAAGACTGAAGTGGTTGCCCGATGATAAAATGACCGGGGGTGAGCGCCTCGAGATCATTTGGATCATTTGAAAGAGAACAGATAGGTCGGGAGTTAAGTGCAGCCTCAACCTTTAGCAAAAGCAGTGGTGAGCTCCTCAAAAACAAGAGGACGTTCACCCATAACGCGATTTAAGATGAGTTTGGCACAAGCCACAAGCCGCCCATGTGTGTACTAGCCGGGGGATTGAAGTGCCAAACTACATGCTGATTGGCTAAATGTTTGTGAATTTCGCTGTTAGACTATTTGAAAAAGTTAATTGTTTCCTTAAGATAGTTACGGGCACCGACAAAATTTGTGCCGCAGTCACTGTAAATGTCACTGGGTAATCCTCTGCGGGACACAAATCTGTCGAGGCATGCCAAGAATGCTTCAGTGGACAAGTCCGACACCAGTTCTAAGTGGACGCATTTGGTCGTGAAGCATACAAATACGCACAAGTAGGAGTTGACGCTTTTAGCATTACGAGTAGGGGATGATTTTAAAAGAAAAGGCCCTGCGATTTTTTTTTTTTTTTTATTATCGTGGGGAAATCCTCATGGATACCTCGTCGCTCGGGGGAACGACGAGGTTATGTCGGACTTCTACCGACTAAAACCCCACGGTACTCGACCTCAACACTTCAGCGGCGAGGCGGGGTCCCTAAAAAGTTTCGCAACGCCCCGCCGCCAGTGTTTCCCCGTATTGGGGCCCCCTCCAGCCGACCCCCCAATGAAGGGGGGAGGCCACGGAAGTACCTGGAGCACGCAGGTACTTCCGCCTTCGGGGTGAAAGCCGTGCATTGCGGGCAAAAGCACCCCCGTACTCAAGCCCGCTGGCTCCCACCGTACGCGGACCTTACTAGGTCCGCAACCACGATCCACCTAAAAGGTGGATCCGCTGCCACATCTTGCGGTGCGGCCCCGCCGAGCCGCAGTGCACAGGGGGGGCCAGCCGCGGATCACTGACCCCCTCCAAACGGTTGTGCACCGCGGCTCCCACTTCGCGCCCTAAGGCGCTGCGCCCGTGGGCGCCCCTTTGGGCGGGCAGTGGTAGCACC
Organism: Udea olivalis; assembly: GCA_947369235.1. Lineage (NCBI taxonomy): Eukaryota > Metazoa > Arthropoda > Insecta > Lepidoptera > Crambidae > Udea > Udea olivalis. The sequence continues at coordinate 24,672,554 of OX376340.1, forward strand.
ATACCACCACCACGCCCGGCGGCAGGCAATGGGTGGGTGGGAAGTCCACCGCACTGCCATGCCTGAGCCCTCTTAGCTTCCCGGTGGTTCCACCTACCACCAGTACTAAGCCCCCCCGCCACGACAAGGTGAAGGCTCATGAGGGGGGGTCCTGCGAAATCTACGCCAACCTTCTGGTACGGCCGGCATGCAGTCACACGATCCGCAGGCAAATTGCCCATAAAGGGTTCTATTGATTTTGGTTGCAACCGATAGCAGCGATGACATTGAAAAATACGATGTCGAATCACTCTACGTGCAGATAAAATCCAAAAATCACGTTGGAGTAAATTCATTAGAGAGTTTAGACCAGGATGCAAAAACATCCTATGGTAATGATCCACTAAATGATGATTTACATGGTGTGACTGCGGAAGCAATAGCGGGTGCTTGCTTTCATAGCGTAAATCTGATCTGTGTATTCTGCCGCCAACCCTTATTAAACCTTGTGAGTCGAGGAAAGGATTGAGACGCATGAGACTACCCTTGACAACTCGGTTCGCACGCAGCAATCGAAGTGCATCTGGAAACTCAGATCTCTGAACCAAAAAGACAATGCTGAGCATGCTGCCACTCAATTCAGAGACCGTGAGAGGTCCAGAGCGACGATCTGACGGATTGCGCGTGTTGTGGAGAAATCGCTTGCACCAAGCTACGACGTACTGGGAAACGAACTGGTGTTCGTTATCAAGGGTAAGTCTTCCACATCACATGCCACGACGAGGGAAGATGTCACAGATTTAACGCCAGGTATGTCCGCCTCAGAGACCGGTGGAACGTTTTCAGGCCATGTCGAAGAATCAGCTTCGAGCCATGCTGGATACCACCAGAGCGGGTGATTGACCAAATCTGACGGTGGAACGCCACGACTTGCCGAATCCGCAGGATTCATGTGGGACGGCACATGTCGCCAGACAGCATTTGGAACCAGCGCTTGAATTTGGAAAACACGATTCCCTTCAAAAGTCTGCAACTTATGCGGAGAAGTGCCAAGCCATGACAATACAATGCTGGAATCGGTCCAGGTCATTATAGAGTACAATTGAATCTTTTGATAAATAAGGCAAACATGCTCTAACAAACGAGCTAAGAGAAAGGCTCCGTTGAGTTCCAATTTGGGAATAGTTAGTTTTTGTTTAAAAGGTGCTACGCGTGATTTGGCGAGTAACAGTCGAACCAAAACGCTACCATCACCACCTAAAACACGTAGGTAGACGCAACTGGCGTACCCACGTTCAGACGCGTCACTAAAACCGTGAAGTTGAATTTCAAGCGGTTGATTAGCGAGCACGCAACGAGGAATAGTAACCTTGTTGAGTTGTGGAAAATCTGACACAAAGGAAATCCATGACCTTTGAATGTCTTCCGGAAGTGGATCGTCCCAGCCTGATTCCATTGACCAAAGCTGTTGTAAAAACAACTTGGCAAGGAATGTGACAGGCGCTAAGAAACCGCATGGGTCATAAAGTCTCGCGATGTTAGACAATATGTCACGCTTGGTCAAAACTTTACTCATCTCCGACACATGGCAAACGAAGCTGTCCGAGTTCGCATTCCACTCGATACCTAAAACCTTGAAGATGTTGTCGCCTGCCTCGAATCGATAAGGTGTTTCGCAATAGTCTTCTGGCAGCGATTCCAAAAAATCCTTGGAATTGCTGGACCATTTTCTCAGTACAAAACCACCCTGAGACAAAACGTTTACGAGATTTCTTTGAAGGTTCCTGGCAGAATCTAGATCAGCTGACCCGCTGACTACGTCATCAACAAAAGTATCTTCACGCAAAACTTTAGATACCTCGGGACTCTGTTCAGTATTTAGACGTGCCAACTCATGCAGAACACGAATGGCTTGGAAAGCCGAACTTGAAACCCCATAAGTGACGGTAGAAAGTTCAAACTGTTTAAGAGGTGCATCAGGAGATTCACGCCAGTAAATTGTTTGATATCTGCAGTCGTCGTCATGCATGCGAACCTGCCGGTACATTTGTTTGACGTCGCATGTGAATACGATAAAGTGAACCCGAAAACGTAAGATGATGTCCTCAATGTTTTGTTGCAACTTAGGGCTAGGCATTAAGGTCTGATTGAAGGAAACCCCGTTAGAGCTAGTAGCGGATGCGTCGAACACAGCGCGTAGTTTAGTTGTGCTGCTGTGCTGTTTGAGTACACCGTGATGAGGGATGTAATAGCGATCCTTGGTCACAGGGGAAGACACTTCGCGCATGTGACTAGTCTGCTCATAATCGCGCATGAACGCTACATAAAGTTCACGCAACCTCGCGTCTCCAATAAGCCGTCGCTCTGAATTGTGAAAGCGTTCTAAAGCCGTGTGATGAGAATCACCTAGTGGTTTATGATTAACCTTGAAGGGCAATCGAACAATAAAACGACCTTGATCATCCCTAGAGTAGGTATCAGTAAAATGTTTCTCGCATTGAATATTCTCTGGATCTTGTATAGGTTGATTGGGTGGCTCCTCTGTCTCCCAAAACTGTGTCAAAGCAAGATTCAGATCAAGTGTGCAGGCCATCGACACAACCCCAAGAGAGTGCGATGATGCTGCTGGTGCTTTTCCCATGATGACCCATCCAAAAACAGTAGAGTAGGCAGTAGGCATGTTGTCACCTAGACTGAACTTTTTGCCATCAAAGATTTGGTCATAGTATTCTACACCTAGAAGGAGATCAATTTGTCCCAGTACAGTGAAATTTTTATCAGCCAAAATTAAGTTTCCGCATTGCCTCAGCACCTCTGGATCAACACGGACAGAAGGTAACTGACTGGTGATACGCTTAAGTATAATAAAATCAGAACAAAGAAGTTTTGATTTTGCCTTAATAGAACAGGTTATGACACCTCGAGTCTCATTTGAAGACGAAGCGCCTATTCCCAGAAGAGTACCAGACCTGGTACGAGGAAGTCTCAACTTTTGGGCCAAATTTTCGCTAATTATGGAAACTTGAGAACCGCTATCAATTAAAGCACGAGCAGAGTGGAAGTACCCATCATTGTCTTGAACATGAACAAAGGCAGTGCCTAGAATCATGGTGGATGTGCCATCGACACCATGCAAGTACTGAGGCTGTACAGTAACCTCACTGACCTTCGCAGACTCTGATCTGGTAGACTTAGCAATGCTGTGCGATGAAGTGGATATGTGCAACTTGGTGTGATGCTTGCCATGACACACCTGACATACACTTCTAGAAGTACACTTTTGCACATTATGTGTGCGCAAACAATTGAAACAAAGTTTATGTTCAACAACAAAAGCCTTGCGTTGCATCGGAGTCTTGCTATTAAAATTCTGACAATAATAAATTGCATGAGCCTCTTTGCAGCAGGGACAAGAACTGAAGTTATTTTTATTATTGTTGTCAATTATGTTAACAGAATTACCAGCTGAGGGCTTTAAATGACAACCTGATACATTGTCAATAAAATTAAAATTAAAATTTTCTAAAAACGTTAATAAAGAATTAAAAGTGGGAATGGCAACCGGATCTACAGTTGATTCAAATTTTGTAAGTAGTTCAATAAATAACTTTTTTAGTACAATGTGTAGTAAAAGGAAACACCACTGATCAACATTAATTTTCAAAGACTTTAAAGCTTGTGTGTTCTCCTTTAAAGTATTGACAAACTTACTTAATGTTTTAGAATTAACCTAGTTTAAATTTGGCAAGTTCAATAATGCTTCAACATGTTTATCAGCGAACATCCTTCTATTCTCATAGCGATCAGATAAAAGTTTGTAAGCGACCTCATAATTGTCCGAGGAGATCACCAGATGTTTCACCAAAGATAAAGGCTCCTTTTCTAACACACTCAATAAATAATGCATTTTTTCAACTAAATCTAAGTTTTTGTTGTTATGAATCAAACTGTTGTGAATAGATATAAAGTTAGGCCATTCAATATGTATACCACTGAAATTCGGAAGGTTGATTTTAGGTAAATGGAAGTCAGTAGATTTAGAAAAGCCACTGGAACCTCCTTTGTTGATGTCCTTACATATTGCAGAATGCAAAAACCTGAATACTGTAAAACATGTCCTGCAATTGTACGTATTTAGAGTCGTAATCATTCCTTTGTTTCTCATCCGTGTCTAACATTGCTTTAATATGCGTAAAAGTATTGTCCAACGAATGTTTATTACCAGTTAAGTCTTTGTATCGAACAAGAAATCGTTGTTTATCCAACTCCGCAACAGACTTTTCTTGTGATAACTTTGATGACAAGGTGTATAAATCCTGAATATTACGCGCAGCAACGTTGAATTGGACCGTGTACCTTTTAAAATCAGCCATTCTTGCTAAAAAACAATGAAAAGTTTCCTGATTTTACTTGTTTACTTTGCGATTTACGCTAAGTCAGAAGTGACAGTGACAACTGACAAGTTACTTTTTTCTGAACCATACACTACGGAAAAAAGAACAATTGTTTTTAAGGCAATGTTGCCAGTACACTAAAACAACTATGAGTCAGCAAACTATGACAAACGAAATTAAAATTGATGAAATCTTGTAAAATACTAGGAGATGGTTCGGGAATATCACTATTAGGGTTGAGAGCTTTCTGCGCTCACCCTACAGACCGGTGAAGCTGCTAAGGCCGTCGAGGCCAAGCAGCGGCGTCCATACAAAAAAAAAAAACAAAAAAAAACGGGAATATCATGGATATTTGGCTCGAAGGACCAGGAAGGGATTTTGATTAAAGAAAGATGATTTGCATTAAGGAAGGGAAGAAATGTGGACTCACCTCGGTGTGGGGCCACGCCTCTCGCTGATGTTCTGCTGATTGTCGTTATTTTGTCGGATGTTAGGTTTGAACGCGCGCGAAGACCGCGGCCGCGGATTAAAATCGACTTTTTGTTGGTTTGGGCAGGTTATGGAAATCCACGCAGGAAGCTTCCGGAGGCGTCTTGCTTGACCCGCGGATCCGATGCAACCGACCGTCTGTCACACATTCCTTTTTTGATGGGTAGGGTTAGGAGGGAATGTGATTCTACCTACATATTTTTTAATATTTATGATTGTCACTGTAGCTGCGTACAGATAACAAATCTTTACCTACCAGTGAGTGTGGAGCAGATACAGGCAACTTAAATCATAGTATATTTTTTGCATGCCCCCGGTATGATCGTTCCTCTTTCCTGGACAACCTTATATCCCTCCGTGTATGTATCTTTTCCTACGTGTTTATCATTAATATTGGGAAATAATGACCTAGACATCTATAAATGTTTAGCGTTATATTCCAATAATAATATAAAGTTGTAAATAAATAAGTATAAATTGGAAATATTCATCTAAGTAAATTTTGATATAATTTTTTAAACTATTATTGTAGATATTCATAAAATACTATCATATTTAATTAAATATTATATCATTTTCCACAGATCCTTCCCTTTCCTTCCATTTATATTCCAAACCTCGAAATCCGAATAATTTTATTTTAAACCGTTTACCCGTTTTTACTTTGAAACTGGCAAAATGCACAAGCCGTGCGATGCCATAAAAAAAAAGAGCGGAATAATCAATCTCTTTTTTTCTGTAATCTCTGAATCAATCGCACATTTTATCGGAAAACATTGATTTAAAGTTCCTTTTCAACGTGATTTATGTATTCAAGAGCAACACAAGAAAGTTTTCACGTATTTTGTGCTGTGTAATGTGTATGTGATTGTGTATAAACCCCTATTCAAACGCGAGCCTGTGGAAGGGTAAATGGAAAACTAAGATCGGTTTTAGGATAACTTTGGGTCGTACAACGTTGAAATCTACGACTATACTATTTTACGAAATTAAGAATCTTTTTAATAACACTCTTTTATATCGCAAGAGTGATAGCGCTCTAAGGTGCGGCGCCTACTGCGCGCGCGCGGCCTAGCTTGATTTTGCCATATGGAATTTTTTGAAACAGCCCTTATTACACAAGGGTACATTACAGTAGGAACATTTCATTCTCGTTCTCTTCTCTTCTTTTTTTTGTACTGCAGAACGAGCATCTCTTGTATGTGCTGCTTTCTTCTAGCAGATGTTCCCCAACATTTATCAGACGTACCTCGTCTGGTAGGCCAAACACTCCACCTTTCTTACTTTTGAAAGGCACATTAGGCACTACCATAGTGCATGGCCATGCGTGTGTGATTTTGTTAAAAATAGCTTAAAAATAAAACGAACAAAACATGTTATCAAAACATGGCAGGCTCCTGCGACTTTTAAACTTGAACATCTTACTTTTAAACACTAATGTGCCGGATGGTCACGTATCATCTAAATACTTAAAGCCTGGTATTCACGTTGTTTATTAGTTAGTGCAGGTGCTTACACTGATAGATTAGTGCAAGTGATTAATTACCTGCGTAGTAAGGCGATTAAAAGCGTGTTCAATTTTTTTTGCGACTGGCCTTGTCCCGCGCGCCTCCCATTCCCCTCACTCGCCGCGTACTTGCCACTAAACATGTCTGGACAGCAGGTGTTAGTGTTTAGCGTTTTGCAAAACTTGCCTAAAATGGCAAAGTAGATTTATCATATAAATGTGTGCAGGAGTATGTTAAAATTAATGTCTTTTAAATTGTAAAGACCTTAGGTACAAAATTAAAGGTGTCTGAGATAAACTAAACACATCCACTAAACAGAATTGGACACTACTTGCACTACCCACCTGCTCTAATAAATCACTTCTACTAGACACCTGCACTCGCACTAAGCAAAGTGAATACCGGCCTTAATGCATAACCTCAATGTTTGCAACTATGAAATGAAATTATTCCTCCCCCCGTAGGCGAACACGGGGATATTTCCGTCTGCTCGGATTACATGTTTGCTTCTTTGAGCGAACAAAACAGTTAGGCCACACCCATATTTGGTTTGATGGTTGATGTTAGGTGTTAGAAAACACAAAACAGTGTCGCAGAAGACACAGATTTATTGTCATCCATAACTAATACATATTCATTTTAAAAATAAACCATTATAAAAATATGAGTATTTTACTTTAGTGAACTGTACTTACTTATTTTTATTTCATTTTTCGGGTGCATCAATGAGTTTTGGAAAAGAAGACTTGGCAGAGGTCCCTATAAAACTCCATCCACATTAACATGTTTGTGCCGAGCATATCAGTAAAAAGGCAGTACAACGAGGTATTGCAAAATAAAATGTTTCTTTATTCAAATAAACAGATATTTTTATGATAAATATTCTAATTGTTTTATTTATTCCTGTTTCCATTCTGTTTTCTGAAAGCATCATTACAATGAAAATATTTAATAGAATGACCTAATTTTTTTTCTGCATTATCGGTAAAATCAAATGCCGCTGCACAACCCTATTTTAGTATGGTCACGTTGCCAGCCATGACAAAAAAAAGTTGGAAGTGTTGGCAGTAGCCAGAGCGTAGCCTGCTCCTCTACACGGCAGGTTCCCTTATAGAACTATGGGAGTCCCACCTCATAAATTATAGTTTGTCTAATTTTAGATGATAATTTTGACAGTTCATGCCTATGAAGTATTTTTTTCGTCAAGTGTACTACACAACAGATAATAAAGTACTTTAATGACGGGTACCGCCCACTTAGTGAAGTGCCAATATTTTTTTTTTATATTGCCCGTCAAGATGACCTTACTCCACCTGATGGAAAGCGGTCGTGAGGTCCAGATATGAGGTTGACAAGCCCAGTCATTCAAACGAATCACTGGGCTGGCCATCCTTACCTTGAAGGCCTGCAGAAATGCCTTTTCACGCCCCGCTTGAAGAACCCGGGACTATAATAGGAAGGAAACACATGTGCTGGAAGAGCGTTCCACGTCTGGATGGTACGACAAAGAAACGAGTCACCGAACCTTTTAGTTCGGGCCAACAAATGTTGAATCGTGTGTGGATGACGCCGTAGTCCAGCACGCGTGGTACGGGAGTGGAAAGGTGAGGGTGGAATAAGCTGGAATGACTCGTCAGAGCATTCCCCATTGTAGAAGCGATAGAGAGCACTTAGCCTGGCAATGTCTCTACGCAATAGGAGAGGCTCAAGGGTCAAAGTTGCGTCTGGGTTTCCAATAATACGGATAGCACGCCGCTGCAACCTGTCAAGAGCTTCGAGTAGGTACTTGGCGGCACCGTCCCAGAGATGAGAGCAGTATTCCACACACGAGCGAACTTGTGTCTTATTCAAAAGACAGGGCTGCCCAGGCGTGAAGAATCGTCTCGCTCTGTTCAGGATTCCGAGTTTACGGGATGCAGTTCTACTGACGCTCTCAATGTAGTCCCGCTGGTTTAGGTTGCTACGTACATCCATGTCAAGAATGTTTAGGCTATCCTTAATCGGTAGCGGGGTGCTCTGAAGAGTGGGATGGGAAAGGAATAGCGAAGCCTTTGCTGTGAATGCACACACCTGCGTTTTCTTGGCATTGAGCTCGACCAGATTGCATGCACCCCATTCTGAAATGCGGTCCAACACTCCGTCAAGCTCAACAACAAGACTTCGCCTCTTCTCCTCGATGCCAGTCTGCTTTGCCCCAGGGCGCTCGAAATAACGCGCGTGGACCGTGCTATCATCCGCATAGCAATGAACATTACCAACAGATAACATGTCATTGATATGCAGAAGAAACACCGTCAGCGACAAGACGGGGCCCTGCGGCACTACGACATTAATCTGGAGAAACCGTGATTTACGACCATCGCAAAGGACGCTAATTCTACGTCCCTCCAGAAATCCGGTGACCCAGTCGCATAGGCGAAGTGGCAGAAGCATGGAAAGAAGCGAACGATGCCATACACGGTTGAAAGCTTTGGCAATGTCAAGGCTGACGGCCAAAGATTCCCCATGCTTGTCCATAGCCTCCCCCCAGTTATGTGTTACGTACGCTAGAAGATCACCCGTAGACCGTTTTGGTCGGAAGCCGTACTGACGGTCGTGAATAAGAGAGTGATGCTCTAGGTAGCGGATGAGCTGCGTGTTTATGATCCGCTCAAACACTTTAGCTAAAACTGAGGTTACGGCTATTGGACGGTAATTGGCAGGGTCAGACCAGTCCCCTTTTTTGGGAACTGGTTGAACGTTCGCTTCCTTCCAAGACAGCGGCACAAGACCCGAATTGTAGGAGAGGCGATACAAGCTAGTGAACATTGGAGACAACTCCGCTGCACATTTCTTCAGCACCTCAGCTGGAATTCCATCAGGGCCACTGGCTTTCCTGACATCGAGTGACTGCAGTTCGGCACGAACATCACACTGCCTGATACGAATATCAGGCATTGTGGAGCCGCAATGTGGAATTTCAGGCGGCATAACACCGCCGTCATCGATGCAAGAGTTTGCGGCAAAGATGTTAGCCAGTAAATAAGCTTTCTCTTGCGGCTGATGCGCCAACGATCCATCAGGGAATCTCAGTGGGGGCAGCGAAGGCACGCAGAAGTTGGATTGCACGTGTTTAGCCAGTACTGGCTAAACTCTGGCTGGGTAGCGACGTGATATCACGTCGGGGTCCGCAACAGTTTGCATGGAGTCCGCGCATGTTGGTGAAATCCATCTCAAACAGCGTGTTGGTGGGGGATGGGGATGCCGCTGTTAGCCTTTTTTTTGTGCTTCTAACTGCCATAGAAGTTGGAGTATGGGAGGGGCGTGAAAGGAGGACTGTGATTGAGGCAATGAAAGACAAAGCGTGGTGCCCTGCATTGGTATTAGCCGTGTGGAATAGTGTAGGCCAGTCCGCCGGACGGAAGGGCTCCCGTACCCCCTCGGGTGTGGTCGCCGGGCCCCACCGGAACCGGGCACCATCCGGCACGACAAGCCACCCCGAGATTATGCGCGACCTGGTGGGGCAGCCTCCAGAGGTGGTTCACCCCTTTTGGGCCCCAGTACTATGCCGCGAGCGGCCAGCGGCACCACCGTTTCTACGGGTCTCCCTGGCCGGCGGGTCGATACACACTACACACACAACACCGCCGCAAAGGCTCCCACTGGTCCAACAATTGCCACGATCACAGTCCCCTTAGCACCGGTTAGTGCAGTGCTGATCCCGGAACGCGACCTGACCGAGATAGTTCAGAATCACTTGGCGGGTTTTACACAACTGCATGGTGGTAACAACAACCGGCCGACATAAGTCTCCCACCTGGAGAGCAAGTCCCTTCCCAAAACTACTGAGATTTATTTTAGTGGCCCCCCCGACCAACCTTGCGGTTATTCAGAAAGGCACACTATTCCTAGCACACCGTGAAGTGTACTAGGGACCATCTGCACAACGCACAATGCATTACTCATTACGGCACTCATAGGCGAGTAGCCCGTGGCATTACCCACTCCCATTTGACCAGAATGGTACCGGAGCAGCTATAGTCGCTCACCACGCGCATCCAAAGAACGCTAGCGGCTTCAATCCCCGCTATAGACGTCAGAGAAGCCAACTACCATTTCTCCAGAATGGTGCCGGAGCTGTATAGCACGCTTACATCTCAATGCACTGCCGTACATCTACCCTTAGCTACAGCAGGGTGGCCGGATGGGCAATCTAGCGGATACCCATCTCCTTGCTATCCAGGCAAGTACCGGAGGAGCAGCAAGCCGCTATAAGGGTTCCACACTAAACCCGCATCTAAACACTTAGCGGCCCAACGCCCTAGACCAGTGAATTTAGAAAACTCGTTGCGCGCGAGGAGGGACGCTCAGTACACACTACCGAGCAGACGAACATGCCCCACCTCTGCAACTAACCACATGCCACCACGAATCCAACTCCAAGTTGGGCTACCTCAACAAAGGCAGAGCTGGGACCCCCAACACCCGTACCGGTACCCTGATCCTAACAGCCAGACCCGTAGTTCCGGCTGCGAAAACCCTACCTACCCGGATGTAGTAGATAGGGAAAATAATATAATATACGTTGTGTAATAAAATAATGTAACATTTAAATTTAAGATTAAGGGCGGCTAGTACAACATTTTATTTCAATACAGTTTAATTTTGATCAGTATTAAAGTTATTTCCAATGATTTATCTTACGATTATTCTTAAAAAACATTGATTGAATTTAATAAAGATTTCAAACTCAAATATTATTTGATGTTATTATGATTAGTTCTTCGGGTGATAATGACGATAATGATTATGAAAGTGATTTAGTAGGGTGTGCACCATAATATAAGTGATACATAAATAACTTCAAACTTTCCTACCTTATTTAATTCACTAATTATTTTCATTTATTTAATTATCTCTTTACTTCATTAAAATATTTAAATAACATTTTCTTTATTTATCTATATAAATAATAAATGATATGACTATGACTATATAAAGTAACGATTCCAAGTTCTATGAAATAATAAATCGACATCGAATAGATTCACTAACAATTATAAACTACCCCATCCCTATTGAAAGCTGTCAAAATTATCGATCCTAAAGACGCTGTTTGCATTTGTCTTTGTTTTAAAATGATTAACAGAAAAAAGTCTTAGGATTCAATCTTTGCGTGGAAAAAGCGCGGGAAACGTCGAAAGGTGAGGACGACTTTTTTGGCTTTGAACATTTTATTAATTTTAACTCATTAATTGGATCGGATAAGTAGTGGATTGTTCATTTAAATTGTGACTTTAATTTGTATATATTACTTTATAGGTGCATTCTCTCTTGACGATAGGTGAGTCAACTCAATTTTTTATTGATTAAATGAACGAATTTGATTACCGGGGGGACTTGGTCCCCCCGGCGTCCAACTTTGTTACAATTTCCGATATGGAGACGGAGGGCTCTGAGCGCAGTACCCATAGTAGTAGCCATAAACGGCACAAAAAAAATTGCAAGCGACGCAATACTAAAAGAAAGAAAGGTCAATCTTCTTTAGCAGGTAGTAGTACAGGTACTTCAGTGTGATTCTCAAAATGAAAGTGAACTAGAAACTCAACCACAATAAAGAACATTGATTCTAGCCCTACTTCAGTACCGAATTTGACACAACTAGAGAACATTGATTCTAGCATTACTCCTAAACCAAATTTGACACAATAAATAGACAAGATTACACAGAGTCCACCTCCTGGTAGATCTTTTTACCTGTTAACCCATGCTTCACCTTACATAGTCCATGTACAAAAAGAACAGATTACCCCAGATCAAAACAGCTACTTACATCCCATAGCTTTTGCATATTTTTTAAAGAAACATTGTTTCATAAACATCATTAATGGCAGCCTTAAAAGAATAGTTAGGAATAAAATATCAGTATCTTTTTCAAGGTTTGAGGATGCCAATGCTTTCCTCCAAGATAAAAAACTACCACTAAATCATTTCAAAGCCTTTATACCCACAATTAATGTGACCCGACAGGGTAGTAAGAGGAGTACCTTTTGAATGGTCAGAGGAAGAAGTTATGAATAATATTACAACTCCTGCAAACTGCGGCCCAGTTTTGAAATGCGACGTTTTAAAAAAAAACTTTTACTAATGGCAAACCCAAATTTAACCCCATTAAAACAGTTGTAGTAACATTTGACGGGCAAGTCCTTTCTGATAGAATATAATATCTTTGTTACAACTCCTTACCTGTTGACCTGTATATTTACCCAACAGTACAATGTTTTCATTGTTGTCGTTAGGGACACATAAAAGCTCAATGCCGGTCGCTGCCTAGATGTTTCAAGTGTGGTTTAGGTCATTCTGGAGATAACTGCTCTGTTGATGAGGAAGAAATAACATGTATTTTATGTTCTGGCTCTCATTCGGCTACTAGCCGAAAGTGTCCAGAGTATTTTAGACAGAAGGGAATCAAAGAGGCTATGGCTAAGAACTGTATTATATATGCAGAAGCTCTTAAATTACACCCACCGGTGACAAAATTATATACGGATGGAATTACTTCTCCCTCATCTTCTCAGCCACAAAGACATATACATAATACAATATCACCTCACAACACCAAAAGTAATAATCCTGATAATACATCATATAAAAAAACTAAGTTTTTAAAACCAAAAGTGCCACCTCAACTTGTTAAGGGCTATAAATAAATAAATAAATAAAATAAAATATCATTTATTTCAGGCTAGTAAAAGTCCCATATAAATTGCATTACATGTAAATTACAAATCCATGTCACATTTCGTCAAATATTAAATTAAATCAAATTAATTAAAATTATTTAATTAATAACTTAATATAATTTTTATATAATAAAAAAAAAGAATTGCACTAAAATAACAATAAAAATGCTATGACCGAACAGCCCATGAGATGTTAAATAAAGACTATAAATTCTAAAAAATGGTGCCGGAGCTGTATAGCACGCTCACATCTCAATGCACTGTCTTACATCTACCCTTAGCTACAGCAGGGTGGCCGGATGGGCAATCTAGCGGATACCCATCTCCTTGCTATCCAGGCAAGTACCGGAGGAGCAGCAATCCGCTATAAGGGTTCCTCACTAACCCCGCATCTAAACACTTAGCGGCCCAACGCCCTAGACCAGTGAATTTAGATACTCGTTGTGTGCGAGGAGGGACGCTCGGTACACACTACCGAGCAGACGAACATGCCCCACCTCTGCAACTAACCACATGCCACCACGAATCCAACTCCAAGTTGGGGCCTACCTTAACAAAGGCAGAGCTGGGACCCCCAACACCCGTGGTACCCTGATCCTAACAGCCAGACCCGTAGTTCCGGCTGCGAAAACCCTACCTACCCGGGAAAATTTAGACAATAGAAAATATAAAATACGTTGTGTAATAAAATAATCTAACATTTAAATTTAAGATTAAGGGCGGCTAGTACAACATTTTATTTCAATACAGTTTAATTTTGATATAAAAAAAAAGAATTGCACTAAAATAGCAATAAAAATGCTATGACCGAACAGCCCATGAGATGTTAAATAAAGACTATAAATTCTCCTGTGTACCCCTGCCAAAGCATTTTGAACAGTGAACTTGATTCACTGTCAGAACTGTCACCCTAATATATAATAACCCTAACCTACTGACACCTAGCGTAGTATTTACGGGTGGTCATAAAAAAAATAGGCCCTAACCTACCGACACCCGCAGGATTTCCGGGTGGTCATAAAAAAAATTTACCCTAACCTACTGACACCTGAAGGATTTCCGGGTGGGCATAAAAAAAACCCCAAACCTACTGACACCTGCAGTATTTCCGGGTGGTTATAAAAAAATTTACCCTAACCTAAGTACTGATACCCGCAGGATTTGCGGGTGTAAATTCATGTTTCATGTTCCGTATCACGGAAATAATTAAATTTTCAAAGTTGAAAATAAAAATCTAGACGCGTCTCCGGCAAGAAATTACTTCACGGAATCATTCAGGTGGGCTCCCCAAACCCCCCTACCATCAGTTTATTTCTAGCGAGGGTACCGATTCAAAATGGCGGACGACGACCACAGATTAGAAAAGTTTAATTTTACTATGTATGACGTTTCTCTAATCACATTACACGTCATTTTTGACAGGAAACGTTATATTTCACGTTATTATTTACTTTTTCGTGTTGTATTTCGTATCGTTTCACTCAAAAATTAAGTCATTGAAAAAATAAAAATAAATACGTAGGTAACTCTCCGGCAACCAAAATCGATATCAGGGGTTTCAGCTTACTTACTTCAGGTCTTAACCCCCTGCGTCCCCCCCCCCCCTCCACGGTGTCAGTTTCCCAGAACGGGGGTGCTTATTTCTAAACCCAACCAGTCAGATTTATTATACAGGGTGTTTCTTTTAAGGTTTCAAGCCAGTGCGAGCTGATAGTAGAGTACCATACCTATCGATTTAACCCCCATGTATGTTCTACGATTTTTTGTAGTTTTCGAGTTATAATTTTTTTTCTAATTTTTCCTGATTCAACGAGATAATGGCTTTAAAAAATTATATCTTTTTTTTGGATCAACTTTTCTTGGTTTTTTTTTTAATACAATGCCCAATAGTTGCAATTTTATGAGTGAAATAATCTCCTTCCTAACTTTGACGTAATATACAAAAAATTTGATGGATACTAAAAAAAATGGGATAAAGCAGAACCCAATGGAATTTTCAACATAAGGAAAAAAAATAAAAAAGATTTTCAATAGCTTCTGACTAATTTTAAAAACTGCTTGACTACGTAAGCTTTCATTATAATACAAAAAACGATGCACTACATGGGGCATTATTTGCCAAAATTGGTCGTTGAAAGTGATGTATCGGAAATCTTGTGATTTTCATATTAATAAATTATTATTACCTATGCCTGTTTTTATCAATTCTGAGGTTTACACTATTCCCCTACGTTTAAGCAGAGCTGAATTTATTATAAAAACATTAATTTTATACCTACTACTATCCTTAACCACTATCATTGTTATGAAATGAGGGATCCAAAATAAAACTCAAATTTCTATTAAAATTTAGTTTAATATTATTTTTTTACAGTAAATGTTCAAAATGCTGACCACCAACTGATATGCACATGCTGCACCGCAGCAAAAAAAATATTCTTAAATTTATAAACGCTTCCTGTTGCGATCTTATTTGATTTTGCGCTTCTGATAACTTTGTTCTTAAATCTTGAATATTTTGGTATTCTGTACAGTATACCAACTCCTTGTAGAAGCCCCATATAAAAAAATCCATTAGGTTTAGATCAGGCGATCTAGGTGGCCAAGCTATTGGTCCACCGCGACCTATCCATCTTCCAGAGTAATTTTCATTTAGCTCTTGTCGAACTGCTCTAGCAAAATGGCATGGGGTTCCGTCCATTTGGTAAAACATTTCGGTTCTTAATAAAATGTTTACGTCTCCTAGAAGCGTAGGCAAATCTTGCTGAATGAAATTTAAATATCTCTCTCCATTTAAGGTAGGGGAATAGTGTAAACCTCAGGATTGATAAAAACAGGCATAGGTAAATTATTAATATGAAAATCACAAGATTTCCGATACATCACTTTCAACGACCAATTTTGGCAAATAATGCCCTATGTAGTGCATCGTTTTTTGTATTATAATGAAAGCTTACGTACACAAGCAGTTTTTAAAATTAGTCAGAAGCTATTGAAAATCTTTTTTATTTTTTTTCCTTATGTTGAAAATTCCATTGGGTTCTGCTTTATCCCATTTTTTTTAGTATCCATCAAAATTTTTGTATATTACGTCAAAGTTAGGAAGGAGATTATTTTACTCATAAAAATGCAACTATTGGGCATTGTATTAAAAAAAAAAAACCAAGAAAAGTTGATCCAAAAAAAAGATATAATTTTTTAAAGCCATTATCTCGTTGAATCAGGAAAAATTAGAAAAAAAATTATAACTCGAAAACTACAAAAAATCGTAGAACATACATGGGGGTTAAATCGATAGGTATGGTACTCTGCTATCAGCTCGCACTGGCTTGACACCTTAAAAGAAACATCTTGTATATTGTAAATATTTTAACCCATTTGTAATAGCTTTGCAGGAGACCTGGCTTCAATCAGGCTCAATTAAAAATTCCTGGTTATTCTTGTATAGGAGAGGAGAGGACAGATTTGACAGATATGCAGGTGTTGCAATACTTGTGAATCAATCTGTCACATTTACTAATTTAACTTTAGCACAACATATTTGGATGGTATTACGATTGGTCCATAGTGGCCGTCCGTGTAAATAATATATCCTTTGTGTCAGTGTGTATATACCTCATCCATCAACTTCCATTTATGATGAATTAGAACATACCTATTTTAAAAACTGTACCTAAACCTTTTGTCATAAAGGGTGATTGGAATGCTCAACATCAATCTTGGGGAAGTGCTACTTCTTATTACTATGGTAATAAAGTTGTAGATTATATGAATGATAATAATCTATGTATTCTTAACACGGGATGTCCTTCACGTCGTACAAAACCTGATGAAGCTGCGAGCACCCATGATTTAACTATTTGCTCTCCAAATTAAGCTTCATCACTAACATGGTCTACTTTAGACTCGTCTTTTGGAAGTGACCATTACCCTATTGTTATAACTTTTCCTTTTATTAACAACAAACTATCAAGTAAACGTCCACCTCGACTTAAATTTAAGATAGAAAATGCTGATTGGAGTTTATATAAATCAAAAGTAGAATGTGAAATTTCTTTATTACCTGCAGTACAAGAAAATAACCAATCAGTTTGTGCAGAAGCTTTGGCCAAACTTTTAATAGATTCAGCAAAGGAGTTATTTCCTGTTAAAAATACTAACAAAAAATGTGTTCCTCCCCCTCCTTGGTGGGATAGCGAATGTACGGAGGCGATTAAAAAGAGAAAAGCGGCTGAAAAAGCATACATGTCTCATAGAAACGAAAACTTTAACGTTCTATCTAGTCTCATTAGCAGCACTAGAAAATATTATTTAAACAAAAAAAATGGGAAAGTTGGAGATCGTTCTGCCATTCCATCTCTCCTGATACTCCTCCCTGTGTAGTTTGGAATAATATTAGAAAATTCAGATCTGCTTTCAAGGAAACAAGACCCGTAATTCTTGACAATAAATTTAGTAGATACATTTTTGGACAAGTTGGCTCCTACTTTTGTTTCTCAAAATATTATTACTCACAGTGACATATATAGCTCTCTCTTCAGTATTAGCAAAAATAGCAGAGCATCTAGTAAAAAATAGATAAGAATGGTTTGTTGAGACTAGCACTATATTAGGAAAAAAATCAATTTGGTTTCAGAAAAGGTAGAGGCACATCAGACAGTATTGGTATAATAACTAGTGATATTCTAGCTTTTTCACAAAATGAATCTCTTCTTGCAGCATTCTTGGATATAACAGGTTTTCCATCTTACCGGTCCTTTCCAAAGTCCTAGAAAGCATTATCCATGGTCAACTGACTGCGATCTTGAACCGAAACAATTTGTTAAGCCCTTACCAGTCTGGGTTTCGTTCTGGGTACAGTACTGTTACTGCATTGCTGAAAGTTACCGATGACATTAGATATGCAATGGAGCATAAGCAACTCACACTCCTTACCCTATTAGCATTGCATTCAGCAGTGCATTTAACTCGGTTGACTTTGACGTGCTCCTAGCTATGCCCAGTCGCTTAACGTATCACCATATGCAATTGAATGGTTTAACTCTTATCTTAGAGGCCGCGTACAGTGTGTTCGTGCTGACGATGTTTCATCGAGCTGGTGTGAACTTATTTCTAGTCCTTTCTCCTCTTCTTTTTTCCATCTTCATTAATGCCATTACTTCTGAATGTTGAATTGGCCAAATCTGATATGAATATAAATCTAGATCGGATTTGCACTTGGGCTGAATCTTATGGCCTTCTTGTTAATCCTTTCAAATCTCAGGCCATTATCATTGGTTATGCTATGCTATGCACAAAAAGGCCTGTGCATCACCCCTGTCACCGTTGGTGTGCAATGGGACAATAAGTGATTACGCTGTTTCCGTTAAGAACCTGGGAGTCTTTTTTGACTGTTACCTTGCATGGGACCACCATGTCAATCAGGTAGGCCGAAAAGTTTTTGCAGCTTTCCACTCACTAAAGCGTCTACAGAATTTCCTCCCCATTTGAACCATAACACTAGCTCAATCACTTATGCTTCCTATTATTGATTATGCTGATAGTTGTTATCTTGATGTTACGGAGGAACTTTTAAATAGGCTCGAACGTCTTCAAAATGTTTGCATTCGCTTCATATACGGCCTACGTAAGTATGATCATATATCTGAGTACAGAAAACAATTGCAATGGCTTCCTATACGTTTGCGGCGGAATTATCACTGGTCATCCTCTTCAATGTACTGTTTAATCCCGCTTCTCCAAGCTATCTCCATGAACGTTTTACATATCTTTCGTCTTCTGGCCGAGCTCATCGCTCAGCCTAGAACTTTCATTTAACTATTCCTTCTCGTAACACGTGCATGCATGGTGAATCTTTTACTGTTCATGCTGTTCAACTGTGGAACAAGTTGCCTGTATCCCTTCGCGAATGCGGCACTGTAGGTTCTTTCAAAAACTGCTAAAAGAACATCTTTTGAGTTTTACTTAAATTACATTGGATCATTATGTTTACATATATTTATTTATATTTTATTTATTGTATGTATTATTATGTTTATCTATATGTTTATGTACTTATTGTAGAATATTAATTTACTTGTTTGTAAGTAAAACATGTACTTAGGGGTTTTTAGTTTGTTACGATTTTTGAATATGTAACTCTCATTTCCATTTCCATTTGTACACGTTTGTCTATCCATGACTAACAATTTTAAATAATGTTTTACTGTCGCCATGGTGGTGGTGGTCTGTTGTCTGCTGGAAGAAATCTCTTTCTAGAGATAAGCTAACCTGTACTTTTGTACTCCTTATTGTTTTCTCTGTAATTTGTCTCTTTGTGTACGAAATAATAAATAAAATAAAATAAATAACAGGTGCTTATGATAATGTAGTTTTACCTATTATTACTAAAAATTACAAAACTTAGAAATCCCCGATCTTCTAATGAATTTTATTGTAAATATTTTATCTGAGAGATTTATTTTTGTTGTAAATAGTGATTTAGAAAGGAAAACAAGGTCTGTATGGAATGGGCTTCCCCAAGGTCTGTGTTGAGCCCAATACTCTTTAACATTTACTCTTGTGCCTTGGAAGTATCTTTTAATAATAGTGTAAATTTTCTGCAATACGCTGATGACATTGTTTTGTACACAGCTGGCAGAACTGTAGAAAAAATAAGTAACTGTTTATCATATTCTTTGAATACTCTGAAAACATGGTTAGATGCTAACGGCTTAAGTTTATCTCCGTCAAAGAGTACACTCGTTCTATTTTCCAGAATGCGTTGCCCGCCTCCTATTACTGTATTTTTAGAAATAATTCTATGTTCAAAATTAACAGGGCTTCCACACTGTTATTACATAAGGGCAAAATGCGAACGTGTTATTAACATGTTACGCTGCCTTTCAGGAGTTTAGTGGGGAGCTCATCCATTTAGTATGAAACTATTATATAACGCTCTTATCAGAAGTATTGTTGATTATAATACTTTATTTTCGTCGTTGGCATACGGAAATTAGATGTTGTACAAACTAGATCACTTCGGATTGTAGCTGGTGCAATGAAGTCCTCCCCTAACAATGCATTACAAATTGAATGTTTAGAACCTCCTTTAAGTCTTCGAAGACAGTATTTATGTGACAAATTTTTATTCAAAGCTAGCTAATCACCCTTTATATCTTAAATTACAAAAAATATTAGAATATGCGGCCCTTTTTCCTTACTGGTCTCATAAGTCTCCTCCATGTACCGTTATTAGTTTTAGGAAATTTCTTGCTCTTCAAGCACCCACACTTAGATCTGTATATCTTCCTATTTTCGATACAAATTATGAATCATTAATTTTTAATCCCGAAATTAATTTAGAAATAAAAATTTCCAAAACAGATGGAATCTGCTAACATTAAATTTGTTGAATTTCTTGAACATGAAAACTGGCTTGACTGGCATCATTTAAATTGCGATGCCTCGTGTCCTTTTACCTACTTCTGTTCCTTGTTCTTCTTCTTCTTGTTTATTATTTATGAATGATATGAATATATATAGATCACTATTAACCTTCATTACTCATAACAATATAAAAATTAAAACAGATTACTTGTATACAACAACAACAACAAATACAGCCATATACGTCCCACTGCTGGGCACAGGCCTCACCTCAACTATGAGGTGGTACAAGCCATACTCCAACACGCGGGCTCAGTGCGGATTGTTGGAGAGGTGAATGTAAGGCCAGTGATAAACCTTACCGTCAGATGTTATCAAGCCGCCTTTTTAAGCCTCTGACTAGGCTTCACGACTGATATCTTGCGACGTCAGCCGGGACCAACTGTTTAACGTGCCTTCCGAAGCACGGAGATGCCCGAAAAACGCATTACTTAATTTCGGTCGGGATGGTCACCCATCCATAACCCGACCTGTCTGGCGTTGCTTAACATCGGATCGTTGCCGATCCGCTGCCGTCACTTAGCCACGGGCACCTCAACTACTTGTATAAATCATATATAAACATAATAACTTAAACATTCCTTATATTTTGACGACCGACTTGGTGTAATGGTTAAGAAGTTGGCTACTACACCAGAGGTCGCGGGTTCGATCCCCGCACAGTACAAACATTTGTGTGCATGAACATGTCTGTTTGTACTGGTCTGGGTGTCTCCTATGTATAATAAGTATGTATTTACAAAAGAAAATGTATTTAAGTATGTTTATCCGTTGTCTAGTATCCCATAACACAAGCTTTAATTAGCTTACTTTGGGGCTAGATGACGCTGTGTGGAATAATGTCCAGGGATATTTATTATTATTATTATTTTCCTGTTCCTTTTGCACGATTCCATAAATTGCTGTGAAGGCCAAAAATAGATTTAAAACTTTTGGATCCATATTTACTGTCTTGTTGTTTTGATTTTTCAGAACACTGGAAGCCCATCAAAATGTCGAATTTACTAGCCAACGACTCTGAAAGAAATGCTGAAGATAGTAGGCCATCAACGTCATCCACCTCGCAATCACGTCGATCGAAGAGCTCTTTAAACAACAAGAAAAAAGAGAACAAGACGTTTCCTCAAGCTCAAGTGAGCAAGGCATATAAAGATAGTTTTACTGCTCAAGTTAAGGTACCATCTGAGGGCAGATCCAATTTTGAGACACAAATCCCATCAAGAAGGAGGAGAAATAAAAACAATGTCAATCTAGAGGGTAAAAAGTTTGACTCTTATATCTCTGCAGAAGAAGTAGAACAAGGTTTGAAAGACAACACTCTTTTCAAAGGTGTATTAAGAATAAATTCTAAACGATTTCTGAATGCTTATGTCACAGAAACTGACCGTAGTGCAACAGACACACTTATTGATGGTCTTAAAAACCGGAATCGTGCTCTTGAAGGAGATGTTGTAGTGGTTAAACTTATTGGTGATAGTGAGACTGAAGAAGGGACTGATAGGGAAGGAAAGAAACGGAAAAGAGGCAAAATCGTTTATATTAAAGAAATAGTTCACACTAGGACTTGTATTGGAAGTTTAAAATTAATGAAAGATAGAAGTAGGCAGACAGCTCTTTTTGTGCCACGTGACCGCAAAATGCCGCTACTCAATATACCATTCACTTGTTGGCCTGATGACTTTTATGAAGATGCAAAAAAATATGAAAAAACACTATTTTTAGCTAAGATTGATGACTGGTATGATACTCGGTTTGCAGTAGGAAAAATTGTATGCAATATCGGACAATCAGGGGACATGGCGTCTGAATCTAGGGCTATACTTGCTCAAAATGACTTAGATATCACTCCATTTGGACCGGAAGTAAGGCATCTATACCCACGCCTTGATTACACAATCCCTGAAGAAGAACTACAAATTAGAGAAGATTGTCGTAGGATGTGTATATTTACTATTGACCCCCCAAATTGCAGGGATATTGATGATGCTGTTTCGTGCAGGAAACTAGAAAATGGCAATTATGAGATTGGTGTTCATATTTCTGACGTTGCACACTTTTTGGCAGAGAATACTGTTTTGGATGATAATGTTGCAGATAGAGCTACTACAATATACCTAGTGGAACGTGCTTATCATATGCTTCCAGATGACCTTTGCATGTTATGTTCTTTGTTCCCTGGTGTTGACAAGTTAGCTTTTTCTGTATTTTGGGAGATAAATGATGAAGCTGAAGTGCTTGGCCACAGATTCTCTAAAACTGTAATTCACTCATGTGCCCAGTTAGCCTATGATCATGCACAGAATGTCATAGACAACAAAGAAGATGCTAAAGACCTTTTCCCTGAAACATATAATGGATTTGACTTTGGAGATATAAAGGAGACTATCAAAACTCTTGGCAAGATTTCAGCAATTTTCCGTAAAAAAAGATTTGATGGTGGTGCATTGAAGTTTGACCGACCCCAAGTGTATTTTAAGTTAAATCCTGCAAATGGTTTACCAGAAGCATGCTGGCTTCATGAAAATAAAGAAAGCCATCAACTGATTGAGGAATTCATGTTGCTTGCTAATATGACTGTAGCAACCAGAATACTTGAAGACCATCCAAAGTTGGCATTTTTGAGATCTCACCCTCCTCCTAGGCCCTTATTGATGGCACAACTTGCCAAGGCACTAAAGCCTATGGGCATTGACCTAAACATATCAACAGCTGGTAGTCTCCATGTTTCAATAATGCAATACATGAGCTTTGAGGACAGAGGTAGAGCCATGGTTCTGAACATGCACTGTGCAAAAGCTATGACAAGAGCTAAATATTTTTGTGCTCATGGTACTGATGATAAAGACTTTTGGCATTATGCTCTCAATGTTCCACTCTATACTCATTTTACAAGTCCAATCAGACGGTACGCAGATATTATGGTTCACAGGTAAATATGCATCTAAGTTACAGATTTTGACCTGTCATAAAAGTGTTTTTGTTTTTTCTGTATGGAGGACAGCAGGTCAACTCTTACAAAACCATCGCAAAATGGGTCTTATGTTGGCAGGCTAACATAAGTAGCCCACATGTAAGATTGACGTGCAGTTCTGTGTACATAATCCTAATGTTTTCACAATATTGCGCAATACATTGTAAGCTTTCCGAAATTGCTCAAGTTGAACAATGTTAATTTTCAATTTTCAGATTACTAGCTGCAAGTATTAAGTTAAGGGAGGCACCCAATTGGGAAATAAAGAAGGTGCAGATGGTTGCAGCTCAATGCAACAAACGGAAGTATAATGCAAAGAAAGCTGGTGAATTGTCCACAGAGCTGTACATTCTCAAGTACATAGAACTGAATTCACCAGTTGTTACAGAGGCTGTGGTGGTAAGGGTTTACAAAAAGTCTATTGACACCTTTGTAGCTACCATGGGATTGAAAGGAAGCATTATCTTCAATGATGTAAGGATTTCATAATTTTTTGTTGTAGCTTAAAAATTGTTTTATACTAACTAGGTTAAGACTTCCTAAACTTGGCACAAGTGGGAAAAATTAAAGGTACCCAAATTGTATATAGACTAGCACTCGCAAAAAGAGAGAATAACAAATAGCAGACTAAAAAAGTAGATTTATTAAAAGTGAGCTGCCCAGACAGACTTTGTTCTGTCAAATGTTTGACAGCTGGTGTCTATTTTGCCCGCTTTTCTCCGACTTGATTTACATTTACTACTATTTTTCAATCATAATAAAATATAGCCTTTATGACTCCTGAATAATAAAGCTTTCTGTTAGTGAAGGAATTTTTACGATCGGATCAGCAGTTTTGAAGCCTATTCAATACAAACAAACAAAAAAATCTTTCCTGTTTAGAAAATTAGTATAGTTAAAGTAAAGTAAAGTAAAGTAAAGTAAAGTAAAAAATCATTTATCCACTTAAGCTTTTACAAAGAAGCACTTATGAAAGGTCAAAATTCACAAAAAAAATATATAAACGATAATAGACGTAAATAAAATAATACAATAATAGTACATATACTAAATAAACATAATGCGAATCTACCACCGGTTCGGAAGTTGCTTCTTATCGAGAAGACTCCGGCTAGAAACTCGATAGTTACTCTTTTGAACTTTGTTTTGTTTTACAACAAATCAATTCAGAGTACAGTCAAAAGAACAATAAAAATACATTATTTGAGCAGAGGAGCAGATTATTCCTACTATGACCACAAATTCTTGTCGTTCAAGTAATCCTCCACGTTATAATAACCTTGTTTTATCAACTTTGTTTTAATTGTAGACTTGAACTTGTGAAGAGGTAGATCAACAAGACTTTGAGGTATTTTGTTAAAGTACTTTACAGATTGACCCACAAAAGAATTTCCTACCTTATGTAGCCTAAGACTTGGAGTAATACGTTTGTTTTTATTTCTAGTATTGTGTGTATGAGTATCACAGTTTTTTTTGAACATTTGCAAGTTTTTGCGCACATACATTATGTTATCGAAAATATACTGAGCGTGCACAGTTAAAATATCAATCTTCTTAAATACTTCTCTGAGCGAGTCGCGTGGCCTAAGGTTGTATATCGACCGAATAGCTCTTTTTTGGAGTACAAAAATGGTGTTAAGGTCTGCAGCTGAGCCCCACAACAGTAGACCATACGACATAACGCTATGAAAGTAACTAAAATACACTAGTCTTGCTGTTTCAATATCAGTCAGGAGTCTAATTTTTCGGACAGCACAAGCGGCCGAACTAAGTCTCCCTGCCAGAGCCGTTATATGTGGACCCCACTGTAACTTAGAATCTAGAGTAATTCCTAAAAATACCGTAGAGTTAGTAATTTCTAATGTCTCATCATTCATGTTGATAATGGTATCAACCTGTTTAACATTAGGCATAGTGAATTTAATACACTTCGTTTTCTTTGCATTTAGTAATAAATTGTTGCTTGTGAACCAACATAGTACTTTGGAAAGAGTATTATTTACATCGTCAAATGCTTGCTTACCTCTGTTGATTTTAAAAATCAAAGAGGTATCATCAGCAAATAATACTATTTCACAAATGTCTTTGACAAAGTAGGGAAGGTCATTTATATAAATAAGAAAAAGCAGTGGGCCCAATATCGATCCCTGGGGCACTCCCATGCTAATGGTGGCACCGGAAGAGGTGGTTCCGTTTATACTCACTTTTTGTGTTCTGTCTGTGAGATAAGATTGTATAAGTTTAGACGAAATATCCGAAACACCGTAATGTCTCAGCTTAATCAGGAGGATTTCATAATCCACACAATCAAACGCTTTCGAAAGATCACAAAATATTCCTATTGCATCCTGCTTGCCTTCCCAAGCATCAAATATGTGTTTGATAAGTGCTACACCTGCATCAGTAGTGCTTCTATGTTTAGTAAAACCAAATTGTTTCTCATGTAGTAATTTATTTAAAGTAAAGTGTGAAAGCAGCTGATTTAATATAATTCTTTCAAAGATTTTACTAAGAGCTGGTAGTATAGAAATGGGTCTATAATAAGATGGGTCACTTTTGCTACCAGATTTAAAAAGCGGGATGACTTTACTAAATTTCATTAAGTTGGGAAACTGACCTTCGTCAGTGCAGTTATTAAAAAGTACTGCTAAGTGGGCTGAGATGATATTTATGATTGATTTAAGTAGAATTATCGAAATACCCCACAGATCTTCGGTGTTTTTCATATTAAGTTCCATAAACACCTTGATTATGTCATGAGAATTTATATGAACAAAGTTGAACTGAAATGAGCACTCATCAACACTAGATGTGAGCAGGGACCTAGCTAGCGGTGCACTAGAATTTAAGGTACTTGTAGTTACAATGGGTATATTAGAAAAGAATGTTTCAAAGGTATTAGCTATGTCAATCTCAGACTCAATTAAATTATCTTGAATTTTAAGAGCCAATGAGTGATCTCGAGGTTTTGATTTACAAGTTTCCTTATTAATTATGTTCCAAGTAGTTTTAATTTTATTTTTTGCTTGTTTTATTTTGTCACGCAAAAATATAGACTTAGCCATATGGCATATTTCTTAAAGATTTTTGAGTATAATTTGACATAATCTACTAGTTTTTGACACTTAGAATTAGCTTTTAAACCATATAATTCGTATAATTTATTTCTACTTTTATGGATGCCTGGCGTAGCCCAATCACTAAACTTAAACTTAAAATTATCGACCTTTAATTTCTTCTTAGGAAAAATGAAATTATGTTCCTGTTTAATTATCTCAAAAAGACGCATATACTGATCATCTATGTTGTGGCATTGGGGTAGTAGATTAGAAAGGTTTTTATTCACATTACTCTTGAAAGGCATTCAAATATCAGTCTACTTCAAAAAAACCGGCCAAGTGAGAGTCGGACTCGCGCACCAAGGGTTACGTATAAACGTTTCATTATATGATGTAACTAAAAATTTACGGTTTTCGAAATTTTTCCTTTATCTATGATAAGACGTTATTGCTTCGTACCAAATTTCAAGATTCTGAGTTCACCTGAAGTACCCTATATATACGGCTTTGATTCCTTTGCGAGTATCGAAAATTTGCGAAAATTTGCGGCATAAACGGCTGTATCTATTGATTGCGTTAGCTTAGAAGTTTTATTTTTTCACAGCTCCAAGGGACAGTAGACCTGAATATTTGATATAAGTTATCTCTACACGTTCCTGAGAAAAAGGGTCTTGACAGACAGATATTATCATATAGTATTTATCCCTCAGTACTATTGTAATGTGCATTGATTGTAATATTATTTTCATTACTCATACACGGAAAGTACGCTTGAAGTTGCCTGAGCATAGGGTTGAAAGCTTCACTTTCAGCCCTAGGGCTGTATAGTTTTTTTCAGCCATATGGCTGAAAGTAAATAACTATCAAATGTCACCTTCTATTTTGACATTCCTTTTGCGGCAAGTCGATGTATTCTATTCAGCCTCAGCTGTATTTGAAATTTCTTTATCTTGATTTCAAATGAATATTTAAATAATCGAAGCTACTCATTAAGGTTTGTTTCACTTAATTAGTATTTGATTGAATAAATTTAAGCTTAGCATTTACGAAAGAAATGAAAAAAATAAATTTCTTTAAATAAAAGCAGGCGGGGGAATTCCATCATCATTGTCTAAGTATGCTTTTTTACAAATATAAAAAAAAAAAGGTTGAATTCCACAGACAAAAAACAAGGCGGGATTGCCACTATTCGAACTTCATTCAGTTGTTTCGTAAATCGAGTGAGAAGTTTATTTTTTTTCTGCAAAATGAGTTCATCAGACTTAGATATGGATTTGACTCCTGATTTCATTAGAGAAGAAGCTCAAACAGTTGTGGACAACCAAGATAATCAAGAGAAATACATAAGAGCTTATGAAGATTTTATGAAATGGCGCACTGAAAAAAAGTGAAGTCTTTTTCTGAAAACGTGTTATTAACATATTTCAATCAATTATCCAAAAATTATAAATCTTCAACTCTGTGGAGCGTATATTCAATGTTAAAGACGACTTTAAATACAAAACACGATATATACATTACACGATATATATATATATACATTTGAAAAATTTCGCCAAACTATCATCTTTCCTAAAAAGGCAGTCGGGTGGAAACATAGCGAAAAAATCCAAAGTTTTCACTGCACAAGAGGTCCAAACCTTCTTAAATCAAGCGCCAGACGACATTTATTTAGCAATAAAGGTAACGATTTCTTTTAAATAACATCGCATCCATAAAAATGTGTTTAAAATTATATACAGGTAACCTACCTACCTACAATAAAAACCCCATTAAAGATTTGTATTTACTTTTCAGGTCGTGTTGGTAATGACCATAAGTGGCGCTTGCAGAACCATTGAACTGGTAAATTTGATGGAACATGACATAGAGAAACAAGGTGAAATGATGGTAGTCAAGTTAAGAGGTACTAAAACAAAAGTCGACTGAACTTTCGTAGTAAAGAAAGAGTTCGTACAAATAATAGAAAAATACCAAAGACTTCGACTACTTTCTATGGGAACTGATCGTTTTTTCCTCAATTACCAAAAAGGAAAATGTTTGAGGCAAGTAATTGGCAAACACAAATTATCCAGTATCCCGAAGCAGATAGCCACGTATCTTGATTTACCAAATCCAAATTTATACTCGGGTCACTGCTTCCGCAGGACTTCAGCGACTCTATTAGCTGATTCAGGCGCCAATTTGACTACAATAAAAAGACATGGTGGATGGAAATCTAGTACAGTAGCTGAAGGCTGCATCGAGGAATCGGTCAATAACAAGGCAAACATTTCAAATCAGTTGCTGAAACAATAAATTACCTACCAATTACTTCAAAAGATTGCCCGGATGAAGAGATTGTTCTATCACCAACATTTACTCAAGATGCTCAAGTTTCACAAAAAATATCAACTATCAACATCCCAGGAAGTAACCACTCTCTCGTTTAACAATTGCTCTAATTTTAATATAAACTTTAAATATAAATATCATCAACTTTGTTGTAGGTAATGTTTCAATAAAATTTTGTTGGTTGAACTTATGTATCTGATTTTTATTTACTTTCCTTATATTCGTAATGAAAAGCAGAGTGTTTACCTCGGAAGAAAGACCTTTTCAATGCCCTCGAACTATTAGCGCTCTCGCTACGCTCGCGCGCCAAACCATCTCGTGCATTGAAAAGGTAACTTTCTCACCTTGTGTAACAATCTACTATTTATTTTCAGGACTTTCGTGGCGAGTTTAAATGGTTCGAGAACGGCGCTAAAAATCCTAAAATAGAGGTGGTGTGGTATGCTACAGAAAAGCTGCCTGAAGTTAAACAAACCATTGAGGCATTCTCAATTCAGAATGTGGAATTGATAAAAAGCGAGGATTCAGTAAAAGTAGAAATCAAGCTTGTACGGCCCCAATAAAACATAATAAGTACTATTTAAGTAAGTTAAGAATCAGTATTCTAAATAATGACAGCAATCAATTATCTATTTATGAATTATTATTGATGTCTGTATCTGAGACTATAGTGGTGAAAACCCTAATGATGAATTATATTTATATTTTAAAAAAGTACAAGATGTATGTACTTTTCATTGATTTATTTAAGACGATGCAGTGACTTAGGGCGTTTGCATGATATACATTTTTAAAGTTTTAAATACAAAGTAAGAAGATTCGGAGGATTCACACGTGCATCGTTTATTTTGATGGAGCAGAAGATTACACTCTTTTTTATTGAAATCGCTTGGACGTGTAAGCACGAGAGCATAAGCTATTACGAGTATAATATATGTTTTGCATTGAGGGTGAGCCTGCTCATGCTGATTTGCATTTGACGACACGATTGGCGTAGTGCACTGTAGCACGGTTTCTCGCCTTGAATTCTGTAGTGTCCCGGGTTCGACCCCGGTCAGGTCAATTCAGGAAACGATCTTTTCTAAATTGGCTTGGGTCTGAGTGTACTGGGAGACGCTCCTGTCTTACCTAGCATACCTACTTATACATTCGATTGAAATTCAATTTGTATCGTTATAATAAACTATGCTACTTATATGATAAACATTCCGTGTTAAGTAATATAGATATATAAATACACAGTTTAAAGACATAATGCGACTCTACCACCGCGTCGTAGTTGTTTCTTGCTGAGAAGATCCGGCGAGAAACTCAGCAGTTACTCTTTTAAACTTGTTTTGGGTTTACAACAGGCGTTAGAAAAGTACAATGTGTCATTTTAATACAAATAAACCTACTGAGTATCTAATCTAAAGAATAGAAAACAATGGAAAAAAAATCAAACATAAAAGAATATAAACATAAGGCCATTTAAACAAATAAGAAATACAATTGTTAGTCAGTAACTACTAAGTATTAACTAGGTATTACAATAAAATATCTGTTGCCATAGAGTTATCTAGTCATGCATCGGGCAGAGAGCTTACACCCAGTCATTTTTATCTTTAAGGTAGTCTTTTTAGCAACTTTTGCTGTGTCCGCAAAGGACAAGTCTTAAGAACATATATCTGTATGTAACACCATTGTACCACTTAGTTTGCATTAAATACTTTGACTTTGACTTTGACTTTGACTTTTGTAGTTTATTAGCTCTTTTTCAATTTCTGTCAGTTCAGTTTCTTTGTACTTAGTCCGAGATAACTGATGTAATACTCGCCTGTCCACACTCATCTACAGGAATTTCAAAGCATAAAGCAGAAAACAAAAATCACTTCCTGGCAACAGTGGCAACATTAGTTGTCATGTCAATTGTTTTTTCGCGCTCGTACGCACTTGTTCGTTGTTAGATTTTATTTCGTAAATTCAGTGATTCTTTCCATATAATTTCGCTGTTAATATGCCCAAACGAAAGTCTGATGGGTCGCAAGAAAGGACTATTAAAAAACTTCGAAGATTGGAGAAAAAACTCCAAAAGTATAAGTAAAGATAAATTGCAGCAGCCGGAAGATTGTAAGTACCTACCTACTACGCCCCCCGTTGGGTGGGCTATAGATGGATTTATTTTTACAATAAGTACAATTGACGACACGATTGGCGTAGTGTGCTGTAGCACGGTTTCTCGCCTCGATTTCCGTAGTGTCCCGGGTTTGATTCCCGGTCGGGTCAATTCAGGAAACGATCTTTTCTGAATTGACTCGGGTCTGGGTGTGCTGGGAGACGCCCCTGGCTGATTTCCTTGTGGGGTACCTCGTAACACAGGGATATTAATCCCTACTTCGAGACCATTACAAGAGGTGTGTTGTCTGGCGCATATTTATTTTAATTACATCACAAAATCCATCCTCGTTTTACCAGATGCTTCTTCCCGTTGGGAAGGTGTAAACATACCAACTTGGTATTGTAATGTATCGAGAGTAGGTATATAATACTCGCCAACGTCCGATAGCAACCGCATTTATTTCTAGACTGTTCATCACATCACACCGTTGCATACTTAACTTATAGGTACGTAGGTACCTACCCACATATAATAATATTGTCTATAGGTACACTACACTTCTCCCTCCTTATTTACTAAGTTCTTATTTCTTTCTAAGACATACCAAACTAACACATGATTAAACTTAAATATGCTTAACTATACTGAACTATGCTTAACTATAATACTGAATATAACAACTACAAAAACGATAACTGAAGTCTAGTTACCTAGACATAGGTTTTTTCTTAAGTCTACACTGTCGAATCGGTCGGGTTCTGTGTGGTGTTATTGTTCGCGGCGGAACGACGCTAATGGGTGAGGAGTATTGCCAGTCCGGTGAGTCCGGCTCTGGTAGGATATCGTTCGATCCGCTCCCGCCCGCGCCGCGCGGCGACTGCATCGCTCCCGTCGACGGTCCCGGCCTGACCTCCACCACCGGTAATGCCAGAGGAACATTTTCCTCCTCTTGAGAACCTGCTACTGATTTATTATCGTTCCGTTGTACCATTTCTACGGAATACCGTAATGATGAACGCTTCCGTAACTGGTCAATATGTCTATGAATTGTTTGCCCGTTCTGACCTATAACTTTATAATCGCTTGAACCTAGACTCTCACTCAGTCGCCCAGGTACCCATTTGTCACTTATTAAATACTGGCGGTACCATACATCCTCTTCTACACCTATCGACCTATCTGAACCCCCTGCGGTATCTTTTTGATATTGTTGTGATCATTGTACATTACTTTGAACGTCTGGTTTCAAAATATCTAATCTAGTTCGTGTACGCCTACCAAACATTATCATTGTAGGAGTTTCGCCCGTCGTGGAGTGTTCTATATTTCTGTAATGTATTAAATATGTCCATATTGCTCGATTTTCGTCCTGTTTTTCAACCAAAGCCTTTTTAATTACACGTTTTATAGTTTTTACTGCATTTTCAGCTAAACCGTTCGAAGATGGGTGATGAGGAGCAGTAAATATGTGATCTATTCCTTGATTCTTCATGAAATATTCAAAGTAAGTCGATGTAAAAGGTGGCCCATTGTCTGTAACTATTTGTTTTGGTAACCCAAATCTACTAAACAGTTCATATAATTTATCAATCACGATTTTATCAACCGTACTAGTCATTTCAAAAACTTCTAACCATTTAGACATAGCATCTACTACGACGAGGTACGATTTGCCCATTATGGCCCCAAGAAGTCTTTATGTAACCTAGTCCAGGGTTTCTGTGGCCAGGGCCACATGCGAGGAGCCTGCCGAGGCGGAGCGTCCGCCTGCGCCGCGCACACCGCGCAGTGGCGGCACATCGCCTCGTCCACGCCCGGCCACCAGACATAACTCCGTGCCAAGGCCTTAGATTTGACAATGCCCATATGAGGTTCATGAAGCATTTTTAATATCTTATTTTTACAATTTTCCGGTACAACTAACCTATACCCCCACATAATGCAACCTAACTCTTCGTATATAACTCGCCCTTTATATTGAAGAATGGTTTTAATTTATCTATTTCACACTCTGTAGGCCAACCGGCATCCGTCTCTAATGTAATGTAATATTTTCGAAAGTAATATATCCTTGTTTGTTTCTGATTTAATTACTTTATAATCCAGAAATAATTCCTGCTGAATAAAATGGAGGTAAGTCTGTTCTGGCGCCGATAAACTGTTTTTACAGTGTTTATTGTTACTGAGAGGTAATTGAGATAAACCGTCCGCCCCGTTCGCGTCTGTGCGTATATATTCAATGTTAAAGCTATAAGCTGACAATATTATGGCCCATCTTTGCATACGACTAGCGACCATTTCCGGAATTCCCTTAAGTGGCCCAAATATCGATACTAACGGCTTAAGGTCCGTTCTTAAACTAAAGTGCCTACCATAAATCTATTGATGAAATTTATTCATACAAAATATGATAGCTAGTGCTTCCCTATGTATCTGTGAGTAGTGGTTTTCTGCATCGGTAAGTGTGCGCGAGACGTAAGCGACCGGGCGCTCCCCCCCCGCGCCGGGCTGCGTCAGCACGCCGCCCATCCCGCAGGCGCTCGCGTCACACGTGACTATGAGTGGACGCTCCGGCTCGTAATGCGCTAATACCTCCGCACCTGCTAAAGTTTGTTTGATTTCAACAAATGCGCGCTCGCGCTCTGTTGACCAAAACCATTTCGTTCCCTTTTTGAGTAATTCGTAAAGTGGTACTTAATTTAGAACTCATATTTTTCAAAAACTTGGCGTAAAAAATTATTAAACCTAAAAAGGACCGTAGTTGTGTAATATTGTTAGGTCTTTGAATTTTTGTTGTAGCTTCCACCTTAGAAGGATCTGTTTTAATTCCGTCCTTACTGATAATGTACCCCAAATATTTAATTTCTTCTACTAAAAATTCACACTTGTTAGATTTAAGTTTAAGGCCATTTTTATATAGGGTATCAAAAACTGTTTCCAGCGCTTTAATATGCTCAATCCTATTTTTTCCTCCGATGATTACGTCATCAAGGAAAACTTCTACGTGGGGTATGCTACCTACCTAATAGTGAACACATAATTCTCTGGATAATTCCTGGACTCGATGATAAACCATAAACTAACCTATTGTAACGGAATAAACCCCGGTGTGTGTTTAAAACTGTGATTTTTTTCGAGTCATCGTCATCAAGCTCAATTTGATTAGAGGCTTGGGTTAAATCGATTTTCGAAAAATAAGCTGATCCACTCAGACGAACTATGACCTCTTCAATTCTCGGTAATGGATAGCGATCAATTAGTAGGTTAGGGTTAACCGTTGCCTTATAATCAGCGCAGATTCTCAAGGAACCATCCGGTTTGTTTACCGGCACTAACGGTGAGGCCCAGTCGGAGCAGTCGACGGGCTCGATGATGCCGTCGCGCAGCATGGCGTCGAGCTCGGCGTCCACGCGCGCGCGTAGCGCGTACAGCAGCGGCCGCGCGTGGTGGAACACCGGCGTCACTCCCTCGGGCAAGCGCAGCCGCGCCCGACCGCCCGAGTACCGACCCAGCCCACTTTCGAAAATCTCTTTATACCTGTTAATTAAATTATGTATGTCCTTATTCAATTGTACACTATTATTTAAATTGAAATGATTACAATTACTGAATCTTGGAATATCTATATTTAATTCAGTCAACCACTGTCTACCTAGTAGTGATGTTGTGCCCCCTTCTATAATAAATAATTCCAATTTCTTGCTAACATCTTTAAATTTCACAATAGGCTTAATTACACCCAGGGGCAAAACAAGGTCAGAGCATTCAATTTTTAAATAGCTAAAATCGTTTAAATCGGTATTTCTACTAATACACGAAACTGCTGAGCGCGTGTCAACCTCCATATTAACCACTTGGTTTTCTATTTAAATGGGTAAACAAACCGCTCGATAATCATTTAAGCAGAGATGATGGAATTCCTTCTCCACGTCTGCTACTTCCTCTTGTGCGCCGTCCGGCGTGACTTCGCCTAAATGCCAGGTTTGGGTTGTCCCGCCAGTCCGGTTCATTTTGTACTGCCGCTCATGAAACCCGTTATTACGGTTCTCTAAACACACTCTTCTCAAATGACCCGGTTTTCCGCACTTACTGCACACGTAATCACGAAATCTACAACTGCCATAGTCGTGATCTGTTGCTCCGCAGCCCCTGCAAGACCACCTGGGCCCTTCCGCTCCACCGGCGCCTCCGCCGCCAACCCTCGAGGCGCTGGCGCGGCCGCCTGCTCCGGTACGCCCGCCGCGCCACGTGTTCGCATGTCCTCCGCGGCCACGACCTCCGCGACCGCCAAGCCGCGCCGCCGCCGCCGCTGACAACGCATGTACCCCTGTTGTCATCGTATCGTGCTCCCCCCTGGCCTCTACAGCTGCTGAGTTTCGTTCTGCTGCCTCTATGGACGTTGCGATCTTGACAGCGTTGTTGTAGGACAATGAGTCATCCTCCGCGAATAATCTCTGCCGAGTGATATCGCTTTTGAGACCGCACACCTTAAGTTATCGTCAAGTGATGCTTCAAACTTGCAGTGCCGAGTCAGTCTCTTTAACTCGGCTACATAGCTCGCTACGTTCTCATCGGCGGCCTGACGTCTGTGCCTGAACCGGTACCGTTCTGCCAAAATGGACGGTGGGGGCTGTAAATGATTTTTCATAAGCGATACTGCCGCTAAATATTCGAGCTCCGCTGGTTTAATGGGGCTCGCTAAATTTGTTAAAAGTTCGTATGCCTCGTCCCCCGGGGCATGACCGCTATTAGTGTTGGTAATTTAAGCTCTGGTTTCACATTATTCACCGTGAAATACATCTCCAGGCGATCAGTATATAATGCCCACGATCCATTCTTCACATCGAACTCAGTCACTTTGCCGATAGACATTTTCACACGCGTAATACTTAAATTCGTCGCCACTGTAATGTATCGAGAGTAGGTAAATAATACGCGCCAACGTCCGATAGCAACCGCATTTATTTCTAGACTGTTCTTCACATCACACCGTTGCATACTTATTGGACAAAAATATAGACCTCAATCTCAAAGATAACAAAAGGTCAGAGTGGCTTTACTCCAAACTCGAGGATGCTGTGAAATCAGCATCAGCCATTAAGAAGGCAAGCACAGTTTTGGCGCATAGAAAGACAAAAAACTGGCAACCTCCTCCTCGCCAGCTAAGTCACTTCCATCGAGGGAGAGGCTCTGCTCGAGGAGGATACCAACATCTTCCTCAAAATCAACCTCGATACCAGATACGACCCCCTCCACGACAGAGCCAGTACCAGGTCCGTCGTCCAGCCCCGGCCCCATCGAGCTCACGAGGGATGACCAGAGGTCGATAACGATACCCGTAGAGGTAAAATTTGCAGGCAGACTGCAATATTTTTATTTATCTTGGAAGAAATTTACTCAGGATCCTGTGATATTGCAGTGGATAAGAGGTTACCATATCCCTCTAACAGGCACACCTAGGCAAGATTATTTACCATCCAACAATAATTTTAATTTAACCGAGAAGTTAATCCTTTCCAAGGAAATTGATAAACTTCTTGAACTAGATGCAATATCATTGTGTAATCTAGTCAGTGGTCAATTTCTTTCAAGTATTTTCACTGTGCCTAAAAGTGATGGTACTCACAGGTTCATACTTAACTTGAAAGGCTTTAACAAGTTTGTAGAGACGAAACATTTTAAATTAGAAGATGTAAGGACTGAGTGCAAATTATTAACAAAAGGAGATTTTTGACAACTATAGATATGAAAAATGCCTACTTCTTAGTGCCAGTCCTAGTAAATCATAGACGCTTTTTAAGGTTTATGTTTTATGGTAAATTATATCAGTTTAATTGTTTACCATTTGGTTTAGCATCAGCACCATTTGTTTTCACTAAGTTACTTAAGCCTGTAGTTGAACATTTGAGATATAAGGGTATACGTATTGTACTGTACTTAGACGACGCAATCTGCCTTGGTTCTTCATATGAAGAATGTCTCAAAAACACTAATTATGTCACAAGTTTGCTTAAAAACTTAGGTTTCATTATTAATGAAACAAAGAGTTGCATGAAGCCTTCTAGGGTGAGAGATTATTTAGGATTTAAGCTGAATTCTCAGGATTTTACAATTAGCCCTACTACGAGGAAAAGAGAAAACTTAACTGCTTTAATTGAACAGTACTTAAAAAGAGATAGCTGTACAATCAGAGTATTTGCAAGACTATTAGGAAATTTAGTCTCTGTTTGTATGGCAGTTGCATATGGTTTTGTATACACAAACACTTTAGAGAGAGAAAAATTTTTGGCCCTTGAAGCCTCCGGAGGCAACTATGATAGTAAGATAATAATCAGTAAAGAAGTTAAATTGGATTTACTGTGGTGAAAAAGAAATATGGCCACTGGCTTTAGTAGGATAAAGCAATATAAGTTTAAATTAGAGATTTTTTCGGATGCGTCAGGCACTGGTTGGGGTGCGTTATGTAACGGCCAGAGTGCTAGAGGTCAATGGTCTGATGAAGAAGTAGATTTTCATATCAATTATTATCGTGAATTATTAGCTGCATTTTTTGCATTAAAATGTTTTGCTCGAGACCTAAGAAATTGTGAAATCCTTCTTCGTATTGACAACACCACTGCCATTTCCTATATCAACAGACTAGGGGGAGTTCAGTATCCTTTATTAAATAGCTTAGCAAGACAGATCTGGCAGTGGTGTGAGTCTAGAAAATTATGGATTTTTGCTTCTTACATAAATTCGAAAGACAATACTAATGCTGATTATGAGTCTCGAGTGGTAAACATAGACACGGAGTAGCAATTATCGACTGAAGCCTTCAATGTTATAACTATAAAACTAGGGATGCCTGACATAGATCTTTTTGCATCGCGTGTTAATGCTAAATGTGATAAGTATATATCCTGGCATAGGGATCCAACGGCGTGGAATGTTGATGCATTCACTGTTAACTGGTCTAAGTTTTTCTTCTACGCATTCCCTCCCCTTGTTTACTTTTGAAAGTTATTCAAAAAATTAGAACAGACATAGCAATTGGTATTATAGTATTCCCAATGTGGCCATCTCAGCCTTGGTCCCCTTTATTGATGTCTATGGTAGTGTCAGAAACAGTTTGTATGGAACCTTCAGAAAACTTATTAACTGCTTTCAGGAAACCTCACCCACTGCACAAACAGCTTTTCCTGGGGGCGTGCGTCTTATCAGGGAAGCACTTAAACGAAGCATGATTTCAGAAGATGCAATAGATATAATGATGGCATCCCTATCCCCAAATACTATTAAACAATACAATAGTTGTTTAAAGCAGTGGTGGAGTTACACGAAAGAGGAGAATATAAATATTTTCAGTCATAAGTCCATACTTAATAGACAATATTATTATTATTAGGTAAGTATCACGTTACTCTCGTTGTGCGTTCAGACATTACGAGGCAAACAAAAAGATGTACAAATTATTTCCAAGGGGTACCCACTGTCCAAGGCCGAGATCTATAGTCGTTACTTAGCTAATCACAGACTTATAGCATGAATATTTCCTTACTTATTTAGTATTTGTATGTATTTATTATAACTACTAAATACCTACATAAGTTGATGTTTAACTGACACAAAAATAATTTGAAACCGATAAGAAGTAACTGTTATTCCTAAATACAACTGTTCAAAGTCTAAGATAAGTCTAAGCTTAAGCCGAGCACTCATATAGATCTCGGCCTCGGCCACAGAATAAAATACCTGAGTCTAAGTACTTCCAACATCATTTCTATACTAGGTAGATACAATGTTATAAAAGTGATCTTGATTGTTTGTTTACATCGAATATGCTGCGAAACTACTGCACCGATTCTAAAAGTTCTTTCACCAATGTAAAGCTACATTAGTGAGGATACAGCACGTTCGAGAGAATTGAAAAATAGGTATTTGTAAAATCTATTGCTGTCTTTTGCAAACCTCGAGCGTCGTGCATAGTTTCCACAACACCGAGACTAAGGTTTGTAATAAGCTTATAGGCCCACTAAAAGATTGATATTTATAATCTTGTATTATTTCACTCCCTAACGCATGGCCGTGAAAATAAAGACAAAAGTCCCCTTTGATTGACATAGACATTTACTTAGACTTACATAAATGTTAGATATATAAAGGTTTCGTATTCTTAGAGTTAGTCCGATTAAATCATACTTTCTTGGGCATGCATCGTTCAACTTGTGTACTCTCGGTCGATGCACGCATGCGAAAAAAACAGCAAAATGGATACCTAATAATCATTGCAACACATGTGTATTGTGGTGTATGTGCGTCACCATAGCAACTTTAGCAAGGCTCTAATTATCCATCCACAAATAGATATTACTACTTTCATCCCTTTACGGAATTGAATTTCAATAAAATATAATAATAGAATAGCGGCGTGCAATTGAATTTCAATAAAATGTAAGTCCTTTTAAGACTCTAAAACCTTGTAATAGAGTCTATATTGCAATGTTTGAGATAAAAAATGAGAATCGGGGTTGTAATATGCGAGCAAATGTACAGTCGTGTTGATAATTGCGATATTGTAAAATCTATGTGCATAATTATCTGCGCCAGACAACACACCTCTTGTAATGGTCTAGAAGTAGGGATTAATATCCCTGTGTTACGAGGTACCACACAAGGAAATCAGCCGGGGGAGTCTCCCAGCACACCCAGACCCGAGTCAATTCAGAAAAGATCGTTTCCTGTATTGACCCGAGCGGGAATCGAACCCGGGACACTAAGGAAATCGAGGCGAGAAACCGTGCTACAGCGCACTACGCCAATCGTGTCGTCAAAGTATTGCTTAAACGGCCGTCAGTTCTTTGGAACAAAATGGAATAGGGGTAAGTAGGTACTTTATAGTTCAAATTTATTAATTATTTTTACGATTACCATTTTAGTATACTAATACGATTGCTAACGACATGCGGACAGCTTGGTGCAAGCGATTACCTCAGTTAATGATCACAGAACTGTTGGTTATGCTGCTCCAAAACCAAAAATAGTAAATAACCCAATTGTGACGTACATGGTTAGGTTCTGAAAAGCTGTCTTTCAAGGACATTTAAATCCCAATGAGTTGTAGTATGAACCTTTTCAACAGGTGTTCAAAAAGCTCTAAGGTGAGATGTTACCATGTGGTGGTCTGCAAGGTAGTTTGCAACTGGCATTAGAAGAAACTGGCAAAACCAGAGCCGTCACTGGTTGGTGCTTTTCCGACCTTAAAATATTTATAAACCAATTTTGTACAACCCTTCGCTGCAGTTAACTGCATGACTTGCTAAAGAACCCCATTTTTGTCTAAATAATTAATCCTTAGCCAAAAAAATCACCTGACCAAATTAACTCGCCAAACACTTGCGCCCGCACCTGTACAATGAACAATGACAGTGACCAAGCAAAGCTCCCAACCTTATTATTAAAGCATTCTGACCTTACGGAAATATTGTCAAGGTGTTTTTATTAGCCGGTGATAGGAGGTAGGTATTGATTTAAAGGGGAAGTATAGGTACTCAATTACTGTATGCAGGGTGGTATGATACAATGTCACCTGTTCGTAACGTATCAAACTTAAGGCTGTAAACTAGGATTAAATTCATCGAAAATAAACATAAACTAAGAGTCCGCAACTTGGTATTGTGAATTTTACAGGGGTTTATTTTTTTTTTTCAAATTGTTTATTTACTTGTAATTTTGTGATTGTAAGTTCTAGAGCTATTATATTTTTTTGTTAAATATCCTTGTGTTACGAGGTACCAGACAGGGAAATAAGCCAGGTCGTCTCCCGGCTCACCCAGACACGAGCCAATTTTGAAAATATCGTTTCCTGAACTGAACTGACCGAGAATCAAACCCACCCCGCACGCCAGGGCGAGAAACCGTGCTACAGAGCACACTGCGCCAATCGTGACGTCAAATTTTAAAATGGTTTTGCAAAGGTTGACCTGATGGACCTTATTACAACCCCTTAAAATAACTCTACAAGTTTATTTCCTAAAGTGAGCGTAGCGAGCAATTTCGTAATATGATCTTTCATCCAGCCAGTCAACGGTGACCTGGCACTAACGCAATTCATAGGCTGGAAATTTACTGACGAAATTGCTCGCTTCCCTAAGTTAAAAGACTTACCTTGACTGGTGTCGTAATACTTAAAGAAATATCTCAGGGGGCTAGCCAAGAGCAACACGCCACGACGATTGCTACAATAAAAATCCCCCAAGGTTTGTATTTAGGACAACCCACTTGAACAAAAACTAAGCTTACCAAACATTTTTAAAATATCAGTTTGGAAGACTTAATTTAACGATTATCTTCTGTAGCTCCAAGATTGAAAAAAAATTGGCTCCTAACATCTTTCTTTATACGCTAAGAAAACAATTTTCTCGCAATGATCTCTGTGTAAGAAGAAGTACTTACGCCATTTTCTCTAAAATCTATTAATTATCCAATTAACAAAATAAGTTATCTTAAGACAGTTTTCGATGTCACAGTTAAGAGCATGGTACCTGCAGGTCTTACTAAATCGCCATCCTGTATTATTTAAAGTTCCTAAGTAGGTATTTATAATGGAATCTTATATGAAGAAAATATTATGATTTTTATTTCGCTCAGTGATCTCAAAATTTAGGAAGCGTGGCGCTCTGCGTATCTATTCAATTTAACGGGCAAATAGACAAGGAAATATGACATGTTTCAGAGTACATAATTCGAGCCCGGCAGCAATCAAATTACGTTACGACTGAACGGGCTTCACGTTTTTATTAAATCTTGAAATACACTGGGGAGGAAAATTAGAGAGCCATTATAGCATTTTTTTTTTAAAATATGACACACGAGGAAATTTTATTTTTTTTAAACTTACGAGAACTATAATTCTTTATCTATACTTAATATTGTAAAGCTAAAGAGTTTGTTTGTTTGCATGAACGCGCTAATCTCAGGAACTTCTGGTCCGAATTTAAAAATTATTTTAGTATTAGGTAGCCCATTTATCGAGGAAGGCTATAGGCTATATATCATCATTCCACGTGGACGAAGTCGCGGGCAGAAGCTAGTTGTGTTATAATAGGTGGTTGGTGTTTTAATTGGGAGTTGTTTTAAGATTGACTGTGAACCACCTAATGGGAGTAAACTAATGATTGAGAAAGTTTTAAACGCAAGTATTTTTTTTTGTTATTCCTAAGAAACATTGTTTGTTGAGAAAAAAATTTAAAAGTAAGAAGTTCTGCTACTTTTAAATCGATACATCCTGAATAACCTTCAGAATTTTTAAGGTGTTTTCCTTATCACTTCCAATGAAGTGTAATCAAATCAAAATGATCAAAATGGGCTGTATACTGTCCAACTGTCTGTCACCAACAATCAATACCTATTGTACTTTTTAGCATATGTGGGTGATCCACCACTCAGTAGTTCTATACTTTTGCACTGAAGTGTATCTCGTATGGAAAAGCTTTTATTTGCGAATGCATTTATATCCATAATACGCGTTCGTTTGATGTCAGGCGTAGCTTTGAGCTCATAAAAATGGGGTTGAAAATGCAAGGGGTAGTAATAATGGTCAGTAATGAAATGAGAGACAGGTATTGATTGATGAGGGTGCGTATTAGGGTTGGCACATGCGGGAAATATAAAATAAATAATTAATATAAATATTTTTTTTAGAAGTAAGCTTTTTCGTTTTCCTCCGTTGTGTTTCGTTGTGCCCTCAAAATATTATTTTCAAAGTGTAAATGTAATTAATTTTTATTGCTCTTAACATGCAGATAACTTGTATATGCCTAAGTAGGTATATCGGTTACTACAAACTTTTAAATTTCAAGATTGTGGTGATCAAAACTCATAAAAATAACATTTATTTCAAATAATCATCCATAGTACATACAATACAACTAGCTAGTGTGTTAGTAACAATTTTTGCTTATAATAAGTTAATTTTGTTAGTAGGTAGTACAATTACCAAAAAAAGTTATAAAGTTAAGTTATTGAAGATATTGAGCAGTTCATGACCTGATGTGTTAATATCTGTAACCAAAACAAAAAAAAAATATTTCGGGTGTGAGGTGTAGTTGGATACAACTTACAACAACTCAGTGGACTTCTAAAGTTCATATTGTGTCATTGTGGACTCAGTACACCAGAAGACAGACACTTGAATCTGATTTTGCCAGATCTGCACCAAAGTCAAAGTTGTCACTAAGGGAGAAACTCTCCATTTTTTGACCAATTTCTTTTGTTATGGTCCACGCTATAATTGGTTAAAACCATTGTTCTAAAGAACTTGAAAAACAGCTTTAACATTTCTGAAATTATACCGAAGTTTTAAAATGAAAATAACATTTTTTAACATAAATTGCGAAATGATACCTTCTTTTCAAAAATTGCTCCAGCTCGGCTGCTTTCTAATTCCACTATCTTTTTTATTTTGTTTTAAAAAAAAACTGTTTTTTTCAAAGTAAGTATGTTGAGTAGCTTTCGATTGTACAGTAGGTACAGCCACGGCAGACTTATTATTTTTGTGTTGTCGCAACCCTGCAGTCTTGTCTGCTGGTTTCAGCGTACTTACACAAATAGAGTTGAGTACATTTTGATCTCTTTGAGTATGGCTTGAGAGGGTAGGAGGGATTTAATATTGAGCATCAGCTTATTGTCTGGTCTGGGGCGGGATTAGTTTGTTTTGATTTAGAATTTTAAAAAGCATTTATTTCTCCTTCAGAATAAAATTATAGCTTACTCTTGTAGGTCTTACTTACATTTAACAATACATTTGATTGACTGTAGTGATCATACAGCGTATGTTAGAAGTCAACTGGGTGTTGTAGCTGCCTATGATTTTTTCATGAAACTTCGGTAGTGACGAGCATACGGACCGCCTGGTGGTGCGAGTTTTGCTCTGAAGAACTGTTCGATATGATGCCCACGGCTACTTTTTGTCAGCGCACCGTTCGCCACCGCTAGAGAGTTC
This sequence comes from Udea olivalis, assembly GCA_947369235.1. Taxonomy (NCBI): domain Eukaryota; kingdom Metazoa; phylum Arthropoda; class Insecta; order Lepidoptera; family Crambidae; genus Udea; species Udea olivalis. The sequence continues at coordinate 24,716,518 of OX376340.1, forward strand.
TCCGTAACACTCTGGATCCACTATGGTGTCGTCTTGTTCGGTTTCAGAGATGCTTCCTTCCGAGGTCACTTAAATTGCGGAATGAATTTCCTGCCGAGGTTTCCCCAATGAGCTACAACCGCTCACCATCCGCGTGTTTGAATGTCACCCACATTGCGAATTAAAAAAAACAGGGAATGTAAAACGAGAAAGTTTACTACCGCGGCAGTCTATGTGATGTTGTTTCGATATTATTTTACCTATACCATCCGCTTTTCATACTATGGGTAGTTTCATTGCAAACAGTTAAAACAAACTGCAATTTGCAATAAACAAACACTCTCATATGTGTTTTATCAATGTATCTGTAGAGGCGAAGGGAGAAGACCCCTATCGATCAATAGCTGTCTGCCACCACTTTTACCAACCAATTAAAATTATTCACAACTTATTTTGAACCTTAAAGCAATAGCCATAAAGATATCAAAGTAAAGTTGACTAGCATCCTGTTGACATACGTATCGACCAGACACGCTTTGAGTCTTGGGTAGATCAGAGTCATGCAATTACGGACTTTAATTGTTGAGGCAATGAGAACAGATATGTGTGTGCAATACTAAACCAACAATCAAATTAAATGGATTGACGGCCCCATCTCATAATTTTATTATTAAGCTCTTTTCTTGTATAAATCATTTGGTAATGAACAGATCCGACCTGGATAGGTATTAGTTAAGGAACCTCTACAACTTTTTTCTCTAGGAAAATCCAAAGATATACCCAAGAGATGTAACTACTTCAATCAGTGTTTGAAAACAAGGCCCTAGGTTCCTTCGTCTTTTCAATAATCAAATTGGTATAAATAGCTAATTTAACTTTTATTATATTTTCTATATGACCAGGAATGATACATGAATCCAAACAACATACAATTTATGGAGCACGGTCTGTATCGGCGCTAGGTATATAGCTTAGGATATATATAGGCCTAATATCGTCTGGGCTGACTGACTGACGATTGAGAAGTGAGATTATACTGAATCTTTCAACAAATGTTCCGCTTTAGTTGGTGAGGATTTTAATGAAGCTGTAGTGATTATAGGTATATTACTGAAATACTTATCAAATGCTTCAGCAACAGATGCTCCTGATTGTAAGATGTTATTGTTAATATTAAGAGTGTATGAGGTATCGCGCTGTTCAGCTTTAACTGTTTCGTGATTTATGACGTCCCAAGTGGTTTTTATTTTGTTAGCGGACTTTGATATTTTATCACGAATGTGGAATACCTTAGCTGTAGTGCAGGCTTTTCTGAAAATTTTGGAGTAGTTCTTGACATACTCAACAAAAAGTGGATCGAAATTGTATTTTTTTTATGCCGGACAACTCATACATCTTCCGTCTGCTTCTGTGAATTCCAGGCGTCAGTTTTGTCAATCATAGCGTGACGTCAGATGATTTTTCGGAGATTGACAACTATAAGTTGAGTGCTGTGAACGGGGCTACAAGCAGCACCAAATATCATTGATGACATTCCACATGTCGAAAGAGGCAAGTAGGGAGAATCACGCCTTAAAAACCGCTGCGCATCCCTGTCTTCGGGCCTGACTTTCACCTGCGGAAACATTTATTTTATGTCAGCTATCATGCCGATCTTACCCTCTCGAAAACGAAAAATAATATTTAAAAGAGAAGGGAATAATTCAGGGCCGGTCAACAAAAGAGAATTCATGCCAACTCCCTGAGAGCGGGTTGCAGCGTCATGAACCACGCGCAGCTTTCCAGGCTTGTTGGGGTTCACCACTACAAATTGAGGTATTCTATTAAATCTATTAAATCTCTACAGTTTTTTTTGTAATCCTGATATTTATAATATTTTATCAATATACATTACCCAAAATAATATCCGTTTATAATTACCTACTAACTTACCTGACCCGATCCAAATTTCCCTATTAAATTCCATTTTTTTTATGTCGCTTGTTTCCTTACCTTTTGATTAAAACTCCAACACCCTGTCAGTGGCGAATGCAGAAACCATGCGAGCAAAATTAAAAAAAAAATTGGACAAACCATAGTTATAAAAACTTCAAACGGCTAAAAGCGTGCGATACTGCAGACTGAATTAATTAATGTCGCGTCCATTTTTATTAAGCCCCAATCCGGCATGGAGGTTGTTCAACGAACAAAGGTGAATTCAAACGCACACAGAAAAACATTTCCCAGTTTTTGTTTTAATCTGGGCCCCAGGCTGAGCCGACACGCACACACGCGCGCGGTATTACCTTTGCATGTGCCAGTTACATCGATTGCAATATGCACACACCAATATACCAGCCACCCGGCGACCACCCGCCCGCCCTAGCTCAGGGTAGACTTAAAATAGATGCTAGTAATGATTTGATTGAACCGCGTGTTCTTTGTGCGAGCAATGGCCGAAGCTCGAGGGAGCCGACATTTATGATTGGCGACTTAATTGCATGTTCCAGCTCGACTATTATTATATATGAACTATGAGGTACGAGTGTTTAAGCAAGTATTATGTCATTTTAGATATTGCATTACGAGATTGATGCTTATCTACGATGCTACGGTCCCCTAGACAAAGCAGGTTCTTATGAGATTTAATCCTCTAGAATCTAGATGAAAAGTTATGAAATTTTAGATTTTTTTTTTATTGGATCTAATATTTGAATAGCTAACGAACAAGGAAAGTGTATTCAGTCATTTGTACGCAATTTTCTATCCGTTTTTATTGAAACCTGTGTTTTCAACGCACCCGTGGCCGAGTGGTTAGAGTTCGGCCCGCGCTTTAACAGGGGGTTAAAAACTTCAACAAGTTACCAGTTGATATCAAGAGTGCTGTTTATCGCACAAGTTTTAAAACTAGACTCAAACAATATCTTTTGGAAAAGTGTTTATATAGTATAGACGAGCTATGATGATTTTCACGACATTTTTAATTTGGGAAAATAAAATATTATTATCAATTATTATCATTCTATTTCGTAGGTAGGTAGTAAGTAGGTGGTTTCATCTGACATTTCTTTGTTCTGTCCTTTTGTGTAATATATTGACGTGTGATTTTATTTAATGTATTCGCTTTTAAATGTTTTCTTTATTGTAATTTCATACACAATGTAAGTTAATGAATGAATTGAATTGAATTGAGATTCCTGGTTTCAAATCTAGGTGGGGAAAATGGACTATTCGGAATTCTTGGAATATAGCCCGGGTTTGTGATCACCAACTCGCTTTTGGCACGAGTGGTGATTGAACTAATCTAATACCCATCGAATGTAGAGATGACTTAATCAATCTGTGCAGCAGTGGGTGGGACAGGGCCAATGACTTTACCTAAATACTTTGCTACATTGTTTTTTTTTAATTTAATACGTGGGTTCTTTTGTTCGTAAAGGACAAAACGTTTCATGTGAGAAGTCGTCTTAGCTAAAATCGGTCGATAGAACTCAACTTTTGGTAAAAATCTCTTACAGTCTGCAGTTTTTGACATCAGTAACATAAAATACTTTGCTCTGGTTTCGACATCAAAACAGTTATTTATGATCTCTTAAATTAATGGACAGGACTCATGTCAAGCTCTAGAATTAATGTGAGTTAAAATATATTTATCAATATTTTTTATAGGATGCTATAAGTTCTTGTTCGTGTGTGGCACTAAAGCATTTGATTTTTGGTAAATTCAACTTAATTAGAAAGTAATAATATTAGAGGATCCCTCCTCAGGCTCAGGTGGCGTCCATACTCCTCTTCTGAAGGAATGTTGTGTATTTTATGATTTTTAAGTAAACCTATTTAATTTACGAAAAACGTGTAACGCCATAATGTTTAAAGAAACGCACTTGATCTATGATAATATTTGTTAGTTTTTTCAAGCGCTAAGTATTATGAGATAGCTCATATAACATATGTCTAAGGTTAAGTGCTTGATTTCCAGGCCTTTTGTTAACTGGGTCCAATCCAAATTGTTGAAAAAGGGTATTTTGCACACCGCGTTTCGGCTCACAAGACTAAGAATGCTGATTATGTACTAAATTTCCTCAAAACAAGTAAGTTGACTGCCAGGTGGCGTAGTAGACACAAATTCGTAAGCCAGGTGGCTCATATTGCGAATCTTCCTTTGTATTTGAAAATAGGTATTGCATGTGTTTGTGATCCAGAATATTTGTCTGTTGACAAATAATAATCGTTTATACTAGAAGATTACACACGAAATCACATCAATTTTTCATCAGCTTTACCGGGTGCTGCTGACAAAATACCTATTTTGCAATAATTTTGTGAAGGTTGACCGGACGTCGTCCGTACATGCGATATTTGATATCTGTTTCTTAGAGCACGTAACTCCTCGCAACGGTTGTCACTAATTATCAGATCTTATCCAAATTGTTTCATACACGATATCGCATTTCAAAACAAATAACAGCGATTCCCAGTAATGAGTGGGCGTATTGATTTCTCTATCACTACCTGAAAATGTACGATTCGATGATAAACATCAAGAAATGAAATACTACGCTGATAATTAATTAATATCGGCGGAGCGTGATTGTATTTCAGTTTTTTACAAAAGCGGTCTGTTTGCGTTTCCGGAGCGCTGCGTTGAATAATGTTTCCGGAACCGCAACTGTCTGACAGACAAAGAGTAAGTATAAGGGATAGCTAAAAATCAGTCCCAGTTTTTCCGGATAAACTTTTGATTGAATTATGTCATGTCAGGCCAATGGCTATAATCAAACCAATCTCAAAACGTATCAATGACCTATCAAAAAAGAAAGCTTTCCTATCTGAAAAAAAAATCTAACAGGCTAGATTTAAAAAAAAAAGAACTTTAACCAGAGCTGTGAATTATTTGTTAATAACTATTCATTACACGTACCTTTGTCACCGAAGGAAGTTTGAACCGTTACGTGACGATCCGTGCTGGTTTGGTGCATAATCGCATCTTAAAGATTTGCATTTAAGTATCGGTACCTAATACCAAATATCGGTAATATTTTCTTAGGAAATGTATAGTACGAAATATCAGTACTTAAGGAAAACATTTAGACACCAGTTCGTCTTCCACGAGTTGCCACTTTAACTTTACGTAATCGTTCGCGTAAAAAAATTGTATTGGGATTTGGCATTTACGCGAACGATAACGCAAATTTAAAGTGGCAACTTGTGGTAGACGTACTGAAAGAAGGAAAGGGAAGTGTTCCCTTCGTCTGTCAATGACATCTGCTAAGAGTTTCTGACACAGAGTATGCGGGAGCCTCGGCTGGCCGGACTGAACCAACATTGCTGAGCCGGGAAACGGTTGTTTTGGCGCTTCAGAACAGTTTTAAGTTTCAGTTCCACACACGAAGGAAAGCGAGAAATTATTTTGCTTCCCGTCCTACATACATTTTTCAGAGGTATTTGCGAACACATCATAGAAAGAAATAGTGTTAAGGGACACAATATGAGCCTCAAACCTTCTACCAAATTAGTTCTTCTTTACCATAAGCAATTTAAATGTTTTAACTTTTTTCAAAATATCATTTTAAAATATAGCGACGGGATTCGTTACCGTCATATTTTTGGCTAACCAAAAACCATTCAAAAACGTGGGGAAACTGGATTTTGAATGGTATTAAATCTTGCCATTCAAAAAAAACCCCCAAGATACATACTTCATTATTCACCACCGTTCGTCCGAACACGCAGTAGCCTGAATCTTTAGACAGTAAACAACAGTAGTTATTCAGCACTGTTTTCTTGGTATCATGTTTTAAGTCACAGAAAACATAAAATGCATTAAAATCACGCTCATTTTAATTTGCTTTTAAACTAAGTAGCCTTTGAGTCTAGCATTTGAAAGTTCCCTGAACCTTCTTGAATGTAATTAGGGCCCTTGACTGCTCAATGCCCGGCCCAGGCGACTTCCAGAAAGCCGTGTGGGAGCGGTGTGGGAGCTGGATTCTGCAAACGCAATAATACTCGGTATTTCTTTGCGAAACTAGATGCTATTTCAATTAGTTAGAGCTTACCACCCTTCCGAGGGTGGCGGGAGGGATTAAGTGCTGCAAATTAAAGTGAATGCAATATTGCCAAAGCTCACGGGTTTATTATTTGGTTCAAAATAAGAGAATTTAATAAATTGCGCGAATGCTGGTCTCCCTGTTTATGTAGCGGAGCTTTATTATTTTTCGCTTTTCAGATATTCGTGCATGTATTTATGTGCGCGTTTAGTATGATGTGAAGATAGTGATTTTTAAATAAGTTAATACCTACTTACACTTCATTGAATTGGGTGGGATGGGTGCATAGAGGTCCTGCGTATAGCATGACTCCTAAGGTCGCGGGTTCGATCGGCCCCCGGTCCAACGTCATCATGTCACTGCCATTGATGTTTGTTTTGTATATGGGACTGATTTTATCCATCTAAGAATGTGTGAAGAGTTTTTTTATTTCATATTCGGAGAAATATTTCACATAAGTATGCAAAATTGTACAATTAGGCTTAGTTTGTGGAAATAATGTCTTTCAATAACTCAATTCTCTGAATTTTATGCTCCGTAGTTGCTATGAGTATTGATAATATTAGGGTGGTAATAAGGTTCAGAGAAATTGCTATAGTGACATGTAGGTAATTTATGCATTACAGAGGCGTTAACATCAATCTTTACAAAACCATTGCAAAATGGGTCTTATGTTAGCAGCATAAGGTGCTCCATATGTAAAGGTTGATGTGAACGCCTCTGTACCTTTTATTACGTAAATATATGTTAAAGATTGTCTTGACTTCACCAAAAGCTAATTTTAGTTGAGTGCAGGAATCCCTTTTAAACTTTAAATACTTAACTGAAGTTACAGACGCTGGCTTATTTTCACTTTGCGTTGACATTGCACGTAGGTACACCACCTTACGTCTATCTTACATCACGAAAGGTAAACTTATTATAGGTTTTAGTAATTATGACAGCTATATGAGAATACCAACATACTTACAAGTTACAAGATGACATTAGTTGGTGGATAAATTCAATAACAACTTCAATATATCCCATAGGAGAAGACTTTCACAACTTGGATTTTTTTTCCGATGCCAGCTAAACTGGATGGGCGGTAGTAGTGATGGTAAGACTGCTAATAGAAGGTGGAGTGCGGAAGAATCAGCTGAACACATTATCTCCATGTGTAGCTGCTTATTTTAATTTCAAAAACATTTGCAACGGAATGTATAAACGGTCAGATTGATAAAACATGCCCCAGGTATGTATCCTGGCCTAGAGACTTGGGAGCCTTCGCTGTCAATGCTTTCACCATTGAGTGGAATGAATTATTATTTTTTGCATTTCCTCCTTTTTCGGTTATAAGTAGCTACAGTTTTGAGAAAAATCATAACTGACGGTGCTCAAGGTATTCTTGGCTTGGTTCGTACTACTTCCCACTTTTTAACAGGCTACTTTTGTCAGATCTTAATTCTTCGACCATTCTGATGACACGTGACCGCAAGCAATGTGACCGCGTTACCGCAGCTCAAACATAAGGCCGGGAAAATATCAAGCTTCTTTCGAGAAACAGCGTTTCGTCAAATTCCTTAGACGTAACTTGTGCATCTTTATCAGACAGTTCTATTAAGCAATATACATAGCTAGACGTTGGTTTGATTTTTGTGATTCTAATAATCAATCAATATTCAATTCAATCAATTCCAAACAGTCTATATTTTTGGACGGATGTTTTTAATTCAGAAGCACAGTTTGGAACGCTCAATAGTTTTCGCTCTGCCTTATCTTTCATAATAGGCTCGAGAATCTTCTAATGGTAGAGTCAATAGGCTGTTCAAAGGCAGGCAAGGCTGTGTGCAGTGCAACCCTAATCCCAGATGACCCAAAATTGCGCGCGATCTTGTAAGATTTGCAAGATGTATGAACCGGCCAAGTTAGCAGTTGAAGTATTGTGTCGAGCGGATCAGATCTTTACTAAAAAATAGTTAAATAGTTGTACTTGTTCTTGACGACACGATTGGCGCAGTGCGCTGTAGCACGGTTTCTCGCCCCGATTTCCGTAGTGTCCCGGGTTCGATTCCCGGTCGGGTCAATTCAGGAAAACGATCTTTTCTGAATTGACTCGGGTCTGGGTGTGCTGGGAGACGCCCCTGGCTTATTTCCTTGTGTGGTACCTCGTAACACAGGGATAATAATCCCTACTTCGAGACCATTACAAGAGGTGTGTTGTCTGGCGCATATTTATATTATCAAAAAAAAAAAAAACTCACTACTGCTGAAATCACTTTAACGTTCATGGTACGAAAGTTAGAAAATCAACAAACAAACCAACGGCAGCCATTATCGACTTAACTTTTCTTTAAAGAACCTCCTTGTTGTTGTCACCGAGTTTGAACATGCGACAGATCTTTGATGGTTTTCTGGGGCTCAGGAACCTTCTTCTTCTGTTTCCTGGTCCCACTTATCAGTGCCCTTGACTGACGGAGACTTGCTCGGCGGTCTGGAGGAAGGCTTGTCAAACTGCTCAATAAGCGGAGTCAGATCACGCGGACATTCGAGCTTGCGCTGGGTGTTGTCTGGGAGGAGAAGAATGATTTCACAGTTTTCTGCTCCGCACACTAGCAACGTCAAAGCATGGCTTTATACTGGTCATGACGCAAGAAACGTGTTAAACAATTGAAAACATGAAGGAAAACGTGAAAAGTGGGCTTCATGTTCTCCACTGGCAATCAGCTTCAAACACATAAAAAAAACGAATTCCACGTACCTGCTTCATACATAAATCGTATTGAAAATTGAGAAAAGCTTAAATAGAGTAAACTAGTAGTGCCCCCCAGGTAGCGGGATAGTGCGTAACGCATTTTCTCTCCTACAAAAAAAAAGGGTGTGCAATGAAAATATTTATTTTAAATGAGCAGAGTCAGATCAATAAGACTTTAAAAATAGTGGGACGATTTGGCTTAGGTTATAGAACTTATTAAAGGTTAAGATAGATTTATTTTAGTTTCAGTCTTAATAACCTTGTATAGTTCTATATTTTAACCCATTAGACGTAACTATGAAAGAAAATTTATCCGTTAAAATATCTAAATCTTACAATTTTTTTGTCTTTCTCTCGAAATGTTTTCACCTAATTTTCAATATATTTTGAGAATCTGCATTGTAACTGTTATTTTTTGTAATTGAGCATTTTTGGACATTGTTACAAAAAATCGATGTGGGTATTCAAACTTAATAACGATCTCGAACTACAGAAGTTTTAAATGGAAATTACCACATTGACTAGATCAGTAACAGAAAAAATATATTTAAGTATATAAAAACCAACAAGAACTTCTCATTAATAATATTTTTACTCTATCTTATGCTAACACGAACTTATAACCACATTAAACCGCTACTGCGTTTTTATAAGTTAATAGTTATATTGGATGTAAAAGACAGAAGACATCTTAGTTAATTAGTAATTCTTATCTTCACACAGCAAATATAAGTGGTACCGCTAACGCAGCAATTCATAATTAAATTGCGCATTTGCTGAATTAATTTTAATCCTGTACCTACTGGTAGTAAAGAAACCTGGAAAACTCTTCCAATAATAATTGTATCGGGTCTTCTGATACCCATCGCTTTCGTGGCCTTTAGATAAATTAAGGTTTCTGCTCCCTATTATGGTTGATTGGTAAGTATTGGTTAATGCATTCGAACAAAGTGCATCAAATTGTTCTTTAAGTTCTTCAATAGGTAACCAATGAATGAAACTCTGGATGCAGTTGGAAGTTGATACTAAACATTCGCAAATTAAGGTTTGAGGTTTAAGATATTTATTCTCATTAATAATTACATTAAATTCACTTAACATGTAACATACATTTTTTCTAATACAAAATAGGACAGATAAATGAAAAAAACGAAGGAAGTCGGAGGTAGGAACACAATCTTTAAATATTTTAAAACTTTAAAACCGATCGTCTATCATGCGTCAGGCGTAGATGAATAGCGGAACATTTCTATGAACGCGGATATAAAGCTCAACTACACTCACTGCAAACTAGATGTGGCTCGATGTTCAAATTAGTGGTTAAACGTCAGTTAATGCTCTAAGTAATTTATGAATTATCCTACAACAATTTTTATAACACTTACGCATGTGAACATTTATTACCTAGATATACATAATTGTTTTTAATAAAAGAAGTTTTAACAACATACTTTTTTTGAAATCCTTAATTTAAAAATTGAGAAAAGCAAAAAAATATTTAAGTTTAAAGCAAGTGGTAATCATGTGGTAGACGAGTAAATTGATAATTTCTTTTAAGAAAAAGCAAGTAAAATAATTATGTAGTGTTTAGGCCTATCACTAAAAATAGAACATAAAATTTACTACATAACTAAAAAATTTAACTTCAATACATTTTATGTGTTCTGATAATCTATAATAGTAACTAAATTAGGGTCGCGAATACCAGAACCTTAAATATGAACGAAATAGTTTCTAAATCTGTTCCGCTACTTATAAAATATTAATATTTTTTAACACATCAAGAGTTCTTAGTTTGTTGGTTTTTCCTAATCTAAATTAAGTGTCAAATACACACATCAAAAGTGTCTAGGGATCAACATATATTTTTGCAATAACTTTTCTCCTGATTGATATTAATTAAATTTTTCTTTAAGGATTCATCAAATAAAGTGTTTTCGTTTGTCTACAGTAACGATAAACCAAGTCACCTTTGCATTAATAAAGAAATTTGCCATTTTCCTAATAAAGGGATTTTTGACATTTAAACCACTAACATTCAAGTTCGAAAAAAAGACTGAAATAACAGTTTTCTTTAAAATTTTATTGGATAACTTAAACAATTAATAATCCGTGTTTCTACCGCGAACACTAACAACACAAGAACATCGGTTTGGCATACTCAAAATGAGTTCATCCAAATCACGCTGTGGAATGGCCGCCCATGTTCGTTGCAACAACAAAAAAAGGTCTTCTTGCGACTGGATACCCTCCATATTCGGCAGAGCTCTTCTCTGTAGCATATCCCATGCATGCTCAATCGGGTTCAAGTCTGGCGACTGAGCAGGCCAGGGCAGGACATTGATGTTAGCTGCGGCGAGAGTCTGTCTTACAACTCTTGCGGTGTGCGGTCGTGCATTATCATGCATTAACTGAAATAAGGGACCGATTTGCACTTGTAGAGGAACGATGACGTCTGATACAATCGTCTCAGCATAAATTTGAGCGTTGAGGTTGCCTCTGATCCAAATCAACTCAGTTCTTCCGCCGATCCAAATACCCGCCCATACGATGATGGTTCCACCACTATAAGGATGGACTTCCTGGCAGGATTTTAATCACTGTTGGCGTCCAGGGGTTCTCCAGTGTCGTATACGTCTTGTATCCGGTCTCATACCAAAACGAGACTCATCAGAAAAGCACACGAAACGCCATTGTTCTTCTGCCCAATTTCTGTGTTCAAGAGCCCATTGATATCGAATCCTACGATTGTGCATTGCTATAGGTGGTACCCTTAGCGGTATTCGGGAATGAAGGTTCACTTCATGCAAGCGGTTTCTGACTGTTTGGTCGCTAATTAAGTTCCCTGAAGAGTGATGAAGCCTCACGGCTAACATCATAGCGGTTATTGTTGGAGCTCTTCGAGTTGTGATTTGAATGTATCGGTCTTGTCTCCGTGTGGTGCAGCGATACCGTCCTCCATGGCGCTCAGCCACGGTACCAGTGCTTCGGTAACGTGTCCAAAGTCGACTGATAACACTCTGACTTGTATTCAGAGCTAAAGCCACAGTACGTTGCCGGGAACCAGCTTCTACCATTCCCACGGCTCTGAGCATTTCTTCCCTGCTTAAAAGACGTCGCCGCTCCATAATAACGTTGGTTTTAATCAGTAGTAGGGAAACAGTAGCACTAATAATGTCTTCAATGCGTTGTATGTTTTTATAGGGAAAATATTGACAGCTGATTTTCATCTTTTACTCGAATTTGATTGACAGTTCCTGTTTCAAATTATGAAATGCACCAAAAAGGATCCATATAAATTTATAAAATCATAAATTTATTACAAAGCCACATCTCAATCTCAAGAAATCCGCATAAAAATGCTTGATCCCTATACACTTTTGATGTGTGTAGGTAGATTTCGATTCAAACTCAGTGTACCTACATCGTTATTTTAATAAATGAGTCATCAAAGTATTCATTTACTTTGATGACTCAACGGGCATATGTTTATGGTAATATATTTTTAAGATATAGACCACAAACTCTGTTATAAGTAGCAGTTGTGTTTTGTTTTTGTAACACGAAATACCTTTTGGTGCTTGCGTAGGGCTGCAGGAGCCTGAAGCTTGGGCCGCTGATTTTTTATTTTATTGATTTAATAAGGTTTACCAGTGATTGTTTACATCATTTCTTACAAAATAACTTAAACTAATGATTTAAACTAAATTTATTAATCCTCTAAGGCAAACACAACATGCAATAGAAGAATACAAAAATAAAACTAAGGTTCTCGTGACTAAGTGACGGCAGCGGATCGGCATGCCGATGTAAAGCAACGCCAGTCAGGTCGGGTTATGGATGGGTGACCATCCCGACCGAAATTAAGTGATGTATTTTTCGGGCATCTCCGTGCTTCGGAAGGCAAGTTAAACAGTTGGTCCCGGCTGACGTCGCAAGATATCAGTCGTAAAGCCTAGTCAGAGGCCTAAAAAGGCGGCTTGATAACATCTGACGGTAAGGTTTATCACTGGCCTTACATTCTCCTTTCCAACAATCCGCATTGAGCCCGCGGGTTGGAGTATGGCTCGTGCCACCTCATAGTTGAGGTGAGGCCTGTTGCCCAGCAGTGGGACGTATAAGGCTGTATTTGTTGTTGTTATCATTAAAATGAGAGGTAAACAGGCTGAAAAGTTAGTTAAATTAGCATTAAATAAATCACGAGCCAGTAACAAAAAAATTACCGGCGATGAAAGTTCATTGACTAGCAAGTTTCATCACAATAATATAATGAGGTTCTCTAGGTTTTATTTATCACATAATGGAACTGTAAGGAGACTAATGCTTATTTTTATTTGTAAGTATAAAAATCACTATCTCCCTCGCAAATAGTCGTATCATTTAAGTTACGACTTAGTATGTTGGTAACAATCATAGTTACGACCTTATACTATGGATTTATTTTTCAAGGGGTCGTAACTCGTACTTACGACAGTATGCATCGCTCAAGTATAAAAATATATCATTTCGTATACTTAATCGTATTCAGGACATACAACTGTATGCTATGACCAAATTATAAAGATACAATTTTAAGCATTTTTGTAACTGGCTAAGTAGTGTCAACATTTTAGTTTATGGCTATTTACATCAAAGTTAATATATCAAAATGCAAAAACGTTTTTTTATTTCAGAATTATGCGAAGTCAATCAACATCCGGGCACAGTTGAAATGGCTTCCTATACTTTTTGCCGAGATCTTCATATTCTGGCCCTTCTCTACACAGTCTTGTTTAATCCCCGTTCACCTCCGTACCTCAAGGAACTATTTCACTTTCTGCAAACTGCCAAAAGTGAAGACATGCGGTCTTGTCGGAAACTACATCTACGAGTAACAGTCCCTCCTCATTCCACTTCCTAATAAGTATTCAAAATCATTTGTTGTTCGCTCCATTCGTCTGTGGAATTCCTTACCTTTATTCATCCGCAAATCTCAGTCCTTACATGTCTTTAAATCCCAAGTCAAATCGTACTTTCTCTCTCTGTAACTTAGTGTTTTATACTGTCTCATCCTTTATTTTTCAGTCCTTAAAAATAGAAACTGGTGATCCAATTCCAATACCTATATGTATTTTATGTAACAGAATTCATTTAGTTTATTATTTAAATATCTCTTACCTATCCTTTGTTTTGCACAGCCTTACCCGTTCTTTATTATACAGTCGGTAGACTGGAAGAGATCGCTTTAAAGCGATAAGACCGCCTAAATTGTACATTTTATGTCTACTTACTGTATAACTTGCTGTATTTGTTTGTTTGTGCAATAAATATTATTTATCTTATCTTATTTTAGATTCTGTTGTTCACCTACCTACTTGTTTCCAACTGCTTCTATAACATCAAATTTTGCTTGTTTGACTGCCACATCACTGATATCACTATTTATGCTAGTCATTCCATCTGTACCTGTATGCCCTAACTTGCACCGCTTTCACAGAACTTGATGTCGCAGTCAAACTATAATGGTGAAATGTCTGGTTTGTTGTAATTACAGGGGACATACCTCCCACTTGAGCTCCTTCATAAGAATACGAGAATCACGAGATACAAGATTCTCACAGCGTGAGCCAGCTATCCATCGCGAGCGGTCCTGTTACGCTGCTGTGCCAGTCTTCCTTCGCCAGAAGAAATCCAGGACTGTTTCACGAGGACTTAATTGAGTGACGGTTGTTTAGTGTGCGGAACCCACGCCCGAATTGAATCTAACTAGAATTAAATCGAAATATCGGAAATATTGACTACTTATTTTGTCTACCCGCCACATTGGCTAGCTGTGATAGAAGACCTAGATGCCAGACCCAGTCGATTGCCTTAGCTATATCTAGGCTAACAGACAAAGCCTCACCTTGACTTTCAATGGCCTGAGCCCAGCGGTGTGTGAGATACACCAGAAGATCGCCAGTCGACCGACCATCACGGAAGCCGTATTGGTAGTCTCTTATCAAATCGGGATCCTCTAGGTACCTCAGGAGCTTGGCATTCAACACACGCTTCAAAACCTTTGAAAGAAGGGAGGTAATAGCAATAGGTGTATAATTCGCCGGGTCCCACCTGTCACCCTTTTTAGGCACCGGGTGCACGTGGGCGGTCTTCCACAAAGACGGACATTGCCTTTTTGCGTAGGAAAGTGCGAAAAGGCGCGTTACTACTGGGTACAACTAGGGAGCACACACTTTGAGCACCACTGCTGCGATGTTTTCCGACCCACTCGACTTGTGGACGTCCAGAGTTTGCAACTCTCGCCGGACTTCTCTCTGGGTTATGCGGATCTCCTTCAAAATGTGACCGCACCAAGAGGTGGTAGGTGGCACGGCGCTCCCAGCGTCCAAAGTAGAGTTTGAGGCAAAGAGGTTGCCCAAGAGATCGGCTTTCTCTTTAGCACTGTGGGCCAGATTTCCATCTGGTTTTTGGAGCGGTGGCAAAGACGAGCGGCAAAAGTTTCCCTCGGCTGCCTTGGCCAGCGACCGAAAGGCACGACTCCCCGAGGGGTGGCCCACGAGCCGCTCCCCAATGCGGCCGACGAAGTCGAACTTTGCCCTGGCGATGGCTTTTTTACTGGATCTCGAGGCAGCATTCAGTTTGCGCTTTGCATCTGGTATAGAGTGGTCCCTTTTAGCTTTAACTAAGGCGTGTGCATCTGGTATAGAGTGGTCCCTTTTAGCTTTAACCACGGCCTGTGCTTAGTGCTTAAAGGGACCACTCTATACCAGATGCAAAGCGCAAACTGAATGCTGCCTCGAGATCCAGTAAAAAAGCCATCGCCAGGTTAGGTTTTATTAGGTTAAAGTCAAAAACTAAATTTCTATTATCGGATCATGTAAAAAAAATACTTGGCTGACTAACCTAAAAACTAGTAGAGATCAAATAACATTTCATTTGATGATTCAAGAATTCAGATCAGTCTTTTTATGTAGGTAACTGAAAAGGAAGACCATAAAAATAATAGAACAGGATGTTCCTTTATCCACATTTAACTGGTTTTAATCTCATTTCAGGCAGGAGATTTTTGAGATATCTGAATGCAGGTTTTTTCAACTCAATAGATGGAGAAAAAAACAAAAATAAATATTTATCTATAAAGTAAATAAACATCAAAACATAAAATTTACCTAATAATTTTTGAGAAGAGTCTCTTTTTCGGACATAGTAGCTTGACTAGGCCTTTACGCCTGATTTTTCCATAACTATTAAATAAATACCAGACCTAGTTGATTCTGAAACATCTACATCCCTAAGGCAATCAAAGCTCGACTTATAACGCAAGCTTGACTTTTTTCCGAAAAAGTGAGAAACACTGTTTTTTCTCAAAGTTTAGAAAAGCAACTTTTTTTTTAATTCAAATCTTTTTCAATATCTTAACTTTCAAAATCTATCAACTATTTAACATGCTGATTTCAAGTGGTAATTCAACGACACCATCCTTAAGCCTCCATCAAAAGTATCAGAAAGAGTAAAATCTATTTTTATAGGTACCCCCTATGAAATAAATCTTAGATAGGTAAGGTAAATTAAATGAATTTATGTACACAAAAATATCACAAAAAGTTTTTCAATTTTATTGGCGACTATTTCAGAAAATCCACCTAACTAATCGTTTTGTAGCTGTATTGCGACGTGATTGCGACGTATGGTGATCAATTTTGGTAGCTTCACATTCTTGAGTATTAGCACAAAATAAAGAGTTTACAGAAGGACCGCTCTCGCCTTTATCTCTCAACTTGCCTGATCGCCTAGGGTTGCTACTATATTCGCCAGATAAGCGCGTTTTGACAGATACCACCAAAAATAAACATCAAGTGAAAAATTGCACCAAGTGCGACAAAAACAAAAAATAAAAAGAGGTTCAGTAGGGTAAAAAGAGTAAAGATGGGTAAATACGTATAAAAGTATTATATTTTATTATAAGAAGTCATTTACCTACAAAAGGCGTCCGGTAAATAAACTGGGGTCCAGGTGCAACCTGCTAGCCTAATTGATCATACAATCCTTATACCTAGTAGGCTGTAGATAACACTATGAGCCACCGAAACGGCGGTCACCTGTCGGCGGCGACGGCTTAAATACTGATATTTTACAAATGCATGATAAGATAAGTTACGAAAAAATGAATTAAAATTATTATATTAAAATCTACTGGATTTGAATGTGTTACGAAATATAATATTTTACTTACCTACACACAACAACATGGTCTAGGGACATATAAAACTTTTTTAAATAACTTAAAAGTACTGGCCTTACAAAAAAACTATTAATCACAGACTATAACCGCATCAGCCAGCGCATATTAAAGCATGTACACGTACAAGTTGAAATTATCTATTTAAATACGAAATTGCATGAAATGAGCAAGCAATAGGTACATTAATTTATTTGTACAGAGGCGTTCACATCAACCTTCACAAAACCATATAAAAATGGGTCTTATGTCAGCAGCATAAGGTGCCACTATATAAAGGTTGATGTGGACGCCTCTGTACTACTGAACACGATCTTTTTTGCATCGAAACTTTCACACAAAAAATAAAAAAAAACTATAATTCACTTGTGAATAATAGCAATGAAAAAGTCACAGTTTGATTACAGGTGTCATTACATGCTTAATTGCCGTAAAATTAGAGCCACTGTTATGAGCAAGTGTGTTGAAAAATGTTTTATTAATTTACCTTTGGAGAAATAGCTATAATAGTATATACTTATAGTAGTTATAGTTATAGTTTGACAACACGATTGGCGTAGTGCGCTGTAGCACGGTTTCTCGCCTCGATTTCCCTAGTGTCTCGGGTTCGATTCCCGGTCGGGTCAATTCAGGAAACGATCTTTTCTGAATTGACTCGGGTCTGGGTGTGCTGGGAGACGCCCCTGGCTTATTTCCTTGTGTGGTACCTCGTAACACAGGGATATTAATCCCTACTTAGAGACCAACAAGAGGTGTGTTGTCTGGCGCATATTTATTTATTTATTTTATTTATAGTGCATTAAGCTTGTGATCAACGAAGATATTTAGTGCATTATCACCAGCTTCCTTTTCTTCTGCAGCAATCGTGTCATGGGTGAGAGTTGCCGAGTTACGGACCGAGTTGTGTGAGGCCGTGTCATTTGGTGCTTTATTTGGTCATCGTGTCATGGGTTGCCTTGTAATCATGCGCTGTCGTGGCATGGGTTGTCAAAGTGTGGGATGTCACGGCGTGGGTGGTCATGGTGTGACTTGTCACGGTGTGGGTTGTCATCGTGTCACTTGTCACTGTGTGGGTCGTCATGGTGTTACTTGTCACCGTGTGGGTTGTCATATGATGGACTGCTCTATTTCGAGTCCTCGAAGAGATGAGTGCGGCCAATATGTTCGCATTTAAGATTGCTTCAGCTGCTACGGCTCGGCTAAAATTAATTTGTCCTGATCCCTTGTTTTTGACGGGTGCACCTGCCTTCTTTATTTTATTTCGTTTGCGCTTAGTTACATTTTTAGGTCGTTTAAAAGTTGCGATCTCCGTTACATCGAGCTGGCCCAGGGCGGAGCTAGTTGCTGCATTGCTTGGTCGCCCTGTGCCCGTCTGTTCCTGAGAAGAGCTAGTTGATGCACTGATACATGGGTGCACGATACCCGTTTGATCCTTAAATAAGCCAGTTTCTGCACTACTTGGGCCCACTATGCCCCCGTGTTCTTGCGCAAGGCTAGTAGTCTCACAATTTGGGCGCACTGTGCCCCAATGTTCTTTAGCCAAGCCAATTGCGGCACTTTTTGGGCGCATTATGTCAAACTGCCCGTGAGCAGATCTAGTAGCTCCACTATTTAGGCGTACTGTGCCCTCTGAATTACGTCTTTCTTGAGCATTGGGTTGGTTGGGCAATGATGTTTGTCTCCATATGAATGCCCCGCCAGGTTCCGTTCTTAAGCGTTGTGCTGCTGCTTGGGCACTCGTTACTGTAGCAGTCCTCTTTCTAGCGGCTCTTAGTGGGTTGGGGAGAGGCTGAACGCCCCTCAGATTATTATTCTCCCTCTGGGCCGCATTTCCGGCGCTTTGGTTGACGAGCGGTATAGGTGGCGCGATGGCTATGCTTGATCTATTAGAAATCGTTGGGCGATAACTAGCTATCGGTTCGACACGCTCATTGAAATCTAAAGGGCATTTAATTGGATTGCCATATTCATCAAATTGGGGCCATGACTCTGGAGCAGGAGTGTTCCATGCTGAATCAGTTGCCGCGCTCTCCCCGCGGGTTAGACTTTGGGACGGTTGTGGCGATGGCAATACTGGTTTCGAAGGGTCCATTCTTGTAAATTAAAAGCACATCCTGTAACAAAAGTATCAGGTTATAAACGGTTACTTTAAGCATGCTGCTCGTTACGTCAGACTTTAAGTCAGTGCCATCTTCTAAAAATAGGTACATGTTTAAACAAATCTGCTGAGTAAAAGAAGCCATAAGTCATTGACTGTAGTTGGAAACTATTGAGAGTGTCAAAAATTGGTTCTTGAAGTTCTGTTCCCCAACCTGCTCCTGTTCCAATTTTGTTTCAGAAGAATCATCTGCGCTAATGTTTATGTTTAAAAACTGGTATACATAAATAACATACTACCTACTGAGTTAAAATGAAATATAATACACCTACAAAAAAAGGGACTTTATTGATTGATTTCTAAGAGTAGAGAAACAAAACTGGGTTTCTAAAACACATTTATGCATTTGTAAATTTTGCGTGCTGGTAGACAAAACTTCTTAATGCGTAAATATGAACGCACAATCAACTCACTGTTGAGGATAGAATTCTGTGGCGATCTGATTCAAACAAGTTTCCAAAATGTAGTCTTTATTTGCTACAAACCACCTACATTTATACAAAATTTAGAAATGTTAGCAAAGGACACAAATATATGTTTATTTCATTCTACACAAAAATAATAGTTAAAACATTTGACGACACGAATGGCGTAGTGCGCTGTAGCACGGTGTCTCGCCTTTAATTCCGTAGTGTCCCAGGTTCGATCCCCGGTATGGTCAATTTAGGAAATGATTTCTAAATTGGCCTGGGTGTGCTGGGAGACGCCCCTGGCTTAATTCCTTGTCTGGTTCCTTGTAGAACAGGGATATTTATCCCTACTTCGAGACCATGACAACAGGTGTGATGTCTGGCGCATATTTATTTATTTATTTAGACAGAGACAAGGAATGCTATTTCACTTAATACAAATATCACACTTTCTGCCGCAGATTATAGTACGCAATATGAAGTTTTGTCTACCAGCATGCAAAATTTACAAATGCATAAATATGAACGCACAATCAACTCGCGTCTCAGTTTAAACCACGGCTATTACGATGCGGATGTGTATGTCGCCACAGTAATCATAGGATACTTCCTACTGAGCTACTGCTCAGTTTGATAATGCTGGTAGTTTGATTACGATAAATAACTATAAATTAAAATAATTTAATTAAGTTAGGTTCATGGAAAATTATAAATTAACTTACCGTTTAATAATTCTGAAGATTGATGGTTTGGAGCAATCCAGTAACACTAGTGTTCACACTTTTTAGATTTGAGAGCTTTATTCACATTTCACAGGAAAAGTCTGTAACTGCAAGTCAACAACGCCTGCACTTGCTCACCGTCGGGAGCTGAATGGCCGAATTTTATGAATATTCCGAGCTGAGTTAGGACATTAACTGATACGTCGATACAGGTGGACTTGTATGCTCTAGATAGCCTATGAGGTCAGCTCAATAAGGTAGGAAGCAAATCATTTATGTTTGTTTGTATTGTATAGAATATCTTAAAAACCAGCAGAGTCGAAAATGAATACCTTTTAAATCCAGCCGGTATAAACACTCTTTGTTTACCGAATGCAACGGTCACTACATATTTGATTTTTTTTATCAGACTTCCGACATCAATACTAAAGTATTTTTCCTTAATTATTTTTTTCTTTTCTTTTTAAGCGTGGTGAACAAGCTAATACCCATCTATTGTAGCGATGACTTTGCCCACCAGTGGGACAGTATATATGATAATTACTTTACTTTTTTCTGTTTTTTTTTAAGTTTGCATTTGGAACTGCAAGAATAGGGGAAAATAGACCAGAATCCGTCAGGAAGTGTTCCTTTGTTGCGCGTTTGCCGCGTTCGGTTGGCTTCGCGTCTACGTCAGCAGAGACCCGTTGAGGTAGGTCGTCCGGGCTTACACTGACCTACCTTCACGGTTTTCTTGGTGACAACTAAGTTCAAGCTCTTTTCGGCAATGATTGTTTTTTTTATTTTTATTATTCAAATCACAAACTTTAAAATATTTTAGTATAAACCTACCTACTGTAATCCCATACAGTGGGTTTATGTGTAGGCGGTTTGAGTCTTTACGCACAAATTTGAAATAAGTGCTTACAATGTAGGTATTATCAATACAATGCATTTTTGTTCTAAGTATATACGTTTTTGTGGTGATTATTTAGTAAATTTTTACATTGTTTAACATTTTTCTGCATCATTAATTTCTGGACTAGATCTTTAGGACTATTATTAAGAATGTACGGTAACGTATATTGCCTTGTTCTTTGCCCGTATACATTTTTATATGTTGGTAGTTCGTATGTCGGTAAGTATGTTATGGTACGTAGGTTACCTGGTCTCGAATTTTCGGGTAAATTACATAAATCACAATATTAGATTTAAAAAAAGTAAGATCATCCTAAATCAAGATAACTTGCTAAGCGCTGTAGTTAATGTGTCTGGATGCAACATATGTTTGGGTATTTGGTTCATAGTATTTATTACTGTTATAACTTATTAACACAAAGGGAAAGTGAACTTCGAGTCGGCAGGGTATTGCCTCTGTAAAATAATTCATCTCGTGTGATATTTCTAGGCTGTTCCCGTTACCTAGGTTAAGTAGGCAGTATTGATTTGTGCAATCTGCATGCGCAATGAAGTCCTCATGTCTGTTGCTGACAGCTGTATTGATTCCGGCGGGCGCTGCTATGCCCCCTCACCCACGCGGTACATCCATATAGCTATCAATCTACGTACTTGCAGGGATACTCGCGTCATGTTGCTCGAAATGTCAGTGTTTAAAATTTAAAGCAAAGAGTGCTTTAATGCCATGTGATGTCTATAGTACAATGAGAACGAAACTTGCAGCATTGTTTACAATACGGACTTTCTAACGATTTAAGTTCTACTGCAATCCTGGTTTCTTTGATAATTTTAACAAATTTCTAAATTTCAATGATGCGGTACCGCATCATTACATGTAATGTCCTGTCAACAATTGCCTATCGTGGAGGCCTTTAAGTAAAGACATCACTTTTAAATGTATCCTTGGAAATCATAATTATTACAATGTACCGATGAATGATGTGTTGGTTTGCCTAAATAAAAGAGGCAGGAGCCTTTTTAGATTCCCATACCGTATGGTCATGTATGTATGTAGTGAGTGTCTGCAGTCTGCACACTGGCCCATTGGTCACGGTTACTGGTGGCCGCCACAAGCTGCTAACGAAATTTTTTATATATTTTTATACACCATCCCACATCATGGTCATGGTCATGGTCTAGAAGTAAGGATAAATATCCTTGTGTTACAAGGTACCATACAAAGAACTAAGCCAGGGGCGTCTCCAAGCACACCCAGACCCGAAACCATTTAGAAAAGATCGTTTCTTAATTTACCCAACCCGGAATCGAACCCAGGTCACCACGCAAGACAAGGTATGAAGCCTTGCTACATCACACTACGCCAAACGTGTCGTCAAATACAATGCAACAAATACGAGTACATCGGCGCTTACTGCGCGTTTAGTGGCTGCCTAGCTAGTTCCGTCCACGTTCGGTGGCCAGCCTCCCTCGTACATGTGGCCCCAGAAGCCGGCTTCACGCGGCGAAAATAGGAAAAATGTGTTATGAGTTTTAATAAATAAATAAATACCTACAATATTTTTCCAATAAATAGTAAAATTAAGAAAGAAATTACGAAATTTCGTACCTAAATGTCGCTATTTATTACCGTTTAATTTTGACACTATATATGATTGTTAGCTAATTAGCTTATTAAAAAGTATCAGTTAACCTTACTATTTTTTTAGCAAATACTTTTCGGAGGCATGTCAGGAACTTCAGGAAAAATACTATTCATTTTGGACCCCTAGCTGAAGGGGTTTAATTTTGTGGAAAAATCCTCGTTGCAGGCCAGCAATACAGGAGCCGGAGCGCCGGGATTCGTCACACAATATTTAGGAGTAGATGTAGTAATGGAATAATGAATAAAAGATCAGCCAATCCAGTGACTTGTTTATTGAAAAGATCAGCCAATCCAGTGACTTGTTTATTGAAAAGATCAGCCAATCCAGTGACTTGTTTATTGAAAAGTAAAGGCAGGAAGGAGGAACCCTTTACACGGGTTACTGTTACATTATAACTGTTTACAATTGGTTATTTAAATATTTAAAAATACACCATCACGTAATTGAATTAACCTAGGTATACTGGTAATCTGGTAAACTGCTCGCAAGCTCTGTTCAGTATGTTCATGGTTTTGGTAGGACTGACTCAAAATGCTGAAATGGGAACGTGGAACGATAAATTAAATTTTAAAAGGACAGGTACAGAATACTATTGATGGCCAGTAAGTTAAACTATGAAGTTTCCAGCCATCGTGGAAGTTCTAACGTCTATGAGACTGGAATGAAACGGCATCGTTACAATTTGTTTTGTTGCAAATAACGTCTACTATTACGCTTTTTCAAGGAATAGGCCAGGCCTATTTTCCCTGTTATCCTGTCTGTATACAAATCATTGGCATCTCTAATGCTTCCTTACAATAGTTTTCCACGTTTATTGGAGCACTTAGGTAAATCGTTTTGGGTGTTGTAAGCATTGCTATAAAAAATAATTAAAGTGTCGGAAATGGCTTTACATCCTGCCCCTAAATGTTTACACAATATGTAAATAGAAATATTGGTTCTTAAAATTCGGATAAAAAAAAAACATTTTTACTTATTATCATTACTGTATTAATAAACACCTCCGTGGCAGAGTGATTTCAGAGCTCGGCCTGAAACCCGGAGGTCCCGGGTTCAATTAATAAATATTATTATTACTAATTCAATTATGTGGCAGCACCAACACTCTCCTGAAGGTGATTGCTCATAAGATGGACAGTCCAATCCTTTATCAGTGGATGTCCGTCCATGTTAATCATAATAAGTTTTTTAAATTTTACTAACATAGGAAGTAAGTTTTTATTTTTGTTTATATATTATTTTATTTTTAGGTACTAACAAACTATGGATGTAACGTGTAATATCCGAAATAAACTGTTCATTCATTCATTCATTCAATTCCCAGGTCAGGTAAAGTGTGTTTTCGGATTTTTCGGAACACAGCCCAGGTTTATGATCGTATTTAGCAAGCGTGGTAATTAAGCCAGTACCCATGAATTATAGCGATGACTTGATTTTAATGATGGAGGTCTTTGCCCAGCAGTGGGACAGTATATAGGTAAATTACTTTACTTTACTTTTTATAGGAGAACGGAGAATTTCTATAGGGCTTCGGTTCTGGATTTTTGTGTAGCATTCACGAGTGAAAGTAACTGTTACGAGTACGTGTAGAGATAAGCATGATGAGCAAAACATGCTTTAGCTGCACCTCGACGCACTAGATAGAAGCGATATTTGAAAGGATTGGCAATTGGTGAGGTTAGGTTTTGAGTCGTGGCTTTTTACTACGTTTCCATTTATTCATTTCCGTTTACATTTTATTGCAGCGATACTCATGAAATCAGCAAATGTTCCAAGCTTGTTTATAGCTACAAATTGTTCACCTGTCATACATGAAAAACTGCGCCGTTTTCCGCTAGTTACATCAAGACTCATTAAAAAAGTTAGCTAAGAATATTTTCATGATCGTGGTCATAAGTTTTTCTTTTTCATACATGGACAAGAGTCCTAGCTGCTGCTTGTTTTTCTAAGAAATAGAGAATGCGAGTATACGAGACTCCTAGCAGTAGCTAGGAGTCTCGTACTCGACAATCTCGCCTAGATCACAGATTCGTTCACGATTGTCAGTAAATAAATATGATGTATTTTTTCCCAAAAATCGTTTTATTGATTAACCTAACATCTCGGTTCACCCATTGTAATGTAATGTTTCCATTGGTTGTTTACTTTCACCGGATAAGCAATGGCGAGTATTCTCTTGTGTTGACATAAATTAATGACTTGACATAATTTTGCACCAAACCAATATCCTGCAAAATCGTAATCCTAATAGGTTTGCAACTGTACACATGCATGATTTATCCCAATCCTTGGACTCTTTATCGTTTGATAAAGGCTACTAATTTTTTAAACTGTTATTTAATACATTGAAAGGTTAATATGTTAAATTAAAAAAAATAAAGGGAAGTTATTTTATTTAGCGGCGGTTGGTAAATTAGTGCGTTAGTAAAACATGGACAAAACTAAACATGAATTGGCCGATTAATAAATGAATGAATTGGCAGTCTAATAAATGAATGGGAAGTAAAATTATGGAATGGGCAGTTAGATAAATATTTCGGCAGTTCACAGAAAATTTGAAAATCCACAAGAAAATTTTGATGAGTTTAAATACGGGATGTTGTATTGCCGCAACTTAAAAATGAACTCCAGGAAGATGTCCTTGTCCAAACTTTCATAAAATGTATATGTCTTCTGCTTACTGCGAAAATCTGATAAATGCAGATTTTTATGTTTCGAGAAAATGGCATTTGAAACTTACATGCTCCTCTAAGAGCGGTGTAAAACATCAAGACAGATAAATGTCTCGTACGAAAGTTGTAAATTATGTATTTCTTTATGAATGCATGCAATTAATTTGTGTCGTGATAGTAAAAATCGCATGAAATTGAATTTTAACCAATTGCGCATGGAGCCAATTTCTGGTATGAATAAACGTTTTTAATTGTTTTTTACTCTACAAAACTTGTATGTGCTAAATTTTTCACGTACATTAGAAAAATAAATAAACATCTATCTTTATTTACGTGTAAGCTTTTCGTATAAATTTATTGGTTATGATGGTATATAATGTTTTACTTGAACATGTAAATCTAAATATCTGTGATTATAAGTTCTTCATCTCGGCTAACTCTGCAACAAAACTATGCCCATGTTTGGGAATTTTTGCCAAATATATTTCAGAATGATTGAGTTATAGTACACAACCACGTCAAGTCGTTGTTTTCTATTCCTAATATGAATAAGAGTCGCCTTTTCTAATCAAAAAGATGATAGATACCATTTTGCTTGAGTCGTTAGGAGAGCCCACAGAGTCTTGGGATACCCTTATTATTTTGTATAAGTAATTGTATGTAAACTAGATACTTCAACCGAGCGCGAGAGGGAAAATCACAAAGGGGCACTCGTTTTATGTTTTTGAAGTCAAAATATTAAACGCAAATTGGTATTAGATGATTTGCTGACCTTTCTCAGAGACAGAGTTTTGGGAAACCACCCAATAAATATTTCATCAAAGGTAACAAATCTTTTCATCATAATCCTGGTTGTGAACTCACACTGGTGTGTGGGGTCCCAAAGGTAATAAATCTTTTCATCGCGAGCCCAAAACCCAGGTTCGTTCTTGTGAAATGTGTCATGGTAACCATGCCTTGTTTAAGATTTTGTAGTACCTATGATCTTGAATTTATCTGTTGAATATCGATACAAATTAGTGCATGATAGGAGCTTATGCTCCAACTGTCTGCGTGGTGGCAATTCGGTCGGTGAGTGTTACTTTGGACAGTGCCAACATTGTAAACAAAAACATAATAGTTTATTGCATAAAAACGTGAATGTAGGTAACAATAACTGTGGGAGTTCATTAGTGCAGCCAAAGCCTAAATCGTCTGAAACAAAATCGACCGTACTGCATTCTTCACTAGGATCGCATGACGGCATCCGTGCGGATCAGCTGATCACGCCCCTCGTCTTTTTACCTACTGCACATGTAGAAGTAATCGATGATAACAATAAACGACATACTGCGCGCGCGCTGCTAGATAGTAGCTGTACGGTGGCAGTCACAAGTAAGATCTTTTCTTTTTCATCAATAATCAAGCAACATCAACATTTTCAACATGAAGGATCTTCTTGCAAACCAATATCAGATCATGGGAGCCATAAACCAGCTCCTTGTTAATTTCAAAAAAGATGGAGCTGATCGTAAGACTGCTTCTTATATCAAAAAGAGAGTAGATACTTTGGACGCTTATTGGCAAGAGTTCCAAAGCAATCACAACAAGTTACTTAAGTTTGAAGAAGAATCTCAGTCATATTTCGTTGAAAACTGGTACCAAAGAACCTTACAGTTTTATAACGATGCGCGTTCTTTTATTTGCAAATATTTTTCTGCTGAATCTAGAAAGCAGGACAAGCCTTTTATTAGACCGGTTACCCCTTTAGCCGTGCATAAATTATCAGATTATGTATATTATGATATGTGTATTACGATTATTATCTGTATGCTGATAGCCGAACTGAGAAAACAACTCCGGTTCACGTGGAAACCAAAACATTTGAATTTCCAACATCAGGTAGCTCACACCCTCCTAAATTAGCCTCTAGCGGACACAACAACCAGTTAGACGAGATGTTGCGTAAACAGAAAGCAGCTTTAAGGCATTTGCACGCTTAATCTCTAGCATAGACCTTAGCCTGATGACCAAAAAGTGGGAGTTGGAAGATACCTTAAGGTCGTTGAATTCACGCTGGTCTGCTATCGATGACCTTCACGGGGATATCGATAGTGAACTTTACGACGATAACCCAGAATATGATCAAATGTTTAACGCTTACGAGCACCAATTCAACCAAATGAAGCGGGTTATCAATAGCAAAATGTGGTCAGCATGTCACCGGGAGAGATCCACCCCTCAAATGGATATTCCAACCTTCAACGGTAATTATCATCAATGGCTGTCGTTCAAAGATTTATTTACTGAGGCAGTTCACAACAACCGATCATTATCAAACGCACAAAAGATGCAATTCCTAAAGAGTAAGCTTAGAGGCGAACCCGAACAAATCATACAGCATCTACATATCAGCTCAGACAACTATCAAGTCTGTTGGGATATTTTGAATCACTGCTATAACAATAAAAAGCTTATTTTTGGGTCGCAAGTTAACATTTTACTAAATATGACCACTGCACAGCAGCAGTCGTCAGCTCATATCAAGAAAATGTACGATAACATTAATGAGAGCCTAAACTCTATTAAGCATTTAGGTATTGGCATAAGCTCATGGGATCCAATAATAGTACACATTCTAGCACAAAAACTCGACTCAGTCTCATAAGGAATACATTGAGTCTCTAAAAAACCCCCGTGATTTGTCATCATTGAAAGACTTTCTAAATTTTTTAGAGAACAGGTTTACGTCATTAAAATCATCTCGATGCAATCAAGACTGAGCAGGTGCACCTAAGTCGCATTCGAAACTATCAGCTGAAGCAAAAAAGCCAAATTATTTTGAAACTTTCAGCAGCAACCAAAATCAGTTCAATCAATTTTCCACGTAAAACACACAAGGCAGATGCCCACTTTGCAAAAAAGAACACGGAATATTTCATTGCAACAGTTTTCTCAAATTACAACCTACAGAGCGGCGAAACACATTTGCGAAATTGAAATTATGTATAAATGCATGCAATTAATTTGTGTCGTGATAGTAAAAATCGCATGAAATTGAATTTTAACCAATTGCGCATGGAGCCAATTTCTGGTATGAATAAACGTTTTTAATTGTTTTTTACTCTACAAAACTTGTATGTGCTAAATTTTTCACGTACATTAGAAAAATAAATAAACATCTATCTTTATTTACGTGTAAGCTTTTCGTATAAATTTATTGGTTATGATGGTATATAATGTTTTACTTGAACATGTAAATCTAAATATCTGTGATTATAAGTTCTTCATCTCGGCTAACTCTGCAACAAAACTATGCCCATGTTTGGGAATTTTTGCCAAATATATTTCAGAATGATTGAGTTATAGTACACAACCACGTCAAGTCGTTGTTTTCTATTCCTAATATGAATAAGAGTCGCCTTTTCTAATCAAAAAGATGATAGATACCATTTTGCTTGAGTCGTTAGGAGAGCCCACAGAGTCTTGGGATACCCTTATTATTTTGTATAAGTAATTGTATGTAAACTAGATACTTCAACCGAGCGCGAGAGGGAAAATCACAAAGGGGCACTCGTTTTATGTTTTTGAAGTCAAAATATTAAACGCAAATTGGTATTAGATGATTTGCTGACCTTTCTCAGAGACAGAGTTTTGGGAAACCACCCAATAAATATTTCATCAAAGGTAACAAATCTTTTCATCATAATCCTGGTTGTGAACTCACACTGGTGTGTGGGGTCCCAAAGGTAATAAATCTTTTCATCGCGAGCCCAAAACCCAGGTTCGTTCTTGTGAAATGTGTCATGGTAACCATGCCTTGTTTAAGATTTTGTAGTACCTATGATCTTGAATTTATCTGTTGAATATCGATACAAATTAGTGCATGATAGGAGCTTATGCTCCAACTGTCTGCGTGGTGGCAATTCGGTCGGTGAGTGTTACTTTGGACAGTGCCAACATTGTAAACAAAAACATAATAGTTTATTGCATAAAAACGTGAATGTAGGTAACAATAACTGTGGGAGTTCATTAGTGCAGCCAAAGCCTAAATCGTCTGAAACAAAATCGACCGTACTGCATTCTTCACTAGGATCGCATGACGGCATCCGTGCGGATCAGCTGATCACGCCCCTCGTCTTTTTACCTACTGCACATGTAGAAGTAATCGATGATAACAATAAACGACATACTGCGCGCGCGCTGCTAGATAGTAGCTGTACGGTGGCAGTCACAAGTAAGATCTTTTCTTTTTCATCAATAATCAAGCAACATCAACATTTTCAACATGAAGGATCTTCTTGCAAACCAATATCAGATCATGGGAGCCATAAACCAGCTCCTTGTTAATTTCAAAAAAGATGGAGCTGATCGTAAGACTGCTTCTTATATCAAAAAGAGAGTAGATACTTTGGACGCTTATTGGCAAGAGTTCCAAAGCAATCACAACAAGTTACTTAAGTTTGAAGAAGAATCTCAGTCATATTTCGTTGAAAACTGGTACCAAAGAACCTTACAGTTTTATAACGATGCGCGTTCTTTTATTTGCAAATATTTTTCTGCTGAATCTAGAAAGCAGGACAAGCCTTTTATTAGACCAGTTACCCCTTTAGCCGTGCATAAATTATCAGATTATGTATATTATGATATGTGTATTACGATTATTATCTGTATGCTGATAGCCGAACTGAGAAAACAACTCCGGTTCACGTGGAAACCAAAACATTTGAATTTCCAACATCAGGTAGCTCACACCCTCCTAAATTAGCCTCTAGCGGACACAACAACCAGTTAGACGAGATGTTGCGTAAACAGAAAGCAGCTTTAAGGCATTTGCACGCTTAATCTCTAGCATAGACCTTAGCCTGATGACCAAAAAGTGGGAGTTGGAAGATACCTTAAGGTCGTTGAATTCACGCTGGTCTGCTATCGATGACCTTCACGGGGATATCGATAGTGAACTTTACGACGATAACCCAGAATATGATCAAATGTTTAACGCTTACGAGCACCAATTCAACCAAATGAAGCGGGTTATCAATAGCAAAATGTGGTCAGCATGTCACCGGGAGAGATCCACCCCTCAAATGGATATTCCAACCTTCAACGGTAATTATCATCAATGGCTGTCGTTCAAAGATTTATTTACTGAGGCAGTTCACAACAACCGATCATTATCAAACGCACAAAAGATGCAATTCCTAAAGAGTAAGCTTAGAGGCGAACCCGAACAAATCATACAGCATCTACATATCAGCTCAGACAACTATCAAGTCTGTTGGGATATTTTGAATCACTGCTATAACAATAAAAAGCTTATTTTTGGGTCGCAAGTTAACATTTTACTAAATATGACCACTGCACAGCAGCAGTCGTCAGCTCATATCAAGAAAATGTACGATAACATTAATGAGAGCCTAAACTCTATTAAGCATTTAGGTATTGGCATAAGCTCATGGGATCCAATAATAGTACACATTCTAGCACAAAAACTCGACTCAGTCTCATAAGGAATACATTGAGTCTCTAAAAAACCCCCGTGATTTGTCATCATTGAAAGACTTTCTAAATTTTTTAGAGAACAGGTTTACGTCATTAAAATCATCTCGATGCAATCAAGACTGAGCAGGTGCACCTAAGTCGCATTCGAAACTATCAGCTGAAGCAAAAAAGCCAAATTATTTTGAAACTTTCAGCAGCAACCAAAATCAGTTCAATCAATTTTCCACGTAAAACACACAAGGCAGATGCCCACTTTGCAAAAAAGAACACGGAATATTTCATTGCAACAGTTTTCTCAAATTACAACCTACAGAGCGGCGAAACACATTTGCGAAATTGAAATTATGTATAAATGCATGCAATTAATTTGTGTCGTGATAGTAAAAATCGCATGAAATTGAATTTTAACCAATTGCGCATGGAGCCAATTTCTGGTATGAATAAACGTTTTTAATTGTTTTTTACTCTACAAAACTTGTATGTGCTAAATTTTTCACGTACATTAGAAAAATAAATAAACATCTATCTTTATTTACGTGTAAGCTTTTCGTATAAATTTATTGGTTATGATGGTATATAATGTTTTACTTGAACATGTAAATCTAAATATCTGTGATTATAAGTTCTTCATCTCGGCTAACTCTGCAACAAAACTATGCCCATGTTTGGGAATTTTTGCCAAATATATTTCAGAATGATTGAGTTATAGTACACAACCACGTCAAGTCGTTGTTTTCTATTCCTAATATGAATAAGAGTCGCCTTTTCTAATCAAAAAGATGATAGATACCATTTTGCTTGAGTCGTTAGGAGAGCCCACAGAGTCTTGGGATACCCTTATTATTTTGTATAAGTAATTGTATGTAAACTAGATACTTCAACCGAGCGCGAGAGGGAAAATCACAAAGGGGCACTCGTTTTATGTTTTTGAAGTCAAAATATTAAACGCAAATTGGTATTAGATGATTTGCTGACCTTTCTCAGAGACAGAGTTTTGGGAAACCACCCAATAAATATTTCATCAAAGGTAACAAATCTTTTCATCATAATCCTGGTTGTGAACTCACACTGGTGTGTGGGGTCCCAAAGGTAATAAATCTTTTCATCGCGAGCCCAAAACCCAGGTTCGTTCTTGTGAAATGTGTCATGGTAACCATGCCTTGTTTAAGATTTTGTAGTACCTATGATCTTGAATTTATCTGTTGAATATCGATACAAATTAGTGCATGATAGGAGCTTATGCTCCAACTGTCTGCGTGGTGGCAATTCGGTCGGTGAGTGTTACTTTGGACAGTGCCAACATTGTAAACAAAAACATAATAGTTTATTGCATAAAAACGTGAATGTAGGTAACAATAACTGTGGGAGTTCATTAGTGCAGCCAAAGCCTAAATCGTCTGAAACAAAATCGACCGTACTGCATTCTTCACTAGGATCGCATGACGGCATCCGTGCGGATCAGCTGATCACGCCCCTCGTCTTTTTACCTACTGCACATGTAGAAGTAATCGATGATAACAATAAACGACATACTGCGCGCGCGCTGCTAGATAGTAGCTGTACGGTGGCAGTCACAAGTAAGATCTTTTCTTTTTCATCAATAATCAAGCAACATCAACATTTTCAACATGAAGGATCTTCTTGCAAACCAATATCAGATCATGGGAGCCATAAACCAGCTCCTTGTTAATTTCAAAAAAGATGGAGCTGATCGTAAGACTGCTTCTTATATCAAAAAGAGAGTAGATACTTTGGACGCTTATTGGCAAGAGTTCCAAAGCAATCACAACAAGTTACTTAAGTTTGAAGAAGAATCTCAGTCATATTTCGTTGAAAACTGGTACCAAAGAACCTTACAGTTTTATAACGATGCGCGTTCTTTTATTTGCAAATATTTTTCTGCTGAATCTAGAAAGCAGGACAAGCCTTTTATTAGACCGGTTACCCCTTTAGCCGTGCATAAATTATCAGATTATGTATATTATGATATGTGTATTACGATTATTATCTGTATGCTGATAGCCGAACTGAGAAAACAACTCCGGTTCACGTGGAAACCAAAACATTTGAATTTCCAACATCAGGTAGCTCACACCCTCCTAAATTAGCCTCTAGCGGACACAACAACCAGTTAGACGAGATGTTGCGTAAACAGAAAGCAGCTTTAAGGCATTTGCACGCTTAATCTCTAGCATAGACCTTAGCCTGATGACCAAAAAGTGGGAGTTGGAAGATACCTTAAGGTCGTTGAATTCACGCTGGTCTGCTATCGATGGCCTTCACGGGGATATCGATAGTGAACTTTACGACGATAACCCAGAATATGATCAAATGTTTAACGCTTACGAGCACCAATTCAACCAAATGAAGCGGGTTATCAATAGCAAAATGTGGTCAGCATGTCACCGGGAGAGATCCACCCCTCAAATGGATATTCCAACCTTCAACGGTAATTATCATCAATGGCTGTCGTTCAAAGATTTATTTACTGAGGCAGTTCACAACAACCGATCATTATCAAACGCACAAAAGATGCAATTCCTAAAGAGTAAGCTTAGAGGCGAACCCGAACAAATCATACAGCATCTACATATCAGCTCAGACAACTATCAAGTCTGTTGGGATATTTTGAATCACTGCTATAACAATAAAAAGCTTATTTTTGGGTCGCAAGTTAACATTTTACTAAATATGACCACTGCACAGCAGCAGTCGTCAGCTCATATCAAGAAAATGTACGATAACATTAATGAGAGCCTAAACTCTATTAAGCATTTAGGTATTGGCATAAGCTCATGGGATCCAATAATAGTACACATTCTAGCACAAAAACTCGACTCAGTCTCATAAGGAATACATTGAGTCTCTAAAAAACCCCCGTGATTTGTCATCATTGAAAGACTTTCTAAATTTTTTAGAGAACAGGTTTACGTCATTAAAATCATCTCGATGCAATCAAGACTGAGCAGGTGCACCTAAGTCGCATTCGAAACTATCAGCTGAAGCAAAAAAGCCAAATTATTTTGAAACTTTCAGCAGCAACCAAAATCAGTTCAATCAATTTTCCACGTAAAACACACAAGGCAGATGCCCACTTTGCAAAAAAGAACACGGAATATTTCATTGCAACAGTTTTCTCAAATTACAACCTACAGAGCGGCGAAACACATTTGCGAAATTGAAATTATGTATACATTGTCTTTACGATCACCTCGAAAAAAACTTCTTAACGGACAAACGAAGGCGCGATTGCCAAAGTCGGCTTAACACTTTGTTACACGACGCTTTCGTGAAACAAACAACTTCTGGGAACGAGCAGCGAAAAAATGCCACAAACGTTTCACTGAATCGTATCACAGAAACCCTCTTAGCATCTGCATTAGTGAAGGTACAGTCAGTCGACGGATCTTTCATCAAGCTGCGAGCTCTCGCATTGATCAGGGTTCACAAACATTTCTTATCTCCGAAAACACCGCCCAGATGCTAGAGACAGAGATGCAAAGGTGTAATTTTCGGAGTAAGAGCCAAGGAAAACAACTGCAAAGGTGTTATCAAAATAATTTGTGCATCAACTCATAGCGACTATCAATTTATTACCGACGCCTTCATCATGAAACATTTAATCAATGGTTTGCCGTATAATTCGTTTACCAAGCCAGCGTGGTCTTATCTGGAGAATATCCAGCTGGCTGACCCAGATTTTAATATCAGTCGACCCGTAGATTTGCTGTTAGGAGCTGACGTTTACTCATCAATTATTCAAAACGGTATCATATCATCTAATCAATCACAACCCGTTGCACAGCAAACGCGCCTCGGGGGATCTTACGTGGAAATGTAAGATCCCCCCAGACATACCTGATGATCACAAAATGTCCCAGGAAGATGCGCAATGACTGGAATATTTCAAAAATACCACAACACGTCAGTCAGACGGAAATATGTGGTTAAGTTACCCTTATTAGCAGATGCAGACGAAAAACTAGGAGAGTCAAAACCAAAAGCCGTAGCGCAGTTAAAGCAATTGGAAAAAAGATTTTAATTATTCATTAAATTATTTTATTCATAATTATATTCATATACGAATATATAAAATTAGGTTACATGCAATTGTCGTCATGTAATACGAAATCAAGTGTATACTTACCTCATCATTGTGTGACGCGCGCCGATTCTACAACAACGGCTCTGCGTGTTGTTTTTAATGCCTCATCAAAAACGTCAACTGGACAAAGCTTAAATGACGTTATGTTACGGGGTCTTAGCCTTCAGCAAGACTTACTATCCCTTAATATCAAATGGCGACAGTATCAATACGCATACGCCGATATACAGAAGATGTTTCGCCAGATTCTTCTCCATGAAAGCGATCAATCATATCAAAAAATCATGTGGAGGGATTCGCCAGCTGACAAACTGTGCGAATATCAATTAGCAACCGTAGCTTGCGGCACGAAGGCTGCTCCTTTCCTTGCCATGATGGTACTTAAACAGCTAGCAGAAGACGAAGGCCATCTTTACAACAGTGCTACATCATCCGTTCTAAAAGAACAATTTTACATGGATGACCTGATAAGTGGGAGCCATGACCTACAGTCAGCAAAACCACTACAAACTGATTTAATACACTTACTAAAATCTAGTGGATTTAACCTTAAAAATGGTCAGCAAACTAATCGGCACTTCTAGAAAAAGTCGACACAGCTACTAGTAACAAACAGCAAAGTTACGATTTCAAGTCCGAAGAGTCTACCAAAACATTGGGCTTTCGTTGGCATCCTCAAACTGACCAATTCACCTTCGACCTTAAAATCGACCTACATTCATGAAATCTGACAAAACGTACCTTATTGTCAGATATATCAAAGTTATTCGACCCTTTCGGATGGCTTACTCCTGTAACAACAAAACTAAAATTACTGTTTTAAAAAATTTGGATACACAAGATAGATGGGATGATGACCTTCCTACTGGCGAAGAATGGATTAAAATCAGACAGGATTTAAAACATATGAAGCAGGTAAACATTCTGAGATGGTTTAAAAGCAACCAAACAGACATAATTCAGTTGCATGGATTTTGTGACGCATCCACAAACGCTTATGGCTATGTAATAAACTGTAAAATTATCAAGAAAAATGGAGACAAACAGAGCAAAAATCCAACTACATTAGTGGCGGCAAAATCAAGATTAGAGCCACCAAACAAAAATATCACGTTGCCTCGCTTAGAGCTGAGTGCAACTCACTTGCTATCTTAACAAATGCCAAAGGTTCTGTTTTGCCTAGCAGAGTTCAACCCTAAAAATATTTGGGTGATGTGACTCTACAGCCGTACTAAATTGGCTACAAGGTGACCCTGGACGCTGAAAAGCTTTTGTAGCTAACCGGGTAGTACAAGTAACAGATGTTATCCCAGCTGACTGTTGGCGATATGTCAGGCCACAAGAAAACCCAGCTGACTGTGCCAGCCGAGGAATAACAGCAGAGCAACTTCATCAACATACCGTTAATAGTTAATAGCCACGCTAGCCCATGCCACCACAGGCATGGGCTAGCGTGGTTATTAACGTTTGGTGACGAAAAAGAAACAGAAAAGCCAATTTACGTCACCGAACAAGAGCAATAGAGAACGACACAAACAAACGTCATAGTACAAGTGACGAAGATATCACCACGTATTTATCAAACCGACACAGCAGTATAAGGCGGGTGACACGCATGATTGCTTACGTCTTACGTATGAAAAACCGCTTTAATCAACCATATTTATCAGCGGACGAATTACGAACTGCAAAAAATAAAATATCAAACATGTCCAAAACATAGACTATGATTCAGACATCAATCATTTAGAAACACACAACTAATTAAACCCCAAGAGCAAGTTATAATGTTTAAATCCATTAATAGATTTTGAGGGTGAGATGCAGACTAAAGCACGCTTCTATCAGCAAAGAAATGATGCACCCTATTACCGTTCCTCACGAGAGTCATTTAACAAACCAACTTATAGATAATGTTCACGAAATGACATTTTACGGCGGAGCTCGTGTTACATAAGCACAGCTACGTCAGCATTATTGGATTTTAGGCGGTAATAGCGCAGTAAAGAAGCGATTACGTCATTGTATCAAATGTAGGAGACAAAACCCTACAAAACAATATCAGCTGATGGGTGATTTACCCGAAGCAAGGACAAACCCATCAAGGGCATTCTATCACACGGGTGTAGACTACACCGGCTTTGTGGAGTTTAAATCAAGTAAATCAAAAACATTCAAGGGCTATATAGCAGTATTTATTTGCATGACAACAAAGGCAACACACCTTAAACTGGTGTCAGATCTCACCTCATCAGCATTTGTGGCGGCGTTAAGAAGTATGGCAGCAAGACGTGGAACACCAGTTCACTTAAACAGTGACAATGGTACCAATCTCGTGGGTGCCAACCCGATAATCAACACTGAAATTATAGAGTTGAAGTCTGTGATAAGCAACGAGTCTTTATCATATATCAGTGAGATGAATATCACATGGCATTTTAATTTCCTTCCGTCCGCCGCACGACCGAGAGTAGACGTATACAGTGAATCCTTGTCAAATTCTCTCTAATAATTGCTTTTGAAAAATCACTATTGGTCAGTTCCCATAGTAGTGCATTCATTTTCTAACTTCATTTTTTATGACTAATCTACACCCACCGAGAAATCAGTGTGAAACAAATGGATGTTAGTGAGCTACTTTTGTGAGTGCAAGATCCGTCATTTGCTAACAGAGCTCGGGCCTGAACCAGCATCCACTTCGACTAAAACCCGAAGCCCCCGCCACTACTCCACGGAGCACGCGTGCTACGCGGGGAAATTCAAACAGATGCTACAAGCGGACACACGGGAATGACGTCAGTGCAGTACTACGAGGACCTTTGATGTTCTACGCTACGCGCTCACTAATTAAGCGGTTACGACTACGGCGCCGTGTAAGTGCTACGAAAGTAACAAGTGAACACGAATTTCAACCTAATTTCCCTACTTCAAAAAGTTTAAACCCAATAACTAATTTGTGTAGCTGTTTATTATGCCTAATACACAACGCACTCCAACTAAGCCCTCTCCAGTGCACGGTAAGCCAAATACTTCGGCAGCTGGGAAAGTTGAATCCGTCACTATTCGAACAAAACGTCGACGCATGAACAATTCTCCCAAAAGCCAGGAAGACATGGAAGCGGAACCGACCTACACTGATTTAATGAATATGATGTTAAGCTGGAAAGCCGATCAGGAAAAGATGCTTAGCAATTGGAAAGCTGACCAAGATGCTACGCTGTCCACGTCTCTGATTTAAAGAAAAAGTGTGAAGGAATCTCGGTTTTAAAAAAGCAGTATGAAGAAATCCACAAAAGTAATTGCGACATTGAAAAATCAATGGAGTTTGTGAACCAAACCTATGAAAAAATAAAAGGTAAAATGGCAAAACTGGAAGAGGATAAACAGGCAAATGAAGAATGCATTCATAGTTTAGAACATCAACTCCAAGACCTTCAAATGAGGACCCGGTCTGCGTCGATTAAAATGCGTAATGTACCTCTTAGAGACGCCAAAAAGGCTGATGATTTAATGATTATACTCTCCGACATAGGAAAGGCTGTCAACATGCCCATTCAAGCGAACAACCTACGTGACATTTCTGCTTATCCGGAAAACCTGATACTGTTAGACCAATAGTAGCGGAATTTGAAACTGTCACACTAAGAAACAACTTTCCTGCATATAAACCTATAATAGACAACAATAACCGAAGAGTGATTAAATTTT
Source organism: Udea olivalis (assembly GCA_947369235.1). Lineage (NCBI taxonomy): Eukaryota > Metazoa > Arthropoda > Insecta > Lepidoptera > Crambidae > Udea > Udea olivalis. The sequence goes on from OX376340.1 coordinate 24,755,271, forward strand.
GCGAATCTCGTAGTCATAGGGACGCAGAGTGCTGGTCACAATTTTCGGTGATTAACTCAGCCACAGCTAACCGGTAACTAAGAGGCAAGAGAAGCAGCTCGCCTACGTCAAACTCAAACTCAAATAACTTCATTCAAATAGACTGTATCAGTACTTTCAAATCGTCAAATTTACAGCAAAATATACTAAATAATAGACATAAATACCATAATAATATGGATATGTATAAACACTATACAGACTATACAGACATAATGCGACTCTACCACCGCGTCGGAGTTGTTTCTTGCTGAGAAGACCTGGCGAGAAACTCAGCAGTTACTCTTTTAAACTTGTTTTGGGTTTACAACAGGTGTTAGTAAAGTACAAGCAGTATGTTATTTTAATACAAATAAACCTAAAAGAATATAAAACAAAGAGAAAAAACCAACCATAAAAGAATATAATAACAAAAATTATTTTAAACAATTCAAAAAGAAAAATTGTTAGTCAGTACATACTAGGTACCTAATAACTATTACAATAAAACATCTGTTACAATAGAGCTATTTTATCCCGCATCGAGCAGAGCGCTTAGACCCAGGCATTTTTATCAATAAGGTAGTCTTTTGTAGTATAATAGTCCTTTTTTAATAAAGCTGTTTTGATGTGATTTTTGAATCTATGTGAAGGTAACTCACAAATGGTTTTTGGAATTTTGTTGTAATAATGTATACCTTGCCCCATAAAGGATCCTAAAACTTTTTGTAAAGAGTGGAAGTGCATTTTTATCCTTATTCCTAGTATTTCTGCAATGTATGTCACTGTGTTTAGCATAGAGACCTTTATTTTTTCTCACCAAAACAATGCAATTGTAAATGTATTGTGACGCTACAGTGAGGATACCAATTTCCTTAAAAATCTCCCTAAGTGAAGCCCGTGCACGAAGCTTATAGATGGATCTGATCGCTCGCTTCTGGAAGATAAAGATGGTTTGTATATCCGCCGCTTGACCCCAAAGTACAATGCCGTAAGACATTACACTGTGGAAATAACTAAAATAAACTGAACGAGCAGTATCAACATCTGTTAATAACCAAATTTTTCTCACTGCAAATGCAGCCGAACTAAGTCTGTCGACAGACGACAAATCTAGCTTGTATAGTAGTAGACCGCCCACCCTGAAGTGACTAAGTTCGTCGGAGACAGGAAATAATTTCCACCTAGACTTCGAGCAAGAATGTGATTTATGTTGCGATAGGAAGAGAAATACCATAATAGATGCGATAGCACGCTCCTCGACACAACTCAAGATAAAAACAGAAGAGTGGGTATTCTCTTCACGCGACAAGTCACGATACGAAGGTTTTGAAGTAAGACAGCGCTAGTTACTGATGAGTCGAGAAAAATACACAAGTAGGCGCAGGATGTACAGCAACGACGACGAAAGATAAAGAATTTCAACGACGATCGAAAATATGTTGCGTGCTGATAAGTCATCAAAAACGGCCTGATTAGGCAGCATCTCCGATGGCTTTAACTCCCAACGGGAGCACGACTTCAGCGATGAAATTCCAAGTTTAAGTGCGTAAAACGCCCCGGCTCATGTTCCACGAGGATACGAACAACGTCATGCCACAAATTACGCTGCGACACAAGATATCGCAGCCTAAAACTCAACCGACATTAATATGCTCTAGTGCGATGCGGTGACGATGAATATACGAAAATATAAACGGAAGGCAATATATCATCAGAAGCTGCTCCATCACACAACCCATCCGACTGTGGCCAAGACTCCCAGGGTTCGTGAGGCCAAGGAGGCCCCGCCCACCATTGCACATCCCGAGTTAATATCTCTTGCAACAACTCACGAAAACTAAGATCCGCCAGGCTTTCAAAAACATCTGTGTGGTTCGACAAATCCACAGAGACAGACCGCAATACCTCACTATGAAGGATGCAATGAAAACGACCATTCGACGACAAGAGCAACCCAACCCTTGTGTAACTACACCTTTGGCAGATCTCCATGCCAACAAGACGCTTCTGCGCCTTCTCACGACAACGACAAAGTCGAGGCCTATCCTGAGGCCCAACGACCGCAACTGTTATCCCCGCTTCACCACCAGGACCTCGACAATTTACAGCCTTCCTAATAAATTTAGACGATAAATCAACCTTGAATGCCACAGCAGCTCTGGGAGATTCCGAATTCTCCAATTCCAGAGAACTACTGGTCCGTCCCTGACGACAGCTTGAATTCCAATGATGATGCAGCCCTGGAAGAACCGAAGTTCTCCAATTGCAGTCCACAACTGACATTGGCAAACGACAAATACAAAATAAAAGAAATACACTGATAACAGTTAACCACAGCATCATACCCCGTAGCTTTCCTACCTAAAACTGTGTAAATAGCAATAGGCTGACCCTGTTTACAAATTGCAAGGCCAGGTTGAGGCACTGGACCAAGAAACCTGCAACCAACCAACATGACAACAGCTCTGGGTTCAGTGCAGGCATGATCTGCAAAATTCTTTTTTCTCAGAAATGCCCCCAAAGAAGCATTGACTTTCAAAGTTAGCATATCCAAACTAAATCTTGGCAAAATGAAAGCCTCCAAAGAGAGGCTGTACAAGCTCTCAGATGATGGAACCATACAACAAACCTGTGATCTAAGCGTGTCAGCTGATACCTGACCTATACCATGTAACAATGAACTACTACTACACATTAGTAGCCCACGCTTCCTAATGCATGCCAATCCTACATGATCAACATCACTGCCACTGTGAAGCAGTATGCTAGTAGGCACAAATATCCTATGTTTAATTTTAATAAAAACCTCCGAAGCCAAAAATCGGACTCGAGTGTCATAACCCGATGTAGTGTAGTATATACTCATAAAAGGCACTCCTGAGTGCTCTGCATCACCAGCATTACTAAAAGTGAAGTATTGTATGCTGCCTGCACTTATGCCTATCACACTGTACCGGCAATCGACAATTTTGTACAGTATGTGCATCATGCAGACACCCCATACCCAGCCTCATCTCTTTCACTGGAACAACTTGATTGTAAGGTTTCAACTCTAAAAACTGCGGACACCTATCCCAACTATGGCCCTCAACAGAGCATACAGTACAAATTATTAAGGTGGCACGCTACACAAAGACTGCTGACTAACAGGCTTGCTGGCAATGTTATCTAGCCAGAGGCCAGAATTCTATAATGTTTCATCGCTTTTAGCACTATAACTATGTGTCTTACTATTACTAGGTACAGAACAATTCAAGCTACGTTGCACCTGTAACGTTTCCTCAGTTGCTGTGTCCCACCTGGATAATGACACATTCTCCACATTCCCATCGAAGGGCGGCTTATTAAATTTGGACAATCCAACACTTGACACTATAGGCTTCTGTTCAGTTACATTTGGTTTCTGGCGCAAACGTAATTTTACGGTCCTTGCTATCAGCGCGAACTGCCGGGTTACCTTCATTTCCTTTCGTCTCTCAGAAGGTGCAATAGAACAAAACAAGTCTATTTGAGCCCTATGAAACGCGGCAGCAGTCTCGTCTACATCAGCCATAGCATAACCATGTAAATCCGTACCTACCATCTCCTCCATACGGGCATACTCCATATTACGCACAATACGATAATTGTTCGCGGTGCCCGACATCACACCGCCTTCCATAACTGCTTATCTCAGAGATATTTACGAAAACAACCGAAGAACTACAACGAAAATACGAAAAACCGACAGTTTAAATCTCTGAAATAAACAAACCATTGGAAAGACATTATTGTATGACAATCAGACAACTCTTTTTTATATACACCATAGATCCTGTCTATGGCTTTAATAATGCCACGGCTAAAGTATGAATATGTAAAATAACGCAACGAACGATAATCACAAAAACCTAATGCCAACTACCCGCGAAATTTATAACAAATTATTTACCGTTACGGCAATGACAGTACAATGTTTATCAATAGAAAAACCATAGGTCGCCTTCCAATAAATCAGGCTTGACGGACCAAAAATGTAAGCGATAAGAGTGGACTGTATTTCGATAAACTAAATATATACGATACGACAGAAAATAGGACTAAAATAGTGGGAAGAGATAATCAAATGGACAAAACACTTACCAATAAAGCTGTGCTCTTGTGTGCCTCGGTCTTCGGCGGTTGGTTGGGGCTCCTATCACCTCTGGGAACTCGAACTCACCTCCAGCAACAGTTACCTTTCTCTAAGTACCTAATACCGGGTGTAGAACAGCAGTGTTTCCTCCAGTCGACTTCTCCCTTTCCCTTTGCAGTTTTATACACGTGAAGGGACAGCGAAAAGGGTTGTGTAATAAATTACAATATTACGAGAACGATATAATTACGAAAATGTGCTTGTGCACCGACAATGACTACCATGAAACGACAACGAGAATAATTTGAATGGCGCGCCGTTACAAGTATGTAGGGGCTTTTATACCATATTTGAACTGACTGGGGTTGCCAGGTGAAAGACGATTTATGGTTGCGTTCACACATCGACAATCCTGAACACCCACATATGTAACCTAGTAGTGAATACTGGCGTTTTTCCAAAAGCCCTTAAAAGAGCGATCATTCATCTCGTGTATAAGAGTAGAGACAGAGCCAGTGTCAATAACTATAATAGACCAATATCTGTACTGAGTTTCCTAACCTAAATCATAGAACGTTTTGTTAAACAATTCAGTTAGCTCCTTTCTTTCCAAATACTTGCCGATAATCAGTATGGTTGTATATCGGGGATGTCTACGTAAGGTGCCGTCGTGAATCTTTCAAATGCAGTGGTCAGTAAGCTTGACGACAGGTTTAAATGCTATGGTATCTCTCTTGACCTTGCAAAAGCATTTGACACGGTCTCTGTTCCCATTCTTGTTTCAAAGCTAGAGCGTATTGGAATCCGTGGTTTGGCGCTGGAAGTATTTCGGGATTATCTCTCTGGGCGAGTTCAGCTAGTGAAGATGGGGTCTTTCATTAGTGATGATGAGGAAATACGTTTTGGAGTGCCACAAGGCAGTGTCCTGGGGCCTACAATGTTCCTGGTCCATATTAACGAGCTGTGTCTCTCATCTATACCAAACTGTGAAATTTTCACATATGCCGATGACACAGCGTTGTTAGTGTATGATAAAGACTGGGATGGTGCCAAAAATAGTGCGAAATGTGCTCTTTGTTTTGTGATGGAGTGGCTATCCCAAAACCTCTTGACTCTTCAATATAGACAAAACCAAAATTGTTCGCTTCTCTTTACCCAATTCAGCTAAGCCACCTTAATCCTCAGACAATATTAAAGCCCACGTCTGCTACAAACAGCCATACCCATGTTCTTGAGCAAGCCTTTCTTTGGTCCCCTCTATGAAATATCTTGGGATAATAATAGATGGACAACGTGAATGAGAGAGAGTTGTAGTTGATATGTTATGAATTTATTGCTAAGACCACTTTAAACTAGTGAAAAATAATAATGATATGAGAACAATTGATACGAGCCGCGTCCGCCCTGATGTAGGTGAAAACGTGAACTAACTTTAAATTAAGGTGGATCGCGCGCAATGATCGATATTTTTGAATGAGCAAAATGCACGGTTGCACCGTATATGCTCCCGGGCGAGAGATAAAGATGGTGATGGTAATGGAAATGTAATAAATTTTGTTAGTTATGCTACGTGACTTAAAAAATTTAACAAAGTGATTCCATTTAATTTTACATTTATATAAGTCATGATTATGATCGACATCACTCATGCGGCGAGTGGTGAAAATGGGCGAGGTGCCCTTATGAACACGCGCACTTTTCAATGGTACGATATTTTGTTTTTCACAAGCACTAAGAACACTATCATTTGCACTTGCTCTATTTACGTTGATCGAGTCCCTGGGAGCCTGGGGCAGGGTCCCCTGGCGCGGCGCGCGCGTCACCTGCAGGCGGCGCGCTGCCCGCACGCATCTCTATGCGAGCGCAGCGAGCACTGCTCCAACTACTCCTACCAATATGTAAGGTATTGCGTATTGGTGAACATCGTGATACGAGATTTGATCTAATTCTACTTGTTCATTCTTCATTTGCTCTATTCGATGGCCTAATTCTTCAAAGGTCGCCCAACGTTCTCTCTGCTGTTTGTTAGTTTCTGATTCATTGATCTCAAACCCCTTGATGGGTATGGTCAAATTGATAATATTGTTTATTACAGGTATGCCTATCAGAATTAAATACGGTTTTGCAAGCATTTCATTGTTTTGACGATGATGCGAATGTATCATAAACGAGTCTCCTTTTAGTATGCAATCGGGCCATAGAGCCATAGGGATAGGACGCCTGCTTGGCTGACTTGCTCTGTGGTGACCTGACCACCACACATAAACCGCAAAGCGCATTTCTCACAACAATAAAATAAATATGTGTTTGTATTACTCAGCGCATTCCATGTGTTTTTGCAACTGTTTATGTTACTGTTATTTGTCGATTGATTTCTAAAACACAGATTTTGATCATTTTGCATATTTATGATAAATAGGACTTTGAAGCTCTTTGTGGAGTGATCAAAGTGGAGACATGACTGCACATCTGTTTCAGTCATTGGTAAGTATGAATCTCTTCGTAAATTCATAGCTATGTAATCTGGTATTGTCACTATGTTAATAACATTACCGTCAATTTGTTTAGGAATAGGTATTATTTTGTAAATGTCATAGCTCTCTCTGGTTAGTAGCGGGATTTTGATTTCAAATATGAGATACTCGTCTGTGATTTTCACTTTTACACTCAGCTGATGGTATAGTTCTGATAATCTACCATGTATGTCTATCTACGTCTTTCGTTAACTTACGAGATATTGTGCTTAATTCGTCCTTAAGCTGATCCGGTGATATTATATGTATGTAAGTCGAATTTCACGTGATATGTATCAGTAACAGTATCGGGAAGGGTACTTTGTATTCTTTTCAGGTTCATTAAAATATTATTTGCAATAATACAGGATAAAGTAAATTCATTTATAGCTTTTAACCTCTCTACCCCCTCTTTTATTACCAAATTTTGCCTCTCTAGTTGCTTTATGTGTTGGTTAAATAGTTTATGTTGTTGATCAATAACCGTTTTTTTTAACTATTTTGTGCTTTAATAACTGATGTTTGATTTTTCCATAGTTTCACGAGATGTTGCTAATTTTTTCGTGTGATTTCAATATCTCTTTGATACTGTTCTGCGAATTGGTCATCTAATACGCCGCACAGTGTATGTGCAACGTTTCCAATTCCATTGATAAGTCCACGGCGTACTCGTCTCGCGAGTCCGCCGAACGCTGACCAAGCAACAACTGATCGTAGTAGTGTAGGTCAGTGCTAGTGCTAGTGTACGTCACATTGTTGTCGATCTTGCAGGATTGAACATATGTTTTCGAGATGATTGATACATTTGTTAAGTAGCTTTCCGCCTTGCTAGCATGGATCCATGTCATAGTAAATTATCATTTTCCTTTCATCGCGGATCAAACGCATTTGGGATAATTTATCAAAATAAATACTCTGTGACTAAATTTGTAATGTTGTATACTGCTTGTACAGGTTGCAGGAAAATGGTAAACAATAGCAAGGTGTACTCGTACATAACTGCGTTGCTAAGGTTACGTCGCCCTTTTTGATTTGTCGGTGATTCATTTTTGCTGTATTTTATGTTTTTATTTTGCAGTGTGTTCTGATTTTGTTTTTCTGTGTTGACCGGTAGCACGAATAATTTTGTGATGGGTCTTTTGATGATGTTATATATTTAGATTGCTGCCAATTGCTTCTGGCTGAAAACTGTGCTAGGTATTCAGTGCGCCAGCGTTTCCAAATATCGTCAAATAATCTTTTTTGGGTTAGCTGCCACCGTGTTCTTTCGTCCCTTGCCGTCGCGACGATCGTCAGGACTGGACTAAGTTAATTAGGATCGTCTATATCCTTACTTATGGCACAAAGTGGCCGAGAATTGCGAAGGCTTCCAATTGAGGCAACAAAGTGGAGAACTCATCGAAGGAGAGTTTTTGATCTTCTGTGACTCGGCGAAGATGATACTTGAGGCTTTTAACAGCCGCCTCCCAAAGACCTCCGGCACTGGGCCAGGGTGAAGCGTTATAATAATAATAATAATAAAGATTTATTGTACTAAAAACATTTAACAAATTATTACAGAATTGTTGTACGTGAGTGGTCCGGATATTTGGAGAACCAACCTCTAAACTAGGTAAAACCTGTGATTTAGAGGTTAATTATTCTCAATTGTCTTCCGTCAAACGTCAATTATGAATACAACGGTTAATAAAAAGAGTAATAACTCAAAAGATAAGAGGTTACATACAGTGATTACATTTTTGTTGTGTACATAATGAAAATAAGCGAATCTTAACATATAGTAGTGATAATGCATTCTGTTTCATCATATTTCATGCTTAGTAGCCAGTCGGAGAGATTATGTTTTAGAAGGTACCTAGTTGCAGAATATATCAGCAGCTTCTTATTTATTCTGTTGTACAGTTTAGAGCTCAGAACATCAAATTGGCGAGCTGCAAAAGCAGTGCGACATGAGGTTTGTCGGCATATAGCTGCCAGGGTGTCTAGCAAGGATATTGTGACTAAAAGAAATCAGTGAATATCTTCTAAATGTGGCGCGCAATATATAAAGTTGTCTTACGGTAAGAACCTGACTTTTTTGATGCAGGCAGGTGGTGGGGTAATCTCTACGCAAGAAGTGCATAACTTTAAAAATTGCTCTCTGTGATCTCTCGAGGGTAAGTAGCACTGTTTTGTAGGTTCCCCCCCAGGCGGATATGCAGTAAGTGATGATAGACTGACAGAGGCCATGGTAGACTAACTTTAATGTGACAGAGTCTGCAGAATGCCTCAGTTCCTTAAAAACATAAATAAGCTTTCTGACCTACCAGAAAGCGCCTCAATTTGGGCTCGCCAATCCAGTTGTCCATCTATTATCATCCCAAGATATTTCATAGAGGGGACCAAAGAAAGGCTTGCACAAGAACATGAGTATGGCTGTTTGTAGCAGACGTGGGCTTTAATATTGTCTGAGGATTCAGGTGGCTTAGCTGAATTGGGAAAAGAGAAGCGAACAATTTTGGTTTTGTCTAGATTAAAGAGTCAAGAGGTTTTGGGATAGCCACTCCATCACAAAACAAAGAGCACATTCGGCACTATTTTTGGCACCATCCCAGTCTTTATCATACACTAACAACGCTGTGTCATCGGCATATGTGAAAATTTCACAGTTTGGTATAGATGAGAGACACAGCTCGTTAATATGGACCAGGAACAATGTAGGCCCCAGGACACTGCCTTGTGGCACTCCAAAACGTATTTCCTCATCATCACTAATGAAAGACCCCATCTTCACTAGCTGAACTCGCCCAGAGAGATAATCCCGAAATACTTCCAGCGCCAAACCACGGATTCCAATACGCTCTAGCTTTGAAACTAGAATGGGAACAGAGACCGTGTCAAATGCTTTTGCAAGGTCAAGAGAGATACCATAGCATTTAAACCTGTCGTCAAGCTTACTGACCACTGCATTTGAAAGATTCACGACGGCATCTTCCGTAGACATTCCCGATATAAAACCATACTGATTATCGGCAAGTATTTGGAAAGAAAGGAGCTAACTGAATTGTTTAACAAAACGTTCTATGATTTAGGATAGGAAACTCAGTACAGATATTGGTCTGTAGTTATTGACACTGGCTCTGTCTCTACTCTTATACACGGGATGAATAATCGTTCTCTTAAGGGCTTTTGGAAAAACGCCAGTATTCACTACTAGAAGCATATGGAAGCATATTACGCTTGTGCTTTCGTACGTTCGATATTAAACGACAATTCAATCAATATTAAATTACTTTGTGCAAAAAGTAAAGTAGCACCCTTAAAAACAATCACCCTTCCGAAATTAGAGCTTTGCGGTGCTTTAATAGGGTCGACTATGTACAAACATTTTAGACTCCATGAGCCTGACATTCGATTCCACTTATTTTTGGACATATTCAACAATTGTTATAGGCTAGCTCAGTACGTCACAAAACGTTCTTAAATTAAAACGTTTGTACAAAATAGATGTTCAGAAATTAATAATTTAACAAACGATGCGCCATGGTCACACGTTGAAAGTCATAATAATCCAGCCGACCTGTGTCGAGGGGCCTTAAGATCACACATACAAACATACAATCACGCTTTTTTCCCAACGGGGTGGGCAGAGAACACATCTTTCCACTTGCTATGATCCTGACACACCTTGCGCTTCTTCCACTCTCATTAATCCTTTCATACCTACATGGTCGTCGATTATGGGTACTTCTGACCTGACCTTTTCTGAGCACGTCTTGGACTTGTCCTGAGTACGTCCGTCTAGGCCTTCCCCTTCCAACATCCACCCTCGCCTTGTAAATTTGTTTCGTTAATCAAAAGATTCAATTTTAATTGTATTCTTCTCAAGATCAAAGAGCTTAAAAATAATAATCTATGGTGGCATGGTCCTAGTTGGTTGGTCCCATGGTCTCATTGTTGAAAGGTGTTGCTGGGTAACACTTGAAAACGTTGATCTACAAAAAGAGTGCTCGGTTTTTATATTTTGTTCATTTATGATAGTGTACTAGCGGTATGACCGCGATGAGAACCATCAACAAACAGTAGCAAGTTGCCAAAAAAGTCACATTAGGTATGTTACCTACCTAATGTTACCGTGTTGCAGACGCGCGGAGTGTTCCTCGACAAGAAGTAACTGCGCTGGGGATGCACGGTTATAGCAAATAAATATTCTAATCAAAAGCACGTGATATCAGCAGTTGTTATCGTAAAATCACAGACGAGTTAATTTTATAAAAAATCCAAAAAACCTTTTACTAAAGGGTTTTTTTTATTTATATTAGGTATGCAAACAGATCACAGCCATTACAGAACCAAGAATATATATCAACTTATCATAACTAGACCGTAATCCTTAAATAGCACACACATCATGATATAGGTTTACATCTACAACGAAGGTTAAACAATTTTGATTACTTACTATAATTTTAACAACTATTTTTCACACGTCATGTCTTTTACGTTACAAACACACACGTCATGTCTTTGTAACTCTTTTTCAGAATATGATCATAATGAGACCTGAAGGTTAATTGATCATCAAATAAAACACCCAAATCCTTAACAATCTCCTTTCTGCCTAGTATCTTGTCCTGAATTAAATATTTGACAGTTACGATGAAATGTGACGAGGTCCTCAAGTGGCAGATCGGGGGGTAAGTAACATAGACAGATGTGAATGGCGGACTCATTAGATATACAGGGCAAGATAGTCAACCAGATATGCTCCAGTCTACTCTCCCAGCAAGTTTATATGACTTTTGACAGCCACTATACACCACCACCACCACTTAGTTTCGCAGAATGTGAGCTTTCACGGTCCCTTCTAAAAACAATGTACCGACTATCAATTAATTCACTGTCGTAGACACTCCCGTCAAAATTAGTCACCGTTAAACAAACAATATCATAGTTGTAAATTAACAGGTTTAAATATATATCGTTAAGTTTCGACCGAGCTCTTCCTAAATTCTGGTAAAAAATACTATACATTAGGATTTACTAAATACCAAATATAAGAAACAAGCAAAAAAAATTAAAACTATCTAATTGAGCTTATTAAGACACCCCACGTTCTTGATAAGAATGTAGCCCGATGACTCGTCTTTGCGTACGTAGATCTGACCATGCTTGACCCACACAAAACTGTATTTACGTTCTTTGGCTGCTATCCGTGTCGCGGCATGCAGCGATTTTTGTTCCAGTGACAAATGTTCGGTAACGAAAATTCTACACGTTTTACCAGCGATGTCGAGGTCCGAGGAAACCTAACCACCCCGAGGGTGGGCTTTGTTGTATCGCTGCTTGGCCGACAGTACCAAGTCTCTAATTCTCGGCGATGAAAGAGTTACGCGGCCTGCTGGAAGCAGCGCCTTGTTTAGCCACCCTACGGCAAGCGCTGATGTGTGCATCGTCCATTGAAATCTTGACCACCTCACATAGCTTTTTAAATAGGCTTACTACGTTCTTGCTTTTACGCTCAGGAACTGCTTGCTTCTACGAGTATATTACAGCTACGGGAGATCTTCTCAATGCCTGTGAGGCGGCCATTAAGTCAAACCATTTCAGCTTGGAGCTTAGCATTCTCGTCCTCTAACTGTTTAATAGTGGTGGCAGCTCTGTAGATATTTGACTGAATGCCCTTCTGTTCAGCACAGATGAAGGTTGGACGTGTCTAAAAAGAAGTTTTTAGCTTGATAAATTCTAAACTTAAGGAATGATTTTCGTACTTAGCATCCGGTTAAAATATTATAACTAACTTTGTAGGATTTGTGACAGTTGGGGTTGCCTTGCCACCCTATTTGTTTACAAATTTTAGTTAATCTCTACTTCATACACTTGCAACACAAAACTATAATGAAATTGTCTAATTTCAAACCAATCAGCTGAACATTAATCCTGGACATAAATTTAAATCAGTTAATTTGGGGTATAAATATTTTGTTTACCAAAATAAGTTTTGTGAACCAAAATATGTCTACCCTAAAAATTATAAGTTACACCAAAAAAAAAGTGATGCGTCAACTGTTAAATGTAACCGTATGCCAAAATTAGTAAATCTTCACCAAATTTGACATACCCAATTTACGCGAGAACGTTACCCAAATAAAGAACAATGATTGCATTGAACTGTTTGTTTTCGAGCCAAATATAGTTATCCTCGCGGCTGATTAAGAGTTATGCAGTATGCTACGGCCGCACTATCGCCGACTACGCACCTACGGCCGCACATACGACCCTCTAATATACTCGAAACTGTTCTCATCCTGTGGACAAGACTCATAATTATCATCGTTCAATAAATCAACTCTGCAACTTTTCTGTACCAATGGTTTCCAAGATCAGCTCTATTTAAAATAATTGGTTGTACTTTAGTTGACCTTATGGCCAGTTGTTCGCAAGATAAGCCATTTCAATAAAAAACTTAAATTTGAAGAAAGTTGATATTAAAATCGGGTAAAATTCGCAATCGCAATTGAAATTCACTGCACTTGCTTTTGCTCGATTATATAACGCAATAAATACCACCGCAGGAGAAGGAGAATGAAATTAAAATCAAATACAAGTACGAAAAAAAACTCACAGATTCCTTTTTCGTACAGACACATTTTATTCAGATAAAAATTCAACTTTACCAGTAGCTAAAGTTTTGTATCCGCTAATTGTGTGATATTGATCGCTTAGACAAAGACGCTATGAATTGACATTTTTATATATTGTAGAGAGATATGAAGGTTTTAATAACATAACTCTCACCAAGGTTCGCAGTAAAACTAGTGATGTTCTCCCAAAATAGTTAATTGGTCAAGTTACGTCAACCCCGTGATTGAACTGCGTTGCAATTTGAGATTATGATGTCCTATCGCCAGCCAACTGAGTGTGATCAGTGATGATCACTGATCAATATCCCGTGCATTACAGTATGTCTACCACGAGTTTACACCAGTGACAGCCACTAGCGGCCGCGTAGACGTTTTTGAATGGGAGTTCGGTACAGCACCCCTAGTGTTTAGTAATGGAACCAAAAATGCTATACAAATTTCGAAAGTCAACTAACGTAAATTGTACAAATTGCTTGTTTTATGTGACACTACTGTTTTTATTCCTATTTTGAGCAATAAAGTATATCTATCTATTTATCTATCTAACGTAGTTTACGTGACAGAAACTCATGGTAGACATACTGGTCGCGAGTGATACGTTATTTGACGAGAAATTAAATGCCAGAACTATAGCATCAAAAATTTTCTTTCCAAATTCTAACTGAACTTGGTAAACATGCCTACCCCCGTATCCACAAACGATAATCAAAAATTGAGGACACCTCAATTAAATTGAGCTGTCCTCAATTTTTGTGACAGCATCAAATTTCGATGCTGCCTTTTCACACACAATATGTCAATTTAAATGAAAAGGACAGCTTCGCTTTGATTGACGTTTGAGAATTCGGGCATTAGTAATCAAAAGTCGAGGACACCTCGAATTGATGCTGCTCTGTCTCATGTCAATAGAAATAAAAGGGACGGCTACACAAGTAGATACTGCTCAGCTTTAATTGACGTTTGTGGATTCGGGCGATAGCTGAACAAACAATAAAAATAATTTAAGCTTAAAAATGATGATTTATGTGTTGTGCGATTAATCCAATGATCCAATGGTGTCTAAGACCCTATTATGGATCGGTATGGCCACTCTATACACAGCGATCAATGCCATAGCAATCAAATAAAGTAACATTTTCATAAATTCTGGTAATAGTTATAGCAGTAGGAATTCCATAGTATTACATCATTTTTACACCCTCAATACGATGCCAGCTTACTTATAATTTTAAAAAATGTGAAACCAGAGGTCAAAACCAGAGTCATCAAATTGCTTACCTTCGTATATCGAAAACGCGGGAACGCAGCTCACACCACCTTCCTTAAGATGATGAACACGACAGGAAACAGCTAGTGGAGGGGGAGATCAAAGCATTGCGTCATAAACCAGGGATGGGCAAACGATTTTATGTCGTTCCAGAGTAATGAACAAGAAACGTCGGAACTTCTCTCTTTTTGTATTGACCCAAAACTAATTAACGCCGGTTCAAACCTGAGCGGTATTCGCTGCCGCTGTGTGTAGCGGTACAATACCGCGCGGGTTTCGCTAAGGTATTCAGTATCAAGTTCTGCGGCAAAATGTACCGCTACCCACAGCGGCAGCGAATATCGCTCAGGTCTGAACAGGCCTTTAGTTTTTACATTAAGGCCAGGATCTTCCGAAAAAACATCCTGTTTTTGGTTGAGTTTTAAGGCAACTTTTAGTCGCTTTTTTGGTTCAGTAAAAATGATATGTTGTTGTTCATGAGCTGTTCTTGATTATTTTACGGCTCAAAACACGGTAATTATTACTTCTCTCGATCAAAAAAAATGCAAAGATAGGTAAATTTATGACTATTTTTTAAGTTTTATTTAATGATTTGAGTTTTTTTAATTAGGCTTTTAATTTTTTCTAAACTTCATTATGTAACTATACTTCGCGCGGGCTGTACTTTAGTCACCAGCCGGGAATCGTCGGAGCAGGTCCTATGCCAAAATTTTACAATTTTACATTTGCCAATCACGTAATCACAATCACAAATAATTATTTGTAACCATGGTCAAGAAATGTATCAGAAGTTCTACTTCATGCAAAAGTTCGGTCACAGTATTTCTACTAAGAGATATTTTTAAACCTAAATAATTAAATCTTTTTGTTCAAAAAAGCCTACCAATGAGCAAGGCTTATTTCTATAAAAAAGGCATAAATCTACTCAGATCTTTGATCAACAATTCAATTTAGGTTCGGGAGAAAAAATAAAAACAGCCACATTTATTTCCTTTATTTTATTTAACATTCAAGAACATTTAAAAAGCTATTCAATTGACACCGAACAACATTTAATTTTATACCCTAACAAAAGGTCGATATGTCACTGGTTATTTTTTGGATAGCACGTGAAGATTGAATGATGACAGTGATATACGCTAGGTGTTATGTAAATAGCAAATGACGTGTGACCATGTATCAATTATTTTTATATTTATCTTAGGACATGAAGCAAGCCTTCCACTGTTGGGTGTTTACTTTCCGGTGTTTTTTTTCACTAGGACGTACACGCGCCTTTTTCTTCTTACTGTAAAGAAGTAGGTAACAAATTTAATTACAAATTTAACATTGTTAGAATGTACATAATTACAAATTAAAAGCGTACGGCTAGTAAAGGTTTTGAAGAAGGTTTTGAAGAAAAACCATGACCTTTATACGACCGTGTGTACACAGTATCCCTACCATTTGAGCTAACGAGGCAGTTGCGAAAAACTAACTTTACAGGAGTGAAATTTACCTACAATTTGACAAATTGGAAAAAATGCGTGATATTTTTAACTTGATTCAATGTATGTATGTATGTTACTTCGTTTTTTTTTTTTACTTTTTTTTTTTGACTGGCCTGTTGGCGCAATGGCAGCGATCCTGCCTTTAGCGCCGGAGGTCGTGGGTTCGATCCCCACCCATGACAAATATTTGTGTGACGAATATTTATATTTGTTGTGTGTCTGGGTATTATTATCTATTTAAGTATGTATTTAGAAATATTTAAGTATGTTTATCAGTCTCTGACGCCCATATTACAAGCTCTGCTTAGTTTGGGGTCAGATGATCTTGGTGTGAATTGTCCCAGATATTTATTTATTTTATTTATCCTCTAACTAACAGATCAAAATGATTAAACGGAATAGTCTCAAGTCTATCTAGCAGCGCGTTGACTTAAATATGAAACTTAGACACTGAGGTTATAAGTAGGTATATTGAAAAAGAACATCGGATCGCGATTCGGTATCAACCGGCAGATGTTTATTTTTACCTTTGAATATTGCAAAAATTGCTTACATCCTCTTTCAGCACATCTGAAACTCCCCGAGGTGCACAGGGAGCTGGCAATAATAGAATGATAACGTTCAGAACAGCAAAAGTGTATGAAAAATGTTCAACGTCTCGATTCGGAACGGATGAACAAAGAAATTTTAGGGTATTTCATAACAAAATGTGACTTTCGATTTATCTTGTAACTGTGGCTGGTCGACCGAACTATGGCTCACATGCTCGACTACACACAGTGCCCAACCACCAGCTCTATCGAAGACTCGACAGTTGGCTATCTCTGCTGTGCTTAGGTATGCATAAATACTGCGGTCAGTATAGAGGACGCCATTAGTTGTTACATCGAATAAGTTTCTTGAATGGGCCTTATAACAATCCCATAAACCTTGTCAAGTTCTTTGACGAAATTCCTGTTTCGTAATACCAGCCAGGTCTCTTTATTTTCCATCTTTAATTTCCAGCCAGTCAGCGGTTACCTGGCACTAACGCATCTTCCAGACTGGATATTTACTGACGAAATCGTTCGTGCCCTCTGTTTAGGGAATCAACTTATCTGTATATAAGCGATTGCGATAGGCCGCCTGGAAATGGCGACCGATGCTGCGCGGATGTAGCCAGGTTTTAGTTGGGATCCGTTTAGCTCAAACATATAAGTATTTGCCGTTGACATGCAGAGAAGAATTTTATCTTTGCGCAAGTGAACTCACACAATTGGTTGAGGAATGTTTAAGCCATTCAGGTATTAGAAAGTTTGTAGTAGGGTGATTTTAGAGAAAAGTGTTCTAGGCATCATTTTCCATGGGATTCTTTTTTCTCAGCGTAGGCAAAATCTAAAATTACTTTCTCATAAACGATCAAAAACTACTCGTACTTAATAATCCTGTAAGGCACGTGTCTAGGATTAATAGATCACCCAAAAAAATATTGACATTTTTGGAGCAATGGAATTGATTTCTGAGGCCACGGAAATGATTGCATCATAATAAACTATACAAAAAAGTCAAATTGATTTTGCATTACAAAGAAAAGTCTTCACGTACTTTCAGATATATCGGTTAAAAAACAAACTTTTGTTGGACATTCAATAACATTAACGTAGTTTACTCTGAAAAATAATCACTTAATGAACAAAATGACAGAAACAAAAAATAGTTTTATCGTAAAACATTTGAAACAAAACTACTTGAAGTCAGTGTTCTAGTGGCCCGATGGTAAAAAGTAGAGAGTGGTATCAAGTTGTGTAGTTTCCGCGCATACTCTCCAAAATACACCTTAGAAATACCGATAGACAGGCGAATTTTCACCGATGGTCCAAACTCCGGAGTTCCGTTCCAACGAGCGTTTCGCCACCTTTGAGTCTTCTAGCTTTTTGGTCCACTGAGTCCAATGAGTTCAGCTCGTATTTGTGCAGAGCCATGACACAGGTGACATCAGTACTCCATACACGACTGAATCTGAGATTAATACAAGTGGAGCAGCGGTGTAAAGTATCACCGAACCATGCAGAGGATGTCAAGTTTTTTGGCAGCGGTTTTTGCTTTGGACTCAATATTACTACCAAAGTTGAGGTTAGACGAGACATCCATACCTAGGAGTTCGAGGTGGTTGGTTAGCGGTATAGGGGCATTCAGTAGAATAGGAGTCAGATTGAATGGACTGCGTATGGCGTAAAACAGACAAGCCTGGGTTTTGTTGGCGTTGAGCTTTACAAGGTTAGTTTCGCCTTAGTCGGACACTGCTCTTAACATTGACTTATCTGCTCAACCATAACCTCCCTTAAGGACTCAGTTTCAGTAAAACTGGCCCGGGCCAACGGTGCTGTCATCTGCGTATCCAACAATACCGGGCTACAACGGATCATTGATGTGCAGCAGGTGTGTCTCAGAGAGAACAGATCCCTGAGGAACACAGGCATTTATAGCTAATAGATCGGAAGAGTAGCCATCAATGACTACCCTTAATGCGCGTTCATTGAAGAAGGCAGATATCTAGGCACAAGGAGCGGCGGGAATTCAGTGTGAAGGAAGGTTGCTCTTATGACTATAGTACCAAACCTTCCTTCAAGATGTCGAGAGACGATAAGTGCTTCGCTGTGTTACTCAATAGCTTCGCCCCCCTAGCTAGCGGCATACGCATGAAATTCACCAGTTTGTTTTATAAATCGTTGAAAAAATACTTTGAACGTTTTAGTTCCTTTTTTCCCTCTCTTTTTCTATAGGTTTGAGTTGTTCATAGATTTTGTGTTGATCTTTAAATTTGGCCCTGCTAGCTCTCTCATACAATTTATTTCTATGAAGTTTTTCCTTTGCTTTTGTTTTCCCATGTTTATTTTCTGTTAACTAATACATATAAAGAAGATTAACAGATAATTATGTTTAAAAAACTTTATTTCTCATAAGAACAATAATTTTCACTTGAAATGAGCTACAATTGTTATTTCTACAATGCTATATTATCGATGAAGAACCTATTTATGCACATACATTCTAATGTAGTTGCATGATACTAGACGTGCGTGAATCTGGGGTTCACGCACGCGTAAAAGGTTTGTAGATCTAGACGAATCCTAACAGTTTAGGCATAGGTCTCAAGTTTAACATACGTCTGATGTGCTGTAATTTTTACCTATATCATACCCAACACTCTAAGTAAACCTGTTTTAAGGCAGGCTTTGGTCCTGTTTATTTGGAATCTCTACCAAGAGTTTTCATAATTTAGGCTACTCTACTAAGAGTTTGCCTGACGTAGGCTACTCTACCAAGAGTTTGCCTGCCGTAAGCTACTTTACCAGGAGTTTGCCTGCCGTAGGCTACTCAACCAAGAGTTAGCCTGACGTAGGCTACTCTAACAAGAGTTTGCCTGACGTAGGCAATTCTACCAAGAGTTTGCCTGAATTAGGCTACGACAGTTAGCTACAGCAACGTCTATGCGAATTTTAGTTCCATTTATATTTACTAGAGTATTGTAAGTATTGTATTAAGTACTCGTAATTATCTAACCGTGTAGATAATTTGTATTGATACTTATCAATTCACTAGACAGCATATTAATCATATATATGGCTATTAATGATATTATGGCTATAAACTATTAATCATATATATAGATGGCATACCTAATAAAACTTATTCACTAAAAACATACCCTAACTATTGATAAATGAAATCCTTCGCGTAAAATTAAAAGATAAAATCAAACGAATCTTAAATCGAAATCAATGCTTCAATTGTTAACAATATTAGAAAATTAATTAAATAGATAACCTAAAGCACGGTAATATAATAAATTATTACCGTGCCTAAAGGCTTTTTCAAAAACCATACTCAAGTTACTACTGCCATGCCCCGAACGGCTAATAGGTTTTCAAATTACAAATTGTGTTTCAAGGTTGACTTCGGTTAATTGAAAAGCCCAAAAACATGTGTAATTATTCAATTCAATATAGTTGAACGCTAAGTTAAGTTTTAGGGCATCTATTCTACTAAAATGCTAAAAAGACATTAGTGTATCCTTAAATATATTAGCTAATATATCTAACTACTAAATATGGAAGTGAAACTAGTACCATGTTCTATCTCCCAACATTTACCATAACATGTAGAAGTACATCATTCATCTGTATTAAGAGCAATCTATGAGGGTTGTTATTATAATCGATGACTAAGTAGACACTTATATTTTTGTTAGGATACATTGAATAAACTTTGCGAGATCCTTAGAAATATGACAGGATATTGATAATTAGCTAACAGTGGCGGTACCTATTACAATAGTGAAATACATTTACGCAAAATCGCTAACGACAATTTCTGTTCAGGGGGGCTAGCCAAGAGCAACACGCCACGACGATTTCTACAATAGAAATCGTTCAAATGTATGGGGATGACATAACCTGTCACTGGCGCATATGACATCCCCAAACATTTGAACGATTTCTATTGTAGAAATCATCGTGACGTGTTGATCTTGATTAGCTCCCCAGGTATTGCAGAAACAAAGTGTTCAAAAATCATGAAAATGAAGATGAAAATCATGAATATTTCCATGGTAGTAAACTGTTTATAGATCTGCTTCAATGTTGGAAGGGTCCTCTAACTTGTGCAAGATGTCTTTGACGTCTTTCGTCACCTATTGATCAGTACATTGCTTTTCGTATTCTACAACTAAACAGTAATTTAAAAAGTAAACTAATTCGCAGCAAATACACACATCAACATGGTCTAGGGATATTTCAATTAAACCTGAATAACTAAAATTGTATTAACTTTTTGTTAAGACACCTACACATTAAAATAAACCTTGTTTCATAGCCTATCTAATCTGATAAATAAACTTTCAGATAAAGTTAAATTTTAAAAAAACTTAGAAGATGAGGAAAAACTCAGACAAAATTTCAATCTTAACTTTGTTTTTGAAACATCAAAACCTACACAAAACAACTATTTTTTTTATAAAAATTGTTGAAAACTTAAACTAGACTTTAACTTAGACTCTCCTGACACATCTGCAGCGGTTCTGCATACTCAAAACAAGGGTGTCAATATCCTGTTGTGGAATACTGTCCCAAGTCCTGCTAAGATGCAAGAAAAGCTGGTTTTCATGCACGATGTCTTCAGAGAAATTCCTAAGAGCTCTTCTCTGAAGCATATCTCAGGCATGCTCAATAGGATTTAAGTCAGGGGATTGTGCAGGCCAGTCTAAAGCTTGGATATCATGCTGTTGTAACCAACTTGTAACGATACGCGCCGTATGTGGACGGGCATTGTCGTGCATTAGCTGGAAATTTTGTCCCATTTGCTGTCTGTGGGGCAAGATTACAGCCTCTAGCACCTCATCTTGGTATTTTAGAGCAGTCATATTGCCTTGTATCCAAACGAGGTCCGTTCTACCGCCGAGACAAATTCCTGCCCAAAACATAATCGTGCCACCTTGATATGCATGAGCTTGTTGTGGGTGCTGCAGTCAATTCCAACGTCCAGGTTCTTTCTAAACGCGTACTCTTCGCGAATCAAGATAAAATCCAAACCTGGATTCATCATCATTGAGAATGGTTCCAGTTTTCGTGTGCAATAGCCCATTGTAATCTTCTTCCTCGATTGCCTCTCCTTAGCGCTGGTACCCAAAGTGGCCTACGAGCACGTAGGTTGAATTCATGCAGTCGTCTTTTTAAAGTTTAACCGCTTACTAGCAAACCATACTCTCTCTGTAGCCTTTGAACCAATTGCATCGCCGTTACATTTGGTTGACTTCGTGCAGTATTTACGTAAGAATGAATGAGAAATGAATCGGTCCTGTACATGTATTGTAATGCGTTGAGGTCCTCGGTGCCGTGGCACCACTTCCCCCGTGATACGATAACGTGACTAAAGCCTGGATATAACGCTCTGACTGGTCTGCTCTGGCTCTGCTCAGAAACCGCAATTTGGGTAGCGCCAGCTTGAATCATGCCCACTGCTCTTAACATTTCGTTCCTGGTCAAGTGTCTACGTGGCATGATTAAATGAACACCGGAGATGCGTTTGACAAAGATTTATAGAAATTTATGGAGTTTTAATCAAGTTAGAAGTTCGTGAAGATTTACTTCTTTGGAAAAAATTCAATGAATGCGAGTTTCATCTTAAATCCCAACCTTTTATAGACTAATTTGAATTTAACAAGGAACTTAATAATGTTTTTATAATCTGTCATTAATAGTTTTTTGTAAGGACAGTACTTTTTAAGTTATTTAAAAAAGTTTTATAATATATCCCTAGACGTATTGTACGTCCCTAGTGTGTATTTAAAAAACATCAAAGATTCCTTTCGCTTAGCTTCTGCAAATCATTACACGTTTTAATTTGGTCAATTCGCTTTGAAAATGGCAACCAGTTTTGCATAAAGTATCATTACTAAATAAATATTACTCACCAGCAATTCTGGTGAAGCAGTGACAGAAGCAGAAGCTAGTGCCTGTTCCAGCTTAATCGTGGCTGTCTCAATGTGGGGATGGTAAATATCTGTGAACAAGAAATTAATAATTAAGTTAATATGGGAACAAGATGTAGCTAAAAAAAATTGAAATTGTTGAAATTGATATCTTACGTGCTTCATCCACGAATGATGCGTCCAAAGCGTGGTCATCGTCTCGTTTTTCCAGGACCTCTAGTTCGGTATTTCTGTTCTTTGTTACATCATCCAAGCCAGTGTGTTCCATCGGGCGTTTAATCCCGGCTTCAGCAGCTTCCGATCCAGGCAGAGAGCTTAAGTCATTAACAGGCTGGCGCTGAGCGCTCGGCCCGTCGGGCACGGCCATGCCGGCGGACGTCAAATACTCGTAAAAGTTAAACTTCACCGCAGTCGCACCCATAGGTGAAGTAATGTTATTGTTGTGGATATTAGACTTGGAAACTGACGTCAACGTAGCCAATCCGGCGTAGCTGTTGGATGGCATCATAGCTGCCGGCATCGTAGTCGTGCTGGTCCGAGCACCGACAGGCGGGTTGTAGGGGTTAAGCTTCTTTATACTCATAGCTCTTTCCGAGTGACGACGCAGGTACACTTTGTTGAAGTTCGGCAGTTTCGTCATTGGGTTTTCCAAGGGTTTCGTAAAAGCTTTCTGAAGGCTTTGCTCGTTGGTGAGTTGATGAGTCATGCTCGAAAGTTGTGTATAAGTCGTAGTGTCGGAGTCGCTGTCAATCTTTTCCAATGTTGTGGTGTTCCCGTGTGATTTAGGGGATTTTTTGATTACGCTGTATCTATTCTCGTTGGCATTGACGATGCGCTCCTTTCGGTCCGGTATGATGGCCAGCCGCGTGCTCAGGGGCATGCCGTGCTCCGGAGACTCTCCTCGCAACTCCTCCTTCGACTGGGGCGAGGGCTGGTTAGAATACAAATTTTCGAGGGTCGTTAATGGGAGCGTTTACATCAATTAAAACCCCAAAAACATGTATAATTATTGAATTGAAGATAGTTGAACGCTATACATTGCCTAAACTTCAATCTTTGCGATGCTACGGGAGTTTTAATTCTTATCTCTAATATGTCTATTTTCGGTATCTACCGCTCACCATCGCATACTAACGCTTTAAAATTTATAGACAGCCTGAACTCACAACTGGCATCTCTCACGCACAAAAGTAATATTCTTATTCTGGGTGATATTAATATCGATTTAATAGCTTCAACCAATGAACAATCATATGAACGTAGCAATAGACTCAACTACCTAAATATGCTGCATTACTATGGCTTAATGCCTGGACATACTCTACCTACAAGACTAGATAGTTGTTTGGATCACGTCGTTCTTAAACTTGAAAAAAGGTATAACAAAGCTCTAGTTACGGTTCTGAACACAACTGTAACTGACCACAACTTAGTTATCCTACATTTGCACCATCCAATAAATAGAGACATAAATCCCAAGCTCAAAACTGTCATAGATTTTGAAAACACTTAAAAACCCTAATAAGTATGGATATATCTCAGTTTAGCTTATATGAAGATCCAAATCTTTTTGCTAATGCTCTGATAGGTACGAGTATGATCAAGGAAGCTATTCTTACAAACTCAAAACAAAGTAAGATTTCATTTAGCAAAAAAGCGATGAAGCCTTAGATTACGACAGGTACTGTGAGATGCATTAGTTAGATTAAGGAACCATTTACAGTTGAAATGGAGACGTGATCCAAACAACGTTATACTAAAAATTACTTATAAAAGATTCCGTAACTTTTATAACAACTCTATTAAAAAACTAAAGAGGCAACAAGAATTTACTGACGGAGACAATAAATCACCCTGAAGACACGATTCATGGACCTAAAACGTGCGCAGAAATCCCTTATTGAGGTTGTGTACTCTATCTAAACCATAAAGATTTCCAACTGAAGCCCTTTATAAAACCATAAGCTCTTAGCTGTCAGGAAATTATACAGGCTGTCCCTAAAAGAAGTGTCAAGCGGAAGCCCACTGAAAGAACACCCCTTGGGGTACCCGAATCACCCCCATGTATGTTCCGCCATTGTTCATATTTTTCGAGTTATGTTTTTTTTTCTGAATTTCTGAGAATTTTGGACCTAAAAGTTTAAATTTTTTAAATTCTAAAAAGTAGAAGACTTTTCAATTTTTTTCTTCGCCCAACTGAATCATACTTAATTGTACTTTGATGCATAAAATAATCAGTTTCATAACTTTGACCAAAATGATGAAAATGTTGGTATAAAACCAAAAATGTACGGTTGATGAATAAAGACTTCAATTTTCAACTTTAAATTAAAAATCTAAGCGGGTAACTGTATGGTTTCTAGGTAAAGCTCAAAAATGCCCAAGAATCTCAGCTTTACTAATCATTAAAAAAAAAAGTACTTAATGGGCTACTTTGGCTAAAATCAGCCTTCAAAGACAGCGAGGTGGAAAATTCTTGAAATTAGCCATCAGATTAATAACTGTTTTTTGGCCATTTTATCATTCCTGAAGTTCATGAATTTGTTACCTAACCAAAAATTACTGCAGGAAGGCTAAGGAAATAAGTGTGAGAACAATACAACGTCGATCCGGAATTCCAAAATCAAAGTTATGAAATCTTGGTCAAAGTTATGAAACTGATTATTTTATGCATCAAAGTACAATTAAGGATGATTCAGTTGGGCAAAGAAAAAATTTGAAAAGTCTTCTACTTTTTAAAAAATAAAAAAATTATACTTTTAGGTCCGAATTTCTCAGAAATTCAGAAAAAAAAACATAACTCGAAAACTATGAACAATCGCGGAACATACATGGGGGTGATTCGGGTACCCCAAGGAGTGCTCTTTCTGTGGGCTTCCGCTTGACACTTCTTTTTGGGACACCCTGTATATCCTAAATCTCATACTGCCAACCCACAAGAGAACGCCGTTGCATAAATCATTGCAGAATAGGAGAAGGAAAGACCGTGTGGCTATCTCCCACCAAGTTCGTACTACATTTGCCCAAAGGCAATTTACCTGTCAATCATCCTTCATCTACAACAGGGTAAATAGAATTTGAAACATTTACCCTAAGGAGCTACGTTCATGTAGAATAGAAGTGACCAATTGGCTACACACACTTACTTATGATGAAGTGGAAGAACTTTTAACAAGGGTTACAAAACTGTATGTGGGTTCTACTCAGCCGAACCCAAGATTCATTGTTAATTTCGTAAAATACAGTTACATTCTATTTAAAAATCACGAAGGGCACACATTCAGCATGCGCGCATGCGCACACACACATACGTACACACACGCACACACACACTCATCGAGTGGAGACCCAATCTCTGTACTACAATAATAGTTAGTGTGTTGTTTATTTTCTTTTATTAAATTTTAAATCACTGTACAAACGGAAGTAGCCAGCCATTCCCTTAACGAGTGTCTATGACCACTCAACGGGGAGACACATCATTTTATCAATAAGAAATTGTATTAGATTTGGAAATAATGTTTTTTTTTTTTTTAAGTATTAGTGCATCTAGTCTACTAAAATGCTATTGAGACATTAGTATATCCCTAAATATATTAGCTTGTATTTCTAACGACTAAATATGTAAGTGAAACTAGTACCAATTTCTATCTCCCAACATTTACCGTAACAACATTAATCTGTATTAAAAGCAATTTGGTCAATTCGCTTTGAAAATGGCAACTCGTTTGCTTATAGTATCATTACTAAATGAATATTACTCACCGGTAATTCTGGTGAAGCAGTGAGAGAAGCAGAAGCTAGTGCCTGTTCCAGCTTAATCGTGGCTGTCTCAAAGTGGGGATGGTAAGTATCTGTGAACAAGAAATTAATAATTAAGTTAATATGGGAACAAGATGTAGCAAAAAAATTTTTGAAATGGTTTTAATTGAAATCTTACGTGCTTCATCCAAGAATGGTACATCCAAAGCGTAGTCATCGTCTCGTTTTTTCAAGACCTCTAGTTCAGTATTTCTCTTCTTTGTCAAAATATCTGAGCCAGTGTATTCCCTCGGGCGTTTCGTCCCGGTGTTAGCAGCTTCCGATCCAGGCAGAGAGCTTAGGTCATTAACCGGTTGGCGCTGAGCGCTCGGCCCGGCGGGCACGGCCATGCCGGCGGACGTCACATACTCGTAAAAGTTAAACTTCACCGCAGTCGCATCCATAGGTGAAGTATTGTTACTGTTGTTGATATTAGACTTGGAAACTGACGTCAACGTAGCCAATCCGGCGTAGCTGTTGGATGGCATCATAGCTGCCGGCATCGTAGTCGTGCTGGTCCGAGCACCGACAGGCGGGTTGTAGGGGTTAAGCTTCTTTATACTTATAGCTCTTTCCGTGTGACGTCGCAGGTACACTTTGTTGGAGTTCGGCAGTTTCGTCATCGGGTATTCCAAGGGTTTCGTAAAAGCTTTCTGAAGGCTTTGCTCGTTGGTGAGTTGATGAGTCATGCTCGAAAGTTGTGTATAAGTCGTAGTGTCGGAGTCGCTGTCAATCTTTTCCAATGTTGTGGTGTTCCCGTGTGATTTAGGGGATTTTTTGATTACGCTGTATCTATTCTCGTTGGCATTGACGATGCGCTCCTTTCGGTCCGGTATGATGGCCAGCCGCGTGCTCAGGGGCATGCCGTGCTCCGGAGACTCTCCTCGCAACTCCTCCTTCGACTGGGGCGAGGGCTGGTTAGAATACAAATTTTCGAGGGTCGTTAATGGGAGCGTTTACATCAATTAAAACCCCAAAAACATGTATAATTATTGAATTGAAGATAGTTGAACGCTATACATTGCCTAAACTTCAATCTTTGCGATGCTACGGGAGTTTTAATTCTTATCTCTAATATGTCTATTTTCGGTATCTACCGCTCACCATCGCATACTAACGCTTTAAAATTTATAGACAGCCTGAACTCACAACTGGCATCTCTCACGCACAAAAGTAATATTCTTATTCTGGGTGATATTAATATCGATTTAATAGCTTCAACCAATGAACAATCATATGAACGTAGCAATAGACTCAACTACCTAAATATGCTGCATTACCATGGCTTAATGCCTGGACATACTCTACCTACAAGACTAGATAGTTGTTTGGAACGCCGTTCTTAAACTTGAAAAAAGGTATAACAAAGCTCTAGTTACGGTTCTGAACACAACTGTAACTGACCACAACTTAGTTATCCTACTCTTGCACCATCCAATAAATAGAGACATAAATCCCAAGCTCAAAACTGTCATAGATTTTGAAAACACTTAAAAACCCTAATAAGTATGGATATATCTCAGTTTAGCTTATATAAAGATACAAATCTTTTTGTTAATGCTCTGATAGGTACGAGTATGATCAAGGAAGCTATTCTCACAAACCTAAAACAAAGCAAGATTTCATGTATAGCAAAAAAGCGATGAAGCCTTAGATTACGACAGGTGCATTAGATTAAGAAACCATTTACAGTTGAAATGGAGACGTGATCCAAACAACGTTATACTAAAAATTACTTATAAAGATTCCGTAACTTTTGTAACAACCTTATTAAAAAACTAAAAAGGCAATACAACAAGAATTTACTGACGGAGACAATGAATCACCCTAAAGACACGATTCATGGACCTAAAACGTGCGCTTAGATCCCATAAGAAGGTTATGTACTCTATCTAAACCATACAGATTTCAAACTGAAGCCCTTTATAAAACCATAAGCTCTTATTTGTCAGGAAATTATATATCCTAAATCTCATACTATCAACCCACAAGAGAACGCCGTTGCATAAATCACTTCAGAATAGGAGAAGGAAAGACCGTGTGGCTATCTCCCACCAAGTTCGTACTACATTTGCCCAAAGGCAATTTACCTGTCAATCATCCTTCATCTACAACAGGGTAAATAGAATTTTAAACATTTACCCTAAGGAGCTACGTCCATGTAGAATAGAAGTTACCAATCGGCTACACACACTTACTTATGACGAAGTGGAAGAACTTTTAACAAGGGTTACAAAATTGTATGTGGTTTCTACTCAGCCGAACCCAAGATTTATGTTTAATTTCGTAAAATACAGTTAGATTCTATTTAAAAATCACGAAGGGCACACATTCAGCATGCGGGCATGCGCACACACTCATACGTATACACACGCACACACCCACACACATCGAGTGGAGACCCAATCTCTGTATTACAATAATAGTTAAGGAATTTTGTTTATTTTCTTTTATTAAATTTAAAATCACTGTACAAAGGGAAGTAGCGAGCCATTCCCTTAACGAGTGTCTATGACTACTCAACGGGGAGACACATCATTTCATCAATAAGAAATTGTATTAGATTTGGAAATATTAAAGGGTTTTTTTTAAGTTTGAGTGCATCTAGTATATCCTTATCATCTATTAGTATATCCTTAAATATATCTAACGACTAAATATGTAAGTGAAACTAGTACCAATTTCTATCTCCCAACATTTACCGTAACAACATCAATCTGTATTAAAAGCAATTTGGTCAATTCGCTCTGAAAATGGCAACTCGTTTTGCTTATAGTATCATTACTAAATAAATATTACTCACTAGTAATTCTGGTGAAGCAGTGAGAGAAGCAGAAGCTAGTGCCTGTTCCAGCTTAATCGTGGCTGTCTCAAATTGGGGATGGTAAGTATCTGTGAACAAGAAATTAATAATTTAGTAAATATGGAAACAAGATATAGCTAATTTTTTATTTGAAATGGTTTAAATTGATATCTTACGTGCTTCATCCAAGAATAGTGCATCCAAAGCGTAGTCATCGTCTCGTTTTTCCAGGACCTCTAGTTCGGTATTTCTCTTCTTTGTCACAACATCTAAGCCAGTGTATTCCCTCGGGCGTTTCGTCCCTGTGTTAGCAGCGTCCGATTCAGGCAGAGAGTATAAGTCATTAACAGGCTGGCGCTGAGCGCTCGGCCCGCCGGCCTTGCCGGCGGACGTCACATACTCGTAAAAGTTAAACTTCACCGCAGTCGCATCCATAGGTGAAGTAATGTTATTGTTGTCGATATTAGACTTGGAAACTGACGTCTCCGTAGCCAATCCGGCGTAGCTGTTGGATGGCATCATAGCTGCCGGCATCGTAGTCGTGCTGGTCCGAGCACCGACAGGCGGGTTGTAGGCGTTAAGCTCCTGTATACTCATAGCTTCCTCCGAGTGAAGACGCTGGTACACTTCGTTTGAATTCGGCAGTTTTGTCATCGGGCTTTCCAAGGGTTTCGTAAAAGCTTTCTGAAGGCTTTGCTCATTGGTGAGTTGAGGAGTCATGCTCGAAGGTTGTTTGTAAGTCATGGTTTTGGAGTCGCTGTCAATTTGTTCCAATGTAGTGGTGTTCCCGTGTGATTTAGGGGATTTTTTGATGACGCTGTATCTATTCTCGTTGGCATTGACGATGCGCTCCTTCCTGTCCGGTATGATGGCCAGCTGCGTGCTCGGGGGCAAGCCGTGCTCCGGAGACTCTCCTCGCAACTCCTCCTTCGACTGGGGCGAGGGCTGATTAGAATACAAATATTAGAGGGTCGTTAATGGGAGCGTTTACAATAATTAGAAAGCCCAAAAACATGTATAATTATTGAATTGAATATAAATGAACGCTATATATTGCCTCAAGTTCAATCTTAGCTATGTTACGGGAGTTTTAATTCTAATCTCTAATATGTCGATTTTCGGTATCTACCGCTCACCATCGCATACTAGCGCTTTAAAATTTATAGACAGCCTGAACTCACAACTGGCATCTCTCACGCACAAAAGTAATATTCTTATTCTGGGTGATATTAATATCGATTTAATAGCTTCAACCAATGAACAATCATATGAACGTAGCAATAGACTCAACTACCTAAATATGCTGCATTACCATGGCTTAATGCCTGGACATACTCTACCTACAAGACTAGATAGTTGTTTGGAACGCCGTTCTTAAACTTGAAAAAAGGTATAACAAAGCTCTAGTTACGGTTCTGAACACAACTGTAACTGACCACAACTTAGTTATCCTACACATGCACCATCCAATAAATAGAGACATAAATCCCAAGCTCAAAACTGTCATAGATTTTGAAAACACTTAAAAACCCTAATAAGTATGGATATATCTCAGTTTAGCTTATATAAAGATACAAATCTTTTTGTTAATGCTCTGATAGGTACGAGTATGATCAGGGAAGCTATTCTTACAAACTCAAAACAAAGCAAGATTTCATGTATAGCAAAAAAGCGATGAACTTAGCTGTCAGGAAATTATATATCCTAAATCTCATACTATCAACCCACAAGAGAACGCCGTTGCATAAATCACTTCAGAATAGAAGAAGGAAAGACCGTGTGGCTATCTCCCACCAAGTTCGTACTACATTTGCCCAAAGGCAATTTACCTGTCAATCATCCTTCATCTACAACAGGGTAAATAGAATTTAAAACATTTACCCTAAGGAGCTACGTCCATGTAGAATAGAAGTAACCAATTGGCTACACACACTTACTTATGATGAAGTGGAAGAACTTTTAACAAGGGTTACATAACTGTATATGGTTCTTACTAAGCCGAACCCAAGATTTATTTTTAATTTCGTATGGCATACAGTTACATTCTATTCAAAAATCACGAGGGCACACATTCAGCATGCGCGCATGCGCACACACACATACGTAAACACACACACACACACACACACACACACAAATCGAGTGGATACCCACTCTCTGTATTACAATAGTAGTTTAAGTATGAGTTTTTTGTTCGTTTTCTTTTAATAAATTTAAAATCACTGTACAAAGGGAAGTAGCGAGCCATTCCCTTAACGAGTGTCTATGACTACTCAACGGGGAGACACATCATTTCATCAATAAGAAATTGTATTAAATTTGGAAATAATAAAACTTTTTTGTTTTTTTAAGTTTTAGTGCATCTAGTCTACTAAAATGCTAATGAGACATTAGTATATCCCTAAATATATTAGCTTGTATATCTAACGACTAAAATTAAATATGTAAGTGTAACTAGTACCAAGTTCTATCTCCCAACATTTCCCGTAACAACATTAATCTGTATTAAATTCAATTTGGTCAATTCGTTTTGAAAATGGCAACTCGTTTTGCTTATAGTATCATTACTAAATGAATAGTACTCACCAGTAATTCTGGAGAAGCAGTGAGCTTACTCCTGGCTGTCTCAATGTGAGGATGGTAAGTAACTGTAAACAAGAAATTAACAATGAAGTTAATATGGGAACAAGATGTAGCTAAATAATATTTCAAATGGTTTAAATTGATATCTTACGTGCTTCATCCAAGAATGGTGCATTCAAAGCGTAGTCATCGTCTCGTTTTTCCAGGACCTCTAGTTCGGTATTTTTCTTCTTTGTCACTACATCCAAGCCAGTGTATTCCCTTGGGCGTTTCGTCCCGGTGTTAGCAGCGTTTGATCCAGGCAGAGAGCAAAATTCATTAACAGGCTGGCGCTGAGCGCTCGGCCCGCCGGCCTTGCCGGCGGACGTCACATACTCGTAAAAGTTAAACTTCACCGCAGTCGCATCCATAGGTGAAGTAATGCTATTGTTGTTGATATGAGAAATAGAAACTGATTTCAACGTAGCCAATCCGGCATAGCTGCTAAGCTCCTGTATACTCATAGCTCCCTCCGAGTGACGACGCTGGTACACCTCGTTTAAATTCGGCAATTTCGTTATCGGGTTTTCCAAGGGTTGCGTAAAAGCTTTCTGAAGGCTTTGCTCGTTGGTGAGTTGAGGAGTCATGCTCGAAGGTTGTTTGTAAGTCATGGTTTCGGAGTCGCTGTCAATTTGTTCCAATGTTGTGGTGTTCCCGTGTGATTTAGAGGATTTTTTAATGACGCTGTATCTATTCTCGTTGGCATTGACGATGCGCTCCTTCCTGTCCGGTATGATGGCCAGCCGCGCGCTCGGGGGTATTCCGTGCTCCGGAGACTCTCCTCGCAACTCCTCCTTCGACTGGGGCGAGGGCTGATTAGAATACAAATATTAGAGGGTCGTTAATGGGAGCGTTTACATTAATTAAAAAGCCCAAAAACATGTTTAATTATTGCATTGAATATAGTTGAACGCTTTACATTGCCTGAAGTTCAATCTTTGCGATGCTACTGGACTTTTAATTCTAATCTCTAATATCTCTGTTTTCGGTATCTACCGCTCACCATCGCATACTAACGCTTCAAAATTTATAGACAGCCTGAACTCACAACTGGCATCTCTCACGCACAAAAGTAATATTCTTATTTTGGGTGATATTAAGTAATATCGATTTAATAGCTTCAACCAATGAACAATCATATGAACGTAGCAATAGACTCAACTACCTAAATATGCTGCATTACCATGGCCTAATGCCTGGACATACTCTACCTACAAGAGTAGATAGTTGTTTGGAACGCCGTTCTTAAACTTGAAAAAAGGTATAAAAAAGCTCTAGTTACGGTTCTGAACACAACTGTAACTGACCACAACTTAGTTATCCTACACTTGCACCATCCAATAAATAGAGACATAAATCCCAAGCTCAAAACTGTCATAGATTTTGAAAACACTTAAAAACCCTAATAAGTATGGATATATCTCAGTTTAGCTTATATGAAGATCCAAATCTTTTTGCTAATGCTCTGATAGGTACGAGTATGATCAAGGAAGCTATTCTTACAAACTAAAAACAAAGTAAGATTTTATGTAGCAAAAAAGCGATCAAGCCTTATATTACGACAGGTGCTGTAAGATGCATTAGATTGAGAAACCATTTACAGTTGAAATGGAGACGTGATCCAAACAACGTTATACTAAAATCTACTTATAAAAGATTCCGTAACTTTTGTAACAACCTTATTAAAAAACTAAAAAGGCAATACAACAAGAATTTACTGACGGAGACAATAAATCATCCTGAACAATTCTGGAAAACAATAAATGACATCACACGGTATAAACCGACAGAAACTACTAATATTAATTAATTTAT
Organism: Udea olivalis; assembly: GCA_947369235.1. NCBI lineage: Eukaryota > Metazoa > Arthropoda > Insecta > Lepidoptera > Crambidae > Udea > Udea olivalis. The sequence continues at coordinate 24,788,809 of OX376340.1, forward strand.
TGATCTGCTCGGCATTGATCCCGAACCCCAGGTCTCGGTAAACTCTGTGAATGACTTCTTTATAATCTGTGAGCTTGAATTCGCTGGTAACATCTTAAATCAACCCAACTATAGATCAAGGGGCTAACATTAACACCACTTCTTTCGTGTTGCTGGATACAGACCCTAGAGAAGTGGACTCAATTTTGATGAATCTCGACTCAAAAAGTTCCTCGGGGTGGGATTGTATACCAACTTAACTCTTAAAGATCGCCAGAGATTTTGTTGTGCCTTTATTAACCAATTTAGCGAACTTATGCTTCCACTCCAGAATTTTTCCATCTGCTCTCAAACGCTCCGTTATTACGCCCGTGTTAAAGGGAGGAAATAGTTGTGACGTAAATAACTAGCGACTGATATCTGTGCTAACCTCTATCTCTAAAATTATTAAAAACTGATGAATAATAAGGCTAGTCAGCTACCTAAATAAATATAATCTATTGTCAAATTCACAGTTCGGCTTCAGGAGAGGTTTATTGACACAGGACGCAGTCTTGGACCTGACTTCAACAATTATCAAAGAAGTCGATCGCGGCAATAAATGTATCACGCTCTTTTTGGACCTTAAAAGGGATTCGATACCGTGTCTATCTGATACACAGGTTAGAAAATGTTGGTATCCAAGGTCCTGGCCTTTCCCCGTTTAGAAGTTTTCTCCACGGGAGAATACAGCAAGCTAAAATCGGAAACTTCATCAGTGATGAGGCCATTATATCATTTGGTGTGCCGCAAAGCAGTGTCCTCGACCTACTCTATTTCTGTTGTATATCAACGAATTGTGGAACCCCAAAGACGTCGGTGGGAAAATCTTCTCTTATGCTGATGACACGGCAATCGTTTTTAAGGCTAAGTCTTGGGAGTCTGTTCAGAGCTTAACTGAGAGAGGGTTATCGAAAGTCACTGACTGGTTGCACAATAACCTTTTAACCCACAACGTTTCAAAAACAAATTATATATGTATTGCACCCTATCTTAATTCTCAGCCTTATAACAGATTCAGTATAATGACTGTTTGTATTCAGATCGCTCTTTATATAGTTGTCCGGAGATTAAGAAAGTCAATTGTACTAAATATCTCGGCATCTTAGTTGATCAAAGACTAAGCTGGAATTTGCATATTGAGTTAATCATGAATAAGTTGAGAAAGCTCATTTATATTTTCAAAACTTTGAGACATCTAGTCCCGTATGACACTCTCAACAAGATATATATTGCCCTCGCACAATAGGATATGATAAGACACGATTCATGGACTTGGAACGTGGGCACTAGGGTGAAGCAATTTTTTTTCTTAAATCTTGAAGTTCCTGTTCTAAGAATCGATGACCCATATTTGAAGAAGCACTTGTATTTAATTTTAGCAGATTTAATAAATATTGTGAGGTGGCGCGATAAGTTTGGAGTTTTGAAAAAAAAAGGAAATTAATATTTCGAATGAGCACTTAAAAAGATAATTTCGGTAAGTATTGTGCAAAATATGTAACTAAAATACAAACTAAAACTTAAACTAACTAGAAAATATGAAAAGCTCGTATTTAATAATCATATTTCAAAATCTTGAATGACCCACATCATCTCCTTTTTGGCTAGAATGCTGAGATTTGGTATTGAAATGTGGTGTGTCTTGCGTGGATTTTATTCTGGTAAGAACGAGACTATCACTTGTTTCCGGTCCGCAGACAGATAAGTAAGCATCTGTTATTGTTACAAGCTTCACGCACCTTTCTACTGCTTCGGTGTGGCAAGGATAGGATAATTTTCAATTTGTTGGAAATTTTCTCCTCTCCGGAATCATGAAGGCCACTTGAAATTTGTCTAACTGACGTCGCTATATTTTATTGCATTTGAAGGCTGTTTTACTTTCTCTGTCACCTAGTTAATTAAATCATAATAATTAGACGCTATTACTCTAAGTTCTGGAAGGTAGAATGCGCGAATCTTCTTTGCTCTGGACTCTTTTCTCTCCGAAGAGCCAACCGTCTGAAGTGCGCCGCTTCATCTTCTAACATTACCAACAACATATTTTTAGGGTGGACAAAAAAGGCATTCCGTTTTATAGTTTTAAGAACCATGTTTTTCAGCTCGTCTCGCAAACAAAGACACCTTTTATTGATCAAATAAATCCGGCCATATTTCATAATGGTTTGGTCTTGATGTCAAACCAAGTTTTGAGGGTTGAGATGGGTTCGAATGCTTCCACTTTGTAGCCAATACTCTTATCGAGCTTTCTCCATATGCGGTCAGAAAATTTTAACGCCTTGTGTCCCGCCGTCGAGATTGGAAAACAAATGGCAAAGTGGCAATTCATTACCATGCAAAAAACACAAACTATTTCAAGGGTCGATCCAGGAGTTTTTTTAGTTTAACAAAGATGCCGTCTTTGTTTACTGTGTTCACAGCAGTTTCATCGCATCATCCTATTGATACCAAATTTACACTTTTCTTCAAAGGAAAACGAAATTCACACTTTTCTTGTTAAAACTCAACAATATTCTTCTTGATTGCAGCTGCTGTCCCATAATCAGTAGAAAGATGACCTAGATATTCGAAATGGGCTCTGATATGATGGAAATATGCTCTTCTACTTGTATAGTTTTTAGGACTAATATAGCTAACAAAAATGTAAATCTAACATTGCTTCAATTTAATAATGGCTGACGATCGACTAGACACTTCAGTTCTAGGATCGCTTTTCCTAGCTAATTTTCAAGTGGTATTTAACTATAGAACATCATTTTATATGCCTTTTAAGTCTTTGATGCAAGGAAAAACCGACTGACAATGACAAAATATTAAAAAAAAAATAGTTTACAAGTAAGAAGTAAAAAATCAAGTTTTCCATATCTTTTCTTCACATGGTGCCTGGGAAACGTGGGAAACGAACGTGGGAAACTGGGAACGACGTCGTAGAAAACATTTTTTTTGTATGATTGAAGCTTTCCTATAACGTCAATGATTAACGATACAGGAGATTTAAAGAAACATAAATTTTTTTTTTTGCTTATTTCATTCCACCTTAGTGCGCAGAGATCCCTTATTAAGGTTATGTACTCTAAACCATACAGATTTCCAACTGACGCCCTTTATAAAACCAGTAAGCTCTTATCGGTCAGGAAATTATATGTCCTAAATCTCAGACTATCAACCCACAAGAGAACGCCGTTGCATAAATCACTTCAGAATAGGAGAAGGAAAGACCGTGTGGTTATTTCCCCCACCAAGAACGTACCACATTTGTCCAAAGGCAATATACAGGGTAAATAGAATTTAAAACATTTACCCTAAGGAGCTACGTTCATGTAGAATAGAAGTAACCAATTGGCTACACACTTATTTATGATGAAGTGGAAGAACTTTTGACAAGGGTTAGATAATTGTATGTGTTTTCTACTCAGCCGAACCCAATATTTATTTTTAACTTCGTAGGGCATACAGTTACATTATATTTAAAAATCACGAGAGCACACGTTCTGCAAGCGCGCAGGCGCACACACGCAGACGCGTACACACGCGCACGCACACACACACACACATCGAGTGGAGACCCAATCTCTCTATTACAATAATAGTTTAAGTATTTTGTTTGTTTTCTTTTATTAAATTTATAAATCACTGTACTAAGGGAAGTAGCGAGCCATTCCCTTGACGAGTGTCTATGACTACTCAACGGAGATACTCATTATTAGGAAATTGTATTAGATCTGGAAATTATATATATATTTTTTTTAGGTCGTAGGGCATCTATTCTACTAAAATGCTGATAAGACATAAGTATATTCTTAAAAATATTAGCTTGTATATCTAACAACTGAATATGGAAGTGAAACTAGTACCAAGTTCTATCTCACAACATTTACCATAACATGTAGAAGCACATCATTAATCTGAATTATGAGCAATCTATGAGTGTTGTTATTATAATCAAAAACTAAATAGACACTTATTTTTTGTTAGGTCACATTGTTGAATAAACTTTACGCGATACTTAGTAATATGACAGGATATTGATAATTAGCTAACATTAACGGTACATATTAGGTACAATAGTAAAACACATTTACCTTTACGCAAAATCGCTAACGACAATTTCTGATTAGGCATTGCAAAGACAAAGTGTTTAAAAATCATGATATTTCCGTGTAGTAAACTGTTTATAGATCTGCTTTGATCTTGGATGGGCCTTCTAACTCGTGCAAGATGTCTTCGACATCTTTCTTCACCTATTAATCAGTACATTGCTTTTCGTATTCTACAACTAAACAGTATTTTTAAAAGTAAAATAATTCGTAGCAAAAATTTTGAAAAAAACATCAAAGATAAATATCCCGCTCGCTTAGCTTCTGCAAATCATTACACGTTTTAATTTGGTCGATTCGCTTTGAAAATGGCAACTCGTTTTGCATAAAGTATCATTACTAAATAAATATTACTCACCAGCAATTCTGGAGAAGCAGTGAGCGAAATAGCAGCTAGTGCCTGTTCCAGCTTACTGATGGCTGTCTCAATGTGGGGATGGTAAGTAACTGTAGATCAGAAATTAATAATGAAGTTAATATGGGAACAAGATGTACTTAGCTAAAAAAAAATGATTTAAGTTGATATCTTACGTGCTTCATCCAATAATGATGCATCCAAAGCGTGGTCATCGTCTCGTTTTTCCAGGACCTCTGGTTCGGTATTTTTCTTCTTTGTCACATCATCTAAGCCAGTGTATTTCCTAGGGCGTTTAGTCCCGGCTTTAGCAGCGTTTGATCCAGGCAGAAAGCATAAGTCATTAATAGGCTGGCGCTGAGCGCTCGGCCCGGCGGGCGGCGCAGTCGCATCCATAGGTGAAGTAATGCTATTGTTGTTGATATTAGACATAGAAACTGACGTCAACGTAGCCAATCCGGCGTAGCTGTTGGATGGCATCATAGCTGCCGGCATCGTAGTCGTGCTGGTCCGAGCACCGACAGGCGGGTTGTAGGCGTTAAGCTTCTGTATACTCATAGCTCCTTCCGAGTGACGACGCTGGTACACCTCGTTGAAGTTCGGCAATTTCGTAATCGGGTTTTCCAAGAGTTTCGTAAAAGCTTTCTGAAGGCTTTGCTCGTTGGTGAGTTGAGGAGTCATGCTCGAAGGTTGTTTGTAAGTCATAGTTTCGGAGTCGCTGTCAATCTGTTCGAATGTTGTTGTGTTTCCGTGTGATTTAGGGGTTTTTTTGATGACACTGTATCTTTTCTCGTTGGCATTGACGATGCGCTCCTTCCTGGGCGGTATGATGGCCAGCCGGGGGGCGCTCGAGGGCACGACGTGCTCCGGAGACTCTCCTCGCAACTCCTCCTTCGACTGGGGCGAGGGCAGGTCCGTTACTAAATAAATAATCACTTGCTCCAGTTGCCGTTTGTCCCCGACAGCCGATGTTTGTTCATTTACCTGGAAAAATGTAAATATTTCGATTAATCAGTGTAACTTGGGATCAACTGACCGACCCAATGAAAATAAAGAACTACCTATTAGGTGGTCAACGAGGTTTTTACTTACAAACTCCAATTTTCATCTCATTATGAAATACTTTAACCTTAACCATATACTCGTACCACAAAATTGACTGACCGGATGTTAGTGTGCAATTTTTATCTAAATCCATTTTTGAATAAAACTACTTATCAGGATTCAGGCCTTGTTATACCACTATAGTACTATGTGATAATTATCGACATTTCAACTGATCTCAGTATCTAATTCAGTTTCAATAATTATTGTGTTTTAGAACCAAAACAAATGTTTTATTTTAAAAAAATGTAACAAAAAAAAACCTACTTAAAAAAAAAACTTCTAAAACAAAACACTATAAAGTAAAAAAAATAATTACGTATTCTTCTAAAACTAATACGATAACAATAAAATGTAGGTACAATTATTGTTATTGTTGGAGTCGATAGTAGGAGTACGATATACCTAGCAATATGCCTATTTTTAACATGTTAATATGTAAAAAATAGGCTTTAATAAAATGTTTAAGTATGTATGTAGGGAGTTACAAATATTATTTTTTTTGCGTCAGGAAATGCCTTTAGGCATTCCCAAGGCCCTGAGTTCGGGACACCTGGGATGTGTGGGACTCGGAACTCCTGGGAAAACAGAGACCCCTACCCACTAAAACCTGACGGTGGTAATCTTCGGCGTAGAATGGAAGGGACCCGGGATCCTCAACGAGGGAGAGATTCCTCGCAGGACCCTTCGGCGCGCAAGGCCGCCCGGCAGCCAACCTCGGGAGGAGCAAGCTCAACTCCAGTGCACGATAACACAGACCACTGTGTCCGAAGACACGCGTTACCGTCTTCCTCGGGATCGCAAACCGAAACACAAGCAGGCCCCCCCGCGTGCGCTTCGCGACCGCAAGGGCCCTTTTAGTCGCCTCTTACGACAGGCAGGGATACCTCGGTAGTATTCTCTTCCCCTAACAGGAGGGAACATGGAGTTACAAACCTACATTAGCTTCCCTTCCCTCACCGTTGGAGTACACCAAGGCTCCGTGCTTAGCCCGTTTCTGTTCAGCGTAATATTAGACGTGCTGTCAAACAGCATCCAAGACCACCACGAGCAACCACCCTGGTTGCTCATGTATGCTGATGATATTGCGCTAGCAGATTCAGACAGAGGACGGCTGGTACAACGGTTGAATAAGTGGATAAAATCACTTGAAAACGGCGGTCTGAAACTTAATGTGGCGAAGACGGAGTACATGGCCTGGAACACCACAAATCCCCGGTCCGTCCGCATACGCGTTGACGTGGTCGAGCGCACGGACCGTGTCAAATACCTGGGATCTGTGTTATGCGCGTCCGGGGACATCGACAGCTACGTTACAGCCCAAATTTTTGCGGCTTGGGCCAAATGGTGTGAGGTGACTGGTGTCATTTGTGACCCCAAAATGCCGATCAAGCTGAAGGGGCAGGTGCATGGCAGTGAAACATGGCCGTTACTAGAGCGACACAAGCAGGAGCTGCGCGTCACGGAAATGAAGATGCTGCGGTGGATGTGTGGAGTCTCACGCAGAAATCTCGTGCGGAACACCCACATCCGCGGCTGCCTTCGTGTTCGTGACTTCGCAGACAAGCTGCAGGAGTGCCGTCTTCGTTGGTATGGTCATGTCTCACGGAGATCGGCAAACTACATGGGTAACAAATGTCTGGCCATGCCGCTCCCGCCAAGTACCGGTAGTAGAGGTCGACCCAAGAAGCGATGGCTCGAAGTTGTCAAAGGTGACATGCGTGCCAACAAACTCACCACTGAGGATGCACAAGACCGCGTGAAGTGGGCCAAGAAAATAAGAAAGGCGGACCCTGGGACCCCACACACCAGTGTGGGTTCACAACCGGGATAGACCGCACGAATGATGATGATGTCCATTTGTCGCGCATATAGTTCATCTAGATTTTAAATTTAGACTATAGATGCAACTGTCAGATCTGGACCAAATTAAAATGGGACCACACGGGCAGCATCAGCTTTCAAATAAAAAAAGAATTATCACAATCGGTTGCCGTGATTTTGAGTTATTCGTCCATTTGTCGCACATTTAGTTTATATTTATCTAGATTTAAGACTTATATGGTTTTCTCATGGGTGCCACTGTCAGAACTAGACAAAATTAAAATGGAACCACACAGGAAGCACCAGGTTTTAAATAAAAAAAGAATGATCAAATGGTTCGGGATCATAGTTATAAAGCCATGTTTCGTCACCAGTCAGTATATCATACACATTTTTTTTCTTGTCACCGTCGAATTTATCTATCATTTGTAGGCACCAATCCACCCGACGGAGTTTCTGCTGATCGGTAAGTTTGTGCGGCACCCATCTCGAACAACGTTTACGGAGACAAAGGTGGTCGTGAATTATGGTTTGCATTGCTGCTGATCCAATTACCAGTTCTCGCTCCAGCTCTACATACATACTTATGCGTCGGTTTTCGCGAATAAGTTTTTCGACTGCACGAACGTTTTCTCGTGTGACCGCGGTAGGCGGCCGACCTGTCTTCGCTTCATCTTCGAGACATACCCGTCCTCTTTTAAATTCAGCAAACCAATAAATTCTGTTGCTCGTGAAACAAGCAGACTCACCAAAAGTTAAAAAACATTCTTAGGCTTTGAACCTTTTTTACAGTCGTAATAAGTCATAGCGCAAAAATCACGTCGACTGAGCTCCATTGTTGCTAGCGAATTCCCGCCAGATTCTCGGAAAAATGATGCTTAATGAAATAAAAAATGATAATATGTGTGTTCTACTTTCAAATATATCAATGAACATCCTGATGGTGTATAACTTGCCAGTGTCAATCAAATGAGTAAAGACTATCTAACTTCTTTTGGCACTCGTACCTACTTTACAATATGTTATAAAAATAGTGAAGTAACTAGAAATACATTAAGTTTTAAATGGATTGATGACGTTAGGTTAGGGTTTCACCTGTATTGCTCATTCATCAAATGCTATTAGTTTATAAGAAAAGAGCGGAAAGTTTTCTTTTTGTTCAAAATGCATTACGGAAAGTTCAGAATATCTAACAACCACACAAAGAAAAACTCTTATCCTGAAGTAAATAGCAAAAATAGTTAATGTGTACCAACAAATGTAAGGATCGGGAGAGCCGCAGCTTACTGACACAGTTTAAGTGCGTCGATAACTTGCAAAATATATTTTTGAATAGGTATTATAAGCCTAGGCTAGGATGCGCTAGGTTATGACGCGCGCAAGACGTTAAGCGCGTCCTGACGCAATCAATTTATATGAGCACCTAAATAAATAGGCCTTATCTATACTAGTTGTTCTTCAATTCTTGCTGCACGAATGTGCTACGCGCATCTATCGCCAAGTGCAGACCCCAGCACTTGGCACTTGGCCTCTTGGATCCAAACAATCCAAAGGTGCTCTCAATCATCTGATTGGGTTGTTTCGAAGGAATGCTTTTATAGTGTGACCTCTGTTCAAATGCATTTACAATTTGTAGTCGGAGCAATCCCCTCTCCCGATTGCATCCCCGTTCGATGGGTGGCATTATAAAGGATGTTGACATAGCGATACTCGTGAAGATGATTATGTCGCAAAGATAAACATACGACTGTATAGGTTGGTGCGTAAGTCGCTGTAGTCACAAACTGCAGTAGAATGGGATTGGTCACATAGCGTAGAAATACCAATGATAAACGCGTAAGAAAAATATATTTTTCTTGATCAAAATGGTTTTATACTGATTAGGAATGAGATTTGACTCTTAACATTACCTTCTCAAAATATTTGACTTAATATTAGTGCTGTGAAATAATTTTAATATATTTGTTTACCTACTTATATTTTAAGTATGGAAGTTTTCTAATAATGTTAGGAGTTCTACAGAGACTCCACTCTCATGTCTCACATACATTGGAATAAAGAACCGATAAAACTGCTAAGTGACATAAAACTATTGACCAACTGGCCCGTAATAATATTTACTAATATTCAGAAACCAATACTACAAACTTTCTAATAACTGAATGGTTTAAACATTCCCCAACCAATTGTGTGAGCTCACTTGCGCAAAGATAAATGCTTCTCTGCATGTCAACGGCAAATACTTATATGTTTGAGCTAAACGGATCCCAACCAAAACGTGGCTACATCCGCGAAGCATCGGTCGCCATTTCCAGGCGGCCTATCGCAATCGCTTATATCCTGATAAGTTAATTCCCTTAGCAGAGGGCACGAACGATTTCGTCAGTAAATATCCTGTCTGGAAGATGCGTTAGTGCCAGGTAACCGCTGACTGGCTGGAAATTAAAGATCGTATTACGAAACTGGAATTTCGAGAAAGAACTTGACAAGGTTTATGGAATTGTTATAAGGCGTGCTCGAGCCTAAGGCGTGACCAGCCACAGTTACAAGATCAATCGAAAGTCACATTTTGTTATGAAATACCCATTGTTGTTCAACTTTTCCGAATCGAGACGTTGAACATTTTTCCTACACTTTTGCTGTTTTGAACGTTAGTATTCGTTTATTGCCAGCTTCCTGTGTACCTCGGGGAGTTTCCGATGTGCTGAAAGAGGATGTAAGCAGTTTCTTGCAATATTCAAAGGTGAATAAACATCCTGCCGGTTGATACCGGATCGTGATCCGATGTACTTTTTTAATGTACCTAATTATTACCTCGTTTATGTGGCTAAGTTTTTTTTTATATCACAAGGTGGCAAACAAGCTTACGGCCTGCCTGATGGTAAGCAGTTACCGAAGCCTATGGACGCCTATAACATCAGAGGCATTACCTGCGCGTTGCCGACCATTTAGGAGATACCCATTACCTCTCCTCTTAGAGGACCCCATACTGTATTCCCCCAGGAAAACTTCGGTAGAGAGTTCATTTCACAATCGCATTGTTCGCGGGAGGAAATTCCTCTGAAACCGCACTGTGCGAGACCATTGGGGTTCCAATGTGTGAGGATGATTACCACCACCCTGTCGATGATGAGCGGTGCGATCATAAAAAGTAGCTGTGGACATCATTTCAAACAGTTCCTCGGAACACAACCCATTGTATAAGCGGTAGTACACACTTAAGGGGGCAACGTCTCTCCACAGACCTAATAGTTCTATACCACTTGCGAGTTTGTAATCGTCAACTTTTCTCACAGCTCGTCTTTGAACCGACTCAAAAGGCTCAAGCTGGTATCCTGGTGCTCCCGCCCAAAGGTGACAGCAGTACTCCATATACTTTAATACTGCTGTTATATAAATCGCAAGTACGGCCCCCGGACTTGCGATTTATATAACAGCAGTATTTGCTCCGATGTGAAGTACCGCTTCGCCTTATTAAGCACACCTAGCTTCATGGATGCCAGCTTGACCGTATCATTCAGATGACTTCTAAATTGCACATCACTGGAGATGTCAACACCGAGGATCCCAATACTCTTAGAGATGGTAAGTGGTGTGTTTAAAAACTGTGGCGTAACAAGGAATAGGGTTTTCTTAGCGGTGAACGCACAAACTTGTGTCTTGTACGGTTAAATCGGACAAGTTATCCCGGCCCCAATCGGTGACTTTGGACAAAGTACTCTCGATTTTAGACACAAGTTGTTCGCGGTTGTTTGCATGGCCCGTGTAAAATTCATCTTCTGTGCTGTCATCTGCATAGCAATGAATACTATCAAATGAAAGCATGCCATTAAAATGCAGTAGAAATAGCGTTGGAAATAGCACGGATCCTTGTGGGACGCCAGCGTCTATGGCCATGGTTTCGGAGCAACTGCCGTCTACTACGGCTCTTATGCTAGGTTTTATATTACGTCAACGCGCTATGAGGCAGGGGTGAAATCCTGTATGCACCACATTACACGGGTGTTAGGCAATAGTCACTTAACTTATGAGGAGTTCAGTACAGTTTTGGCACAAGTAAACGCTGTCCTGAATTCCCGTCCTATGTACTGTCTGTCCCCAGATCCTTCAGATCCTTCAGATTATTTAATAATAATGATCAATGACTAAGTTTTATTTTCGACATCTTTCGTCACCTATCAATCAGTACATTGCTTTTCATAATCTTCAACTAAAAAGTATTTATAAAAGCAAAATAATTCGCAGCGAAATTGTAAAAGAACATCAAAGATAAATATCCCTTTCGCTTAGCTTCTGCAAATCATTACACGTTTTAAATTGGTCGATTCGCTTTGAAAATGGCAACTCGTTTTGCATAAAGTATAATTACTAAATAAATATTACTCACCAGTAATTCTGGAGAAGCATTGAGAGAAATAGAAGCTAGTGCCTGTTCCAGCTTACTGATGGCTGTCTCAATGTGGGGGTGGTAAGTAACTGCAAATAAGAAATTAATAATGAAGTTAATATGGGAACAAGATGTAGCTAAAAATTTTTTTTAATGGTTTAAATTGATATCTTACGTGCTTCATCCAATAATGATGCATCCAAAGCGTGGTCATCGTCTCGTTTTTCCAGGACCTCTGGTTCGGTATTTTTCTTCTTTGTCACAACATCTAAGTCAGTGTATTCCCTCGGGCGTTTAGTCCCGGCTTTAGCAGCGTTCGATTCAGGCAGAGAGCATAAGTTATTAACAGGCTGGCGCTGAGCGCTCGGCCCGGCGGGCGGCGCAGTCGCATCCATAGGTGAAGTAATGCTATTGTTGTTGATATTAGACATAGAAACTGACGTCAACGTAGCCAATCCGGCGTAGCTGTTGAATGGCATCATAGCTGCCGGCATCGTAGTCGTGCTGGTCCGAGCACCGACAGGCGGGTTGGAGGCGTTAAGCTTCTGTATACTCATAGCTCCTTCCGAGTGACGACGCTGGTACACCTCGTTGAAGTTCGGCAATTTCGTAATCGGGTTTTCCAAGAGTTTCGTAAAAGCTTTCTGAAGGCTTTGCTCGTTGGTGAGTTCAGGAGTCATGCTCGAAGGTTGTTTGTAAGTCATAGTTTCGGAGTCGCTGTCAATCTGTTCGAATGTTGTGGTGTTTCCGTGTGATTTAGGGCTTTTTTTGATGACGCTGTATCTTTTCTCGTTGGCATTGACAATGAGCTCCTTCCTCGGCGGTATAGTGCCCATCCGCACGCTCCAGGGCACGTCATGCTCCGGAGACTCGCCTTGCAACTCCTCCTTCGACTGGGGCGAGGGCAGGTCCATCACCAAATGAGGAATCACTTGCTGCAGCTCGACAGCCGATGTTTGTTAATTCACCTGGAAAAATGAAAATATTTCGATAAACAAGTGGAACTTGAAATCAACTCACCTACCCAATAAACACAAAGAACTACCTATTAGGTGGTCGCCGACGTTTTTACCTACAAACTCCAATTTTCATCCTATCATGAAATACTTTGACCGTAACCATATACCACAAAATTGACTAAACGGATCTTTTTGTGCGCGACAAGGTGCAATTTTTATCTAAATCCATTCCGCCAAAGTATTTTTCTTTTTTGAAAAAAATTTCTTATCAGAATTCAGGCCTTGTTATAATACTGTAATACTATTCGATAATTATCGACATTCCAACTGATATCATTATCCAATTCAGTTGTATTAAATATTCTGTTTCAGACCCAAAACAGATGTTATATTTCAAAAAGAACAAAATTATTTATACAAGACCGACAGAAGTACAAAAGCATTATTTAATAAAGTTTACTTTGTAAAATATGTAACAATTAAATAACAAATATAATATATCAAATATTAAGTTATAATAATACATAAATATTAAAACAATGGAATAAAAATATGTAATTAAAAATATATATAATAGGAAAATGTTGATTTTCATTTGTTTTTCTTACTGTCAAGATGAGTGAATCTAATCAATTCGATACATTTAAAAATTTTACTACAAAAAAGGTAAAAATGCAACGCAAGCCGCGAAAAAAAATGCGATATTTTTGCCCTAGTGCAGTGTCTGTGAGAGTAGCACATATTTGGTTTAAGCGTTTTAAATCCGGAAATTTGGATGTCAAAGATGCACGTCGCTCTGGTCGCCCTATTACGGATAAAATGGATGCCATTTTTGAAAGTTGAGCAAGATCGGCATATCATTAACTGAAGAACTGGGAATTGACCACAAAACAGTTTTGGCGCATTTTAAAAAAACCGGGTGCACAAAAAAGCTCGACATTTGGGTACCTCACGAGCTCACTGAAAGAAACCTGATGAACCGTGTACTTATTTGTGATTCCTTATTACGACGTAATGAAACCGAACCATTTTTTAAAAAGCTGACAACTGGTGATGAAAAGTGGATCACGTACGACAAGAACGTGCGAAAAAGGTCGTGGTCAAAGGCCGGTCAGGCTTCACAGACTGTGGCGAAACCCGGGTTAACTCGCAACAAGGTGATGCTGTGTGTGTGGTGGGATTGGAAGGGCATTATTCATTATGAGCTTTTACCACTAGGCAGGACCATCTATTCTGAACTCTACTGCGAACAACTGATGAGATTAAAGAAGTTGAGTGAAAGCGGCCGGAGTTAATCAACATAAAGGGTGTGGTTTTTTATCATGATAACGCTAGACTTCACACATCTTTAGCCACTCAGCAAAAATTAAGAGAGTTTGGCTGGAAGGTGTTATTGCATCCGCCGTATAGTCCTGACCTTGCGCCTTCAGATTTCCACCTGTTTCGGTCTCTTCAGAACTCTTTAGGCAGTGTCAGGTTAACATCACGAGAGGGCTGCCAAAACCACTTGTCGCGGTATTTTGATCAGAAGCCTCAAAATTCCTATAGCAATGGGATCATGTCCCTACCTATAAGATGACAAAAAGTAGTCGAACAGAATGGCACCTACATAGATACTTTAGATAAATGTAAATAAACTATATTAAACTTTATAATAAAATACCCACACAAATAAAAAATGTGAACTCGTTCAATGTATTCAAGAATGGCCCAGTACCTAATCTCAAACAACACATTCTAAAAATGCAAGTGAATGCGTTGGACGGGTCCATCATTGTGTACTTAGTATGTCAATTTCAATGTTGTCTGACTTTGTAATGTTTATTATTGAGTATAGTTGTTTTTTCAATCTTGTGTTTTCGTGACGACGAACATAAATCATCATTTATTATGTCATAAGTGAGAATAAATATCTTTAAACCTAAACCTAAACTATATGAAAAATTGTTTTGAATTTTCTTATAAAATGCGAAGAAACTTTTCCGCAACCTATTATATCGAATTAATCCCTAATTAAGTACAAAAATAGCCGTTGCGGGTTTGAATCCCGCGAGGGGCAAATGTTTGAGCGGGAATTTGGACTTATGCTAATCAAAGCATAAAAATATTTATATTCAGCTGCGTATTCAGCGTATCTCTAAGTTCGCCTCTATAGTATTTGCAGTGTGTGAACCTAAATCTGCTAACATGACGTATTCATCTTGTAATTGTTACACATTACACTTGCAAGCAACAAATTTAGCTAGCAGGACCTAAAAAAATATGGTGTTATGACTTTGATGGCGATGGCCTAAATAATTGGTTTTAATAATTTCGTCTGGACATTGTTTGAGGCCGAGTTTATTTTAATGGTTTTGTGGTATACTGATTTTATACATAGGTGATCCAAACATACTTACACGTCAATTATTTTTTTTTAGCTTCCTTACACTCAGGAGTATCCGAAAATACACCATATGTTACCCGATTTTTTGTACTTTTCGAGTTATGATTATTTTTACGATTTTTTTTGCCGGACGCTTCAGAAAAAATTGACGCCACGGGTCCATACAAAGTTACTCATACCCCTTTCAATGAGTTACTTCAACGACATTTTACTTTAATTTTCATTCAAAATGTCTGAAGTGTAAAATTGAAGTAAAGTAAGTAAACTAAGAACATCTTAATGAAGAAGAAGCTATAAAACGCTTCCGAAATTACCATTTTGATTGTTTATTACAGATACTACATCGTAAAACAAAAAAAAATAAGACTATAAATGCGTTTATTTTGACGACTTTTTAGGATAAAATATTTTATGACGTCAAATCTTAGTGAAACTAAAAATTCACTTCATTCACTCATTGTAACGTTATTTTAGGATTCAATTCATTAAGATAATTTGTAAACAAGTTTTAGAAGATACACTGATTGAATTTTACACTTGTGTCACTTTGAATGAAAATTTAGGTATGATGCCGTTAAAGTTTCTCACTAAAATTTACATGGTAAATAAGTTAGAGTAAAATAAAGCTTTTAAAATAGATGTAAATAAATAATTTAAAGTAATTTTTTTTTAAAGCATTTCTAACTTTTTCAATTTCATAATTTTTTTGTTGGAATTATGATGAACCTTATGGATGTGAATTCTTCAGAATCATCTAGCACTGTTATTCATCTAATAATGAAAGAAACCAGGCACTTATCCCAACAGATCGCGCTACAGTGACCGAAAAAGTGACCCAAACTAGATTTTTTTAAAATTTCGTAAATCAACTCATGAAACTACAAAAGATCGGATAACATACATGGGGTGTTTTCGGATACCCCTGAGTGTGAAGAGGCTTACTGAAATTGCTGCTTAGTAAAATTACTGATGTGTATGTTTTGACCAACCTGTATACCTAATTATATATACTTTACAAGCGTTTGAAGGAATATCGTTGATTGATAAAAGCAATCGGGTGGTTTAATATAATTATGCTGGTAATATTTTAAATTTATGACATTATACAAAATATATGCGTGGTTTTTTAATATTGTAACGTTTAGTTGGTGATCCGAATTATTTGCTATCAACTATAAACTACTTCCAATGATCGACAAAGGGTTTTCATGCCATCGCAGTCGTAGAAAAAAGACGGATGTTCAATTCAGCAACTTTACAGGAGAGCCTTTCAAAGATTTTGTATGGAATTTTACTTCATATTTTCTAAAGTACTGATTCAATTATTGTGAAACTTGGACAGGTTGTTTTGTGTAACGTCTTTTTTAATGTGATCTACAAAACACATTCCTAATATGTATAGTTTTTGTGAAAAGTCACATCAGTTTTTGTTCCCTGGAGTACAACGTTTAGTACGGAGTCAGATTTTTTGGTTCATGACGGATGATGCTTTAGGTCGATATTCAAGGGATAATTACAAAAGTTTTACTGGGGGATTTGAAATATGAAGGCCTAGGAATTGAAATAACAAATAATTTCTCACTGTACAAATTATTTTATTATCTATCAAGGTATGAAAAATTGTTTACGTAAGTTTTCATTTTATTTTTGTAGTTATGTTTATTAAAATAAGTTACAACTTTTCCTATTATAAAATAATGACATCAAGCAAATCAAAAAACCTTTTTTGGTATTTTCCCTAAAGGAAATGTTGTTTTTAAATTAAATCTTTTTTAAATTAAATTAAAGTTTAAGTGAAATTTAGATTTTTAGCATTTAAAAATGCACCATTTTCTACACAAATGACATTAAGTAAACGTGAAAAGCCACATGTGAAAGTAAACGTGTTTTAATTGGTTTTATAGGCGATTACTTTTGAGAAATTAAGACATTTGAAATTCCCCACGATGAACTTAACGGTATACATAAAAAAAAACATTTATTAAAAGGAAAAAAAATAACTTCTTTTAAGTAACGGCATATTTATTATAAACTTTTAAAATTTACTATAACTAGAACATTTATTCAAAACTTTCTAGGAACATTGTAACGCTCATCTAGATAACTTTTAAATTGTTATTTAGCTATTTTATTATCATCATTAAAAGGAAGAAGCAATGCAAGGGTTTAATGTATAAAATAAGTAAAGACCCTCTTAATGTAAATTCATATAAAATTTGTTGAAAAATACATAATAAATTCCCTAGAATTGATTTGTGTGATGGTAAAAAATCGTTAATGTGCAGGTAGATTTAAAAAACTACAAACTTGGATAAAAAATATCATTCCATCAACTACATAGAGTTGGGTGACTTCATAACCGTAAAAATTGCATACCTTACAAATC
This sequence comes from Udea olivalis, assembly GCA_947369235.1. Taxonomy (NCBI): domain Eukaryota; kingdom Metazoa; phylum Arthropoda; class Insecta; order Lepidoptera; family Crambidae; genus Udea; species Udea olivalis. The sequence goes on from OX376340.1 coordinate 24,806,325, forward strand.
TTTGATAGGACCAGAAAAATTGGAAATATTAAGTTGTTACAAACTTCACTTTTATGACGTGAAGATGGTGAAACCAATTTTCTCTCCATGACAACAATATAGTGTTTCGGTAGCTATAGGAGATTGATTAGATTGGAAGGGTTTTGTATTACATTGAAATCTACATTTGCATGGAAGACCCTTGTTTAAGCATTAACTATCCGCCCTCTTTTTGAAAAACACGTGTAGCATGGCTTTGTTAAGTTTGTCCGTTTTATTTCTATCCTATGATTTATATTTTTGCGTGTTTGCTTATTTACTCTGGTTTTTAAAAAGGTTGAACACAATGAGTATGGTTGGTTAAAGTTGGTGCCAAAAAAAGACACGGAAGGCCCAGGAAAAATTTGCAGTTAAATTAAGGCAACAAAACGGAACATGACATTTTGTATGTCTATTTACTGGAGATGTAACTGAAGTATGGAGTACTTGACAAGAATTTTTTATATTTCAAGTAAAGAACTGAAAATGGGAGTCGACGGCGTTGGGGACCTTATATTGTACGGCATTGGTGTAGTTTTTGATTTAGGGAAATCATTTTGTGCCATAAGGTCCGTGTTGAGGATTTCCGCAAAAGAACCAAAGAGACCGACATAGTTCTTCGGATAACCAAGCTGAAGTGGCAATAGGCAGGTCACATTGCTCGCAGGACTAATAGCCCCTGGGGAGTAAGAGTCCTCGATTGGTGACTACGAACTGGAAGATGCAGCGTAGGTAGGCCACCCACCCGGCTGTTTAAATGTTTCTTGAATGTTAAATGAAATGAAGGAAATAAATAAATAAATAAATATGCGCCAGACAACACACCTCTTGTAATGGTCTCGAAGTAGGGATTAATATCCCTGTGTTACGAGGTACCACACAAGGAAATAAGCTAGGGGCGTCTCCCAGCACACCCAGACCCGAGTCAATTCAGAAAAGATCGTTTCCTAAATTGATCCGACCGGGAATCGAACCCGGGACACTACGGAAATCGAGACAAGAAACCGTGCTACAGCGCACTACGCCAACCGTGTCGTCAAATGTGGTTGTTTTTATTTTCTCTCCCAAACCTAAGTAGCGCTTTCCAAAATCCTAAGTATACCTGGTTAAACGGCAGGCTTTGGGCCTGTTAATTGGTATCTCTACCAAGAGTTTGCCTGACGTAGGCTACTCTACCAAGAGTCTGCCTGACGAAGGCTACTCTACCAAGAGTTTTCCTGACGTAGACTACTCTACCAAGAGTTTGCCTGACGTAGGCTACTCTACCAAGAGTTTGCCTGACATAGGATACCCCACCAAGAGTTTGCCTGACGTAGGCTAATCTACTAAGAGTTTGCCTGACGTAGGCTACTCTACCAAAAGTTCGCCTGAAGTAGGCTACGACAGTTAGCTACATCAACGTCTTTGCGATTTTTAGTTCCATTAATATTTACTAGAGGCACTGTACCGAAATCTCATACAAAAACATGAACACTGACGCTAGCGACTGTCATTACTGTCAACTCGCCGTGGATATGCTGATGGAATGCCGTGGAAACGAGGTTATCACGGAGGGGGGTTTAACCGCGGCTGTGGCACATCAGACTCATATCAGTACGTCTACCACGGGTTGCGACTTTAAGTTTACATTATCGTTAGCGTAAAATAATTGTATTGGGATGACACATGACATGACAATGTCAAATCCCAACACATTTTTTTACGCGAACGATAATGTAAACATAAAGTGCAACCCGTGGTAGACGTACTGATATGGGCTGTGTTGACGTCAAGGGAGTTATAAAAAACCCACATATTTTACTCATAATTAGAAGGAGTGTGTTACCCATACAAAATCCTTTATTTTAGGGGGAAAGTCCACTTATCGTATTTTAAATGTTTTCATTTGTTTAAAGCTAAATGCTATGGGGAACATGAAGCCCATTTTTCACTTTTTCTTTCATGTTTTCAATTGTTCAATTGTGAAGTAAAAGACACATATTTGCTCAAACCGAATATTTAGTATTGATAGAAGTACTCGTATTAAACATAATAATATACTTTATTTAAGTAATTTTGTATATTTACATAATAAGACTACCAATAGTTCAGAGCTTGCTTTCATCGAGATAATATTCCGGTAATTACTAGGTACTACTCTTTTTGATATTTTTGTTTGAATCAATGAGTACAGCATGACAAAAAATGTGCAGAATAGCAGATTATACCTTGGATTTTTCTTCTGTCACCTGTGACCTTGGATGACCACAAGTTTTTGTGATTTAAGAAATACCCTAGTGTTTTTAATTAAGCTTTAATTTGTGACTCAAACCTGCGAACCATACAACTTTTGCTAATTAGGGCTCCTGAAGGTTTTCCTAAAGATATTCTTAACTACTATTCCATATAATTGTAATGTAAGTATATTTTGATTTGGTGTACTTACCTAAATAAATAATAATATTTCTAATTCAATGCAAAGTATTTTCATCTACGAGTACTACTCCTAGTACGTGTCTACGTTTTTTTTCTCAGCAGCTTGGGATAAAGAAGGTTAATTGATCACAACAAAAAAAGAATGTGAAATGAGAGCCAAGTTCAATATTATGATATATGCCTTGGTTGTTGACTTGAACGACGAAAGAAGTGAGATCTAAATGGGTGCCAAGTTCAATGTCTATCGATAGTATCGTGATATTATCGTCACAAATTAGACATGTGCGGCGCTTTGACAGATAGCCCGCTTAGAACAACACGCCATTTTTGACACACGCACACATGTCTCTGCAGAGGCGTGAGTTTACAGGCGAAGTCAGTGAGTTTCAGTGTCGCGGTCAGTCGCACTGTCAAAAACACTGAGTTATTATTTGTACGTCGTCAGATACTTATATTATAGTTTAATGATAAAAAATGGTTTCGCGCAGATAGTTCTGTTGCAGTGTATATGGCTGTATGAACACCACACGAAATTGTGATTATACGTTTTTTAAGTTACCAAATGATGTTGAAAGGTAAGTAAAACTCAGATAACGTTTGCAAGTTAGTGATACTATGTACGAGTATTATAAGTACCTATATAGGTAGGTAAACCATTATTTTTTGTAACAAAGCAAAATTCAAATCCAGTACAAATGGGCCTTTACTTTTTCCGTAACTTATCTTATCATGCATTGGTAAAACACCAGTATTTTTGGTATATTATTTTATTGGCACGCGCGGCTGCTGCATCGACAGGTGACCGCCGAAGTGGTGTTATCTACAGCCTACTAGGTAGGTATTTTTCACTTGATGTATTTAATTTTTGGCGGTATCTGGCAAATTTAGTAGCGAGTAGCAACCCTAGGCAATCAGGCAAGATGATAAAAAAAAGCCGAGAGCGGTCCTTCTGTAAACTCTCTATTTTGTGCTATCGTGACCTCGAAAATCAGTCATACTATCGATAGTTATATCGAAACTATCGGCCCGTGACGATACTTTTGATACTATCGATTGGTAAAAATAAGGAACAATATTTCCAAAGATCAATGCGAGCGATACTATCGATAGTATTAGTACAAACACTATCGATAAGTTCGATACTATCGAATGAATTTGGATGCGTGTCGATAGTATCAATACTATTGATAGTATTGATAATATTGCAGAATGTCGATATTATCGATAGGTCTATCGCATTCACGTAAAGATCTTAAAATCCACAAAGACCAGCTGTCATCAAGTTTGATTGTTGATTCTTATTTTACAGGAACTATAAGTAGTAAGTGTTCATAATAGCTAGACGGGAGCTCCAGTATACCTGTACTGTTCACAGGGTAATTATCCAACTAAAAAATACGGGAGGTTATGCAGTAGATAACAATATTTCCCTGGCTGTGTTACAATGATAAATAATCTGACTCCCAATCTGACGGCACTGATAGTAGTGCAGTCACTCCATTGACACAGTTGTCAAAAGCAATTAACCCCTTGAGTGTCAGCGGAACACACGGGTGTTCCTAAGAAAACCCTAAGAAAAAATAGCAAACAATGGCACACAATGCAAAAACCAGAACAATAGAAACACGAGACGGGATGACGTGATGAATTATTTTTATTGGGATATCGTCGATGGTCTCTATTATTAGTTCAGACATCATTTTTAGTTGGATAATACGTTGCGTTATTAATTAGATACGTAATGTTTGATGTTGGATGTGTATAAACTGAGTAAAGGTAGAATAAAATATGTATTGTTCAACGTGTACATTGTTTACTTAATTCGAGGAAATGTACAAGAAGCCAGAGTACCTTTTTGAGAAACTTAGCTGGGCTAAAGATACTCGTAACACTCAGAGAAGTTTCCGGTCTATCACACAAAACTTACTGAAGATACCTAAACATAATTCCACGCGATATCGAAGATCATTTAAATTTTACGCAGCAAGCATCTGGAACAATCTACCTCCACCTATGAGAATAAAGATGAGTACCGATTGTTTTTATAGAAAATACAAAGATGCCTCATTAACAAAACAACTTGCTGCGGAAGACCTTAGCAGTGGGTATTGGAAATTTCTGCTCCTGAAAGATTATTTTAAGTAACCACACACAGTCACAAACACAACACCCACTTACACACGCACTAACACACCCAGACGCACAAACGCCCGAGAGTACTGTTTAAGTTTTTTTTTAAATGTATTTTGTATTTTTCTAAGCCCTCATGTACTACTTCTCGTTTAACACCGACAGAGAAATGGAAGTGGCTGAATAACAGCGCTACCTAGGATCCAGATCCTAGGTCAGCACAAGCTGAGCCACCTCCAAAAAAATTATAATAATAGAATCTATTTATTGAAAAAAATTAATAAAATGATAAAAACTTACTAGTTTCTGATTTTTTCCTTTGTATTCACCCAATTACCTATCTGAGTTCCAAATTAAATGCATGAATTGCAGCCATGACTTGATTTCAATGATGGAGGCCTATGCCCAGCAGTGGGACAGTAGATTGGCTAATTACTTCACATACTATAATATGTACAATTATTAATATTGTATTATCGCCTACGCCTACATGTAAACAATCTGCGTTACCAAATGTACATGTTACCAAGGAGGACCGTGCATCTCCGAAACAAGTTTGAGGAAGCACATTGGCTTAAGGAGCATTTTTCAATGAAATTAGGGACATAATTTTAAGGGTGACACTCTGAAACGCATAATGTTTATTGTCATAATTTAAATTGCCATACATCAAATTATATTCTTATACCTATATATTATATTCTTTCGGAGTTTGTGTTTCTGCGCAGTTGTTGCACCAATACATTTGAGACTCTGTATTGGTGCAACCATTGCGCAGATAATGTTCGGTCAGTCGTTCTGGGCGTATGGTAATCCAGTCGACTACCTAAAAAGCATTAAGAACTTTTATCGTCTAAAAAGTTAATGCGCGGCAAGAAACTACAAACAAATACACTTGGACGTCTAAGCATAGTATGGATACCTTTATCTAATCTGACTTTACTTGTGAAGAAATTAGAACCTGCAGCCACAAACTGAGCAATGAAGTGGTTGTTTCTATTGAATTCACAAATCTTAGCCAATAACAGAAGATCATCCTTGACGCTAATTCCTTTTTATCGATGTCGTTTACATTGAATAGTCTTTCACTACCTACCGTCACGTTTTATACTTGCTTTTTTAATTTAAGATCTGTAAATGGAGAGCTTGTTCACAGTCAGAATCTTGATTCAGCAATCATAAGATGTATGGCCAGAAGCTCATAGGTTGCTGAAATAATTGAATTAAATTTCAATTAAATTTTTATTTATCCAAAGGCGTATGAGTAACTTTGTATGGACCCGTGGCGTCATTTTTTTAGCGGCCAGCAATAATTTTATCACTGATTTATAGCAACCTAATACAGAAACATATCTGAGTGGTCAGAATTGTTCTAAGTGATATCGGAGCCGAGATATGATTCCTACGGTATTATTTTATTATTTATATCCACTAAAATAATGGTTCTGAAATGTTACTTTATGAAGCTAATCTCACATAACAGCTGTTAAAAAGGATGCAGAAATAAGAGAGGAAGGTATTTCGCTTTTAAGATTTCGCTGTTGGGTATATTTTTTTGATAAAAGTACATCCAGCAATCAATACATCAAGTTAGATAGGTATCCATTATGATAATATTGTTTACAAAGCAGTAGATGTTAGATAAGTATTTGGCATAAGGAAGTGGAATATGAGCTATCACGAAAAACCACGTAACGTCAATGACATGAAAAAGACATTTTCTAATGGTCAATATGTAAATTGGAGGTATTTATTCTTAACGTTGTTAAGACATCATAACATAACGTACCATCACGACTTTATCTTAAACGGAGTAGTCAGAGGCAAGTGACTGTTGCCTTCATGGTGAACGGAACACTCAGAAGCCTACTTTTCACCAATGGTATTGAACCCAACCTGGTAGGTGGTGAGTGTTTTTCATCACCGGAGAGTTAGTCTGAAATTTAACAATGAACACAAAGATTTTGGTTCTGGCCAGATTTGAACTAGGGCGATCCGCGATCCGAGTGCTTAACCACTAGGCCACGATTACATGGGAAAAACACCTGAAAGTCTTTTTACCCACAATTCAAAAACAATATTGGCCTAATATTGCACCTGATCATTGAAAACTAGCCTTCTTAAATCCTACGAGTAATTGCGTCGCAGGTTTATACTTAACTAGTTTTAAGGATTATAAATAATGCCGCTTATTTCCCTTTCCCTTGGTATAGCCCAGGTTCAATTGAGTAGTTAAAAATACAATACCTAATATCTCAGCTTCGATATAATTTAGCTATATATGCTCCATATAAAGTTTGTTCCTCTCGATAAGTTCTTTCATAATATTATGGTTTGGTGAGTGGTAGCGATAAAAAATGACGCCAACATCACCCATACCCCTTTGCTGTAATTACGGGTAATAATAATCGATTTAAACCTCCGATACTTAGCACCTACTTTCGACAGATGCTTGGAGTGCTGAGTATATGCAATTAAAGTGGCTCTGAGTACACTTTAAGAGAGCGAATCTCAAAAGTGGAAGTTTTGCAAGCTTCATAACTTGAAGCCGAAGCTATTGTCAACTCCCGCCGAATTGCTTATGCATATAAGGATGAAGCAAATCTAACACGCCAGCCGGACGAATAGACACAAAAATGATGTTGGACATGGGTGGAGCCGAATTCACGACCTCCGGGGCTAAAAGCAGGATCGGATTAAATTATAGTTAAGATGTATACTACAATAATGCACATTAGTTTAAAGTTTTACAGAGAAGAAACGTTCTTTACTGCCAATAGGGTACTAAATATCTATTTATTTGAAATCATAAGCGCGACAATATTTCAAAGTTACACTTTTTAAAGTTGAGGGTGAGGGGTGCATTGTATCAATCAAGAAGAACAGTGCAGCAGCAATTACCTATTTAGGCAGCTCTTCGTTCAAGATGAAAATGATTGCAACTCTGCCATTGTATGGGTTTTACCATCGCTTACCTAGTACGAATAAAGAGCATGAATGAATAAATGAGAGCTTTTACTGTGTTATCCTATTATTCAGGGCTCCTTAGGTCACTGCAGAGAAAAAAGCCTATTTCCTTCTCATCCACTGAGAACAGTTTAAGGTTAACGTAGATAAAACCTTGTTTAGTATGTTTGAAAAGTTACAGGGAGTCTTTAGAAATTTTAGCCCATTAACTTCTGCAATCTTTTTCAGTTTTGTAAATTAATGTGGTATACAAAATATTATTCGCACCAGTAAACTTTTATGACGTGCGCAATTATAGAACACAGTATTTTGTATTATATAGAACTTTGAGAAGCTAACAAGGCTTTTTCCTTTTTATATGGTTTCGTTACCTACGCGTCCTCAGTAATAGTTTGCTAATGTTAGCATTTAGCCAAACAAAAGCTTTTTATGGAATGGTTGCGCCAGAGCTTGTACAAAAATAGCAATTTTGCTGGGCCTTTGTGCCAGTTGTTTTCCGTACAAAAGCTCTGTGTTTAATTGAACGAAGCCTACTGTCGCAATATGTTTTGAATTTGTCATTACAGTTATAAATACTTAGTATTTTTGTCATCATTCCGAAACTATGCATGAAGATCATGGTGGATAAATGAACACACTTCAAAAATGACTATGAACCTAATACAGTGACCTACTTGTTTTACTTCAGAACCTGTTCAAACTTCACTTATTTGCTTATTTAAAAAAGTAATGTTTCTTGGCTCTGGGCCACCAGAATACGTTTCCAGTGAAAAACCTTAATTGATTTCGTTAAGGGGAAAGATACCTGTGACAGATACACAGACGGACGAGGCAGCGTTGGCAATACCAAATGCAAACGAAAAATATTATTTGTAATTTATTTTAAATTCGTATGTGTTAATTACGAGTAAGTAAATTTTATCTCAGAGAAAATCAAATCTAGAAATTTTTGAATCTCTCAAATCGAAAGATTGTCCAATCATGATGAACTCCATCAGAAGATAATCCTAGAGCGTTGTAAATCGAATAAAATCTTAAGCAGAAAGGAAAATTGCAAAAACTTAAATCAAGGCCGTCGGCTATTCCTCAAACGAAAGATTTCGTACGACGATTCCGAATCTGACTTTGTATAAAGTGCCCAAGTTGCAATAAGCACAGGATTCGTTGAATAAATATTCAATTTAGGTGGCGCTTCGTAGCTTCAGAGTAAATCATCATCATCCGTGCGCGGTCTATCCCGGTTGTGAACCCACACTTATGTCTTATCTTGGAAATAATTCCTTTATAGAAAAAAGAACTACAGGAATAAGTTGTAGCTGACCAACGGGATTTGGGATTTTTCTTATTATTGGATAAAAATTCAGGAACCCGTCATAATTCTCACATTGTTTTATTACAAGCGTCAAATATGACAAAACAACAACAGAACACATAATCATTAAAAGATAAACTTATTATATAGGAGCGGGCTGATAGCTAAGAACCTTACCTATCGATTTAACCGCCTTTTAACCCCCCCATGTATGATATTATAATAGGTTAAGAAAAAAGTTTCTTCGCATTTTTTAAGAAAATTCAAAACATTTTTAAATATAGTTTATTTACATTTAACTTAAGTATGTAAGTGCCATTTTGTAGGATTACTTTTGGCCATCTTGTTGGTTTTGAGGCTTCTGATCAAAATACCACGACAAGTGGTTTTGGCAGTCCTCTCGTGATGCTAACCTGACACTGCCTAAAGAATTCTGAAGAGACCGAAACAGGTGGAAATCTGAAAGTGCAAGGTCAGGACTATACGGCGGATGCATTAACACCTCCCAACCAAACTCTCTTAATTTTTGCTGAGTGGCTAAAGATGTGTGAGGTCTAGCGTTATCACGATGAAATACCACACCCTTTCTGGTGATTAATTCCGGCCGCTTTCTCTAAACTTCTTGCTTTAATCTCATCAGTTGTTCGCAGTAGAGTTCAGAATCGATGGTCCTGCCTCGTGGTAAAAGCTCATAATGAATAATGCCCTTCCAATCCCACCACACACACAACATCACCTTGTTGCGCGGTTTCGCCACAGTCTGTGAAGCCTGACCGGCCTTTGACCACGACTTTTTCCACACGTTCTTGTCGTACGTGATTCACTTTACACTTCAAAAATGGTTCGGTTTCATTACGTCGTAATAAAGAATCACAAATGAGTAGGTACATGTTTCATTAGGTTTTTTTCAGTGAGCTCGTGAGGTACCCCAATATCGAGGTTTTTGTGTACCCAGTTTTTTTCAAATGCGCCATAACTGTTTTGTGGTCAATTCCCAGTTCTTCAGCTACGTCGTAACTAGGTATACTGATATGCCGAACTTGCTTCACTTTTTCAAAAATGGCATCCATTTTATCCGACCAGAACGACGTGCATCATTGGCAATTTCAAAATTTCCGGATTGAAAACGCTTAAACCAAATTTGTGCTACTCTCACAGACACTGCACTAGGTCCATAAACATCGTAAATTTTTTTGCGGCTTGCGTAGCATTTTTACCCTTTTGTAGTAAAATGTTAAAATGTATCAAATTATTCATTAGATTCACTCATCTTGACAGTAAGAAAAACAAATGAAAATCACACATTTTCCTAATTTAAATTTGGAATTATCTTTTCAAAAATTTAAACTTTTAATGATACCAAAACCAGCCATATGCAAATAGTATAGCCAAAGAGATTTTATCACAAGTTCATACATACTACGAGTATATGCGAAAAGACTTTTTCCCCAACATTACATGTTAGGCGATTATTTGTAGTTTTGGGGTTATAATATTTTTTTACGAATTTTTAAAATATCTGGATTGAGTCACTTTGTTTTGTCACTGTGGCGCAATCTGTTGAGATAATTGGCTGATTTTTTTTACATTAGTAGATGAATTAGTATTCATCTACTAGTGTAAAAAACAGAATAAACCAAACCTATTGGTATAGTTGATTCTGAAGCATTTACATTCAAAGCGTTTATCAAAACTCCAGAAAATTAGAAGTGGTGTATTTTCCTTGACTTTTGAAAACCGTTTAAAAAAAAAGTAGCATTAAAATTTTCATTAAAATCAATTTTAAAAACTTCACTACTCTCTCAAATGTTCATCATGTAACTTTCAATGAGTTAATACAACAGCATCATACTTGCCCTATCAATCAAAGTATCAAAGTGTAAAACTCTAGTTTAAAGCAATTCAAATAAAACGTGATTTAGGCAAACTACAAATATTTTTGAAACTTGAAAAACGCCATTAGAAAAACTTATTGTGATTATTACTTCGATTATTTTAGCATTTTACAATGCTTGTTTTTCATATCTAAAGATAGAAAAACTGAAACAATTCGATTTCGGACCTTGATGATCTATTAATGGTGATGTTTCGACTAGAACAAATAAAAAAATATATATTAAAAGTAAATCAATCTGAAAGGTTTGATTCAGCTGTCGGTCACCAAAATATATGTTTGAAATTATTGTGGCCATAGTGATCAATAATTCCGGCTCGTTGGGTGTGGTCTATCACTAGATTGCCCCTTCACCCCCCATTTTTTTTGCACGGAGGTCTTCCCAAAAACCGTATCGTAATCGTCTTAGACACCATTGGATCATTGGATTCTCATAATTATCCAATATTTATGAAAAAACACATTAAAAAGCGCAATATGCAAACTTTTAGTTTGATAACCTATCTACAATTTATTTTATGGCCCTTCAAACTTGCGTGGGAAAGCCCAGTTTTTAAAAGTGCAAATTCACAGTCAATAAAGTCATTCACAGTCAAATAAAGTAACATTTTCATAAACTCTGGTAATAGTTATAGCACTAGGAATTGCTTATTTTTATATTATTTTTACATTCTCAATACGAACACATAAGATCAATCAATTAAGATGCCAACTTACTTATAATTTTTCAAAATGTGAATAGCAATCAACAATTTTGAAAACCAAAACCAGAGTCATCAAATTGCTTACCTTCGTATATCAAAAACGCGGGAGCGCAGCTCGCACCGCCTTCCTTAAGATGTAGAACGCGACAGGGATCAGCTAGTGTAGGAAGAGGTCTGAGTAATGCGTCATAAGCCAGGGATGGGCAAACGATTTTATGTTGTTCCAGATTAAACAACAAGAAAGGTTGGACACTTCTTTCTTTTCGTATTGACGCAAAACTAATTAGCTTTTACAATAAATTATTTTTGATTAAAACAACATTGTTCATTAAAATGTATAAACACTCTTCCAGTCAAAAAAGTAAAAAAAAAAGATATTTAACATTACTCCTACAAAACTGGTGTCAGGAGTCCAGGACACATCAGAGTGATAATTTCTTAGTGATTTTCGATTTTTTTAAATACACTTACGAGTAATCCGTTGCCTGCGGTAGGATATAACCGATAAACATCACATGCATTTATAACAGGGTTCAATTTCTCTTATAATAAAGTTAGGCACCAATATGTATGCTGTGTGTGTGTCCAAGGTATGCTGTATGCCAAACAACAATATTTTCAATTACAAATGTATCTCAAGAAACATAGTTTCGCCTAGTAGACGCAATTTTCTTTTTCTTTTGGTGAAGTACTCTTTAGTGAAAACGCAGGAAAACAAGGTATTGCAAATTAGAAAGTGTTGTTAATTAAATAAAAAACAGATGGTTTATAATAAATTATGATTTAATTTATTTCCTGTTTTCATCCTGTTTTCTAAAGCATGATTACCATGAAAATATTTAAAAGAGTGCCTTCATATTTTTTTGCATTATCCATAAAGAATGCCGCTGCGCAACACTATTTTTGTATGGTCACGTTGCCAGCAATATAAAAAGAAACTTCTCAAAAGTTAGAAATGTTGGCATTAGGAGCGTGGCTTCTCTACATACAGCAGGTTTTCTCTATGGGAGTCCCATCTCATTAAACGGAGTGTTATAATAATAATATGCTTTTAAGTCGTACTGTAATATTATCGTTTTTGCGGATCTTGACCGAGTCGTGTTATAATATTTAGTTATTCAATAGGGAACAAAACGCAAAGCTAATTTCATTGTAGATGGCGCCACCAGCGACTCAACCATTCGCGTGTCCCGAAATATATTTACTTACGGTTTTCCTTAACGCAAGACCTCCCAAACTAGCGTAATTGATCGTAGATTACTAATATGATTATCAAATTCAAATAAAACAATATATTTAGGGCTTTACTGACGCTTAAAGTTTATAAATATTTTTTTAAATGAAATTTCGAACTTCCATAAGCAGGCTTCTGAACTAAATAAACCTATATTTTCACTGTAACTAATGGTTTAGTGTAATACATACATGAAGTTACGACATGCATGTTATAATTCGTTTCCAGAGACTTCGAAATTGTCAGTTTTCAACCTACAAAATAACGCAAGCCACAGCCATTTTTATACCCCAAAAGTACAGTTTTTATTATAATAGTGATAACAGTACATTTTATTATATAATGAATGAGTATGAGACGTATTGTGAGTACTTGTGCTGTATTTCCACCTTAATAGTCAGCGGATTTAAAATAATCCGAAAATAACCTCAATGAATCTGAAGCTTTCCAATATTCCCTTCTGGGAGACTGTTCCCAAAATTTTCTCAGCTAAGTGTCATTTGGAAATACATGATTCCCTTTGTTTTTAAAACTAAAAGCAGCACATTGAGGCATAATGATTTTTAAAAACTTTCTCTATGTTATTTTGTATGGCATTTGACAGCTTTGACAGAAAATTTAAGATAGGTCGCTTCGGACGCCCTCGGTCGGGATCAAAAAGCAGTATTGTTTTCCATTGAATAAAATTGGCTGAGACAAAAAAAAAGACATTCAGACATTCAGAAATCTTTCAAAACAAGGGTTAAATATCATATAATTTTTACCATTTTATATGATTCAATGACTGCACTTTCGCCGACGTGTAATGACGTCAGTTTATAATTGATGGATGACAGGTATAACCACAGACGGGATGGCAGTGAAATGAGACAACAGTTGGAAATAGTCCTGTTTATTATAATTCTAATAAGGCTTTTAACGAACTTGACAGGATATGTTCAGATATACTAATTAACTAGGTACCTCAAATAATTACTGTTAGGCTTTCTAAAATACTGAAGGCACTAAAGGATTATTAGGGCTAGCTCAAAATTTGTGTACTTGCCTACCTAATGGGGAGAAAACTATGGTGGAAAGAAATATAAACAAAAGAGATTTCATTATTCAATTATATTTTTAGTAAGTATTTGTTATTTGGACTGACGTGAATCTACCACCGGTTCGGAACCTAGATGCTGCTGAGAAGAGCCGGCAAGAAAATCAGCAGTCCATTACATTATAACTCAATTATTCACTATTAGTAAAACACATTGTAATCAATATTATGCCATACATGACATAAATAGCCTCAAAACATGATATCAATCATAACAAAAATAATTACGTATTCTTCTGAAACTTACACGATAAGATGTAGGTACAATTACTGTTATTGTTGGTGTCGATGTCAGCCAAGTAAACACTACAATATTCTTAAGAATATGTAGGTAGTTACAAACCTACATTGGCTTTTTTCCCGGAGTACCTTAGTATTATTTTTATCTTTACGTTGAAAATTTAATCTTTATAATTTATTTTTCAACACAGTTGCTCATAAAGTGGCTCTTATTTTACCGCAATTAGGCACATAATGACACCTGTAATCAAACTGTGACTTTTTAATTGCTATTATTCACAAGTGAGTTATTTGGTTGAGTTTTTTGTTCTTAAAAAAGTTTCGATACAAAAAAGATCGTGCTCAATAGTACAAATAAATTAATGTTGATTGGTCATTTCATGCAATGTCGTATTTTAAAAGATAATTTCAACTTGTACTTGTACGTGTTTAATTAATAAAACCCTCACTCTAATATATTTTTTGTTTCTCTGTAATAAAGAACACTTTAAATTCCCTATTTTGTACGTGGCTAAAACGCTATCTGCGAAATTTTTTTTAATGAAATATATATTTATCAAATAATAAATGAATATGAGGTGACAACCTCACACAACAGGTACCACGAAGAACAAAATCTCGTAAAAATATTGGATTTGTCGACAGAATTGCCCTGGTGCGGGAATCGAACCGCAGAACCTTTGAGAACGTAACTTTTAACCACTGCGCCAAACAGGTTGTCAAATTAAAATGAATTTATATAAGGTCAATAGTTGAATTGTTACTTCTTATTTAATTAACTTTAGGTACTTATCTTTAATTTAAACGTCAATAAATATATTTTTTTATTAATCAATCATTCATTTTATGAGCGATTACATGTAGTATCTGTCAGTGATAGAATAGAAAGAAAATTTAGCCAAAACACGTTAGCAGTTAACAATATGGAGAGGAGATTAAAAGCTAGAGGCTAGCAGGGGTTTCTGGGTTAAAGAAAAATGCTTTTCCTCAAAGATGATTTATTCATATGTATCTCTTACTTTATTACAATAATCGGTCATTTTCATCACAGTTTTCACTCGGATGTACTGTATCGAATTTGTGAGGGTATCTTGCAAATAGTGTTCTGGTTACCAAGTATTACCAACTATTCACAGTATTGCATTGCAATACTTTATATTGTAAAATGTCCTTAAAACAATGTAAGTAAGGCACAAATTACTTTTTTTTAAAGGGCTCTGCAATCTTGCATATATAGCAAATTGATTTGGCCAATGTCAAGTAGTGGCGAGAGCATCATGAATCTTTATTTGGCCAGTGGGATTATTATTATTTTTTTAGTCAAATAAAACAGTAAATGAGACAAGAACAATAAATGAGTACAGAGACATAGAAGCAAAATAACGTTTTGCTATGTTTGTTGTTAAATTATTCTGTCTTAAAAAGTAGGTACTCTTTTGTTTCTACCAATCACTGATGCCGTAACAAATGGAGAATGCATTTAAGAGTTCAAACAAATCCAAAAAAAAAATATGCGCCAGACAACACACCACTTGTCATGGTCTCGAAGTAAGGATAAATACCCTTGTGTTACGAGGTATCAGACCAGGAATAAGCCAGGGGCGTCTCCCAGCACACCCAGACCCGAGCCAATTTAAAAAGATCGTTTCCTGAATTGAGCCGACCGGGGATCGAACCGGGGACACCACGGAAATCGAGGCGAAAAACCGTGCTACAGCGCACCACGCCAATCGTGTCGTGAAAAGGATGTGTTGCTGGAGTTTTGTGTGAAAACGGTAGAAATAATAATTATTGAACACTTAAATTTCGAGTAAGAGTTGGGACTAATACAGAGTTGGTTACTCTTGCTACGGAGTACTATAATCACCTATTCTGTGCTTTTTCTATGCACTCTGTGCATTCTGTGCATTCTAACATTTACTTCAGGTTTAACAATGAAACAAGAAGCATAACATACGAGTTTAATGAGGGTCTCTTAAGAATTTTGAGGAAAATCTAAAGGAAAATAATTATTTAAAAAATAAAATTTGATTATGAATGAATTAATCTGTCGAGAAAGATGATTGTTTTGATGGCACGATTGGCGTAGTGCGCAGTAGCACGGTTTCTCGCCTCGAATCCCGCAGTGCCCCGGGTTCGATTCCCGGTCGGGTCAATTCAGGAAACGATCTTTTCTAAATTGCCTCGGGTCTGGGTGTCCTGGGAGACGCCCCTGGCTTAATTCCTTGTCTTGTACCTCGTATTACAGGGATATTTATCCCTCCTTCGAGACCATGACAAGAGGTGTGTTGTCTGGCGCATATTTATGTTTATTTATTTATTGTTTTTTGCCGTCATGGTCAACGGAACACTCAGAAGCCCACTTGTCACCAATGGTAAAACCCAACGTGGTATTGGCCCACCGTGGTAGGTGGTGAGCCTTCCGCCGCTATCCGGGTTGATTTGGTTTTTTATCGATGTTTTCCATCACGAAGAGTTAGTCGGAAATTAAACAATGAACACAAAGATTTTGGTTCTGGCCAGATTTGAACTCGGGACCACACGATCCGCGATCCGATTCCTTGTGTGGTACCTCGTACCACACAAGCTAAGAGCGTCGTAAGCTAGAAGCGTCTCCCAGCACACCCAGACCCGTGTCAATTCAGAAAAGATCATTTCTTGAATTGATCCCACCGGGAATCGAACCCAGGACTCTACGGAAATCGAGGCGAGAAACCGTGCTACAACGCACTACGCCAATCGTGTCGTCAAAATTAATTCGTATTAGTTTGAAGAAATGGCTTAGCCAACGGTCTTTTTCAGGACCACCCAACCGGCCTAAAGGTGGCGGAATACTGGTCCGATGAAATATAATGTTGCTGTCCACACGACAAGAAGAAGATTTGAACCAGAAGAAAAAAAAAACTAAAAAAAATCTTAAGCAACAGTGAATCTTTAAATTATGGAGCATTGACATCCAATTAAATACAAAATTAAGCTTAGCATGATGAAATCTGGATGTTTCCATTTAAAAATGCGCCTTCAAATTGAGATACCAAAATAACTGAAAAACTACCGTTTGTTGCAGATGTCACGGAATTTCTTCATTATATGTATGATATTTATTCATGATCATAATGTTTGACACCTCACCACTGAGGATGCACAAGACCGCGCGAAGTGGGCCCAGAAAATAAGAAAGGCGGACCCTGGGACCCCACACACCAGTGTGGGTTCATAACCGGTCTAGACCGCACGGATGCTGATGATAATGTTTAACACCTATTTACTGCACAAATTTTCTCTTTGTTAGAGTTGTTACCAAATGAATTTGAGTCCTTAATTTTTTTATTTGAAAGCAATAAAAGCAATTTTAGTTTACTTTAAATTAAGCACTGGCGGTACTTCCGTATTTAGCCGTCATGGCTTAATATTTATTGCAACACAAATAGTGCCCGTACCCGCCTTAAATTGTTACTATTCTATGGCATTTACAAGCACAAAATAGGCGTCAAAGAAAACATTTTTTTTTGAACCTGGCTTATTAGTAAGCTTACATTTACTAATTATAACGGACACTAATCAGTATTAATTTAAGAGTTACCCATTGGCATAGTGGCATGGTTGTTAAAAAAAAATAAGCAGGTAATTGTAAAATCGAAAACTCAAAGATTTTCTATGGGAACCAGGAAAATTAATATTTCGAAGTAAATTGTTTGTAAAGGTACACTATTAAGCAATTTCTTAAGTCTCTCTTAAGACTTCAGACAATTGAAAGGTTTTGTCGACCCTGCTAGAAATCAAGCGCAGAATCCATCATGTTTAAAGCTAATCCTACCTAGCTAGACCAATTTTTTTGCGTCAGGCATTTAGGCATTCCCAAGGCCCTGGGTTCGGGACACCTGGGATATGTGGGACTCGGAACTTCTGGGAAAACAGTGACCCCTACCCACTAAAACCTGACGGTGGTCATCTTCGGCGCAGAATGAAAGGGACCCGGGATACCCAACGAGGGAGAGACTCCTCGCAGGACCCTTCGGCGCGCAAGGCCGCCTGGCAGCCAGCCTCGGGAGGAGCAAGCTCGACTCCAGTGCACGATAACACAGACCACTGTGTCCGAAGACACGCGTTAATGTCTTCCTCGGGATCGCAAACCGAAACACACGCAGGCCCCCCCGCGTGCGCTTCGCGACCCCAAGGGCCCTTTTAGTCGCCTCTTACGACAGGCAGGGATACCTCGGAAGTATTCTCTTCACCTAACCGCAGGGAACACCTAGCTAGACCATGTTCCATCCAAATAGATTCCAACAAAAACCGGCGGTCATATTACATTCCTAAAGTTAAGTACGAGTATCTAGGCGCTATTAAAATCAATATTCGCAACCTTCATTTGTAAACCTACCTAGAAATGAAGGTTGCGAATATTGATTTATGTATGAATATATATTTCACATTGTTGTTAATTTGCGATTCACTACCTAAGTTATCAAAACTGATCACCATCGCTATGTTAAGGCACCGCAGTAGCTAACTAACTAATCAATTAGTCACAGTTTTGGTTGAATCAGGAACTACTTAAGCTAAAAGATCTCTCAAAACCTTGGGTGTCTGTAAATTCGCCATAACAGGTAATTTTTCATCAGAAAAACGGCAAAAATCATGTGTAAATTTGCCGCAGGTAGCTTTATAAAAATAAAAATGTTCTAAATAATTTAGCCTATTGTAAATTCGCCACTGTAGATGTTTTCGTGTGGACTGCAGAAAAATCAAACTCATTAGATACTACGTAATAAAGACATTATTTACTTATTTTAAATCACATGTTTGATAACAGAATTAAATATATACATTGAAGTAACAGGGCCGCATAAACCTAAAGGAAGTTCAACTACAAATAGTAATAAAAAAGTTTTTCATAGGACCGTACCGTAAAAGTGTGAGGCTATTCGTCCGAACTTGAAGAGGTTAATTGTTAAAAATATTATTTGTTTAAATTAAATGAATTATTAAAAATTTCCAATGGTATTCATAAACATCTAGCTACCAAGTACCGGGGCCGCATAAACCTAAAGGAAGTTCAACTACAAACTCTTACTAACTTGAGCGTGGCCTGGTTGACCATACTCTCTACATAATCGCGCGAGGAGTCAGTCCTGTGGCTTTTACAGCGCCGACCTGGAGAGTATAATATGGTCAACCACGCCGCGCTCAAGTTAGTACCAGTTTGTAGATGAACTTCCTTTAGGATTCTGCGGCCCTGGTACTTTGTAGCTAATGTTCACAGATACTCTTGGTAATTAAAAAATATATAATAAATATGTACATTCAATTTTATTCAATTCAAATATGTCTACTGGTCCGAGTAACTCTTCAAGTTCGGACGAATAGCCTCATACGTTTTTTCGAATGAGGCAACTCGTTCGAGGATCAGTTTTAGCCCGGACGAATCACCCCATAAGCCGAAATATCGTGCCGGCAAGGTCAAATTGTCACTGCATTGATTAGATAGGATTCCCATAAGCTTTTTTTAAAAAGTTAGATATAGTGCGCAAATGCATTTGAAAGAGATAGAAAGAGTGCGGAAGCGCATTTGAAAAGAGATGGGTACAAGTGCTTAATTGGTTTATGCGAATGTGCTGGGTGAGGTAGGGGGGACGGAGCGTGCTCCCCGCACTACACACCCCTTTCAAAAATTATTACTTGCAATTATTTATTGGCGCCCAACTTGCTTGCTAACGGTACTTCTTCTAAATACTTTAAGGAATCGATAATAGTGGCAAGTTAACAATAACACGTATCTTCCTGTGACGAATTTACACAAACATTCCATGAGAGTGGCAAATTTACTTTGAATGTATTTATGGAACTTTTAAAAACGTGACGAATTTACTTATGTGGTGAATTTACGAAAACCCAACAAATTATTTTCAAATCTAGAAGCGGCCAAGTCAAGATGTGTTGAAAGTGTTTCATTACCGCAGTAATCTTCCTAGGACATATGAAAAATGTACTACCTTCAATTTTCATTGTATTACAAACTTAAAGAATTACGATGTAACTCCTTTATATAAGTAATATGAAACGTAACACACAGTTCGAAATAAAAAAATTGTATAGCACTTCGTGAAATTTATTTTTGAATTCGTAATGATACTCGTAGCTCACAAAGTTGACCAGCAAATATAACGAACCGATCGATGGCCCCACCTCCAATAGCAGCTGTCTGGGTGCTAGTCTTTAGATATTCCTCGCCAAATCTTGATGCTAATGAAGCCTAATATATGGATCTTTGACGGGATGAAAAGGACAAGCGTGTTGTCATCGTCTGTTTCAGCGTGTGGTCGGGTCGAGTCGTCGCAAATTTCCTTGTTTGAAAAGTCCTCTGGCGACTGCTTCCCCGTCCATTCTGAAACACAACATTGAATTAATAATAGGCCTGAGAGAATCCCACTTCTGATGTCAGGATATGTAGAGATATACCAATTAACTACCTCAAATAATTACTGTTAGGCTTCTCAAATTACTGAAGGCACTAAAGGATTATTAGAACTAGCTCAAAATGTGTGTACCTGCCTACCTAATGGGGAGAAAACTATGGTGGAAAGACATATGAACAATAGCGAGAGATTTCATTATTCAATAAACTCTTAACTCAAACTCAAATAACTTTATTCAAATAGACTGTATCAGTACTTTCAAATCGTCATATTTACAGCAAAATATATTAAATAATAGACTTAAAAACTTAATATGTACGAGTATATAGACAGAATACAGACATAATGCGACTCTACCACCACGTTGAAGTTGTTTCTTGCTGAGAAGACCCGGCGAGAAACTCAGCAGATACTCTTTTAAAGTACAAGCAGTGTGTCATTTTGATACAAATAAACCTAAAAGAATATAAAACAAAGAGAAAAAAACAACCATAAAAGAATATAAAATGGTCGAAAATCACGCTTTCTCCAGATTAATGCCGGAGTGCCGCAGGGTTCCGTCTTGTCGCCGACGTTGTTTCTTCTGCATATCAATGACATGTTATCTTTTGGTAATATTCATTGCTATGCGGATGATAGCACGATCCACGCGCGTTATTTCGAGCGCCCTGGGGCAAAGCAGACTGACATCGAGGAGAAGAGGCGAAGTCTTGTTGTTGAGCTTGACGGAGTGTTGGACCGCATTTCAGAATGGGGTGCATGCAATCTTGTCGAGTTCAATGCCAAGAAAACGCAGGTGTGTGCATTCACAGCAAAGGCGTCGCCGTTCCTTTTCCATCCCACTCTTCAGAGCACCCCGCTACCGATTAAGGATAGCCTAAACATCCTTGGCATGGATGTTCGTAGGAACCTAAACCAGCGGGACTACATTGAGAGCGTCTTTAGAACTGCATCCCGTAAACTCGGAATCCTGAACAGAGTGAGACGATTCTTCACGCCTGAGCAGCTCTGTCTCTTGTATAAGACACAAGTTCGCTCGTGTGTGGAATACTGCTCTCATCTCTGGGACGGTTCCGCTAAGTACCTACTCGAAGCTCTTGACAGGTTGCAGCGGCGTGCTATCCGTATTATTGGAAACCCAGAGGCAACTTTGACCCTTGAGCCTCTCCAATTGCGTAGAGACATTGCCAGGCTAAGTGTTCTCTATCGCTTCTACAATGGGGAATGCTCTGACGAGCTCTCACCTCGCCCCTCACCTTTCCACTCCCGTACCACGCGTGCTGGACTACGGCGTCACCCACACACAATTCAACATTTGTTGGCCCGAACTAAAAGGTTCGGTGACTCGTTCCTTTGTCGTACCATCCAGACGTGGAACGCTCTTCCAGCACATGTGTTTCCTTCCTCTTATAGTCCCGGGTTCTTCAAGCGGGGCGTGAAAAGGCATTTCTGCAGGCCTTCAAGGTGAGGATGGCCAGCCCAGTGATTCGTTTGAATGACTGGGCTTGTCAACCTCATATCTGGACCTCACGACCGCTTTCCATCAGGTGGAGTGAGGTCATCTTGACGGGCAATATAAAAAAATAAAAAAATAAAATCAAAAATAAAACAAAAGTTCATTTAAACAATTCAAAAAGAAAAAATGTTAGTCTGTACATACTAGGTACCTATTAACTATTACAATTAAACATCTGTTACAATAGAGCTATTTAATCCCACATCGAGCAGAGAGCTTACAGGTAGTCTTTTGTAGTTTAATAGCCCATTTTTACTAAAGCTGTTTTTATGTGATTTTTGAATCTATCTAAAGGTAACTCACAAATGGTTAAACACATTGCTAATCAATATTATGCCATAAAAAACATGAATAGCCACAAAACATTATTTTGATCAAAATTAGCACAGTATAATATTTACAAAGCACTTGACTTTAGTGCTGGTCTGCCTGGATGAAATACAAAACTGATCAATCATAGTTGTAAGTCATATATATATATATATAGACAGTTTAACATTGTGCAAAGCATGCCATATTTGACTAATACAAAACGTCCAGTCTATGTATCTAATAATCTTTATCTATTGGAATTAATACATAACGTTTAATGTTAAAAAGAAGCTAAACATTTTTTTTATTCTGTGATAACAATGTTTTTTGTTTATTGTTAACACAGAATAAAAAAAGTGTTTAGCTTACTTGGTAATAAGAATTAAACTTACAGCCATTCAGGAGACTTCATTATTCTTTAAAACGGGCTTTGATTATTGAATGTTGTCATGAAATTATCTACCGAACTTAATACTAGTAAAGACCTAAATAAATAACTCAATTGATTATTATCAATGAACCTTAAACAACTTCATTGTTTCAGTATCTGTAATATGGTTTATTTAAAACAAATTACTACAACTATTCAAACATTTCTTAATTAATCCTGTGAACATTTAAGTGTTTGATATAAATATTATTTAAGCATGTACTTCATGAAATCTAAATCATAGACAATCATCTCTGCCAATAGTTTTATCTGTGGCTAAGGAAAGCGAACACATCAAACAACTACCCTTTTTTTTGTAACTTGGTGAGAAATGTCTTACGCACTATCCCACTGATGCCGGGGTGGGGCAGCGGGGGAGCGTGGGACTCTCCGCCGGTAAAGCCGGCGGCATACCCACTAAAAACTTCAAAATAGGGCGACATGGAGCCTTGCGGATTACCACGTGGCCCTAGCGGTAGGCCCGGCCTACGTGCCGAGCCTCCTCACGCTGCGGGGCGTACCAGTATACTAGGCACACCCCTAGACGGGCGCACAGTGAAATGAGGTGAAAACCCTCCGGCTAACACCCCGGTGCTGCTTTCAGGGAGCAGGAGGAGGGCGGGCGAACCACCGTCTTCTTGGCCCCGGCCATCTGCGTCGGAGAGGGGCCGCGAGAGGGTCATCCTCTCGGGCCCTCTCCGCGGTCTCCTTCTGCGTCATCACCTCCTCGCAGAAGGAGACAACAAACAACTACCCTGCAAATTATTTGTTTTTCGTTTACGAGTACCTATAATAGGACTTAATATGAATATTCTGTACTCATACACGTACACTGTGTGTGCCTAAGCTCACTACGTGACCAGTCGGCACAGTGCTCCACCTATATAATTCACTCTCTAGCAAAATTTAAGTCTTGAAAAGTAGCAATGTTAACATAGGAGGATGATATAATTATAATAGGTTGTAGTGCAGTCATTGAAGCATTATTGCTCCGAATTTTTTTACTGTTAACCGAATTGCATACAATTTTGGAATTAGGTTCATCTTACCCTTAACTTCAAAAGTGAAAATGATTTGAACTCCGCAACCACCCTGGGGGTGGTTGCCACCCCTTCTCGGGGGTGAATTTTTTTTTTGCAAAATAACCTCGGATATCGATAGAAGGCCTAATTTTAAGCAGAAAATCATCTTTAAAGTTTTTCAAAAAATCCAATACTTTTCAAGTTATTGGCAATTGAAAATTCGCAATTTTTTCACGTTTTTCATCTGTTTTATGCAAATATCTCCAAAAATATACGTTTTATCGAAAATTTTACAAAAAACAAAATTGTAGCAGGTAAAACAATGAACAATTTCGTTTTTTATAAAGTATTATAAGTGCAATATTAAGCTAGATATTAAAGATCAAAGCCGTTTTTTATTTTGTCTGAAATTTAATCGATGTGGTCAATGCCATCTAGCGGCGAGCAGATGCATTTTATGCATTCTAATACAAAAGGGTTTTGTAGTGCTTGAAATAAGCTTTAAAATGAGCACTATTAAACGTCTTTTGCACGTAAAATAAGTGAGCTGTATTGCAAATAAGGGTAGCATCTAATGTTTTTTCTTTTAAATCAATGGGTTTCATAAGTGCCATTTCCACCAAAATTAAAATTAATCGTATTCCGCCTAGAATTAACTTTATTATGAAGAGTTTGATAGATAGTATCAGTTTGGCTGCTTCAGGACACATATTTTTCAAAAAAGTCACGTTTAAAAAAATAAAAAATTCAAATTTTTAAAAAATTCACTTTTTTTTCATAATATCTCAAAAATGACGACAGATACGTATAAAAGTGTAAGGAATAAAAATTTAGGTATTTTTCTGACAAACAATTTGGTTTTTTTGTTTTTTCTGTCAAACAAAAATTGACGGAGATATGATTGTTTGAAGAGCGCGTGGCAGCGCAATCACAGCCTCTCTTAAGCCCTTTAACCCTTCACCGTTTTAGAAAAAGGTTTTTTACTATATATTGCAATAAAGGATGTTGTAGCTCTCTTAATTACCTTTACAATGGTTTTTTATAAATTGTGATAGCATGAAAATTGAAGGAGTTATGGTCCAAAAACTTATCATATTTTTTTCTACCTAGTAACTGAATTTTTTTTTTTTTTCAAGGGGTTGAAAATGATTTTAATATGAGGTAATTATGTTAGAAAATACTTTACAATTTCACCACTTACTATTAGACATGTTTTCTAGCGATAAAATGGCTCAATGTCAATTTTTCCATTAAGGGGTTGTTTACACCCCTTAAAAATAATAGGCGGAGTTCAGATCATTTTCACTTTTGAAGTTAAGGGTAAGATGAGCCTAATTCCAAAATTTCATGCAAATCGGTTCGCAGTTAAAAAATTCGGAGGTAAGACCGTATTTTTCGCTACAATGACTGCACTAATGGGGAAAAAGTTTCTTCGCATTTTTATAGGAAATTCAAAACATTTTTTAATATGGTTTATTTACATTTAACTAAAGTATGTAGGTGCCATTTTATTCGATTACTTTTTGCCATCTTGTTGGTAGGGGCATGATCCTATTGCTATAGGAATTTTGAGGCTTCTGATCAACATACCGTGACGAGTGGTTTTGGCAGTCCTCTCGTGATGTTAACCTGACACCGCCTTAAGAATTCTGAAGAGACCGAAACAGGTGAAAATCTATAGGTGCAAGGCCAGGACTATACGGCGGATGCATTAAAACCTCCCAGCCGAACTCTCTTAATTTTTGCTAGGTGGCTAAATATGTGTGAGGTTTTCATGATGAAAAACCACACCCTTTCTCTTGATTAATTCCGGCCGCTTAAATTGTTTGTACATTAATCTGACCTAATTTATTTATTTATAATGACGAGTATGATCATACTTTACTTTTGTAGAGCAAAGCTGGAGAGCCTTTGTGTTCTTTCTTACTGTGTATGGTAATACCAAAAGTGGTTCATGGGTATTCACACTGTAACATGAGTGGGAGTTAAACAAAAAAGGGTCCCATTTATTGCTTACAAATTAGTGGTTGCAAGAAATGGATTTCTTTGAGATTGAGTTGACTGTTTAAACAATCTGTGATATTTTCCAACAACTTCATTTAACTAGCTTTAATATGAATGTAAAACCTTGCAGGCTGTCTAACAATTTTATTAAAATAAATGCGAACAAATACACCTAAATAACACCCAAAATGTGTCAAGAATAAAATGGATAGGACTTTTAAATATTTCTGATACATAATATTATTTTGCAGCCCAGTGCAGTAACTTCCGAAACCAAAATACCATAAATGAAAAATAGGCTGCAAAACATTTTTCAAATACCAATGTCCCATGAAAGTCTCAGTTAAAACAGAAGACCAAAATAAGTATGCATGCCAAATCAAGACAGGAATTACATTTAAACAGTTTGTATGTAGGTTCGATTCCCGGACGGGTCAGGAAACGATATTTTCTTAATTGGCTTTTGTCTGGGTGTGCTGGGAGACGCCCCTGGCTTATTTCTTGTCTGGTACCTCATAACACAAGGATAATTATTTATCTTTACTCCAAGACCATGACAAGTGGTGTGTTATCTGGCGTATACTTATTTATTTATTTTGATTTTGTTATTTAAATACTTTAAAGCAAAACCATTATGTCCTTATATTTCATATATGTACTTTTATAACAAATTTATGTATATATTAAATTTTTCACAACTCTTCTCAAGGCGTATCCAGCATAGTCCAACATCACTAAAACGATCGTCGACCCTAGTCTGTGAAATTGATGATTTCATCCACGAAACGTCCGTTACGTACTTCTTTACCGATTTCTCACTTTTTACATCAAATTGGACTATGTGCTTTCGTATTTAACTCAAATAAATAAGTATTAATTTCGCAACATATTGAAAAGAGATTATGATATTAGAAGTACACACATCAAAAGTGTCTAGGGATCAAGCATTTTTATGCGGATTTCTTGAGATTGAGATGTGGCTTTGTAATAAATTTATGATTTTATAAATTTATATGGATCCTTTTTGGTGCATTTCATAATTTGAAACAGGAACTGACAATCAAATTCGAGTAAAAGATGAAAATCAGCTGTCAATATTTTCCCTACAAAAACATACAACGCATTGAAGACATTATTAGTGCTACTGTTTCCCTACTACTGATTAAAACCAACGTTATTATGGAGCGGCGACGTCATTTAAGCAGGGAAGAAATGCTCAGAGCCGTGGGAATGATAGAAGCTGGTTCCCGGCAACGTACTGTGGCTTTAGCTCTGAATACAAGTCAGAGTGTTATCAGTCGACTTTGGACACGTTACCGAAGCACTGGTACCGTGGCTGAGCGCCATGGAGGACGGTATCGCTGCACCACACGGAGACAAGACCGATACATTCAAATCACAACTCGAAGAGCTCCAACAATAACCGCCATGATGTTAGCCGTGAGGCTTCATCACTCTTCAGGGAACTTAATTAGCGACCAAACAGTCAGAAACCGCTTACATGAAGTGAACCTTCATTCCCGAAGACCGCTAAGGGTACTACCTATAGCAATGCACAATCGTAGGATTCGATATCAATGGGCTCTTGAACACAGAAATTGGGCAGAAGAACAATGGCGTTTCGTGTGCTTTTCTGATGAGTCTCGTTTTGGTATGAGACCGGATACAAGACGTATACGACACTGGAGAACCCCTGGACGCCTAAAAAAATCCTGCCAGGAAGTCCATCCTTATAGTGGTGGAACCATCATGGTATGGGCGGGTATTTGGATCGGCGGAAGAACTGAGTTGATTTGGATCAGAGGCAACCTCAACGCTCAAATTTATGCTGAGACGATTGTATCAGACGTCATCGTTCCTCTACAAGT
Source organism: Udea olivalis (assembly GCA_947369235.1). NCBI lineage: Eukaryota > Metazoa > Arthropoda > Insecta > Lepidoptera > Crambidae > Udea > Udea olivalis. Next base: position 24,833,903 of record OX376340.1, read on the forward strand.
GCAAATCGGTCCCTTATTTCAGTTAATGCATGATAATGCACGACCGCACACCGCAAGAGTTGTAAGACAGACTCTCGCCGCAGCTAACATCAATGTCCTGCCCTGGCCTGCTCAATCGCCAGACTTGAACCCGATTGAGCATGCATGGGATATGCTACAGAGAAGAGCTCTGCCGAATATGGAGAGTATCCAGTCGCAAGAAGACCTTTTTTTGTTGTTGCAACGAACATGGGCGGCCATTCCACAGCGTGATTTGGATGAACTCATTTTGAGTATGCCAAACCGATGTTCTTGTGTTGTTAGTGTTCGCGGTAGAAACACGGATTATTAATTGTTTAAGTTACCCAATAAAATTTTAAAGAAAACTGTTATTTCAGTCTTTTTTTCGAACTTTAATGTTAGTGGTTCAAATGTCAAAAATCCCTTTATTAGGAAAATGGCAAATTTCTTTATTAATGCAAAGGTGACTTGGTTTATCGTTACTGTAGACAAACGAAAACACTTTATTTGATGAATCCTTAAAGAAAATTTTAATTAATATCAATCAGGAGAAAAGTTATTGCAAAAATATATGTTGATCCCTAGACACTTTTGATGTGTGTAGTTTAGTCAAATTGAAAGTAAAAACTCGCAACTTATCGGTCGCCATTCAAAGAGCAGAGTCGAATTCAATTACGAAATTCTCAATATAATTGGAAAAGTAGATAATAATTAAAAGATAACAAAACGTTCCTTTATATTTTCGAAGTTTTAGACTTGAAAACGCGCAATTCCCGTAAAAAATCAACAAATATCACGGCGCACTGTTCACTCTGTGAGACCTGAATCAGCAATATTTCAACGACAAAATTATTTATTTTCTTATTTCACACGCCGTTAAGGGCGACTTGTACCATACATCCTACCAAACAGGGATCGATTTATTGGCCTAACTTCACTAAGACAGTTAGGGAAGTAAGGAAGGTAACGGCCTAAATACGAGCGTGCCAAGGTGGAGGATTTCCTCCACTTTATAAATACGGCCTTTTTTTCGGTGGAGGAAATCCTTCACTCCACAGATAAGAGGACCGGTTATATGGCAGTATCTCTTTCTTGCTTTCAGCAGGAAATAGACAATTGCATAAAAAACTTTCCTGGCACTAAGCAGGACTGTTTAAGTGTAGGTCATACTACGAATTTAGGCAGCGTTAGTTTCACATTGTTTTAGGACAGTATGTACTTGAGACTGTTTTTAGAGCAACTTATAATCAGGCCCCATGTCTCACGGAGATCGGCAAACTACGTGGGCAACAAATGTCTGGCCATGCCGCCTTCGCCAGGTACCGGTAGAAGAGGTCGACCCAAGAAGCGGTGGCTCGACGTCGTTAAGGGTGACATGCGTGCCAACAGACTCACCACTGAGGATGCACAAGACCGCGCGAAATGGGCCAAGAAAATAAGAAAGGCGGACCCTGGGACCCCCCACACCAGTGTGGGTTCACAACCGGGATAGACCGCACGGATGATGATGATGATAATCAGGCCCCACTGATTCCTTTGCATTACTGTGTTACATTTTTTTGCTGATTTTCTGATTCATTCACCTGTAAATCACGTAGGTAAGTTCGAGTATGTAGATGCAAACTTGATATGATTACTAAATTGTTTCAATGTGTAATCTGTCTCTCAACAATAATAATATTATACCTACATACGAGGGGCATGCCAAAACAAATTAGCTACTCAAAAATTATAAAAATTATTATTTATTGCGAGTATCGATCTTTTTGAAGTATACAGTCCGAGCACGTATACACTTTTCCATACGTTTGAACCAATTGGAAAATACCTATGACCACTCTTCTGTAGGCACCTCAGAAATCTCGAAGTTATAGGCAGCCAGTGCATCTTCTTTGCTTTCAAACCTCTTCCCCTTTAGTTTTTCTTTAATTTTTGGAAACAGGTAGAAATCATAAGGCGCTAGGTCAGGGGAATATGGTGGGTGAGGAAGGGTGGACACATTTTTTGAGTTGAAAAAGTCAAGTTCTGGCAGACGTGTGCGGCGCTGCATTGTCGTGGTATCAGAGAAGGTGCCGGATTCCTGACTTCGGTCGCTTGTCACTCCAAGCTGATATTACTGTTGGAGCACAAACTGTCACATACCATTCAGAGTTCACCGTTTTTTGATCCTTAGCACTACAGTAGCAATATGACCCGTTTTGCAGAAAAACGAAGCAAGCATTTCTTTCTGTGTGCTTCGTGCACAGCGACATTTCGTTGGAGTTTGGACAAAATGAGAACTTTTATATTATTGGCCTGGGCTTCTATGGCTAGTTCTACATATTCCATAGATGTTTTTATCGGACTGCATTGTGTTAATTTTAATTTTTTTATTGTATTTTGAATAATTTGAATTCAATAATTTCGAATGTAGGTAATGTAATGTTTAAATATAATAATATTTTTTGCATGTTACCTAGATAGCTGAAGAGGAGAAGCCATACAATACTAGTCTAAGATATTCTATGTAACCCTTCTTTATGTGCGAATAAATGAATTATCTTATCCTATCTTATAAAAATAAAAAAAATAGGTATGTGTTTTCTATTTTCGAATATATCAATAAACAACCAGCCTAAGATGGTGTATAACTTGCCAGTGTCAATCAAATGAGTAAAGAGTATCTAACTTCTTTAAGCATGCCCCTTGTATGAGCAATGTTATCTGACAGGCGTTTTCTACTGATAAACTTACATTTCCTACGATTATCAAATATTTAATTATTATTTACAAATTAATATAAAAGTATTATAGGTAAGTTCCATACTACAGTTTTGTACAGAACAGACTTAAATACTCCAACAAACTAAATCAAAGTGTATTACTAAAAGCAGAAGGGCCATTTTCGGTTGTGGAACTGCGTGATACTAACGAGCGTAGCAGCTGGCTACTACCACGTGAGTACCTAATACACGGCCGTATGGTGACACAGATATCGAAATGAGTGTAGTACGCTCACCAGCTGGAAGTGACTTGAGAGAAGCCATAGTAACTCGTAACCGAATGGATCACAAATGATAACTTTTCGTATCAAAAGAAAATACGCAGACGAAAATGAGGACATTTCAGTGATTAAAAAGAAAGTGTGCGAATCAATTAGCTAAATGTCGCAGGTAATGACAATACTCACCACAATTTGTACAAACCAAAAATAATCTAAAGAATCTATGAAAAAATTACGTCAGATGTCTATTTGTACACACCAAAAATAATCTAAAGAATCTATGAAAAAATTACGTCAGATGTGGCCGACTTTAAATCCCTAATGAGTGATCTTGAACCATCTGTTGACTTAATTAACACAGAACATCAAACTATGTAATCAGAAATCTCCAACTTATTAAATCAAAATATGAGCACTGAAAAAAGGATTAGGAAACCTCGAGTCTGAAGTCGAAGTCCTCAAATCAAACTAAGGAACATCGCCTTTAACCCTACAAACTGAAAACATTGCCGCGCAAATAAACGAGCGAGAACATGGAAGTAAGAAAATTATAATAGTAAGATTACCTGAAAGTTTAGCAAAAGACATAGAAAAAAGGTTCGAGTCGGATAAACGTGAGATAATAAAAATTATAACAAAAATTGATTCAACCAGAAGCAAGCAACCAAAAGCAACCAAACTCCAGAACCAACAAAACTTATACGTCTTGGAAAATCGACATCGCAAAAATCGTCTGATCAAGACGTCATTTCAATCTCCAGACACTGTTAAAGCATTGAAGAACAAAATGAGGCTTGATGATGATGAAACAAGGTTATATTTAGATCAAACGCCGCAGCTAAAAAGTTATCTGAATCAAGATAGGGTAAGAAAATATTTCTATAAAACATGTCATGGTTAGAAATATGCCAAAATTGTAACAACGATCTCAAAAAACTGAATAGAAATGAACAGTGTGATATTCAAGATAGAGACGAAAAACAAAAAAATACCTACCAAGTGATCTCGCTGATCAAGTGATGATGACACATCTGTTCATATAAAAAATCGTTTGAAAATATTCTATGACAATATACGTAGTATTGTGACCCCGGGAAAGTTTGATGAGCTTCAATACATACGTAAAGGTTTCGAAAATACTGTTCACATCGTTATCCTTACCGAAACTTGGATAAAATAGGTGCCTGAAGCAAAAAGATTTGAAATTCTTAACTACAGTCACTATTATAACTTTAGGACTTCTGGTAGAGGAGGAGGTGGTGTGTCAATTTGCGCCCACAATGATTTGAACTACTATCTTATTGAGGGCGCCTGTTACGACGGCAATCACTTCCTTTGGATATACCTTGAACATAACTCTTTAGTAATTGGAGCAGTAACTTTTTTAGGAATAGAAATCAACAACCAATGCTCAACGGAAATATCACATTAAGAAGATTTGCAATAAAATAAATAGGTTTGCTTAAGCATTATGGCGGTTAACTACCCAAGTAAATCAAAAGGCAGCATTAATGGCCTATCACGGATAGGTATGTCGCATCTAATCTTAGGTACGGGGGAAACTCCACTGATATAAACAGAGCTTTCATGTTGCAAAAGCAATGCATCCGAGCTATCTGTGATGATCCACCAATGACACCATGAAGGCAGTTATTTCCTATATTTTAGAATGTTGTATCTTCGTTAAAACACACCCAAACATGTTTCAAGCTAAAAATACAAATACGTGTAAACTAGTGAGACACCATGGTAGACTAATATTGCCTAATATGCACACACAATATTACAAAAGAAACTGCTATCCAAATTGTATTATAATGTATGATAAGCTACCACCCAAGTTAAGAGAGCTTAGATTATCCACGTTCAAAATCTTTCTAAGGGCCGGTTTTCCAAGATTAAGTATAGACGATCGTTTCAGACTTTTTGAACTTTGCGGCTGAAGCAACAAATTTTAGCTGCGACATTAAATGTTCTTGATTCAATTGAGTTCCTATAGAGGTGATCGTGTATATTTCTGTCCCTTGAACACCAAGGAGCATTACTTAAACGAAGAACCATGTTTAGGAAAATTTTGAGAATTTCCAGGTGTGAGTTATTATGGGTTTATGACAAAAGCGTATATTGCAAGTTAGTTCAAGAAAGATTCTGAACAGCGCGGTTGCTTCTGTTCTTTCAACTCTTATGTAATTTCTCTAAGTCTATTCGGCCAAAATGCATCCCAAGGCATTTAATTATTTAACAGAACTATTCGTTGGCAGGAACTGTTCTCTTTTTAGGTAATCGTGATCGAGAAGTGTGCTGAGTGTGTGTGTTACTATACGTTTCATTTATTTCTCTATTTGTTTACCTTGTTCAGTTGGCTTTGCAGTGTCAGTGATGCCGTGCTCGGATTGGAATCGGTCCAAAGACAAGCTGTATCATCGGCGGATACAGCTTGCCTTTGGAGTCTGTCATAACATCCTCGCTTGTTGGTAAATCTCTAGTTTATAAATAAAAGGATGCAACACAGGTCCAAGCACTAATTCCTGAGGGGCAGAGGCTTTGATGTCATAGAATTCATCATCATCATCCGTGCGGTCTATCCCGGTTGTGAACCCACACTGGTGTGTGAGGTGCCAGGGTCCGCCTTTCTTATTTATCTATTTCATTGATGTCATAGAATTATTCAAATTATCCTATCCAAACATCACTTGAAATAATATCTCATGTCAGATAGGTTTAAGTTAATATTTCTTGCAGTTTTAGCTTTTGAAGTAATCCCTTGTGCTATACTTTATTAAAAGCCTTTTTAATATTTATAAGTACAGCTGATCATTATTCCTTAACTTCCGAAGTATCCCCTATCTTTCAAACCACCCGGTGGATTTGTGCAACTGTCAGGTGGCTCTCCCTAAATTCGAATTGGTGGTCAGGTATTGTGTTATTCTCATAAATTATTTCGTCGAACCGACGGAATCTTAATCGGTAGTTTACCAGGCTTGAGCTGTGCATGATCATGCACATCTATTTTTCAATCTGAGATCACAACCGCAATTCTGGGTACTTCGTTGAACACCTTTCACATTATCAGTTAAAAGGCAGTGGCTTTGTTTCGGTTTTTTTTCTTTTTTTAACAATTACAAAAGTTTCATAAACTAACTTAAATTAAAAAGCACGCTATAAACCATGTATGGTTTTTCTGCGCACTACTGATTCGCATCGCTAGTAGAAACGCTTGTACGTGTGCGTTAGCAATTATTAAACCGATTTTATTTACCGATTAATTAAACCGCCGAACATTATTAAAAATAATATGAACAATGGCAATGAAATTATGAAATGTGTGTATGTACATAAATATAGTAACACTACATTCTATGATTAAGATTACTTAAAAAAAATGTTTTTAATTTAAATTTAAAATTAGTTTCATTAATTTCTTTTTTAATGCTTATCGGAAGTTCATTCATCAACCTAGGAATTTGGTATTGCAACGTTTGTTTTCCATATTGATTACAGTATCTTGGTAATGTAAACCTGGGTGGTCGCCTAGCATGGTCTGACGTACTTTCACTAATATTAAGATAACAATCTTAGAAAAAGTTTTCAACAAGAAGTATGTATTTTACCTGATCATGGACAGGGATGATTTTACAGTGATTGAAAAGTTCAAGAATGTCTTTAAATTTAGCTTTAACATTTTCTGGTACAATAGCTTTCATTATTCTAGACTGTAAGTTGAAAATATGATCCAGGTGCGATCTGAAGGTTCGCTTGCATAATTATAGCCTTGATTCTACGGCTGTGTAAAACTGTAGTCCTTTTAGAATCAAGGAATCCAGCTGATCTAGTGTTCTTTTCAGGTCTTTTTAATCGATCCATACTTCTTTCAAGTTCCTGGCCGTCATTTCTGGTTGTTGTTAATCTCATTACCCCATTCATACCTAAATGGCGCTCATTTACAACTATCCCAGAAAGGCAGAATATAAAATATGCTAATAAGTTTTATATTGGGATTTTAAGAATATTTCATTACTGAATAGAAGAAAAATATATGGTCTCGAAATTTTCGAGACTTTCCATCAAACTCTCGGTCTCAGTCTCGATTGTAAAAGTCCTGAGACTCCCGGGATTTCGAGACTCGAGACTCCCGGGACGAAACCCCTACTGGCTACTATTCATATCCGACCACAGTTCCTGTCCTGAGTAGCTAAATAATACACATGCACTTTAAAGTGGTTAAGTTGAATGTTATTCTAAGTTTTGTTATTTTCTTGAGACTATCTTGAGGAATTAAAGCAAACACACACTACAAAGCATATTAACAAAAGCAGGCACAATATATACCACTTGCACACACACACAAATACACACACACACACAAAGACTCACACACCTAGGCACACTTACTCCTTGCGAACACTATAAAACCTATACCTTTTTCTAATTTGTTAATTTATTTAAGTAAGCTTTCTTAGTTTTAAAGAAACTCTTTGTTATATGAGATACTCACATTGTTAAAGATTTACACTAAAATCCTAGATCAACACCTGCGGATGAGGAGCGAGGTATTCCCAGCTCAAGTATCTTTGATTTCTCACCGGGAAGCCCCGTAAACAAAATTGTAATGGATTTTTCCGAATAAAGTATATTAGTTAATATTTTTTTTTACTTTTAAGTGCTTTGTTTTGGAATAGTTTTTTTTTTGAATTGGTTTTTTTTTGTTAAAACATTTGTTTATTTCTTGATTTTCAGTGAATAGTTCTTATTTATTGCATACTTACATTGAAAAAGTATCGTCCAATAGCTCCTAAGTATTGAAGAGTTCCGTTACTTTGTCATGGATCCCATAATCAGAACCTAACTAAACTCTCATCAAACTACCCTTGAAGTATATCCTTTCCAATAAAAAAAGAAGCTTCAAAATTGGTTGGCGTGCAATTGAGTTAATTCGTCCATTTGTCGCGTATATGGTTTATCTAGATTTAAGACTTATATGGATTTCCCATAGATGCCACTGTCAGAACTAGACCAAACTAAACTGGGACCACACGAACAGCATTAGCTTTCAAATAAAAAAGGAATTATCAAAATCGGTTAGCGTAATATAGAGTTATTCGTCCATTTGTCGCGCATTATGTCTATCTAGATTTAAGACTTATATGGTTTTCTCATGGATGCCACTGTCAGAACTAGACTATCATACTATAACTATTAAAATGAGACCACACGAGAAGCACCAGCTGAGAAAAAAATAATAATCAAAATCGGTTCACCCAGTCGAAAGTTGTGAGGTTACAAACATTAAAAAAAGCATACAGTCGAATTGAGAACCTCCTCCCTTTTTTAAGGTTGAAAATGTTAAAAATCACCACTATCTGAAATGTACTCTATTTTATGTGAATAAATATTATTGGATTTTGTAAAAAAAGAAGCTCTCTCCCATTTCGACTATCACACACCGACGGTGGAGCTATACAAAAAACTTACAAACACATGTCTATCAAAATTGCGTTTTAGAAGGAGAAATACTACTTAAAGATATACATACATACAAAAATAACTACTTCACGAAACGAAGCTTAGGAGAAGCGGCGATATTCAGTTATTAGCACCTCGTACTAACTACTAACAAAAAAAAACTGCAAAACCTAAACAAAAAGCAAATAATATCTGACCGCAATCAGGTGCGCTCAATCTGCACTGAGCAACGAGAGCCACATCCAGCAGCGCTTATCCGCGTAATAGTAAAGTAAGTAAAGTAAAGTAAAGTAAAAAATCATTTATTCATTTAAGCTTGTACAAAGCACATATGACATGTCAAAAAAAGTATACAGAAATAATAATAATAAACGTAAATAAAATAGTACAATATTAGTACACATCGTGAATATACATAATGTGAATCTACCACCGGTTCGGACGTTGCTTCTTATCGAGAAGACTCCGGCAAGTAACTCGATAGTTACTCTTTTCAACTTTGTTTGTTTTACAAAAAATAAATTCAAAGTACAGTCAATGCGAGTAGAAAAAAGAACACAATATTGAGCAGAGGAGCAGATTATTCCTACTATGACCACAAACTTTTGTCGTTCAAGTAATCCTCTACATTATAATAACCTTGTTTCATTAACTTTGCTTTAATTGCAGACTTAAACTTGTGAAGAGGTAGATCAACAAGACTTTGAGGTATTTTGTTAAAGTATTTTACAGATTGACCCACAAATGAATTTCCCACCTTGTGTAGCCTAAGACTGGGAGTTTTCAATTTGTTTTTATTTCTGGTATTATGTTTATGAGTGTCACTGTTTTTTTTGAACAGATGCAAGTTTTTGCGCACATACATTATGTTTTCTAAAATATACTGAGCATGCACAGTTAAAATATCGATCTTCTTAAATACTTCCCTAAGCGAGTCGCGTGGTCTAAGTTTGTAAATGGAGCGGATGGCTCTTTTTTGAAGTACAAAAATGGTGTTCAAGTCTGCAGCTGAACCCCACAACAGTAGACCATACGACATAACACTATGAAAGTAGCTAAAATATACTAGTCTTGCTGTTTCAATATCAGTCAAGAGTCGTATTTTTCTAACAGCACAAGCAGCGGAACTGAGTCTCCCTGCCAGGGCCGTTATATGCGGACCCCATTGCAACTTAGAATCTAAAGTTATTCCTAAAAATACAGTAGAATTTGTTAATTCTAATGGCTCGTCATTCATAGTTACAATAGTATCAACCTGTCTCACATTGGGCATAGAGAATTTGATGCACTTTGTTTTTTTTGCGTTAAGTAATAAATTATTACTAGTGAACCAACATAGTACTTTTGAGAGAGTATTATTTACATCGTCAAATGCTTGCTTATCTCTGTCGACTTTAAAAATCAACGAGGTATCGTCAGCAAATAATACTATCTCACAAATATCTTTGACATAGGTAGGAAGATCATTTATATAAATAAGAAAAAGCAAAGGTCCTAATATAGATCCCTGGGGCACTCCCATACGTATGGTGGCACCGGAAGATGCAGTTCCGTTGATACTAACTTTTTGAGTTCTATCTGTAAGATAGGATTGTATTAATTGAGATGAGATACCTGAAACACCGTAATGTCTTAGCTTAATCAGTAATATTTCATGATCCACGCAATCAAATGCTTTTGAAAGATCACAAAATATTCCTACTGCATCTTGCTTGTTTTCCCAAGCATCAAATATGTGTTTGATAAGTGCTACACCTGCATCAGTTGTGCTCTTGTGTTTAGTAAAACCAAATTGTTTCTCATGTAGTAAGTTATTTAAATCAAAGTGTGAATGCATGTTTATCACTAGGTACTAATGATTACTTTAATTAAATCAATTTGAAAGGTTACCAATAAATATGAAAAAAAAATGCTAACAGGCTAAATGCACCTATTAAATAATTCGAGCAGGTTTGGCTTTTGACGGTCTGCCTCTGGTCTCTTCCTTTTTTGTCCGAGGGGAATGCTCTTGGTTTAGACTGGAGCCACGGCGTACTTTAAGCGTATGGACAGGCCAATTATATGTTCACATATCCTCTGCTCACTGCGAAAACCGAAGAAATGCACTTTTTCACAAAATCAAGTTAAGAACACAGTTAAATGTTATTTTTCATGCTTTTTCTACTGGTAAAATCGAACAAATGTTGAGTGTAACTGTTGCAGAGTTAGCCAGAATGAAAAACTTCTATACATAGATTTTCGATTTACATAAAATATACAAGTAAAACATCCTTCCTCAGATAAGCTTACCCAAATGAATGCTCATATTGGTCCTGTCTGTTATGCGCTTTTGCACATTTGTGCCCAAATTTACATATTTCTGATGTTCGCCGCTTTGGAAATTTCAAAATCTACTCCACCCTTTAGATAACCTTCTAAAATCATTAGTCTGCGAAATTCTAAATTGTCCCTTTACTGATCGTTCCTGGGCCCAGGCGACTTTGCCTATACGTTTAGGCGGCCGCCTAACGTCCAAGGTCACTTTACCGGCATTTCTGTCATCTGCTTACAGCACTTGCAACCTCTTCAATTCAATTTTAAATCCTTCGCTTCGCTTGGCGATGTAGAAGTTGCATGTTTAGCAGATGCTAGTAATGCCTGGTCTCTTGCCTGTCCAGGTGATCTTATCACTATTCTTTCATCCAAAAGGCTCTGGGACGAGCCTCTCTGTAAGTCGGTTTACGAGGGCCCACTGTCTTCTAAAACTAACGAAACAGAGCGTGCTCGTCTCATTGCCACCGCCGAAAGGGAGTCTGGATTCTGGGTTCATGCCTCGCCTTCATCTAAAGTGGGGACTGTGTTGGATAATATTTCCTTATCGATCACAGTCTCCCTTAGACTTGGTGCCCGAATCATCCATCCACACCGTTGTAGGTGTGGTGATTTTGTTGGGCATCTAGGCCACCATAATTTATCCTGTGCTCTAAGCGCCGGTCGTATGCCACGCCACGCCATAAGCGACACACTCTAGCTTAGGCCCGTGAGTAAGAAAAAATCTTTTGAAAAAATAATCTTAAGTACCTACTTAACCTTGACTTGGCTCACCAGGTGACCGCCATGAGGAATGTTGATTCGACAATCACTGTCCGATAGTCGTATCTGTGAACGGCTTAATAGCGAAGAGCCTCGACCAACATCTAAAGAGGCTCTCGCTCAGCGGTTGAGTCGAGGGTCACATGCAGAAGGCGGTGCTCCTGGACACGGCTCGCATTGTCAGGAGGTTCCTCTCTTTGCAGCCCTAATCACCGGTAGTCTAGGCCTTGCCTGCCCCGCTGCCGGCGGCATCCTAGGTTAAGGTTTTTATAGTATTTTTATGAATCATTGTTTTTGTAACTTTAAGCTTAGGTTTTCTAATTATAATTATTTAGTTTTTATAATTTTAATTCTTAGTAGTTTTATTGTTATGAATCTTTGATTTTAAAGAAATACTGTACAGATTGTATACCTAAGTTTTATACTTTGCACTGTTTGTACTTCACTAACGCCTGTTGTAAACCCAAAACAAGTTTCTCGCCGGGTGTTCTCAGCAAGAAACAACTAATAATATTAGAACTAGCTAAAAAAATTTGTACCTGCCTACCTAATGGGTAGAAAACTATGGTGGAAAGACATATGATCAATGGCAAGAGATTTCATTATTCAATAAACTCTAAACTCAAATAACTTAATTCAAATAGACTGTATCAGTAATTTCAAATCGTCAATTTTATAGCAAAATATACTAAATAGTAGACATAAAGACCATAATAATATGGATATATAAACACACAGTATACAGACATAATGCGACTCTGCCACCGCGTCGGAGTTGTTTCTTGCTGAGAACACCCGGCGAGAAACTTGTTTTGGGTTTACAACAGGCGTTAGTTAAGTACAAACAGTGCAAAGTATACAACTTAGGTATACAATTTGTACAGTATTTCTTTAAAAACAAAGATTCATAACAATAAAACTACTAAGAATTAAAATTATAAAAACTAAATAATTATAATTAGAAAACCTAAGCTTAAAGTTACAAAAACAATGATTCATAAAAATACTATAAAAACTTTAACCTAGGATGCCGCCGGCAGCAAGGCAGGCAAGGCCTAGACTACCGGTGATAAGGGCTGCAAAGAGAGGAACCTCCTGACAATGCGAGCCGTGTCCAGGAGCATCGCCTTCTGCATCTGACCCTTGACTCAACCGCTGAGCGAGAGCCTCTCTAGGTGTTGGTCGAGGCTCTTCGCTATTAAGCCGTTCACAGATACGACTATCGGACAGTGATTGTCGAATCAACATTCCTCATGGCGGTCACCTGGTGAGCCAAGTCAAGGTTAAGTAGGTACTTAAGATTATTTTTTCAAAAGATTTTTTCTTACTCACGGGCCTAAGCCAGAGTGTGTCGTTTATGGCGTGGCGTGGCATACGACCGGCGCTTAGAGCACAGGATAAATCATGGTGGCCTAGATGCCCAACAAAATCACCACACCTACAACGGTGTGGATAGATGATTCGGGCACCAAGTCTAAGGGAGACTGTGATCGATAAGGGAATATTATCCAACACAGTCCCCACTTTAGATGAAGGCGAGGCATGAACCCAGAATCCAGACTCCCTTTCGGCGGTGGCAATGAGACGAGCACGCTCTGTTTCGTTAGTTTTAGAAGACAGTGGGACTGAATAAACAAGGAATACATTTTACCACCACATAGTTTATAGAATTGCTTAGAATGAGATTTATTGCCAGCTTATTTTTAATTAATGCCTGCACGTTATTTTACTGCCCAATATTTTATTCAAAGATCCATTTCAATTTAATTATGACTCATTTTTTTTAATTTAACTGCTAAGTTTTAACTGCCAAACTTTTTAATAAACATGCATATATATTTAAATTGTTATCTTACCAAAACTACTAAATACAACTGCCGCGTTAAATCATAGCCTTTTAAAAATCGAAACAGAAAAAACACCATAACATAATATTTGTAATCAGAAACACGTAATATCAGTGTCAACCAAATCCTGACAATCTGACCAATCTGTCAATTTCAGTCCCACTCTCCTCGTCCTCGTTTATTTGGTTATTTTACTAAGAACCAATTATGCAATATTTACCTATTGCTGGGAACTGTACTTAAGCAATTGTCATTCAAATCATCTTAATACGAACTGCACGCTTTTGCACTCTAGTATAGCAGACCACCAGTTTCTACCTCTGCGGATTTTTCTAACTTAGAAGTTATGAATATCATATTTTTGAAAATCTTAATTTATTCGGAATTTATGGGTGTTCCCTACCAAGCAAGTAGAGATACCTAACTTTTTACTTAAAATAGAAAAACATTAGCCCTCATTTAATTTTTTTATTGAACACCCATTATATTAACATTTAAACTATTGACAAAGCTTACAACATTTAATTACTTACAACATTCAATCTTATGTTACCTACATAATATTTATCTTAATAAACTAAATCTAACAAATAAGCTGTTGCAAAACAAAAGTGCACGTGACGAACGCACTTATTACTAATCGACAGAGTTCATTTCTTTTAAAACCACGCGCTCGTGGGAAGTTGAGAACGGTATTGACAAAAGATGTAAGTTACTGGAACCATGAACCAATAATATATTTCGCGGTAACAGACAGTTTAATTGGGTACATGCAGAATTTATGCAATGTGGTATGGTATGTAAAATTGTACATTCTATACTTTTAGTTCATATTGGAATAGGTAACAATGTTCGACACTTCATAAAATTACTTTCTCCTTTCAACCTTTCGCTTGCCGTCTTTTTCAGTTTATTTTATAGATAATTTTTCAACGAGAATGTAAATAAAAAAATAGCTTTTACCAAGTGATGGCGTATAAATTTTAAAGGAAAACCAAACTAAATTATTTATTTTTAGCTCACTTTTTCTATGAATTTAATTACTTTTGTGAGAAAAGTGTATCGGTACCATGAAGAACATTTTTTATTAACATTGATAACAATAACAAATCTGTAGAAATGATTTCCAAAGCAAGTCTAATCATTGATTCTCAAGACAAGGAAAACAAAAGAAGAATGAAATCAACATCTTTTACAAATTCAGTCTTTCTCTAGTTTCACAACCGTACTTTACATATCAAACTATCAGTAACAAATGTATAGGGATTCACGAAATAGATTTTACAAAAATGGCTAAGTGCTTAGGGTAAGTAGTTAGGTTAAATAGCTATAATAATATTAGTTTCATCTACTAAGATAATACTGATAACATTATTCTTTATGAAAAATATGTCACACTTGAACAGGGAACAGCCCCGCCGATGAGGTTTTGCCAAAAACTATCAAATATCTCCAATAGATCTTAATTTTAAAATGTAGGTGATGAAATGTTAAAGACGGAATGTGACGATTAGACGGTTTATAGTATCCTGCCAGATCAGCCATTTTCTTTAAGAATCGGAGCCCCTTTTCGGCAATCGATTTCAACCTTTAGTAGGTATTTTATTAATAAGTTCATATTAACATTCAATATTTTATGCATAAAATATTAATTGTTAATAATTATTACATACAAAGTAATTTATAACGGTATATCAATAGTTACCACCTTATCAAATACATGCAATACAATCTATGAAAATTAGTGAAGGTAAAGGTTTCACTTAGAAATGTAGTTATTTCTGGATTTAGAAACCCTAAGGATATCCTAAAGTTATACAGTATAATCAGTGTAAAGAAACAAAAAAGAACAAATCTAAATATATTGTCTTCAATGTTCCATTCCGTTGAGTTCTACCAGCCGCTTTCTTAAAAATAAGTGCAAATATCGTTTAACTATTAGTACCTACCTAATCGTTGAAAATGCAAGTATAGTATAGTTATCATCCCTTAATTAAATGATCATTAATATTTTTGCTGACTGTGAAGCGTGGTGAAGCAAACCAAGATATTTTTATGTGACATTACGTAAGAACGTGTAAGATAATTAAATGTCAGTACTTTACCTTCTTACAAGTTATTTTTAACCAATCCACGGAATTTTGATTGAAACATTCTTTCAATTGTAACGCAAATAAATTGCAGGAAATATAATATACATTATATCATTCTGTAGTCGGTACTACCATGAGTTTACACTGATGACAGTTGCTATATAGCGTCAGTGTTGACGTTCTTGTATGGATTTCACTACAGCGCCTCTAGCGAATAGATATGGAATACAAATAGCTGTAGTCCACTATCGTACTTTACGTGACGAAAACTCATGGTAGACGGACTGAAATGCACAATTGAATAGAGCGTTTATATATTACACCACGTGTACACTACCTAATTCCGAAAATCACAATTCCAATTTATCTGTTTACATAATTTCGAACTTTATTTATTATTGATATGAGATGTTTTTAATTTGGACTTTTCATACAGAGGTTGAAGCAACCACATCTATAATCTTAACCTAACATCAAGTTCCGCAATTTAATTGCTACATACGCTACAGTTGGAACATATAGCTATAAAACATATATATATATTTACAGTTAAGACGATCATATTGTGTTTGTATTGAAAGGGAATTTTCAGATGAAGACATGACACTGTCAAAGCTAAAAATAGAACTCCGAGTCTAGTTTTAACTATAGTAAATGATCCTCATCTGCTCAAAGCAATCCAGAAACGGCGCCAGTAGTAATCTTGAGGATGCAAAACCTCAGGGTTTTAAAACTGTCAACAGACAGCAAAGAAACAAATCAGTTCCGTCTCCACGTTTTATCCGGCATACGCACGCATTTTTTTTTATTTTTCCAAGTTTTCCACATGGATCAGTGATCGTTATCTTAGGATACCTAGCGCGGATACGTGAAGAAGAAGACCAATCGCCTCCTGAAAACTGGCCTAAGCGGGCCAATGGTTGCAGGTGGGTGGATTTCTTGGATAGCTTGTAAACTTGCTTTGTATTTTTCGTGTCTTAATTTAGGTACGAATTTCTGCAATTTTCAAGCTATTTACACGCTTCACCACACTGACTGGCTGGAAATGAAAGATCGTATTACATTTTTTGTAATACGATCTTTCATTTCCAAATTTGGTCGCTTCGTTCTGTTTAGGGGCTGTGCTTGACAGGTTATATGGGATTGTAATAATGCTGTCTCATGCTCGTGAACATAGACTGGCCAGAGCTTTTTGCTGTAGGTCACAGGCAGCGCAACTAGGGACGGAAGAATTCCCTACAGTCTACTTCTCTTGGAAGGCTTAATCGAAGGAAACTCGCATTTGGCAACTGTAAATACTTTAGTCTGTTCCAGATGCTGGGCTGCTGATGGTTGGTTAATAGATATAACATCTTCACAGAGAGAGAGAGCAGAAAACAAAGAGATATTTGGTGACGATGGAAGGTGTAGTAGTCCTTCGTAGGACAAAGTGTAGCGATTAAAGTGACTGTCGTATACTTTAAAATTATTTATATATTTATTAGTTTCCTACAACAATTTTACAACACCTATTCTTATTAAATTCAGTTTCCATAAATAACAATTTTAGTTGAAACTAATTTTAATACAAGCAAATAAATATTCTAATCTAAAGCACGTGATAACAACCAGTTGTTCTCATAAAATCACAGACAAGTTAATGTAATAAAAATTCCAAAAAACCTTTTACTAAGGGGGTAAGACGTGTCTAAAAAGAAGTTTTGAGCTTGATAAATCCTAAACTTAGGGAATGATTTGTGTACTCGTGTGCTTATAACAGCATCCGGTTATAATATTATAACTAGTTTTGAAGGATTTGTAACAGTTGGGGTTGCCTTGCCACCCTATTTGTTTCCAAATTTTAGTTAATCTCTACTTCATACACTTGCAACACAAAACTATTATGAAATTGTCTAATTTCTTACCAATCAGCTAAACATTCATAGGTATCCTCGCCGCTGATTATGAGTTATGCAGTGTGCTGCGGCCGCACTATCGCCGACCGACGCACCTACGGCCGCCAAACAGGCCAGCCATAACTTCTCTCCTCCTGTGGACAAGCAGACTCATATCATCGTTCAATAAATCAACTCTGCAACTTTTTGTACCAATGAGTTCGGTCCGGACCTTTGTTGAGGGCAGACGTCGCACACGTGCGCCCGCCACCCCTCGTTCGCCTATTGTTTTTGATCCAAAAACTTGCCGGCCGGGCCGGCGCAAGCGCAAGGCCGTTCTTCTAGGGGTGCCGTCGCATCGGCACCCCTGATGACGGGCGGCGGGGCGTGTCGTCATACGCTGGGCAGCGATTTAGTTTCGGGATAAATGTCATTTTAATTGAGTAAATGACGTCTGTTGAAAATAAAAATTTTGCAGTCACTAAAGAATTCAAAGACGAATATTTCTGAATCAAAATTATGTTCTTTTTTTCAAATTTTACCCACTAATAATTCGTTTAAAAATTACATGAAAGCCTGCTTTCGGTTTTTTTTATGATCGAGTAAAGTACATCCTATCATGTAACAAATTAGCACAGGTTCTAGACAGTATCCAGAAGCGTATCATATATTTTTGCAAGACCATTATTAAAAAAAACACCTAAACCATTGAATCGAAAAAAGGGTTTTCCGTGCAATCTGCAATAACGCCGCCTTAAATTTTAAGGAAGTTGATATTAAAATCGGGTAAAATTCGCAATCGCAATTGAAATTCACTACACTTGCTTTTGCTGGATTATATTACGCAATAAATACCACCACAAGAGAAGGTGGATAAAATTAAAATCAAATAAAACTTACAGATCCCTTTTCCTTTCAGATAAAAGTTGAACTTTACAAGTAGCTGGATTCGTTTTGTATTCGCTAATTGTGTGATATTGTTCGCTTTGACAAAGACGCTATGAATTGTTATTTTTATATATTATAGAGAGATATCAAGGTATTTATAACATAACTCTCACCAAGGTTCGCAGTAAAACTAGTGATGTACTCCCAAAATAATTAATTAGTCAAGTTACTTCGACCCCGTGATTGAACTGCGTTGCAATTTGAGATTATGATGTCCTATCGCCAGCCAACTGTGTGTGATCAGTGATGATCACTAATCAGTGATCAATATCCCGTGCATTACAGTATGTCTACCACAAGTTTACACCAGTGACAGCCGCTAGCGGCCGCGTAGACGTTTTTGTATGGGAGTTCGGTAGTGTTTAGTAATGGCAGGCCTGTGTCACTACGTAATTCGGTTTACTTATTCAATATTTGTGGATACGGGGGATATCCACAAACGATAATTAAAAATTCAAACACCTCAATAATTGTCCTAAATTTTTGTGACATCAAATTTTGATACTGCCCTCTCACATGTCGATATAAATGAAAGGGACAGCTACACATGTAAGGACTGCTCAGCTTTAATTGACGTCTGTGGATTCGGGCGACAGCTAAACAAATAATAAAAATAATGTATACTTTAAAATAATGTTTTATGTAAATATAGTTATTTATTTACCTGAACATTGTCTGGCTCTACTGCTGGTATGTTTTGGTCGGGAACGTGGTCTTCGGGTAAACCTTGTTGTTCAGCAAGGGGTTGAAAAAACCTCGAGTAAGAGTCGTACTGTTGTTCTAGTGCGAGCAGATTTTGCATCAAATCAGTTGCGGTAATATCAACTACCGTATTGAGCTGTGAGAATTCAGCATCAAGATTTGCCGTCAAATGGGACGCTGTAGTCAGAGTGGTCGTTGTGGAGGTTGTTGCGATGCAGGATGCTATAGCCTGAGACATTATTGTAGGGGCAAATGTGGTTAATAAATGTGCTCCAGTTGGATTGTTGGTCCATGCCAGGGCTTCGGTTGGATTCCATTGTACGCCCTGATAACCCGTATAAGGGGTTTCGTCTGCATCACATTGCCCACGTTCAAGCAGGTTAACACTAGGTCTTTCAATAGTCGGTGCTTCATTAACCTGCCCAAAACGCTGCGAATTTGTGTTTGAAATACTATTAAGGCTCCCATGTGACTCGGAGTGCCAGCTGTTTTGAATCGAGCTTCCGCCTTGATGATTTGTGCCTCCAATGTCTTTAAAATAACGTATTTCTTGAGAGTTGGAACTGCTATTTCCAGCGACCTGTTCCCAAAGCTTAGTTCGAGTGCGCTTAACTAAGCCACCAGTCTTCTTTGTTGCTTTTCTCTTGGTACCGGCCCTTCTTGGTGGATCGGCATTGCTGGGGCCAGACTGGATGCCCCCATGATTATGCTATCTGTTAATAGAACGCCTTTTTTGACACTGAATACGTACGTTACCATTTCGTAATTCGGGTGGAAGGAATGGGGCAATGATGGGTCTTTCTATGGTCGATCTAAAAGGGATCACTGGACGATACCGAGTAATCGGTTCTATGCATTCCTGGAAATCATAGGGGCATATTTTTGGAATGGCGCTAAGATGCGCTGGATCAGATCGCGCGCGGCAAGTTCGTGCCAGTTCTTTCGAAGAATCCATTAAGAACTAAACGCTCGATCTGAAATAAAAAACAGGTTTTAAAAAAAGCAAACATCAACAGTAGAAACGATATTTAGGTATTATGTAGTGGCAGAATTTGATGATGTAAATACCAGCCAGCTAAAATTCGTCAAGATCTTTCCTAGAAGTATGAGGGAAGTTAATTCGCGTTTCCCGAGGATGTACCGTGATAAACTGTCTGTGGTGTCAGCTCGGTGCGGCACAACAAGCGCCAATTAATATTCTTCCATCTTATTCAGAAGTTCTGCTTAAGTACAAACGAACGTGTTTTAACAGCTGGAAATAATATTTTGATTCGCGTTCTAGAGATAAAGGGATATGGTATAAAACTATCCAAAGCCAACCCTCACAAATTCCTTGGTTTCTCACTAGTAAATTGAATAGAGTTTATGTAGTAACATTGATCCGGCTTCGATCCGGAGTACGGACACTATCCGACAAATAGTTTTGGGTATTTGGTGAAAAAGAAACATCTCTCCCAATTGTGATGTGTGTGGTCCTGTTGATGATACACTACACTTGCTGTCGGAGTGTGTCCGGAACGAAAGACAAGCATTGAGTCCTTTCATTTCAAATAGGATCGATGTGGGCATCTATCAAGGCATTTTAGCTGAACCTTTGTCGGCTTTAGCTAAAGTGCTTTGCGAATTAGTAAAGTGTCGATGATGGCGCTCAGATTGTATATTTTATTTTAAATAAATAAATTGATACCTAAGTAATTAAATAAATATAAGTAACGATAGGACTGACATGTCCCCCCCCCCCCCCCATGAGCCTTCGCCTTGTCGTGGCGAGGGGCCTTAGTACTGGTGGCAGGTGGACCAACCGGGAAGCTAAGAAGGCTCAGGCATCGCAGTGCGGTTGACTTCCCACCCACCCATTGCCTGCCGCCGGGCGTGGTGGTGGTATGGTGTATATGTGGCAACGGATCGACCTTTTAAGTGGATCGTGGTTGCGGACCTAGTAGGGTCCGCGTACGGTGGGAGCCAGCGGGCTTGAGTACGGGGGTGCTTTTGCCGGCAATGCACGGCTTTCACCACGACGGCGGAAGTACCTGTGTGCTCCAGGTACTTCCGTGGCCTTCCCCCCTTCATTAGGGGGTCGGCTGTAGTTGGCCCCAATACGGGGAAGCACTAGCAGCGGCGGGGCGTTGCGAAACTTTTTATGGACCCCGCCTCGCCGCTGAAGTGTTGACTTCGAGTAACGTGGGGTTTTAGTCGGTAGAAGTTCGACATAACCTCGTAGTTCCCCCGGGCGGCGAGGTATGCATGAGGCTTTCCCCACGATAGTAAAAAAAAAGGACTGACATGTCTGCAAAAGAAAAAAGTCCTGTTAAATAAAAAAAGATTTAAAAAATAATAATGATTCTCACGATGGCGTTAATTCACGTAAAATTCCATACACAAGTACGAGTAGGTTCAAAGAGTAAATTATTATGAAAGCAAAATATTGTCGTAATTTAAAATATCGATTTCTTTGCGTTAAAACACACATAGATAATCACTAAAATCTTGAATGACCTGACTATTATTTGCTCATCATTCGCGGTTTTAGAAATAGCACTAGCTAGGCCAAAGCCTTTGGTTAGGTAAATATTAGAAAAGATGACCACGATGCCGTGTCAGTCACGCCGCCGGGCTTCACGGACCTGCCTCCACAGTTTAACCACTTTTAACTTAACCACGTTTGGAATCCTAACCAGAATATTTCACTGCAAACGCTAAGCATAATTATACTATTTGCTCTGGAAACGTCCCGGGCCGGAATCGATTGTGCATATCTGCATGCGCAATAAAGGTTTTTCAACGTACAGGCCTGCCGCTAGCTGTTTGATCGCCCGCGTGCAAAAAGGAAAAAATAGTCATGAAAATAAAATATTTGTTTTGATTAGGTACAGTCAAAAGCATAAATATCTATACGTTTCCAAGGATTCAAAAACATCTGAGTAAAAAATTAGCCACAAATATCTAAACGAGAGTTCATTCAGACTCTTTGTAGACTTGTATATCGGGTGATTATCAAATAACTTCCGAAAACGATATGGCATACTCACTGAGTGATGTAGAAACTTTCTAAGCGAAAATGAAATTTATTTATCTAACTTTCGTTTCAAGTTCACCATTCAAATCACTTGTGCGGTCAGATTTTTTTGTATGAAAGTTTAAACTTAAAGTTAATAAAAAAAATCGCTAAAGAGTCACTACATCACTTACTGAGTATGCCATATCGTTTTCGGAAGTTATTGGATAAATGTAGCTAGTGTTTTGCTTAGATATTTTTGAAACCTTTGAAGCGTACAGATATTTACGCTTTTGACTGTACTTGGTTATTTTTGTTAACTAAAGTGTAAAACCATTATTATAATTAAATATTTACACCTTTTTGCCTCTGTTTGTACAGGCCCAAACACACACGACAGTTTTTTTTTCAGATTTTGAAAATACATGGGGTAAGAATCTATAAATACCCCATGTGTGTATGTTACCTGATTATTTGGGTTAGCCAGATTATTTGTAGGTTTCGAGTTATGATATTTAAGATAAATTTTTGAAAATTTCTGGGTTGAGTCACTTTTTCGGTCACTGAAAATGCTGAATATACTAATTCAAAAGACTTGAAATATATATATTTAATAATAGACGTAAATAAAATAATACTATGCAAGTGTTTATTTAAAATAAACATAGTGTGGCGCTATCTGTTGAGATAAATGCCTGATTTTTTTTTCATCATTTGTTGAATTCTAATTCTAGTTGATTCTGAAGCATTTCCATAACACTTATGAAAACTCAAGAAAAAAATAGAATATGTAAGTAATTGAATAAGTTAGAAATGCTGTTTTACCGGAACTTTAAAAAAAAAACACCAAAAATTTTTCATCCAAATCTTTTTTAAAGACTATAACGTTTTCAACTATCTCCAACCCAGATATTATCAAAAAATCGTAACAAAATCTTAACTCGAAAACTACGAATAGCCGGGTTACATTTTTGTATGCCCTAGAGTAAGTACCCTGGCGTACAAGCAAGCTAAGAAAATAATAGACGTGTATTTTTGGAACATCCTGTATTTGCAAAATCTTCTATATCTTTCTTGTATGCAAGCTATTTAAAATTTTCATGTTCGATTGCAACTATAGCTGAATTAAGTAGTCTTTTCTACTGCATTGTTGACTATAGGTGTGTCGATCGTTTTTAATTTTGAAAAGGATCTTTCACCAAATGCAACTGAAACTGGCAGTGTGAATAATTTTCTTATCGCTATTGCTGTGTTCGGAAATGTTGAAATTAAATTATCGGTGAAAAGATATTGCAATAGGATTTGTGGATCTTTAGACTGGTTTTCTGCAAAATGCAATTTCAATGCAACGATTGCATTAAACAAATCAATACCGTGAATGTCTGATTCACTGCTTGAATCATCTAAGCTTCAGATTTGATGAATCTTTACAATCTTTCATTAACATAAAGGAGTAATTGATGAAGCGCAAAATGCTAGTGACAGCCTGTTGCCATTGAAATCCAAAGATAAATAATAATAATTAAATAAATAAATAAATAAATATCCCTGGACATTATTCCACACAGCGCCATCTAGCCCCAAAGTAAGCTAATTAAAGCTTGTGTTATGGGATACTAGACAACGGATAAACATACTCAAATACATTTTCTTTTGTAAATACATACTTATTATACATAGGAGACACCCAGACCAGTACAAACAGACATGTTCATGCACACAAATGTTTGTACTGTGCGGGGATCGAACCCGCGACCTCTGGTGTAGTAGCCAACTTCTTAACCATTACACCAAGTCGGTCGTCGATAATTATAATAAATATCCCTGGACATTATTCCACACAGCGCCATCTAGCCCCAAAGTAAGCTAATTAAAGCTTGTGTTATGGGATACTAGACAACGGATAAACATACTTAAATAAATTTTCTTTTGTAAATACATACTTATTATACATAGGAGACACCCAGACCAGTACAAACAGACATGTTCATGCACACAAATGTTTGTACGGTGCGGGGATCGAACCCGCGACCTCTGGTGTAGTAGCCAACTTCTTAACCATTACACCAAGTCGGTCGTCGAAAAACCTAGTATAAATACCTACATGCTAGCCTACGCAAGTTTCATACAATGGAAAACCAGCAAAATGCGAACTCCTCCGAAAATGTGTTAATGGCTTATTTGAGTGAACTCGCAAATAAATACCACCCTAGTTCCCTTTGGTGCATATTGGTTGAGAAAAAAGTCTTTTCGCATATAATTGGTACTCGTATCTTTGTATAAACTTGTAATAAAATCTCTTTGGCTATACTATTTGTATCTGGCTGGTTTTGGTATCATGAAAAGTTTAAATTTTAAAGAAGATAATTACAAATTCAAATTAGGAAAATTTAATTTGTTTTTCTTACTGTCGAGATAAGTTTAAATTTTAAAGAAGATAATTCCAAACTCAAATTAGGAAAATTAGGAAATTTTAATTTGTTTTTCTTACTGTCGAGATAAGTGAATCTAACGAAGAAATTCGATACATTTTAAAATTTTACTACAAAACAGGTGAAAATGCAACGCAAGCCTAAAAAAATTGCAATGTTTATGGACCTAGTGCAGTGTCTGTGAGAGTAGTATAAATTTGGTTTAAGGGTTTTCAATCCGGAAATTTTGAAGATGCACGTCGCTCTGGTAGCCCAGCCCTATTACGAATAAATTGGATGCCATTTTTGAAAAAGTGGAGCAAGATCGGCATATCAGTAGTTACGACGTAGCTGAAGAACTGGGAATTGACCACAAAACAGTTTTGGCGCATTTGAAAAAAACTGGGTACACAAAAAAGCTTAATATTTGGATACCTCACGAGCTCACTGAAAGAAACCTAATGAACCGTGTACTCATTTGTGATTCTTTATTACGACGTAATGAAACCGAACCATTTTTGAAGAAGCTGATAACTGGTGATGAAAAGTGGATCACTTACGACAAGAACGTTCGAAAAAGGTCGTGATCAAAGGCCGGTCAGGCTTCACAGACTGTTCCGAAACTTGGGTTAACTCGCAACAATGTGATGCTGTGTGTGTGGTGGCATTGGAAGGGCATTATTCATTATGAGCTGTTACGACCAGGCATGACCATTGATTCTGAATTCTCCTGCGAACAACTGATGAGATTAAAGCAAGAAGTTTAGAGAAAGCGGCAGGAATTAATCAACAGAAAGGAAGTGGTTTTCCATCATGCTAACGTCTTTAGCAACTCAGCAAAAATTAAGAGTTTGGCTGGGAGGTATTAATGCATCCGCCGTATAGTCCTGACCTTGCACCTTCAGATTTCCACCTGTTTCTGGCTCTTCAGAATTCTTTAGGCAGTGTCAGGTTAACATCACGAGAGGACTTCCAAAACCACTTGTCGCCGTATTTTGATCAGAAGCCTCAAAATTCTTATAGCAATATGATCATGTATAAGATACCAAAAACGATACCACTTATAAGATGGCAAAAAGTAATCGAACAAAATGGCACCTACATACTTAAGTTAAATGTAAATAACTATATCAAAAAATGTTTTGGATCTACCTAAAAAATACGAAGAAACTTTTTCCCCAACCTATTATGTTAAAAAGTACTGTGCGGACCAAAAATGGCATTGACATCAAATCTTACACCAATTTAACTGCGTTCTTAAAGAAAGAGACGCTTGGACGGCTATAATAGTCGGAAATCCAAGGTTTTATCAGGTAATGAAGTTAGGAAGTTCTTAAAAGAAGCTCCGGATATCCAATATCTAGCGACAAAGGTCAGTTTATATACTTACAATTACAAATACAGCCTTATACGTCCCACTGCTGGGCACAGGGCTCACCTCAACTATGAGGTGGTACAAGCCATACTCCAACACGCGGGCTCAGTGCGGAATGTTGGAGAGGTGAATGTAAGGCCAGTGATAAACCTTGCCGTCAGATGTTATCAAGCCGCCTTTTTAGGCCTCTTGACTAGGCTTTACGACTGATATCTTGCGACGTCAGCCGGGACCAACTGTTTAACGTGCCTTCCGAAGCACGGAGATGCCCGAAAAATGCATCACTTAATTTCGGTCGGGATGGTCACCCATCCATAACCCGACCTGACTGGCGTTGCTTAACATCCGATCGTTGCCGAACCGCTGCCGTCACTTAGCCACGGGCACCGCCACCTAAACGTTCATATACTTATTTTATACATTATTGTTTTGTATTTATTATTAATATTTATTTGCTGTTTCGTGTGTTGGTTTAATAATAACTAAGTACGATTTATCTTTTTGAGGTTGCATTAATATTCGGTTACCGGTGCTTGTAGACGTCAGGAATAAAACAACATCACTACAAAGGATATAGAGAATCACGGCGAGATGCTATTAGTCAAAACCACCAACACTAAAAATAAGATTCCTCGATCTTTCACTATTGACGGCCCGTTTTATGAAATAGTGAAAAAATATGAGGGTCTACGTTCAACAAAAGCAAAAACTGACCGCTTCTTCCAAAATTTCCAAAAAGGTAAACGTAAGAGTCAGCCCATTCGTAGTGAACGAATTTGGTTCGATGACTAAAGAAATTGCCATTTACCACAGGCTGACTCTTACACAGGACACAGTTTCAGACGAACATCAGCTACGTTGCTTATTTATTATTATTATTATTTATTATTTGGAGCCGCAATGTAAGAAGTTCAGCCCTGAAGCGCGTCCTTCCACCTCATATGCCAATGATAATTTGGTATCTCCTATTTTTACTAATGAGGAATCACAATGCTCTTCCACCTCCTGTAAGAATGTTCCATTATCTCCAACATTCACAGTCTATCAAGATACGGTAGCAAATCATTTCAATAATTGTACTTTTAATAACTGTTTTAAAAGTTAAACTTTTTATTAACTAAATAAGACTAAAATTTTATTTTATTTTCCTCGCAAGTGTGGTAAAAAACGTCGTATGAAACACGTGAGCGTTGCTCATTACATTTCTCGGCTCCATTAAGCCTTCGTCTTCGACTCAGGCTAAAATCCGCCTCGAGGGTAATGACCAACTTAGCACACTTGTTTGTAAGAGACAACAAAAAAAAGGCTTAAACGCTCAAATCGCTGTGCTGTTATCTACACCAAAATTTACTTTCGATTCGAAAAAACTATTAAAACTGTCAAGTGACCAGGACAGCGATTTTGATTCGACTCCAGAATGCATACAATCTGAAGCCTCTGGTTTAGTTGGAAACTTACTTCCAGAAAAAT
Source organism: Udea olivalis (assembly GCA_947369235.1). Taxonomy (NCBI): domain Eukaryota; kingdom Metazoa; phylum Arthropoda; class Insecta; order Lepidoptera; family Crambidae; genus Udea; species Udea olivalis. The sequence goes on from OX376340.1 coordinate 24,861,136, forward strand.
CAAAGGAAACGTATAACGTAAACGTACACCCTATTAAGTAGAGTAATCAGATAATAATTCCAACATTTACCACGATACTGTATACATTTAAACTCATATTTAAAGTTAATTGTAGACTGATAATGTTTTTTTCTGATATCAACAGTGTTTATATCAATCAGAATCATTATATCAATCAAATTATGCTTCCAGAGCTAGCACTTAGTTAGAAAATAACTTTAGTAGTAGTAATATTGCTTAAATAATAATAATAGTAAAAAAATACTAAAATAGGCAAAAAAGAAAAATATATTATAATTTGTGGTCAGTTGGTAACGATAGAGTTACACAAAATATGATTCATTATTAGGATGCCGATATAGCGTTTAGTGGATGATACATCTAAGATAAGGTCAGAAAAATTACGCTAAAAATGCGGTAATAGGCTGATACGCTCGAGATTCGAAATGGCAATTGCGGTGTATTGTATACTTACATTCCGGAATATTATTAGAAGGTCTATTTATAAAGCTGATAATGATGTTGCAGTTAGATCGGCATCGTTAATAATCTGTATTATGCATTTTTATCATTATCTATTAAATGATTTATGCCATATATATTGTTTGAAATGAGTTATATAGGTAAAAAAAAAAACCTTTAAATTGAGATATTGAATGCCTATTCCGAACAACTGTACGCTAAATTATTAATAAATTAGCTTCTTTTATTTCTCCTGTAAAATCACTTTTTTGATTTAACCGCTTTGTTGCCCGGGGACGGCGATATCACCTACTTTATATAGATAACCTACGGAGGTACCTTGCTAACCTGTCTATTATTTTATTGTTACAGGTGGTCTTAATTTTTGGAATAAATGGCGCTTGTCGTGGAAACGAACTAGTCAATATAAAAATCGGAGATATGGAAAGACATTCAGATGAGTTACTACTGATAAACTTGCCAGACACAAAAACAAAGAGGGAACGGTCATTCGTAATCCGTGGAGAGTACGCCAGAATTGTCAAGTAGTACCAAGCTTTACGCCCCTCTGATATAAACACCAACAGATTTTTCATAGTATAGAAATGGCAAATGCACGAGGCAGGTCATTGGCAAAAATAAAATCAACGCCAAGCCAAAAGAAATAGCATCATTCATAAATTTGGAAAACGCCGACCCCTACACCAGGCATTGTTTTAGAATGACATCCGCTACTCTATTGGCGGATCCAGGAGTAGGCATGGCCTAATTAAAAGACACGGAGGCTGGAAATCTGATGCAGTACCGGGGGGTACATCGAATGTTCTATCCAAAACAAGCATATAATAACCTGCTGTATTAGTGACAACATTAATTTGAAAACGCCGCCTATTACAGCTGAATCTGGAACACCTTTGTCACTACAACCAGCCTCTTCAAGACACTGCCTGCAGCCTCAAGCACCATCTTCGCCAACTTATACGATCCATAACGATCCTCAGACGCAATATCCTGAAGCTTTTTCTCAAAACATAAACTCGATCTCAACTTCGATAAATGTACCAAAGAATGTAACTTTGTCTTTGCACAACTGGTCTAATGTTTCTAACATTACTTTCTATATTCGATAAATATTCTCAATTTTTCATATTTTATTATTCTAACTTTGAATAAATACTTAAGTACTTTCTTATTGGTTTCAATTGCCTCTCAGAAAGTATAAAAAGTAGAGTATGCATCGCGGGCTTAAATGTGTATTTATCTTGAGCGATCTTGAACCCCTCGTACTCAGGATTCTAGCCTTAGGATGCCTCGCACTCAGGGTTCAGTATAGCGCCCGGGACATAATACACTACTTTAAGCCCTTGTTGCATATTTACTATTAACTCCTCGAATTTATACTTTAAAGAAGTTATAATTGGGGTAGGTTTTTTCCAAACGATGACATTTCATAGGTGGCAATTGGGGTCGGTATTTATTATGGTAATGACTTTGAATATAATTACGTGATTCGTCGCTCGATATGCCGCCCCCTTGACGTGTCGTTTGCGTGCGGTGCACGCCTTGTACGCCCGCTTACGGCTTACTGTCTACGTATTGCATCGAGAGCTGTATTGATTTCCGGCGGCCCCTGATATAGCATCTAGGTACATCTCTCTCGACCTAAATAGGCGACCTGTGCTGTATTGATTTATTGTGGGCGACGACGGCAATTCTCATTTTTAAGAGGACGTCACAAATATTACGAATCACAAAAGTATTCGCATTACGTTTTAGGTCTAATTTACTAATGTGATTGTAAATAAAACTTTATATTTCTTAAGTGTACTGACATTAACTTTTGACAGTAATTATGCATTATTCGAAACAAAAATCTGTCGTAAACTAGGGTTACGAGTATTATCCGGGAAAATTGAGAAATGTAAATCTCTTTTTTACAATTGTGATGAATTATTCACATTCTAGTTCTATATGTGTCAACAAAACTAAACAGGATGGTCCAAACATACACGTCAATTTTTTTTTACTTTAATCACACTCAGGGGTATCCTAAAATACCCCATGTATGTTACCCAATTTTTGGAAGTTATGAATATTTTTACGAATTTCTTATTTTCATGGCCCACTTCGCGCGGTCTTGTGCATCCTCAGTGGTGAGTCTGTTGGCATGTCACCCTTAATGCATCGAGCCACCGCTTCTTGGGTCGACCTCTTCTACCGGTACCTGGCGGGGGTGGCATGGCCAGACATTTGTTGCCCACGTAGTTTGCCGATCTCCGTGAGACATGACCATACCAACGAAGGCGGCACTCCTGCAGCTTGTCTGCGATGTCACGAACACGAAGGCTGCCGCGGATGCGGGTGTTACGCACGCGATCTTTGGGTGAGACTCCACACATCCACCGCAGCATCTTCATTTCCGTGACCCGCAGCTCCTGCTTGTGTCGCTCTAGTAACGGCCATGTTTCACTGCCATATAAACGGACAGGCCTAATGATGGTTTTATAGACCTGCCTCTTCAGCTTGATCGGCATTTTGGGGTCACAAATGACACCAGTCACCTCACGCTCTGACATCGCGGTCGATGTCCCCGGACGCGCATAACACAGATCCCAGGTATTTGACACGGTCCGTGCGCTCAACCACGTCAACGCCTATACGGACGGACTGGGGATCTGTGGTGTTGCAGGCCATGTACTCCGTCTTCACCACATTAAGTTTCAGACCACCGTTTTCTTAAACGACGGACAGGGGACGGCTGGTATAACTACCAGCCGTCCCCTGTCCGAGTCTGCTAGCGCAATATCATCAGCATACATGAGCAGGGTGGTTGCTCGTGGTGGTCTAGGATGCTGATTGACAGAACGTCTAATATTACCGCCGCACACTGTGTAGTACCTATACCTCAGAACGTGCACTGGACGGACTTTTGTGAATTTAATAATCATTATCAAGAAAAATATTATTTAAATCGTAATTTTTTGTGTTCTAATTCAAGTTTCCAAACCAAGTTTCAGACTTCGTGACGTCAGGAATAAGTCAGAATTAGATGATTATTTAGGCGTCTTAAGTATTTTTGATAGTTTTGATAAATAGTTCTTGTTTTTATACCAATAGAATAGACAGTTAAAAGAATTATTTGTTTGTTTGGCATATTGTTTATTTAACTATTCGTCGAATGAGTTATTTACGGTAGCAATAGTTGGCTAAATTATACATTTACTTTTGATACTTCGTGTTCGACTGAACGAAGTATTTACGTACGAGTAGTATTCACCAGTCGTTGCCCATCTTTCATGGGGCAAGTTGAAACTTGTATATTATATTAGGTTGGGGAAAAAGTCTTTTCGCATATAGTATATATTACTTGTAATAAAATCTCTTTGGCTATACTATTTGTATCTGGCTGGTTTAGGTATCATGAAAAGTAAACTTTAAAGAAGATAATTCCAAATTCAAATTAGGAAAATGTGTGATTTTCATTTGTTTTTCTTACTGTCAAGCTGAGTGAATCTAAGAAAGAAATTCAATACATTTTTAAATTTTACTACAAAAAAGGTTAAAATGCAACAAAAGCCGCGAGCAAAATTTGCGGTGTTTATGGACCTACTGACCTAGTGCAGTGTCTGTAAGAGTAGCACAAATTTGGTTTAAGCGTTTTAAATCCGGAAAATTTTGATGTCAAAGATGCACGTCGCTCTGGTCGCTCTATTACGGATAAAATGAATGCCATTTTAGAAAAAGTGGAGCTAGATCGGCTTAAGAGTAGTAACGACGTAGCTAAAGAACTGGGAATTGACAGCAAAACAGTTACGGCGCATTTGAAAAAAAACTGGGTACACAAATAAGCTCGACATTTGGGTACCTCACGACCTCACTGAAAGAAACCTAATGAACCGTGTACTCATTTGTGATTCTTTATTACGACGTAATGAAACCGAACCAGTTTTGAAGAAGCTGATAGCTGGTGCTGAAAAGTGGATCACGTACGACAAGAACGTGTGAAAAAGGTCGTGGTCAAAGGCCGGTCAGGCTCCACAGACTGTGGCGAAACCCGGGTTAACTCGCAACAAGGTGATGCTGTATGTGTGGTGGGATTGGAAGGGCATTATTCAATATGAGTTGTTACCACCAGGCAAGACCATCGATTCTGAACTCTACTGCGAACAACTGATGAGATTAAAGCAAGAAGTTGAGAGAAGGCGGCCGGAATTAATCAACAGAAAGGGTGTGGTATTTCATCATGATAACGCTGGACCTCACACATCTTTAGCCACTCAGCAAAAATTGAGAGAGTTTGGCTGGGAGGTGTTAATGCATCCGCCGTATATTCCTGACCTTGCACCTTCAGATTTCCACCTGTTTCGGTCTCTTCAGAATTATTAAGGCAGTGTCACTTATAAGTAATATTATTATAAGTAAACTTACCCAGCACGAATGAAAGCTTGACTTTAGGAGCTGGTAGATCTGCAAGAAGAAAATGAAATTCATTTAAATACTCTAAAACATATTTTATTATATTTTTAAACTAAACTTAAGTAAATGTTCACCAAATTTGACATACCCGATTTACGCGGCAACGCTACCCAAATTAAGTACAACGCATCAAAATGTTTGTTTTTTGGATGCTGATATTTTATAAGACTAACAAAATGGAATTTAGATAAGTAACAGATTTGAAAAAATGGAGATAACCTAACGACAAAGTCATTTGATATTAAACTGAGCAGATCTTGTCCTATGGGTGACAGAGACTGATAAACATGCTTACATGTTTTTAAATACTTAAATAGATCGCACACCTCGCCTAGCATTCACACCAGCAATTCATAGGAAAACCACCTTAAACCACAGGCAGTTCATCACCTTCGAATAGCATAATACTGGAGATTCACTTTTCTGAGGCCACACATGAATCATCTACGATCCACCATTCAAAAACTAACTATTAAACTACAGCATTAAATGGGAAACCACTCGGAAGCACAACGTTCATATATCGACCCAAAATTGTATTAATAGACAGCAAATCATAACTCGTAACAAACGCCAAAGTTCACATTATTACTTTACCAACTTGTTTAAAAAAAAAGCACTAGAAATTAATGAAATTTAAATCTAGAATGCCTAATAGCTTACCTGACGGGGCGCAGGCGAAACACGAACTGCACCTAGGCGCAGAGCGACCGATGGACCAGCGGCGGACAGCTCCGCGAATACCTGACTTGCGCACCTGCTAATGAAGTCCCAATGCATTTTCGTCGCAGTACGCAGCAATAGGTTTAAATATGCGCCGAGGACGAGCGCGGGACAATCCAAAACGCAAACATCAGACATTGTTGACAATCCAATCTGTTTTAACATTTTTCAGTTATCATTTAGGTTACTCAGGAGACCACTAATTCTTACACGGTGACTGTGACTATGTAAGTTAACACTTTTTTCAAATATTTGTACTAAGTAGGGAATAGTATCTACAAATGTTAGAAATGTATCAGCAACAAAACAAATCATGGAGTTTCTGTGGCGGCAAAGTAAAGTTAACTAACGAAAAAGAGAACCTAAGCCGGGACAGGTCGCCAGTAGATAATAAAACAATGATGTCGCACATTTATAGCTTTATTTTTTAAAGTATTACCTACCACATAAAGTATATATTAAGTGGTTTTTAGAAACCCCGTATCTTAGATCTAAGAATCTTATCACTGCATAATTTAATTATCATACATTTTATAAGAACAAACAAAACATTGTCTCAAGTAAAAGTTTCTTCTAAAAATAGAGCTTGAAATATGTAATAAAACTGTGACGAAGGTGTCTGCGAAAACAAAAGACTCACCACTGTGTAAAGTGTAGTTTTTTTAAAACAAAAAATAGCATTTATTTACCACTGCTTGAAGACCCTGTTTTAGAATAGTCGTTACTTATTTTTAAGGTATATATAGCAACATGTGCTTTTCCTTGATATTATAGTAAAAAAGCCTAGTTCTAGTAGGCTCATAAATATTTATTAAATCAATAAAATAGCAAACTAATTCTACGACTTAGTACCTACATACAAAGGATATTCTGGTTTGGTACCATACTTTAAATCTAGGTAGGATACAAAAAAAAACATCAGCAGTTCAGGAATATCTTAATAATTATTGATGTTTATTTAGCGTGGAAAAGTATTAGTAAGAATGTATGTACCCAAAATATGATGATGGTTTTAGCGAGCTGGATAAATAACTGTCAAATAAAAAAAAACTGTGTCGAAGATAATACACGAGAAAGAATGAAAATACATTAATTTTGTAAGGGTTAGAGACTTTTACGTTCATGACGGTACAAAAAGAAGTCTACCTTCTCGTTTATAAAAAGAACAGGTAATAATTTCTATTGAAGTATTTAATCAATAAAGTACTTGGTGTACTCTTTCTTTGTTATAGCCGTCTGCTGTGATGAACAACTAACTATTGAAACAAGTTAACACAAAGTTTAAAACAGTTCTAAAATTAAAGTCTGCGTACATTTGCTAAAAGGTACCTAAGTACGTACATGTGTACTTGCATTTTGATATCTCTACACATAACTCCCTATAAAATATCGTAAAAATAACCAACTTTTCATAATGAATGTAAATCAGTCAAATATCTCTACCATTTTAAAAAATAAATCAACAAGTTAGATATTTTTGTGCGTTCTTTTTGGCCGATAATGGAGCATATGTATTTTCAACGCCACAACTGTAGAATAATTAGTTTGAAAATTCTCGCTTTTACTAGAGAATGCGTTTGTAAAATTTATCGTAAGAAAAATATCAAATGATGTTTCACTTTCCGAATCTGCACGGAGTGGACTTCAGTAAGTTGAGAACCCATACCAACAATATTGTTATTAATCACTACTTAAATGACTTAAGAAGAGCATTTTGGCACAAAGTTGACACAACGTTAAATTGTTACCGGTAGAACGTCATACATAATGTCTAGGGGGCTAGCCAAGAGCAAACCGCTAAAAATGTATGGAACTGACAACAAATATAATTTCGATAAGATGAGTGCTAATATTATTTCCGTACATTTTTCAATTTGAAATGTCGAAACAAAAGTGGCGTGTTGCTCTTGGCTAGGGCCTCTATTGTGTGAACAAGATATCCTCAGTTCGCGAGACTATACCTTATGCGCCATGTTTTAGGTATTCTGAACTAAACAGTTTGCTGCAATATAGAGTTTTAAAAAATTATACCAGAGAGAGTAATTCCTTTTGGCGTTTCATTAATTCTTGAGCGTTCATTTTGAACTGTAAAATGTTTCGCGGAAAAACTCACTGTGCCAGAGACCTGAGTACTGCCTCGTTAATGGTTACTTCCGCTAGTAGGTATTTAGAATTTATAATAAAAAAGTTTGAGTTAGTAAATAATGTAGCACATCCATCACAATGATTAAGGAAGGATTGGTATGTCATCGTAACATTACAAACTATTCTAGAGAGAAGGTAGTACTAGTTCAACTGTAGGCATCAGAACATATTGTAACAGCCAAAAGTTATCTACAAAATGCTGCAACTAAAATAGGTACTAAAAATATAAAACGTAAATAACCCAAAAGCTAAAAATACTCAGTCTTACGAGAAACACGAATAAAATCATTCTCAAATAATTCATCTTAATTATTAGCTCTTACATAGGTTTGCCCCGCAGCCTTGCTTACACGAATCCGAAATTATAGCACAATAAACTTTTAAACATAGCATTACGTAACGGCACTAAATAAGAAGATGCAGGGACGAAGCCAAACAACAAACTCAATGAATGCTGCGAGTCAGCATGAGCAAGCTCACCCTCAATGCGAAACATGTATTTACTCGTAATAGCTAGGTACACATTTTATTTATAGGCTTTTAGTGCTCTCTAGCTCACACGTTCATGCGAATTCAATTAAAAAGAGTGTAATCTTCTGCTCCATCAAAATAAACGATGCATGAGTGAATCCTCCGAATCTTCTTAGTTTGTATTTAAAACTTTAAATGTTAGAGTAATTTCTACAAATAGGTGTACCTATAAATGTATATTGAGATATGGATTTCAGTGACTAGGTCTACCAATAAATAGTTTCCAGACAAAATGGTTTTGTACTGTGACATTTTTGTACTGCCGAGGCTTTTCCTGCAAATTAGTTAGTAACCTAGATATAGAGTTAGATGTTTTTTTTCTTTGGCATAGAAAATTACGTAATTTGGTTTTAAATTTATAACTTACAATAAATGGCTTTAAAATTCAACACAAGGTACTTAAAATAACCTACTTCTACGCAGATTAACATTTACAGGATTGGACTAACGTACTTAACCGTGGAGATAATTTGTATTGATACTTATTTATACTTACTAGACAGCATAATAATCAGATAGATGGCATACAAGCGAACTTATTTACTAAAAACATACCATAACTATTAATAAGTGAAATCCTTCGCGTAAAAGGCTTACTGATTATATTACTTACACATGTAGTAAGTTATGAATAAAATAAAACGAATCTTAGAACATGTGCTTTTCCTTGATCTATAGTAATCAATGTTTCAATTGCTAACAACCAATATTAGAAAATTAATGAAATAGATAACCTAACCTTTCTCGATAACCATACTCAAGTAACAACTGCCAAGCCCCGAACGCCTAATATTGAGATTTTCAAACTACAAATTGTGTCTCAAGATTGACTTGGGTTAATTAAACCGCCTAAAAACATGTATAATTATTGAATTGGATATAGTTGAACGCTATACATTGCCTTAAGTTTTAGGGCATCTATTCTACTAAAATGCTAATAAGACATAGTACATCTTTAAATATATTAGCTTGTATATCTAACGGCCAATTATGGAAGTGAAACTAGTATCAAGTTCTATCTCACAACATTTACCATAACATGTAGAAGTACATCGTTAATCTGTATTAAGAGCAATCTATGAGGGTTGTTATTATAATCAATGACTAAATAGACACTTACATTTTTGTTAGGTCACATTGTTGAATAAACTTTACGAGATCCTTAGAAATATTACAGGATATTGATACTTAGTTAACAGTTACGGTATTACAATAAAAACACATTTACCTTTTCGCATAATCGCTAACGACAATTTTTTTTCAGGCATTGCAAAAACAAAGTTTTCAAAGATCGTGATATTTCCATTGTCGATAACTGTTTATAGGTCCCCCTGGTTGTCGGACGGGCCCTCTATCGCGTGCAAGATGTCCTCGACATCTTTAGATACCTGAAAATCAATATTTTCTTTTTCATATTCTACAACTAAAAATATATTAAAATGTGAAATAATTCGCAGTAAATGTTTTTTTAATCCATATACGTCCCACTGCTGGGCACAGGCCTCACCTCAACTATGAAGTGGTACGATACATACTCCAACGCGCGGGCTCAGTGCGGATTGTTCGAGAGGTAAATGTAAGGCCAGTGATAAACCTTACCGTCAGATGTTATCAAGCTGCCTTTTTAGGCCTCTGACTAAGCTTTAAGACTGATATCTTGCGACGTCATTCGGACCAACTGTTTAACGTGCCTTTCGAAGCACGGAGATGCCCGAAAAACACATCACTAAATTTCGGTCGGGATGGTCACCCATCCATAACCCGACCTGACTGGCGTTGCTTAACATCGGATCGTTACCGATCCGCTGCCGTCACTTAGCCACGTGCACCTCCATCTAAAGATAAATATCCCTTTCGCTTAGCTTCTGCAAATCATTACACGTTTTTATTTTTTCAATTCGCTTGAAAATGGCAACTTGCTTTGCATAAAGTATCATTACAAAATAAATATTACTCACCAGTAATTCTGAAAAATCAGGGTCCAGTGCCTGTTCCAGCTTACTCATGGCTGTCTCAATGTGAGGATAGGAAGTGACTGTAAACAAGAAATTAATAATGAAGTTAATATGGGAACAATATGTATTTAAATTATATTTAAAATGGTTTAAATTTATATCTTACATGCGTCATCTAAGAATGATGCATCGAAAGCGCGGTCATCGTCTCGTTTTTCCAGGACCTCTGGTTCGGTATTTTTCTTCTTTGTCACAGCATCTAAGTCAGTGTATTCCCTCGGGCGTTTAGTCCCGGCTTTGGCAGCGTTCGATTCAGGCAGAGAGTATAAGTCATTAACAGGCTGACGCTGAGCGCTCGGCCCGGCGGGCAGGGCTATGCTGGCGGCCGTCACATACTCGTACAAGTTAAACTTCATCCCATTCGCATCCATAGGTGAACTCATGATATTGTTGTTATTAGTCATAGAAACTGACGTCAACGTAGCCAATCCGGCGTAGCTGTTGGATGGCATCATAGCTGCCGGCATCGTAGTCGTGCTGGTCCGAGCACCGACAGGCGGGTTGTATGGGTTAAGCTCCTGTATACTCATAGCTCCTTCCGAGGGACGAAGCTGGTACACCTGGTTGAAATTCGGCAATCTCGTCATCGGGTTTTCCAGGGGTTTCGTAAAGGCGTTCTGAAGGCTTTGATCGTTGGTGAGTTGAGGAGTCATGCTCGCAGGTTGTTTGTAAGTCATAATTTCGGAGTCGCGGTCAATCTGTTCCAATGTTGTGGTGTTCCCGTGTGATTTGGGGAATGTTTTGATGACGCTGTATATTTTCTCGATGGCACTGACGATGCGCTCCTTCCTGGGCGGTATGATGGCCAGCCGCGCGCTCGGGGGCACGCCGTGCTCCGGAGACTCTCCTCGCAACTCCTCCTTTGACTGGGGCGAGGGCAGGTCCGTCACTAAATGAAGAATCACTTGCTCCAGCTGCCGTGGGTCCTCGACAGCTGATGTTTGTTCATTTACCTGGAAAATGTAAATACTTTGATAAATAACTGGAACTTGGGATCAACCCGCCGCATAAACATACTATACGGCGGTGGTATACATTTTCAGTCCATTATGAAATATTTTTAACCGTACCAAATACCACGACATTTACTGAACGGGTCTTTTTATGCACGACAAGGTGCAATTTTTATCTATTTAATAAAGCTTACTTTGTTAAATATGTAAGAAATGAAATAACAAATATAATGACGTTATACATTTTATGATAATACTAATAATACAAAAACATATGTGGTGAAAATATGTTAGTGAAAATATCAACATGCAAACTTATAAAACACCTTGGATCTTTTAATCCGATAGTTTGTCCAATTTAGGTACGATACACATCAAACGGCCCGCATCGGCGCGCAGCGGCTCGCAGCGGCGCGTGGCGGCCCGCAGCGGCTCGCAGCGGTGCGCATCGCGACGGATGCAGGCGTATGCGACTTCGGCCGACCACCAGAGAGTATATAAATACTACGTTTTAGGAGACGGAACTCCGAACAAGCAGTTGTAAGGCAACATAATACTTTCACTACCGACGTAAAGGAAAATAACGGAAGTGCCATTTAATTCTCTTTAAATTGTAATAAGTGAAAGTTCTCGAAAATCACATAGTTATTTTTTTCTTGATATTTCAAAAGTGCATTTCTCTCTGGGCCACCCTGTACTAATTTAAAAGCGTCGTTGCTAAGTTTTGCTATACCTGAATTAACTTTTACACAAGTAGACCTAATTTTTGACCCTGGAAAAAAAAACTAAAAGTTGTTTTAAGTATTTTAGTAATAAATAACTATTTAAATTAAATTTATTTGCTATTTTAATTTATGTGGTCTACCTCTTGTATTTTGGTCCGGTTGGCTATAAAAGTATATTTTCCCCATACAAAAAGTAAAGTGTTCTAAGTTTCGTAGGACTGACGGACAACTTCCGTTCGGTAGTATCTAGTGTATTGTTGATCTGATGCAGCCGAGCGGAGCCGACGGCATCCGCGCGCAGTCGGTCGTGTTCCGCGGAATACGCTCGGAGCCGACCGGCTGCCGCGGCATGCTCGCGCATCCGTCTGGGTTCCAAAATGTATTCGTTGGATGCGAATACAATCTTAAGTCTTTGACTGCCGCTAAAGCAGACACAATAGAAAATCTATTGTTTGCGGGTCATCGGTGACCCCATGGCAGCTAATGTGTTAAGAATTGATTATTCAATAATAATTTCCTCGGCGGCTTTGTAAATCCGCTCCGATGCTCTCTGCGCGCCGTTCGATATGAATCGTACCTTTAGGATGATAATTTTGACAGCTTTCAAAAGGGATGGGGTAGTTTATAATCGTTATACTATTTTCACTTTCTGATGATATGCCTGACAGTTCTCATTGTTCCGTGTCAAGCATACTATTTTAAACTAAATAAAAAGAAACTAGCAAAAGAAAATGTTTTAAACTAATAAAAAACTATTGTCCTTTCGAATCATATCAAGGAAATTATTGTTATTATTATAAACTGTTAACAAATGAGGTAAATTAAATGAAATTAATATATCTTTCCAGCGCCTGGTGCGTGAAAAGGAATGCCATTCAATAGTGTATTGACACTACTGAATCGACAAAAATCGATAAATAGGAGCGACCATTTTGTTATCACGTCATTCGCATCAGTACGAGTGCGTCTGCCATGTGTGCTATTTTTTAACTATTATTCCCGAAATATCGCGTTTTATTCAATAACTTATTAGCCATAAGAAATTAGTTAAAAATTAAAAATCGGTAAATCTGATTCCATTTCCTGTGCCAACTCAATTAAATACATTCGTTACATCACTATAATTGACAATTATGAACTGTCAGGGATATCATCATACAGCGAAAGTAGTATAGAAAATCTTATCGAACGATTTATTATTTCATAGAACTTGGAATCGCTAGTTTATATAGATAAACAAAGTAGGTAAATGGTATTCGAATATTTTAATGTGAAATAGAGAGATAATTAAATGAATAAAAACATATTACTGAACGAAATAAGGTAGTTATTAGGATTTGCAGTTATTTATCATTTATTGATGCACAGCCCATCACTAGAAAGATGTCCCTTGAGTTTATTATCAATTCTTATTCACAAACGCACTATCGAATAATATTTAGATTCAAAATCTTCATTATATTTATTCAATATTTTTAAAAATACTCGTAATTGTATGATAGATAATTGCAAATAACTTTGATAGGTACTAATCAAAATAAAACTGTGTTGAAATAAAATGTTGTGCTAGCCGCCGCCCTTATTCTTAAATTTAATGTTAGATTAATTTTATTTCACAACCGATTTTATATTTTCTATTGCTATTCGTTTGCAAGACACTTCACTTAGTGGGCGGTACCCTTCAATAAAGTACGATATTATTGTAGTACACTTTACCGAAAATAAATGCTATACTTCATAGGCGAAACTGTCAAGATTATCATCCTAAATTGGACAAACTATAATTATAAACACATTTTAAGTAGGTAACGAACTTAAATACTTCACAATATGTCACAAAACTAGTGAAGTAACTAGAAAGACATTAAGGTTTATATGTGGAAAAAAACAGAAAGTTTTCTTTTTTGTTCGAAATGCATTACGGAAAGTTCAAAATGTCTAACAATCACACAAAGAAAAACTCATAACGACAAATTTTGTACCTACAAATGTAAAGCTCGAATCCCGGGAGAGCCTGCAGCTTACTGACACAGTTTAAGACGTCGATAACTTGCAAAATCAATTTTGATTACTAAAAGCCTAGGTGCGCTAGGTTATGACGCGGGCGTTAGTCCGGCGCGCCCTGACTCAATCAATTTATTCGAGCATCTATCTATAGTACAAGATGTTATTCAATTCTTGTTGCACCTATATGCAAGTGTGCAACGCGCATAGGTCGCCATGTGCTGGGATCTGATAGAGAGCGCCTTTGGGTTGTTTCGAAGGAATGCTTTTGTAGTGCGACCTCTGTTCAAATGCGTTGACAATTTGTAGTCGGAGCAATTCCCGTTCCCCATTGCATCCTCGTTCGACTTGCATCCGATAGGTGGCATTATGAGGGGTGTACACAGCGATACTCGTGGATATGATTATGTCGCAAAGATATGCACATACGACTGTATAGGTTGTTGCGTAGGTCGCGTATTCACGAACGGAATGTGATTGGTCATATAGCGTAGAAATAACACCATGCATTAGGTAGGTAACGAGATCAATGCAAAGAGAATGAGAGTTAACTCTTAACAATACCTGGTTAAAATATTTAACTTAATCTGAGTGGTATGAAATAATTTTGTTTAGCAACATTTTAATATGTTTACTTATATTTTAAGCAAGGAAGTTTTTTTATAAAATGTTAAGAGTTCGGAGGATGTTAGGAGGATAAAGAACCGATAAAAACTGCTAAGTGACATAAAACTATTGACCAACTGGCCCGTCATAAAATCTACTAGTATTCAGAAACCAATACTACAAACTTTCTAATAACGAATGGCTTCAACATTTCTCAACCAATTGTGTGAGTGCAAGTGAAAGATAAATTCTTCTTTGCATGTCAACGGCAAATACTTATATAATTATTTGAGCTCAACGGATACCAACCAAAACCTGGCCACAACCGCGCAGCACCAGTCGCCATTTGCAGGGGGCCTATCGCAATCGCTTATATCCAGATAAGTTAATTCCCTAAACAGAGGGTACGAACGATTTCGTCAGTAAATATCCAGCCTGGAAGATGCGTTAGTGCCAGGTAAACGCTGACTGGCTGGAAATTAAAGATCGTATTACGAAACAGGAATTTGGCAGTGAAACATGGCCGTTACTAGAGCGACACAAGCAGGAGCTGCGCGTCACGGAAATGAAGATGCTGCGGTGGTTGTGTGGAGTCTCACGCAAAGATCGCGTGCGGAACACCCGCATCCGCAGCAGCCTTCATGGTCGTGACATCGCAGACAAGCTGCTGGAGTACCGCCTTCGTTGGTATGGTCATGTCTCACGGAGATCGGCAAACTACGTGGGAAACAGATGTCTGGCCATGCCGCCCCCGCCAGGTACCGGTAGAAGAGGTCGACCCAAGAAGCGGTGGCTCGGCGTCGTTGAGTGTGACATGCGTGCGAAACTTATTCGATGTAACAACTAATGGCGTCCTCTTTACTGACCGCAGTATTTATGCATACCCAAGCACAGCAAAGATAACCAACTGTCGAGTCATCGATAGAGCTGGTGGTTGGGCACTGTGTGCAATCGAGCATGTGAGCCATAGTTCGGTCGACC
Source organism: Udea olivalis (assembly GCA_947369235.1). Classification (NCBI taxonomy): domain Eukaryota; kingdom Metazoa; phylum Arthropoda; class Insecta; order Lepidoptera; family Crambidae; genus Udea; species Udea olivalis. Next base: position 24,876,757 of record OX376340.1, read on the forward strand.
ACTCACAGTTACAAGATACGAGTGAATCTAAAGTCATATTTTGTTATGAAATACCCTTGATTTGTTCATCTTTTCCGAATTGAGACGTTGAACATTTATCCTACACTTTTGCTGTTATGAACGTTATTATTCTATTATTGCCAGCTCCCGGTGCACCCAGGGAGTTTCCGATGTGCTGAAAGAGGATGTTAGCAGTTATTTGCAATATTCGAGGGTAAATCAACATCTGCCGGTTGATACCGGATCGCGATCCGATGTACTTATTCACCCTCGTTTATGTGGCTAAGTTTCATATTTTATTCAACGCAGTTCTAGGTAGACTTGAGACTATTCCGTTAAATCATTTTGATCTGTTAGAGGATAAACAAAGTAACATACCTACATACATTTAACTAAATTTAAAAAATGCCTGAAGATTCCATTTTGTCTAATTGTAGGTATCTTTTACTCCTGTAAACTTAGTTCTTCGCAACTGCCTCGTTAGCTCAATTGGTAGGGATCCGGGTACACCGGTCGTAGGTCATGGCTTTTCGGAAAACCTTCACACGCTTTTAGTTTATGGTTATACATACCTACATTCTAACAATGTATTATGTTACCTACTTCTTTAGATTCTTCTATTTCATTGAGTGGCTCCTCGTTATTGTTGACCATTCGTGTTAGCTTCCTCTTCATCAGCTTGATCAGGTACTTGCCCTCCTGCTCATCGACCACTGTGTTGGTGCAGACGAAGCTGGTAACGGCTCTGGTACTCGTTTCCACCTCCAGGTGACCCCTGGTTTTCAGGTAAATAAACTGTCCGTTTTTGGCCATCAGACGGTAGCAGGACTCACCCACTAGCCGGTGTTGATCGTACACTGGAAATAGTAGAAACTCATTAAGTATGCGACGCCTGCAGCCAAGAGCACAAGCGGTAATTGAGATTATCCTCGTAAGACAAAACAGAGCAAATTGGGTGTTCATTGAGTATTTAGATGTAGAAGAGAATACGTCCGCATAGAACATCTTTCTTGTCAGTAAATAACTGTAATATTTCTGAAAATTACTACTTGGCTACTGTCCATCATCAAAATCAAATAATTGCTACAATTGTTAGGTTGTTCAAGTCAGCGCTATTGCCAAATGCATTAAGACATTCAAAATTAAAACGTAAAAAATGCATCATTTACCTATAATAGACACTTTCGTGTACTTTGATTAAGAGGATCTAATAGTACTGTTTCTTGAACAATGATATTTCACTGAAACACTAACTAGTCTGCGCCTATTTAGCGTTATCGGATCTGAGACCTAAGTGAGGTTAGACACAAGAGACTCCTAAGTCAACTGATAAGAGATATGAGTGCCAGCCGTCGACAAATATATCTGTCGCTATGCAGCAAATGGAAATGTTGCAAATTATCTTTATTAATTATATTTTATAATGTACTTAAGCATCTGGCATATCTATATATGCCAGATGTTCATATACCAGATGCTCAAGTAAACAAGTGGCATCCGTGGATACCTAGATTTATTAGGATAGTGTATGATGTGATATAGCACAGTGTACGAGTAGTAATATCCCGACACATTAGTGAACAGACACGCAGATAAGTAGACCTGATTTAAATATTTCACGTTTGCAGGTTATTATTTGCTGTACTTCACTATATTGTGTTTTAAAAGGGTACGATGTCTGAAATAGGAACTTATTTACAAAAAAATTTACCTCTGAATATGTTTGATAAGGTTAATCATATATAAAAAAATGATTATTGGAAGGGTTAGCGAGAAAATTGCTAAGGCCCACTTGCGCACAATGTTAAACTCAGGGCTAAAAAAAATATTTTCTGTTTGCTTTTTGATATTTATTTCTGAGTATTCTTAGAGATAAGTTAGTCAACGAATATGAAAATATAGAATTATTAGTCGGACTAACATATAACATTATGTTAGGTTAACAGGCAAGCCCTACTTATTTTGCAGAAGATCCTAAGCAAGAACCATCTAAAATACGCGTATGTTGACTTATCTTTTAAACCTTTAAACATACATGTCAGCCAATCCCTTATTTAAATATAAGCATATCTACTCTGGGTATTGTTGTGTCTTTCATTACATTATAGGTATATACTCATGTTTATAGCAAATAATATTCTGTGCTTTCTCCTGCTCTACTCGTGCGCCCGTGTAAACTGTAGGTGACATTAATAAAGTAGATATACTTGCATTCGCTTCGCGTAATGAAAATCTAATGAGTAAACAACTCCATTACAGATAATATGCTTATTAGAAAAAAAATTGCAACAGAGTTGTTGAGAACAACATACAGTACCACACAGTTCTTGAATATAAGACGTCATAATACATTTTCCAGGAGAGTACATGTAACTTCCAATACAAGATGAAAATATGAAATATTAGTAATAAGAATTATTTAAGTCTCATAAATAGGCTAAATACTGGGAAGGGGAGTTTTAAAGAATATTTCTTTGATTATATACTCCCTAGATAGCGCGTTGCGCTATAAGCATGTCAAAAAAAACTGACTAAATCTTTTTAGTCGTGATCACGTACACCAGCTTGGCAGCGGCTTTATCTTACAAGCGCGTCCTGTCATTACCGAACGTGTATAAAGTTGCCAGCTTACGGACTTATGACACTAAAATGGGAAAAATTTGAGCAACATTTCGAAAAAAATCGAACCATTTATTTGAATATGTGCTTAAATTAACATTTTATTGCCCACATAAGTTACTCACAGGAAATAAAATACAGAAAGGACGATGTAATGGAGTTAGTTGATTGAAATAAATAAAAATCGGTAACATTTTCTCAAAATCCGTTTTAGTGTATTTAATGGCCCTCTCTTTGTATTTGTTTTTTAAACAACTTGCGTTTAGAAGCTACTTACCTTCTTACGTTGTCTAATTTAACTAAATGGTAGCATCTAATGTCTAAATACTTTTCTGCAACCAATCTTATAAGATTTATTTGATGAAGTAAACCACACATGTGTTCCGTTTCAACTTGGGAGTAGTTATTATGGCCAATAAATTGTTAATTGATAATATTTTAGTATAAATTTGGTTAGTCATAACAAAATTATATTTGATAAACTTTCTGATTAATGTTTCCGCAGTATTACAAATTAAATAAAGGTCTCGTGAAGCATAAATTAATCCACCTTCATCCCGCACGCTCACAAGGTAATGGTATTCATTTTTTTAATTTGCCATAAGACATTCTACGCATGCCGTGCATTTGATTTGTCTACGAAGACATTTAACAACACAACCTGAAATGTATCCAACTTTCTGTTGGATATATTCTGTTAAAGTAGGCACATCTATAAGCAGAAATATATTTTCACCATCGTCATCTCGTAAATTTTCAATTGTGGTTTCGCTCTCATCTTCGTCATCTTTTTACTCACATGTTCCAATGGCACACTATTTCCTGAAATGAAATGAAATATTTATTTGCCGAATATATGGTAACAAAAATTTTGAGGTATAGACAGAGTTTTAATATATTCTGCCACATTAGGCTTGCAAATTATAATTATATAAAATTAATCAATAAAAATTTTACACATATATTTAGACATGTATTTTATTTAGACATATATTTTGGCTTCTCCAGGTCCTCTAAAAACCTCTCAAATCATTTTTTGTTAATATCTATCAAGTTATTAAATTAAATCTATTTTATCAAATGCAGACAGCATCCAGTCATTTTTATCAAAGATAGATAGATACATTTTATGGGGAAATTTGTGCGTCAAAACTAGCAACACTGAATAAACGACAAGATAGAATCGTAAAAAATTGATAAAATAAGTGGTTTTGTTCACGTAAAAATAATAAAATTTAGAGATACTTACCGATGGTAGGATATGTTACCGGATGCCTTCAAGCGCCCTTTATAGTTTCTGCACAATTTTATCGCACAACTGGTCATTTCCACCGATTAAATTGGACACAAAATTACTGCGAAAGGAGTGAAGCCTTCAATGTCGCAATTGAGACTAAAGAGGGGGGAGCTACTTAGAGGCTAACAGTTTATTAAAATTTTCTATGCTTTTTTGTGGCGACGCTTTATCTAGGGAGTATATAATCAAAGGAATATTTGGCCGGCTATTGAACATCCTTACAATAACAATACCTAAATCTTTCATGATGACTTGACTAAATTTGGGTAACTCGCTAAAATGAAGCTGGTTTGCAAAATCTGAAAAAGAATCCGTAGCTATTGAAGGAAATTTTATTGTAAGAACCCGTAGAATGACAACATTGCCTCTGTCCGATTTGACAAACCCCAGAAAATTGTGTGAAATTAACCACCACTTTACCTAGTTTGTCGAACAATCGAAACAAGTGGGTAGGTACTATTAATAAAAAATAATAAACATCGATTTAAATAATATCCGCCCGATTCATGTAGATATTTACTAGATATTACCTTCCGACATTCACGAAATATTTGTGTCGGTTAGGAAGCACTCACTAAAAGCTGATTTTATTCATATGGAAGCAAATAACCAGGATTTCAAGAGGAATTTTTTCACGAGCAAAAGCTTAAGCGAATCAAAACCGAATCGATTTATCACGGAATGTGCAAGATCTCACTGGGAATTTTTGCACACCCTTGTCACCTGTTTCATACAAACATGGACATTGCGGTTGCACTAAGGAAGGAGTATTTTTCTTTTCTGTTATTATTAGCCTAATTTCGGACATAAATATTTGTCAATGGAAATGTAGACATAAAAGTGATGGTTCAGACCGTCTTCGAGATTTTATGATGTTTGTGTGTGTCAATAGACAACTATTACAGGTACTCACGAGCGCAACGGGTGCGGATAGCTGAATAATAAAACAATGCACGTGGATTTGTTAGCATTAATATCAGATAGTTTTGAGCTAGGACGTTCTCTGTTGGGAAGGGGATTCTCGGTGACTCTAGGTTTATGGGCCATCAAGGTCACTATTGTGAATGTTAGCCGTTATGCAATACTTACTTGACCTGAGCGCGATGACGACCCAGCGAACATCATCACGATGCATGAAGTTCATTGCGTTGATCCCGTTCACCTCGTGCGTCATGTATCCTGTCACTAAAGAAATGCGCTGCTCGGTCTGAATAATTTGCCCATCGATCGAATGCCGGGTGCGATACTCCATGCGGTAAGACTCCATGCTACTTTCAGTCATGAAAGTCTCTGTCACCAGGCGCACGACTCCGACAAACACCTGAGAGAACCAATCAAATTAATTAGTAAGTGATCGAAGAACGAAGTACTTCAGTAATTAGTTGCGGACATGACTTGTATTTCTGCAATTGCTTTGATTGCAGCGCTATATGACTACTGAGCTAGGTTTTTTAAATGACTAATTTCCGTGAGAGGAAACAAAGGTGTTCATACGATACTAGGACTGCCTGTTAGAAGACAACAAAATATAAAACCGCTCTATTTTTAGAATGAATAGTTATTGGACTAACAGCTCGTGTATGGGCTTAAACGGGAAGCTCGGCGAATACGGACGCTTTGACAAAACGAGTGCACAACTCGAAGCAGACATTGATACCTTACGGTCCGCTGCAATTGAAATAAATTGAGCGGAGGTTATAATGTTGTGTGTTTGAAATGTTTTTTTAATAGAGTTGCTTTAAAATTGGTACTAAAGCAATTATTATTATTATAAGAAACTGGTTCTAATTTTATCTGGCTTCTATAGCAAAATCTACTTTCATCCCAGAGTAATTAAAACTTTTTTGCCTCTTGCCTCTTATTTTTTAATATGCTGTAGGTATAAAGGTGCGAATTTAACCAGCCATAAAACTATACCTATTTACCTCACGAAAATGTAACTTTAGATACTAGAGACTATAAATGAGTGAGAGAAAAAGATCATTTCTTGAATTGACCCGACCGGGAATCGAATCCGGGACACTACGGAAATCAAGGCAAAAAACCGTGCTACAGCGCACTACGCCAATCGTGTCGTCAAACATGCAACGATAATGAGTGGTAAAAGGGGTTTGAATCCTAGTCGCATAGGCCACCAGCCGCCATTTTGTTTTGTACTTGATATTTCCGATGTTGAAAACTATTTACATTTACATAGTATTAAAAGTTTGTCCTGAATTTTTTAACTGTATCTACTTTGTGTGTGCACGTAATATATTGCTTACTTATACACACATTTACGACACTCGCTTAAGTTATGGGGTTAAACTATAACTATTTTAATGATCAGGTAAGTATATACTTACAAAGACAGCAATTTCATATTTAAAAAAATGGAAATCTACATAGAATTTAAAGTTTAAGATTATAGTTGTCTGAGTGGAAGGTTTAATTTTTTACTCAATACATTTTTGTATGCGTCTGTACTGAACTTGTTAGACTATTACACTATAGATTTTAGAAGGCTAGCATTATGTACTACGCTGCCGCTTTTCCGTGACCATCTAAACATGGTCGGGTTACCACGGTCATGCATGCCGTTGCCGTGATGACTCTTTTTCGTTTATCTCTGTAAATATTAAGTGGATTATGCTAAAAAATTACAGGTTCAAAATTTAACTATAAAACTAACTATTCATATAGAATTCAGCAAGTAAATCCACAAGAAACTCAATTAATCGGCAGTTAAATAACCCCGCTGCACATCGCTGTCCGAACTGAACTAAATTCCGTGATAATGGATTTATTACTAACAGGGCACTAATGAAAGTTCACACATATCGGTAGGTAGTTATAACCTTCAAAATAACGTTTTAAATAAGACTGTGAAGTACATATTTGAATAGTTAGGGCATGCGAAAGGATATTTATATAAACTTAAATAACTTCCTAACGGTGCATTATTTTTACTTTTTATTCGTGCACTGATTTAAACTAATTAATACTAAGTTCTGGATAAAATCTTATAATATTACGCCTCACCGTTTCAGAGATCCAGCAAACACGTTAACGTTACCGCAGCAAAATATTGAATACTTATCTTCGCAACCATAAAACGTAGAAATCCAAACTAACAAGAAACATTTACCTCGTCCAGACCACTCATTAAGTAACTAATGCTTATACTAATATACCCATTAAAAGACAAAGCATTATGCTGGCGTAACGTTACCGCTGCAGAAACGGTTTTTTTTCAATATCTTAGAAATTATTAGCGAACAAATTTCAAAATCTACTGAAACATTTACAGGAGCTGGCGAACTAAATATCTGATGAACTATAATCCAGTCACCCGAACGTACAGAGCAGCAGACTCCGCCGCCGACGCGCCCCAGCAGGCCAGCACCGCAGTTGACATCGGGCAGACTAAAGCCTGTAGGCTAGTTTTCCTGCAAAGGGTAAGCAGCTGCGATCGCCATCTTGAAGCTTCGGCAGGCAGTAGGCGCTTATTGCGTGACCCCTTCTAATAATATTTTTTATACAGTGCTTCAGACCCGCCACGTGCCCTGGAGTTGACATTGGCGAAGACACCCTACGCGACACCATTATCCTCGACAGGTGAGTGTTTAAACAATAATTTTACGTAGGGCCCATAGTGTATACCTAGGTTAGGTTGTGTTCCCCTGACGCGTGTAGGACCCCGTCATGGTCCCCCATTTCAGAAGTGTGCGATCCATTTCTCATATTGCTCTTGTTTCTAAGAGGAGGTTTACCGTGGCGGCCCGAGGAGAGGCGAGCGCCGGTTCCCTATCGGCAGTGCACCCCGAGGGAGAACCGAGTGTCGCCACAGGCCGTCCTAGGAACGCGTGGACAGACAGCGTGGACCTACCTCGTGCTGCCCCCTTTAATTACCACTAGCCACTTTGTACTAGTATCTAAAAATTTCCATGTAACTTTCACACAGAGCCACACAGTATTTATTTACTCCGTATATTTGAATTTTATAGTTTATGTTGTTACCGACCAAGTCAGCCCGAACCCTGGACTTCTCCTTGGAGAGCATAGTCTAGTTTAGTCAATTTTATTTATAAAGCCTTAGGGCAGCTCTTTGTAGAAACCGTGTGGGCGGAATTGATTTTCATACCAGTGAGCTTCCCCTAGGACCTCAATTTAACTAATCCTACTAACGTGTGTTCTTGGCTCAACTGAAGTTCAGTACTCGGCCGGGGTATCAAACCCCAGGCTTCAATTCAGGCCACATGGTTTTGTGTTAACAGTAAATTAGTTTAATACAATTTAGATAAGCCAGAGATTAGGATTTTGTTATTAATAAATGTATTTCCTGTTCTACCATAACATTTGTGTTTCTTTGAAAATAACCTTACAGAATTTTGGTTACTCCCCCTTAGGGATAACTCACTATACCTAGCTTGTTTCGCATAGCTTTAATTAATTTGGCATTCTTAAATTCATAACCTAACTTTACATTCTCTTCTACCAGCAGAAGCATTTACATTACATCTCACCCTGACTAGTAAAAATCACAACATTACACTACTACACATATGAAAGTAGATTAAATGATACCAAAAAGGCCTCTATGTGTTGGCTTCGGCCCCGCGCAAGCCTTAAAGGACCGGGTCGGTCCCGATGGGCCCATGAATTTTCCAAGTACCAACATAATAACAATAAAGAAGAGCCAACTAAATTAGTAGATTTCTAATTCATATCACCTTTTTCATATCGATCTTTACCTTTAAATAATTCGGAAACGTGACACTTTAGGGTACCATGTTCCAAGACATTTTTTGATTGTTCATGTCCTCTATTCATATTGTATAGTGCTAGCGGTACAACCCTAAATTCAGTAAAAAGCTGCAAATGGTGTTAAAAGTATGAAAATCAGAACGATTGATCTTTTCCCGTGCGCGGAAACTTCAGAAAAAAATGGCGCAGGTGGCTATGCCAGCTTTCATACAAAAATGTTCAAACCCCTTTGTGAAACTACAACTCCTTAGGATTTACTAAATAAACTCACCTATTTCTGTAAAATACTAAGTGTCTGTAAGGTTCACCACACTATCACTATCTGGCAGAAGTACCTACTCAATGCAAGCAAGGTCCGACTTGCAAAGCGAGCTCTCGACGTGAGGTCAGTGAGTGCTAGACTCACCACAACAGCGGGTGCAGCCGCGGCAGGCGCGGTCCGACTGGCCGAGCGAGCCCTCGACGTAACATGTCACATATTGGTCAGTGAGAGCCAGACTCACCACGTCATTGCCACTGGAGCAAGGGTTGTCCCCGCGCGCACGAGCGCGGCGCACCATCTGGCAGCAGCGGTTGTAGCCGCGGCAGGCGCGGTCCGACTTGCGGAGCGAGCCCTCGACGTGACATGTCACGTACTGGTTAGGCTCCGAGCGCTGGCCTAATTTCTTGAACCTACGGGTGAATTTTTCTTTTATTATACTACGTTGGTGACAATCAAGCACGTGGACCGCCTAATGGTAAGCGGACCACATATACGCGGCGGAATACATATAAATTTATGTTTTCTTCTTTCATATCGTTAGTTGCCTCTTTTCTACTCGTATGTAACCTCCTACGAATTCCCAGTGAAACTCATTTATTCTTCTTACTCTTGTGAATTCTAGCTTATTAACTGGACAAAAATCTATAAAAGTAATGGGGCGACCGACTCAGCATTTGTTTCAGTTAATTTTAAACTTATGCCTGAAGAGAATTGAGTTCGCCAAGTTACGTAACTGAGCTACTTCAATATTAAGTTTATTGACCATGCAACTCTACAAATGTGCTCCTAACCCCTTAAGAAAATTTATTTAGGCATACAGCCTTCGGAAAATGCTAATACTTGAAGATCATATCACTTTTAACATTTATTAGTTTTTAATCTCTTTCTGAGCCGATGTTAAATAAAGAAAAGCAAATACCTAACAATGAATCGTCTCTTTTCGCAGGCAAGGTCCTCAGCCACCTGTTTTTTCCCCTTGGGTTCGTCTGGCACCAGCAGCTCCCCGTTGGGGCCCAGCATATGGCCTTTGGGCATCAGCTGGCTGCGCATCAACTGGCGGTCTTGTTCGTGGACTATGTTGAGAACGTTCTGTCCGAGGAGGTCGAGCTGCCAATCGATATTTTGTAAATAGTTTAATTTTACACTTGTGGGTTCCGTCTTATAGGAGTTGATAAACGGGGAAAATTTAATTATGCAAGCACTTCTACAAAGCGGAGCGAGTGATTTAGGATTAGTGGTTTTTGCCTCGCACAGTTGATCTAAACTGGCCGCCTCCTCATTGACAGTCATACATTACTTAAGCTGCAGTAACACATGCTTCATAGCATGCTTAAAACTAGCGTGCTCACTTAACTTACACATTTGCCTTTGATTAGCATGTTTTTTTAAGCATGCTTCTAAATAAGCGTGGTCAAAACAAACTTGAACACACATGTTTTTTAGGCAGGGCAAACTTCGCAACTCCATTCTGACTAGTTCTCTGCCAGTGTTCCAGTGTAGGTAGTGAAAACGGAAAACAAAGTGGCTCTCTCCACAAAATTAAATAAAATTATAATTTTGGTTGACACAACCTGCTGCGAACGACATATCGATACTAGCATGTTCAATAAGCAAAACTGTTCAGACGTGCTAAAAGCACGCTCCTTTCCACCCGTGCTGCAGGTAGCATGCCTAAAAATTGCACGGCTGTCGATTATGGAGCATACTCGAAGTGAGCATGCTTAAGGCCTGCGCAGACGACGAACGCGGAGAAAAAACTACGCTCCGCGAATACGAAAGTACGCTACGCTACGCTCCGCGAATACAAAATCCCTCGCGTATTTACCGCGGACCCAACGCACACGGTGTGCGGTCATTTGTCGTCCAGAAATTTAGTGAAGCGCACGTTATGGGAATCAAATATTCTGAGATTAAGTTGTGCTGTGATTTGCATGAAGTTTTAGCAAAAGAGAAGACGTTTTAGAAGATAATACTGGGTCTATCCCTTTATTTCGAATCAATTTTTAACGCGGAGTAAAATCCGCCGTGTGCGTTATCTGCGCATAGTTCGTTCGTTCTATTTTTTGCGCGGATGCCCGCGCACTTTAATCCGCTACGCTCGGTTCTTCGGCGTACTTTTTAAGTCTGTCGTGTGCGTTGCTCGATACAGTGTGTAAGGGATATATTTCGACGGAGAAAAAAGTACGCCGCGAATAATCCCTCGTCTGCGCGGGCCTTTATTATTAGCAATACTTCGACACACATGCTACTAAGCAGCAATTGCTCAATAGTAGCATGCTTTCGTACTATTAATGAGCATGTGTAACTGTAGCTTCACATAGGCTCAAGCATAGGTATCTTTACTGCAATGAGTGTAAATTACAATATTAATTAGGCATCTTTGGGCAAGGCATTACAAATATCATTTAAAATTAATTATGGATAAAAAATAATCATATCGACACTAAATGAACGTGGCGTTCAGTAAAAGGTTATGAAACTACTTCCTAACAGATACTGGAAAAAGATAAGATATTTTTTTCAATCTATAGATACTTCTACCTATATGTATAATATTACTATCCAATATCATAATTATTTCGTAATTATATTTCTTTCCAAATAATGTGTTCATTAAAATAGCTGTCTTTAATTATAGCGACAAGGCTAATTAAAGTTGTTAGTTCAGAGATGTGGTGTGATCATACTTAATTTAAAAAAAAATATCTTGGTACTTAATGACTGAATGCCGTTCATCAGAGGAAATCCAGGTAACAAGGTAGACAAAGCAGAATTTATAGATGATAATTTTGAATAACTGGTTAGTATTATGGGATAATCCTCACAATGGCAGAACAAAGCTGATGTGAGTTTGTGTACCGGTCTTTTTGCGTATCCTTTGTATCCGGTTATAGACATTTTATATAGGTACGAGTACATACCTTCGCTAAATTCTTAAGGTGTGAATCACACATCAGTCTATGATATTACTAAAGTCAGTTTCATGAGATGAAATGAAGCTCGTTCAGAACCATGCGGACGTATCAAATTGTTGTTTTAGAAAATTATTTATTGCTCCCTGTTTGCATGATCTATCTTAGCGTATGTTCATTATTAGCGATCATATATGCAAGATCATGTAACGGCGCTACAGTATGACAATATCGTTTCAGGAATCGATAGTATGCGGCGCACTTGCAAATTAATGAATCCATCTCGACGACTCTATACCTTTCCGTATATGTTCTTACTAACTTGAATGTTTTGAAAGCACGAAATAAAATTCACGCACATATCAATTAGAAAATCTTATTACTTATGTATACTCGTATTAGGCCGGATCGGACTAATTGATGATTTTTTAAATGGAAGAAACTGTCTGAATCTCTCTCAATGCAGAATATTTATTATTAAATTAACCAAAAATTTTTTTTTTCTCCATGATGAACGAATTATTAAACGATCAATAATAAAACAAATAACAACAAATAATATCTTTAACTTATGAAAATACGAGGTTCATTTATATGCTGTTTACTTTCAGATTATCTTATCATCAATGTTCTATTGAAAAGCAGAGAAATATCAGAATGAGATCATTGATACATACCTAAACCTGTTAGAAGTTTTTATTTGTTTTTATTTTATTTTATATTCGTTCCATTATTTTTAACATGCTATGATAGCTATTATTCTTTTTTTCTTTGTGTCGGTTATTCTGTATTTAATGGGGACTATTTTATAGCAGCTCAGTGCACCGCTTTTTTTGTTTTTTACCTCAGTATATCCCAAGTACTGCTGGACGTTCTGAGAGACGACGACGATGAGGCCGCGGTAGGTGGTGGTCAGCAGGAACCCGTTGAGGAGCGACAGCAGAGCGCGCGTCGACGTGGCGCTGAACTGCGGGTCGTTGTTCTGTTGTACGATTGCGTCGCCAAACACTGATAAAAACCAAAAAAATATATTAAAACCTGAAATGCATAGTTACGCCTGCAGCTGCAAAATGGGTCTTAATGTCAGCAGCCACTTGTAAAGCTTGGCGTTTTGCTCGACGATAGGCTTATGTCGTCACTTGATTGCTATTGGCATGCCGACTTCTGGCATGTGTATTACAGGGTTGTACGTTGTTTTATAGAAAATGGTTACATAGAATTTCGTTTCACAGAAATTGTTTATCATATTATCATTTTATAAATCAATACGCAGAATAGTTACTATAAAAAAATATAATGCTAGATTTTTGTAACAAATAAAAATTATTTAGTAGAATAGTCATATCATAGAATAACGATTTAAATAATATTTTTGACAATAATGTTCAGTTAATATAAAACGAATTACCAAAAAATATTCTATAGAGGTATTTATAATTACATTTTAAACTTTATATATTAATTTATTTGTTGCAACTTATGATCATTTGCCGACATTTCGGTTCTGGCGATGTGTTCGCAGTTCTAACCTAACCTGACCAATTGATTTTTCTGTGAAATATGTTTCAATGAAGTAAATAGTCGTTGAAACAATAATATTCAACATGAAAATATATGGACTGAAAATTCTATTAATCATTTCTCTGCGAAACGAAATTCTATAAAAGTTCTGTCTATGAAACAGGGGATCGCTTATCTTAGATACTTTCTAAAGGAGACGTTGTTGGCAGGCCACTCTTTCAGGCACTTTGGGCACGTGCCCAGGGCCCCGCGATCTTTAACCTATTTGAGGTCCTGGACACTAGGATTGACACATTTTTTGAGTTGAAAAAGTCAAGTGTTCTGGCAGACGTGTGCGGCGCCGCATTGTCGTGGTGCCAGAGAAGGTGCCGGATTCCTGACTTCGGAAGCTCTGTAGATATTCACAATATATTCATAGTGCAAAAGATCTCTTTTATACATCTGTATACGAGCAATGTTTGGAATCGAAAGGACTGTTACTCGTCGTCCATACTTTCAAAAACATAATATCCTTCCAATACCACGTTTGTATATTTATGAAATATGTTTGTTTGTTTATAAACATTAGTGATTTTTTCAACTGAGATGTAATAGGACGGTAAGAAACCTTCGATCCATATATTTATATAAACTGCACAAACCTCCTGTGAAACTGTCAATAGTTTCAAAAAATGCTTAAAACATGTGCATCAAGATATTTAATAAATTACCCGAAGTTTTAAAGGATGAAAATATTATTTATGTTTAAATTTAAAAGATTGACTAAGATATGGCTACTGAAAAAATGTTTTTATGAATACAAAGAATAATCTTGTTTTGTATAGCTTAAGTTATTTCATTTGTTAGTTAGTTAAAATAGGTTTTTTTTTAAGTATGTGAATACGCTAGAAAAGGTAAAATTTGGAGATTCTCTCTCCAGCAACTGTAACTGCTAAATGCTGTGTACCCAATTAATTCCGGCCCAAACTGAAGATGACGGCTTGATTCGATTACGAGAAGTACTTACTGCTTTAACCAATGCTGGGTTCTCCCTTAATATCTCGAAATGTTCACTTCTCATGTGACGTGTGGACTTGTGGAGTTTCTTGGTTATGAGATCTTTGCCGGTCAAGTCCAACCTAACCCAAGAAAAATCTAGGCTCTTACCAAACTTCCGCCACCCAGTAATGCAACACAACTGAGACAATTTATAGGCCTAACGTCTTAATTTCTGTTATGATTTTTTCTCAAATTATGATCCCTTTATTTCGTTAAACCCCAATGTCCAATACAACTGGACGCCTGAGCATGAAAAGTGATCTCTTCGTCAATCATTCAACAAAAGATCATTTCAATTTTAACAGAAAAACCGGTGCTTACGACTTTTGACCCAGAATTACCAGCTGAATTGCACACTGATGCGAGTTCTCAAGGTTATGGTGCCGTTCTATGCAAAAATATTGACGAGCAAATGCATGTGGTAACTCTACCAGTAAGTTCAGTCGGCTGAAGTACTCACTTCAGCCGACGCACCACAGACGCCGAGTCAAGGTCCCACTCTTACGAGTTGGAAACTCTGGCGGTGGTGAAAGCTGTCGAACATTTCCACGATTATTTGCTAGGGCGACATTTTATAGTCGTTACTGACTGTAACTCCCTCAAATCTTCTCGTAATAAAGTCAATCTTTACCCACGAGTTCAGCGCCATTGGGCATTTCTACAATCTTATGATTTTGAAATCGTTTACAGAGAAGACAAACGAATGAGCCACGTAGAATTCTTGTCTCGTAACCTTCTGCCCGAGTCGCCTACAGAAAAATCGATTGAGAAAGTAGAGCAAAAGCGAGTAAATATAGCCACCTTGTCCGACAATTGGCTTCTGGCTGAGCAGTTGAGAGATGACGAAATTCAGGCTATCGTTGTTAAACTGAAAGAAAATCAACTTCCTTCTGATATCGTGAAATCTTATGAAATTCGTTCAGGAATCTTACACCGTCGATTCCGAAGGAACAACCGCACGCGTTGTCTGCCAATAGTGCCACGCGCCTTCCGTTGGGCGGTTATTAATCACGTACATGAGTCGTTAACGCATCTCGGAGCAGTTAAAACTTTAGAGAAGATGTACGAACACTACTGGTTTGATAAAATGGCAAAATCTGTTCGTAAATTCACTGACAATTGCGTGACATGTAATGTTTGTAAATCTCATTCTGGAAAAGTACCAGCTGAACTCCGCCCAATACCTAAAGTAGCTGTACCATGGCACACAGTGCATGTTTTTTTATTTTTTTAGATTGCCGTCAAGATGACCTCACTCCACCTGATGGAAAGCGGTCGTGAGTCCAGATATGAGGTTGACAAGCCCAGTCATTCAAACATTTAGACATTACCGGCAAATTAAGCGGCAAAAACGATCAAAAAGAGGACGTGATCGTTTTGATCGATACGTTCACAAAGTTCGTGCTTTTGTATCATACACTTCGTATTGATACTCCCAGAGCTATCAAAGCTTTAAAGTATAGTTTTTCCTGCTTTGGTGCCCCCACGCGCGTAATAGCAGACCAAGGCCGATGTTTTGCTAGTAAAGATTTCAAAGACTTTTGTGAATCTCATGGTATTAAGTTACATCTGATCGCGACAGGTTCGAGTCGTGCGAATGGTCAAGTTAAGCGCGTGATAAGCACTTTGAAGGTAAGGCTTACCTCAGTAGAGACGTCTGATAGGTCATACTCGTAGCAAGACGCACTTGAAGAGGTCTAACTAGCGTTAAATTGCACAGCGAATCGAGTAACTAAAGCGAGCCCACTTGAATTAATGATTGGTCCATGTAGCTCGGCCCCTAAGTATTTTGACAGCTGACGATACCGAAACCGAGATTGATATTACGAAAGCAAGACAACAAGCAGCTCACAATTTAAAAAAAAGTGCAAATTATGAAAAATCTCGTTTTGACAAAAGGCAAAATTTTATAGGTTGGTGACTTAGTTCTTATACAAAACGAGGAGAGAAACCAGACTAAACTAGAACCTAAAATGCCCTAAATACAAGGTCACGATTAAACGTGAGAGAAAATGATCGCCATTGTACCGAGCTGTGTTTGCGTAATTAAGAGTGTTTGTGTGTAGATATTATTGTGTTGTTCACTGTACATGTTGTCATGTTTACATTGAGTTACTTTTGTTTTTCTAGTTTTGTTTTACAACCTTGTAGTCAGGGTAAGCCGAGCGCGCAGTTTTGCCAAACTTTGTCTTTGTTGCAGGTATACACGAGGACGTGTCGTCACGCCCATACCTGGCAACATGCACGTGCCTATACCTGGCAACATTATGAATGCTGATTTGACTCAGTAGTACCGGAATCTTATTTTTCTATTTTCTGATTGGTTGATTTTAATTGTAAAGTGCAGTGAACGCAGTGTGATGGCGCTAGTATCGCTTGGCGCCATGACGCGAGCCGCGGGGACAGAGTCGATGAACTTCTCGTTCTTCCTCTCAATTCTTTTCCTTTACTGATACTATCGCGAGAAAACATTATCTTCAAACCTGTCACGTTCACAGCTACTCAAATACCTACCTACAAGTATGGCCCAGTGTGATAAGACTGATAAGTGATAATATAACGTGAATTGGATAGTTATCTGTGTTTTCCTGAGTTGCCCTCCAACATGGAAGCCCCAGTACTTGATGACGGTGAAGAGCAGCCTACCGCTCTGCCACGACTCCCACCGTCAAATACATCAATATATTATTAAAAACTTTAGCAGTAACTTCGTCTGACTGTAATGATTTACCAGAAATGGATAGTGCACGTCACACAATATGCAATCTGCTAACAATTTTTCATGATATGTTCATGCTCAGTATATTTTAGTCAGTCCTGTACAGTTTAAGTCCTGTTGATTACCTATTTACAAGTTTAAATTTACAATTAAAGCAAAATTGATGAAACAAGGTTATTCATAAAGAGGATTACTTGAACAGCAAGAGTTTGTGGTGATAGTAGGAATAATCTGCTCCTCTGCTTAGTAGGTTTTTCTGACTGGGCTCTGAATATATCGGTTGTAAAACAAAACAAAGATCAAAAGAGTAACTATCGAGTTCCTTGCCAGAGTCTTCCCGATAGAAGCAGCGTGCCAACCGACTGTAGATTCACATTAAGTTTATAATACATCAACAACCTCGTAAGACAACAGTCATACACAATAACATTTGTGCTACGACTTTTGATAATTTGATACATTTTACTCTCATACAAAAATAAATATCAATATAATTTTAAGACTGAATTTTCTTATCTCTGCGCATGGCATCGCAAAAAAAAGGTAAAAAAGCCGGGGTGTAAATCCGAATCACTTACATATCAATCATATATAATCAGAAGAGACTATTCTATTGGGAACCAAGCAAAATTCCTAGAATGTCTCGAAAGTCTCTCCTTTGAGAATATATATAATGTGTAACTTAATGCTGCTTAGTCATTCGACGAGTTCTACAATCTGTTTAAATTATTCTATGATTTAAACTTCCCTGTAATCAAAATAAAAATGAGCACGAAGAGATCTTTAACAAGTTGGCTAACAAAGGGCATTTCAAAAAGCTCTTCTCGGAAACGTCTGATGTACTTGAAATATCGTAATGATATAGATAGATATAAAAACATTTACAAAAAATATGCATGTATTTCAAGACGTTGTATCAAAAATTCCCAAAAGAATAGAAATTTAAATTATATGAATAAACTGGATAATAAGTGTAAAGCGACGTGGAATATTATTAATAAATATACTAAAGACTGTGGATAAGCATTCTATAAGAAAAATATGCACTAATGATAATGAAATTTGTGATCCACAGAAAAATGCAAATCTTTTTTTGTAAATTGTACTTCTGTATCCAGCACCGTGAATGTGCATAATTGTACTAACATAGACGATAACGTAGAATCTGTAAATTCAAGTATATTTGTAAACCCTATTAATGAAATTGAACTCATAAAAATTGTAAAATCTGTAAGTAATTCTAAATCTGTTGGTTTTGATGAAATGCGTACAGATATTGTAAAATTAAGTATTCTTATAATTGCCCAACCTTTAACATATGTTATTAACAAACTTTTAGCTGAAGGGGTATTTCCTGGTATTTTAAAAAAGTTTATTGTGAAGCCACTTTTTAAGAAAGGTTAAACCTTTCTTAAGAAGTGGTTCGTAGACGTCTCTTGATAACTAATGACTCCTATACCAATTTTTTCCAAAATCCTAGAGAAAGTAATGTACAGTAGATTGATATCTTTCTTAGAAGTTAATAACGTATTAAAAGAAGAAAAAAATGGGTTTAGATAAAATAAAAGCACGTCATTAGCCACTCTTCAATTAATTAAAACAATAACAAACTGTCTCAATGAAAATATACCTGTTACAGCACTTTTTCTAGATATGTCAAAAGCTTTTGATTTTGTGTGTCACAAGCGTCTCCTTATAAAATTATACAAATATGGTATTCGTGGACCTTGTTATGAATGGATCAAAAGCTATTTGAGTCGCCGACAACAGTGTGTGGAAATTGAAGGATATTCACCAGAAAACCACTGTTTGCAGCACTATTAATCTTCTTTTGTTCCCCATGATCTTGGTGTACCACAGGGTAGCGTTCTTGGTCCACTATTATTCTTATTATATATTAATGATTTGCCTAATATAATACCTCATGAATGTATTATGTTTGCAGACGATACAACAATTATTTCAAAGGCAGTAAGAGTGATAATGTTCAAAATTATGAAGACGGTATTAACTTTACTAAAAATCATAGAATGGCTAAATAGTAACAATTTGAAGCTTAACATTGACAAAACTAAGTACATACAATTTGGTACCTATAAGAGAAAACATGAAAGACTAAAAATACATTGTAATGGACATATAGTGGAAGAGGTACCACACACAAAATTTTTAGGTGTTACCCTAGAGCCCAGACTGTTTTTGCGACTGGAAAACACATATAGACAATATATATTAGATACAGTACTACTTGCAGAAGTTGCTGTCAGACTTCCGTACTCGCTTTCGAAATAAATATTCAGGAAGGCTAATTCAAAAGCGACAGCCTATTACCAACTACAACCTCAAACCAGGTAACGTTGTTCTCCTTGAGACAGAAAATAAACGTCAGCTTTGGCCAATGGCGAGCGTGGAGCAATGCTACGCAAAAGACGGCAAAGACGGCTACGTGCGTGCTGTCAAAATAACCGATCCCGGCTCTATCCTGGTTAGACCGGTGCAAAGGTTGTACCCCTTGGAAGTTAAAGAAGGATATTTTGGCTTTGAGGATCTTAGGATCTGAACTCTATTTTTCTAAACAGATGTCACTTTGTCAACTTACTTAAAAATAAATGAGGAAATATTTAACAAGCAAAAATAAGTGTTTTAATTCCTTATATTGTAGAACAAATGCTGTTGTGTATGATGGGCTACCTAGTCTTGCGAAGTTGTTGATGTTTTATCAATAACCCTGTATAGTTTTAAATGAATTAATACTAGTTATTTCATTCACGTATATTATTTATGTACTTTACGTTGTTGATATGTCATCATAAGTGCTCAGAAGATTATATTTGTTCATCAAACAACACATGAAATTTGTTCTTCCTTTCTTTCGAAGTCAATTAATTCAAATGCTAAAGTATCAACAGAAGTCAAAGATTTTTAGCATAATACGTGCGCCATCTATTGTTGACTAGATTATTTAAGACCAAACATTAAAAAATAGTTGTAATTGCCATGAGGTAACGACTGAGGAGAAAATATTACGAAATAAATGGCGGCAATGTCCCCCCGCAGCAATTGTCAGAGTTTTACAGAAAATAAAAACACCGCCTTAAGATTTTTTGTTTTGAAACTAATAAATAACAGTACAAGTTGCCACTTTAATTCTACATTATCGTTCGGTAAAAAAATGTATTGGGATTTGACATTGTCATGTCGTTAACTTGTCAAATGGTACTCCAACAACAGAATGGATTTGAATGCCGGTAAATGTTTTTTTTTGCAATATGGCCGAAAAAAAAGTTTAATTTCTCATGTCTCTTTAATAGATCAAGTAGATATAAAACAGCTAAATAAAATTCGAGACTTGGGTGTCATATTTAATAAAAAAAAAATTACTTATGTGCCCCTTATGGAAGAAGTGGCAAAGCGTGCCTCAAGAATGTTAGGTTTTGTCATGAGAAATTCAAAAGGTTTCCGCAGCGGGACTAAGAAGGTGTTGTACTACAGTCTAGTGCGTAGCATTATGGACTATTGTTCTTTCGTATGGAGACCACACTACGCAACTCACTCGGTTGCGGCATCCCTAAGAGAGAGCTACCCTCATACAAGAAACAGTTGGATTTCTTCAATATGTTTTTATTGGAAAGTCGGCGAATAATATCAGACCTATGCCGTATCTCGAAAATCCTTCACCACGATATAGACTGTCCAAATTTGTCAAAAAGAATCATGCTCCGTGTTCCCGGTAGGTACCCTCGTAGTAAAATAGCCCCTTTGTGTCCACCTTTTCGCAAAACCAAGTTTGGTTCCAGCTCCCCGATTGCCAGACTGTGCAGGTTGGTCAACCAATGTAGAGACTAACTCTCGAACTCACTCGAACTCGAACTTCTATTAAAAAAATCCTTACAGACTCTAGTCAATGAGGACTGATATGGTTTGGATTGGTTAAATAATATTAATATTACTTATTTTTCATTTGTAATTTTATGTAGGTTAATAATTAATAAAAGTAGGTAGTTTCACTTAAAAACATTACTTTAGAATTATTACCTATGTACTTTGTTATTTTGTGAGCATTTTTGCATGATGTGTTCACCTGTAAGTGTTTGTTACATACACCTAGATACCTATTTGTATTACGAACAAAAAATGTACCTGTGTAAACAAACGTTGGTAAAACGAATAAATAAATAAATGTGCCATCCCAATACATTTTGTTTACGCGAACGATAACGTAAATTTAAAGTGGCAACTCGTGGTAGACGTGTCAGTACGGTGCATCTTGCTCACCGTCTGTAAATTATCAGTTTGATTGTGAACTTGACTGTTAGATAATACTTTTTGGCATTAAGTCCGTCAATTTAACTTTTTACTTCGTGCAATGAAGAATGAATAAATAAATACAATCTGATGGCACAAGGCCCGATCAACAGTCCGACCACTGTTCAGGAATCCACACTAAACCTGCGTCTCTAAATACGGCTCGTACCCACCTTCTTCCCGAAGCGTGGCCTATGCCCAGCAGTGGGATGTACAAGTTTAAATTATTAAGATAAGAAGTACAAGAAGAGAGACACAAAGTAGCCATTTTCTGTCTTAATAACTCTTTGTTCACAAGTATTAATTTGCTGTCAATTTTAGTTACATTCTTGGCTATGAGCCAACCAACTTTCATTGACCGAATCACTACGCGATAGAGCGGTAGGAAATTATAAACATATGGACTAATACTGCATCATTAATCTAGTTATCAATTACTAAAATGTATGATTTCGTTGATGGTAAGTACATCAATACATACCTACTGCAAAACATATTAGATAGGTACGTTGAAAAGTAGATAAGTACCTACACTGATCAGTATAGATTCCAATACGGATTCCACTGAAGTGCACTACAGTGTAAGCCACCAAAACACTCTACGCATACCTACTCATGTTCATTGTGGCTATTATTCCAACGCATTAGTTGCATTATGGCAGTGGCATTGACGTGATAATTTATGATAGGTATGCGTGTATGAAGATATATAACAGTTTATACGATACGTAGCGGGTGTTGAATAAAGTAAGGGTTCGGTCTCACGGCCGGCTGGCAACCGCTCAGAGTCGAATTGTGCAACATTGTCGCGAAGAAAGTTCGCGAACGCGCCCGCTGCAGAGACGCGCGGCGGTGTGTCTGGCGCCTAAGCACAACAAGCATGTCGACCCACGTGCTGCGATGCTTCGCTCACGTTACTTCGCACGGTCGCATTCAACACTGATAGACAATTGTAAACACACTAAGTACGAACGTATTTAAAAATATTTACTCGCTATTACCTACTAATAAAGTAAATTAATGGACTATTATTGCGCCGCGCCGGCTTATGTCATGGAGAGGTGCAGGGCGGGTGAGGTAAACTCAAGGCTCTTCATTCGCGAGTATTTTTCTACAGAGCCACAACCTTTAATAGATAAGTACTATCTTTTGAACATGCTCAAATATTCTTAAATGTTCAAATATGCTTAACTTGACGATGAATGATTTCCGTAGGCATCCCAATAGCAACTGCAAGTATTCAACCAATACCTTTAGTTAGTGGAAACAGAACTAAAGTTTGTTAAAACAGAAACAATACACTAAAAATAATGCTTCGAGTTTTAAAAAAACTAGATCTATATTTACCTACTTGAAAAAAAAGTCACTTAATTGGAACTTCAAAATAAAGTTCTCAAAAATATTTCAGAAAATCTTTGACTGCAATGTAATATCTTCTATATAATAATATTCATTAAGGCAGTTCCAGTCCTACACAGGCAACCGGCTTAGTTGTGGTCAGGCTATAAAAAAAAGTACCTAATGATGACATACGAAATGCCGGGCTGGTGATCTCAATTATTAAAATAGGTAAAGAAGAAATCACCTATTTACCGGGCTCATATTGCACTGACTGCAAGAATGTGCGGGCGCGCTAGGAATAGATTTGCACTTTGCACGATTCCATTGGCCAGCGAGAGTGACGCCGCAGTGATGACTAAGCTGGGGGGTTCACTTACCCCAAATATCTGTGCCATGTACTAAATATTATTGTGCAATGGACTTCAATTTCTACTTAACTCAAATTCTGTAATTCCAGTATGACTCGAGAACGTCCAGCTATTAAGAGTTCCTGAATATAGGAAAATAAATAGTTTCTAGGCTCAAACTTTATAGGATGAATGTTTATTTGCTAGGAGATTAGTTCAGTACTGAAACAGTTTACGGTGTTTATTAAGCCCGGCTTACCTTTGCCACCGAGCTCGTCCGACGAGAGAGCCTATGTTATCTGTGGACGGCGAAATGCCAACGCGTAGAAATAGCTTTAGAATTCTCTCACTGCAACAGTCAATTTATTCTTCTAATTATTATTTTATTCAAAGTAAAGTAAAAGGCATCATGGACTTAGAAATAACATAGACTTCATTACGGAACGGTATTCTTATTGACAACATTGTACATTGTAGATATTATTTAGGCTTGTGTGGGCGCTGTATGCTCTGAAAGCTAAAAACGAAAATACAGAGCCATTGTTGGATTGGTTGGTGAAAAACTAAATTCATAGAAGTGACACAAGAAAAAAGCCCACTTACCAATTAATAACACTGTCCAAGAATAATTCCGATGGATGCTTTGCTACAGGTTCAATAATTGTTTTTCTGGTGCAATAATAATTTTTTTGCTCTTTCTATTCGATTAGCCTATACAGTCACAACTTCATCGAGTGCTTATCCTTATTACCTTACTACTTACCTTACTAATAATATTGATATTATATTATCAGTAACATTTTACTTTAATATATATACCGTTCTATACTAGATTATATTTTAAAGAGGCAAGCGTTTGTGAGTTTGTATGTATGAGGCAGGTAATTTCTGAAACTACAGAACCGATTTCAAATATTATTTTACTGTTAAAAAGCTGCATTATACCTGATTGCTATATGCATATATTTGTTTTTAAATAATTATTAGTCTTCATAAAAATGAGGTGCACGCGGGCGTAGCCGCGGGCAGAAAGCTAGTAATATTATAAATGCGAAAGTAACTCTGTCTGCCTGTCTGCTGACGCTTTCACGCCTTAAACGCTAAACCGGTTTTGATGAAAATTGGTCCAGAGATAGACTTAAGCTTAAGAAAGGACATAAGCTACTTTTTATCGCGAAAATTAGACTTAAAGGCGTTGAAATAGGATGAAAGTTTGAATGAAAGATTACCTTCGTTCCTATTTTTTTCTTTTTTTCTTTTTTTCTTTATACAGCAAATACATGAACAACGAAAAAAGTTAATAAGATACCACATAAACTCGTTCGAGTTTTACCGGGCATCCGAGCCGTCAACGTTGTTTATTCTTACGTATTAATCTATTTTTAACAACAATATTTCATTATTCACTAGAAAAACAATAAATGAAAAAGATGAAGGTAGGTGGTTATTTTAGCAACCACCGGCGACACCGCCAAATCCGTGTACACACCGACCATGCAGGAATTGTACATTCTTTGTGCACGAGCGTTCTTAGAAAAATACAGTATGATGTTTTTTTTTCGAATACGGTAAATACTTTAATTTCAAATAGCAATTATGCGTGAAGTAAGTCGTTTGAAAGTGCGTGTGTGCATGTGTAAGTATTTAGGCACTTGATAAGAAAAAAACAAATTAAACATCAAATTCAAGAATGTAATGTAATGTTACTAAGGGTTTCCAATAAACATCATATTA
The DNA here is from genome assembly GCA_947369235.1 of Udea olivalis. Taxonomy (NCBI): domain Eukaryota; kingdom Metazoa; phylum Arthropoda; class Insecta; order Lepidoptera; family Crambidae; genus Udea; species Udea olivalis. The sequence goes on from OX376340.1 coordinate 24,901,598, forward strand.
TGTGAACATATAACAATTACATTACTAGTAGTAAATATTAACGATAATTTAATACTATACGCGCAATAATACAAATTGCATACTTATTTTGTATGTTTTTCCTTCACTACTGAAAGCTAATCGTAATTGCCGAATAGTAAAACATTACTAAATAGCACTCTACTTACCTTTAATCATATTTCTAAAGCGGTATGCGTTGTATCACTAGTTCTAGTGCATAGTATTACGAGTGCAGCCGCGATGCAGTTTCTCGAACAATGTCGCCTGTTTTTTACCGAGTGGCGATCATAAATTAATATTCTAATTTGATGAGTCACGCCGCTCAGTGGCTAAACATGAGACAGTATCTCATGATACGAGCTTGCACGACGTACACAGGTGTCTGTGTTTGATCAAACACACGATTGATAGCGATTTATTTCTGATCAAAATGTAATTAATTGTGCACACTTGTATCTTTACTGTCAGTCAAACCGATTTAAAATTGTTATTTCTGACAAGTTCCACTTGCTTTATTTAGTAATCGCAGAACTTGAACAATAAAATACTAGGTACTATTACTACTTAGTGAGATTTTGAGAAAAACTGAAATACTTTACAAAATTACCCATTCTACCTAGTTTTTAGTCAAACGCACTTATAGAAAAAATCGAAAAAGCTATTTTCTATGTACCTCACAATTTCCTATGTTAGCTTAGTGACAAACATCAAGCAAAAGCAATCCACAACAATATAAATAAATACATATAAATATAAATATGCGCCAGACAACACACCTCTTGTACCTAATGGTCTCGAAGTAGGGATTATGAAATCCCTGTGTTACGAGGTACCACACAAGGAAATAAGCTAGGGGCGTATCCCAGCACACCCAGACCCGAGTCAATTCCGAAAAGATCGTTTCCTGAATTGACCCGACCGGGAATCGAACCCGGGACACTACGGAAATCGAGGCGAGAAACCGTGCTACAGCACACTACGCCAATCGTGTCGTCAAAACAACAAAACGGCGTGTATGGCAAAAATGTGTCTATTACCTCGCTTTCGTAAACGAAAACAATTTCATCCAAACCTCACTTTGTGGTGGCGCGCACCTGCATTAGTCGTCCTACCAAATGCACGCTACGCCAATCGTGTCGTCAAAACAACAAAACGGCGTGTATGGCAAAAATGTGTCTATTACCTCGCTTTCGTAAACGAAAACAATTTCATCCAAACCTCACTTGTGGTGGCGCGCACCTGCATTAGTCGTCCTACCAAATGCACGCCTACGCACGGCCACACACGCGCCCGTACGAATGACCATTCTTTCCTCTCGGCCGCGTATTCCTCACTTAATTGCGATAGGTGGAGTATGCATTCCGCCACTTATCAATTACACGATGGAATGTGGCGAAACTAGATAATTATTCTTCTAAACGTATATGGGCGGCGTGATCTAGATCTTATGACGCGGTTTAATGTTGGCTACTGCGTCTCAAAAGTATTCGCATTATAGGAACGACAGTAATTTCTAAATGATAACTAGAGGAAAGGTAGTGGTTTAGGTTTTCTGAAGATGGTAAATGTCTGAGAGTAGATGAACTGATCGCAAGAACAATTTGAATCACTTCTTAAGGAAAGTCGAGAAAATGGTGCGATCTTCTTGAAGACACATTATTTTATGGATAACACAAATTAACCTATAATTCTGGTTGTGTATGTTGTTATCTACTTCAGAATATCAGTACTTAATAATAATTCGTATATGAAAACTAGCCAAGTCGGACCTTAGGCTTCAATTATCCTTTTTATTTTTTACCAGGTTGAAAATATGTTTACGCACTATCCCACTGCCTGGGGGAAGGCAGTGGGGGATTGTGGGTCTCGCCACCGGAGAAGCCGGCGGAATACCCACTAAAACAACCCGGGTACACCTCACCGCTTTGAAACGGGACGACATGGAGCAAAAGATTACCAAGTCGTCCCAGCGTTCGGCCCAGCCTACGTGCCGGGCATCCTCACGCAACGGGGGTGTCCCGGTATACTGGGACACCCCCAGACGGGAGCACCTTGAAATGGGGTGAAGGCCTCCTGGCTGACACCCCGGTGCTGCTTTTAGGAAGCAGGAGGAGGACGGGCGAACCGCCTTCTTCTTGCCCCCCGCCGTCTGCGTCGGAGAGGGTCCGCCTGAGGATTGTCCTCTCGGGCCCTCTCCGCGGTCTCCTTCTGCGTCATCACGTCCTCGCAAAAGGAGACCATCGCCATCCATGCCTCCTCGCTACCGAGCATGGCCTGTACTAAGGCTGGGAGCGATAGGTCTCGGTCTACAATTGCCGTCAAAGTGCGACGCTGACTCGACCACGCCGGGCACACTGCTAGTGTGTGCTGGGCAGTGTTCACATCAGCACCGCACTCGAGGCACCTCGGAGTGGGCTCTCTCCGGGCAATTTTGTGCAGGTACTTTCCGAAACAGCCATGTCCTGAAAGCACCTGCACCAGTCGATATTTCAAGGGCCTCTTTTCTCGACATACCCACTGTTTGAGGACCGGCCTTATCGCCTCTATGGTGTCGCGGCCATAGAGCGGGTCGGCCAGATCCTCAGCCCACCTCTGGATCAGCGCGTCTCTTGCACGGCGCCTGGCCTCCACCTCATCCAAATAAAGGCGCTCGTTCCTAGCTCTCGCCGCTGCCCTTAGGTCACGAGGCTTCAATTATCCTACTTGACTATTGAACTTGACACCCATTTGACGACACGACGATACGATTGGCGTAGTGCGCTGTAGCACGGTTTCTCGCCTTGAATTAGTAGAGACCCGGGTTCGATCCCCGATCAGCCCATTTAAGTAAACGATCTTTCCTGAATTGGCTTGGGTCTGGGTGTGTTGGGAGACGCCCCTGGCTTAATTCCTTGTCTGGTTACTCGTAACACAGGGATACTTATCCCTACCTCGAGACCATGGGAAGAGGTGTGTTGTATATACTTATTTTATATTATTTATCCCACTTCTTTTATTGTTCAAGTCAACAACCAAGACACATATCATAATATTGAACTTGTCTCTCATCTCACATTTATGCTTTTGTTAGGATTTCATTACTTTTTGTATAATTAGTAGTACCTTGGTAATAATTCATAATAAATCGAATGGAATAAGCAGCTTCCAACGGGGGATATGTCACCGAATGGTAAGTAATTCTATGTACAAAATACGTAGTAAACGTTACCTACTTGAGACGATTACGGTACGTAGGTACTTAAATAGAGTTTTCGTGTGCCCACTAGTGTTGTTGCGATAGCGATAGTCTATCGATAGTATCGTGACTTCCAAAATCAGTCATACCTACTATCGAAACTATCGACAGGTGACGATATTATCGATTGATAAAAATAAGTAATACCTAATATTGCTAAAGGTCAATAGGAGCGATACTATCCAAAGTATCAGTACAAACACTATCTATAGTTTCGATACTATCGAAACTATACTTCCGATTCATCAATTTTACATTACAGGAAGTATAAGTTATTAAATTTTCTTAATAGATTCAATTAATTGAAAAAAATATAAAAAAATGATAAAAACTGACCAGTTTCTGATTTTTTCCTAAGTATTCACCCAATTACCTATCTGGGTTTCGAATTAAATGCATGAATTGCAGCCATGACTTGACCTCAACGATGGAGGCCTATGCCCAGCGGTGGGACAGTTTAATGGTTAATTACTTTTCATACTATAATATGTACAATAATTAATATTGTATAACCACCTACGCCTACGTGTAAACAATATGCCTGCCTGTGCATCACCGAAACACGTTTGAGGCGATCAATCGACAACCGTCCAGCTTAAGCTGAACCATATTGAATATAGTTCATCATATAAATCTGAGCTCAACTTACATTGGAAATTTCAACATTTCTGAAACATTCTTTTTTTTAACATAATTGATTAAAACTTACTAGTTTCGGATTTTTTCCTTTGTATTCACTCAACCATCTATCTGGATGCCAAATTTGAACTTTCTAGGTCATCTGGAACTGGGTTTTCTTTTTGATCTATAGGTCAGCCAGTCACAAAAAGGACGATTTTTGGACGTTAACATCCAAATAACCGTTTGAGTTGTATTTATGACATATGGAATAAAGGTATATCTAACTCGCGGGTCTCAACAGATAAGCCAAATTTGACATGTTTACGTGAAATGGTTTTGGAGTTATGAGGGGGTTAAAAGTGGCTCCAAATGGTTTTCTGGTGTGTAATATTACACACGGTGCTGCTCGCCGGTTCTGTTAGCTTAAACTTGGCTTTGACACGCTACCGCGTGTGTAGATTACTTTAGTTTACTATTCTCAATTTACATTGTATTAGGTTGGGGGAAAAGTCTTTTCTGATATAGTATGTAAGAACTTGTGATACAATCTCTTTGCCTATACTATTTGTATCTGGCTGGTTTTGGTATCATTAAAAGTTTAAATTTTAAAGAAGATAATTCCAAATTCTAATTAGGAAAATGTGTGATTTTCATTTGTTTTTCTTACTGTCAAGATGAGTGAATCTAATGAAGAAATTCGATACATTTTAAAATGTTACTACAAAAAAGGTAAAAATGCAACGCAAGCCGCGAAAAAAAATTGCGATGTTTATGGACCTAGTGCAGTGTCTGTGAGAGTAGCACAAATTTGGTTTAAGCGTTTTGAATCCGGAAATTTTGATGTCAAAGATGCACGTCGCTCTGGTCGCCCTATTACGGATAAAATGGATGCCATTTTAGAAAAAGTGGAGCAAGATCGGCATATCAGTAGTTACAACGTAGCTGAAGAACTGGGAATTGACCACAAAACAGTTTGGGCGCCTTTGAAAAAAACTGGGTACACAAAAAAGCTCGATATTTGGGTACCTCACGAGCTCACTGAAAGAAACCTAATGAACCGTGTACTCATTCGTGATTCTTTATTACGACGTAATGAAACCGAACCATTTTTGAAGAAGTTGATAACTGGTGATGAAAAGTGGATCACGTACGACTAGAACGTGCGAAAAAAGTCGTGATCAAAGGCCGGTCAGGCTTCACAGACTGTGGCGAAACTCGGGTTAACTCGCAACAAGGTGATGCTGTGTGTGTGTGTGGTGGGATTGGAAGGGCATTATTCATTATGAGCTGTTACCACCAGGCAGGACCATCAATTCTGAACTCTACTGATGAGATTAAAGCAAGAAGTTAAGAGAAAGCGGCCGGAATTAATCAACAGAAAGGGTGTGGTTTTTCATCATGATAATGCTAGACCTCACACATCTTTAGCCACTCAGCAAAAAATAAAAGAGTTTGGCTGGGAGGTGTCAGTGCATCCGCCGTATAGTCCTGATCTTGCACTTTCAGATTTCCACCTGTTTCGGTCTCTTCAGAATTCTTTAGGCAGTGTCAGGTTAACCTCACGAGAGGACTGCCAAAACCACTTGTCGCGGTATTTTAATCAGAAGCCTCAAAATTCCTGTAGCAATGGGATCATGTCCCTACCTACAAGGTGGCAAAAAGTAATGGAACGAAATGGGACCTACATACTTTAGTAGTTAAATGTAAATAAACTATATTAAAAAATGGTTTGAATTTTCTTAAAAAATGCGAAGAGACTTTTTCCCCGACCTATTATAATACTTTCAGCCCCCAAGGCTACAATATCCTGGAGAGGGCTAGGACGAGCCGAGAAAACCCTAATCAACCAATTACCTACCTTTGTGGGTTGGTCAACCTTCTTTTAACAAAGTTCTTGAGTATTTTGCAGTTTTGATCATCATCATTACACACAAAAAGGTTTTCTTAAGTAATGGCAGAGAGCAGAACTAAATTAGACAGTAATGTTTCATCAACAAGACCAATACCATTTGACACCTCGAGTGCTTTCGCGCAAAGCTTTAGATACAAAATAAGAGTCTACTATTTAAGGCGAGTTTAGCCGCTAACTAGCGCCACCAATCGCGTTTTTGCTAAAAGTGGCCACTTTTAGCAAAAACGCGATCTAAAACTACGAAACAGAATGAAAAGTTGTTGCTGCGTCTTTTCCACCGCTAGGGAGTGGAACGCTCTTCCTGGGTCTGAGTTTCCGGATACTTACAACCTTGGTATCTTCAAGGCCAGAGTGAATAGGCATTTTCTGGGTAAGCGTGTACTCGGCCTCGTCATCGCTTACCACCAGGCGAGACTGAGGCCAAACGCAAACCCATTTTAAATAATAAAAAAAAGTCGTGGACAGACATTCAATATTTAAAAGATGTATTTTAGGAGATTTTCATTGTTCAGTTTTTAAAAACAATGTCTAATTTGGAAGTTATAAAAATAAATTAATTGATGGTGCTAGTTGGCGGCTAAAATCGCCTTAAAGATTTGGGTATGTTGTATATTAATTTATCTTCTCAAATCCATACTAATCTTTTAAAGAGGAAATATTTGTTTGTTTGTATTGAATTGGCTCCGAAACTATTGGACTGATTTTAAAAAGTCTTTCACCAATATAAAGCTTAATTATCAGGGAGTGACATAGGCTATATTTTTTCTTAATTTAGGCTATATTTTGATGGGAAAGACAATATACGCGGGCGAAGCCGCTGACGGACAGCTAGTCTATATCTATATTAATATTTTGAAGAGGAAATATTTGATTGTTTGTTTGTTTTTTTGTTTTTTTTTTGTTTGTTTGTATTGAATAGGCTCCGAAACAACTGATCCGTTCGTGAAAATTCTTTCACTAACAGAAAGCTAAATTATTCAGGAGTGATATAGGCTTTAGGCTATTTTATTATGATTAAACAAAACAATCAGTGAAAAATAATAGTAAATGTAAATCAAACCGGAGAAAAGCGGACAAAATGGACACCAGCTGTCAAACATTTGACACAACGAAGTCTGCCTGGGCAGCTCGTGTGAAATAAAGTGGTACTTAGGTAACACAGAAGGTAATCGTTTCTTAATTGATATTGACACATGAATTCAATGATGCCAAATATTGACGTCATTTATAAATCTGCGACGCGTGCTTTCACATGCCATTCAATTCAATTTTCAAATTCAATTAATTTGCAATATTTAACCGGCAATTTACAAAAACTCTGAATAAACCGGCCAATTAGTGGGACACAGTATTTGTGATTTAACGGAAGCTTACTATAATATACTACTTACTTACTAAACTTATTTAATAAAACTAAAAAAATACTGGTAATGCCATATTATGTCTCTCAGATAGAATAGCAAAAACTGTAAAGCAAAGAGTACCAATTAACATGAACTGAACTAATTTATTAGTCCTTTGTTCGGCTACCAAGTTTACATACATTATGATACTCACGGAAGCTCTAATGTCTATTTTTTATCAATTACATCGTTTTTAAATTAGAATCTTATTATCTTTACAGTGAGGTTATTGGAATAAAAACTAACACCTAAGTTACATAACTTAAATGCCATATTTTGATCGCCCTATTTGTAATAGCTTTCTGAAAATTTACTACCGTTTGTGACACAATTTAGTAACCATGTGCGTGGACTGTGGTGTGGGATGGGTCAAACAAAACTGGCAGGTGTATATAAAGCAGCGTGGTCACTAGGAGACCTTTGTCCTGCGACTCTGTTGCTCGATACGACATGTCCCGCGCGACGTTACTTGTAACATCTACTTGTCGCAGGACTTGTCACAAGTCGACCGTTGCTTAGCTCCGCCTGACGGGCTTAGGATAGTAAGTGTGACAGTGTTCCATAACGCCATTGCTTGCTATCGTAGTAGTGTTGTAGAAAACAAAGCGACTGACGTCCCTTTAACGTAACATAAGTAGTAACTTCTTCTGGCTGGCGCCCTATTCAAAACTAGGTAGTATGAACGAGGCAAATGTCGAGAGACATTGTCCCACAAAGTCCCGAAGACATACCTACCATGTAAATGTTGGGCAATGTGTGTCCGAGATGTGTCCTATAGTAAAGACGCAGCTTAAGGATTACATACCGCAGTTTACATGCAACTTGCGCAGAGGTATTCCTCGAAGCGCAACCGTTTGAACCGCAACAAAATAATCGCACCTAAACTATTTCTCAAACCCCCATTTAGTTGAGCTAAGTGGAACGATTAAAAAGGCTATAATTTTATTCTTCGATATGAACGAGTCGAACGAGGAATACCTCCTTGCGCGGAGCGCATAACATGCTACCTGCACCCTATCCCGTCCGACCTAATAAACCTTTTTACTTTAAGAACTTACTGGCGGCTTGCCCGTTGCAACAGACTTTTTTTTAAATCAAAATGGGTCAGTGGCCTCAGTCTAGCCTGGGTGGTAAGCGATGGCGAGGCCGAAGGTGCTACACGCTTAGTGCTTACCCAAAAAATGCCTTTTCACTCTGGCCTTGAAAACACCAAGGTTATAAGTATCCGGAAACACAGACGCAGGGAGAGCGTTCTACTCCAAAGCGGTGCGGACCAGAAAAAAACGCAGCAAACCGTTGCAATTAAATTTACATAATTAATAAAATATAAACATGCGCGAGACAACACCAATTGCCATGGCCTCGGAATAAGTACCTATAAAATGAGGATTATTTGTCAAAGGTAATTGGGTGTATTTGCAACAAATTCGCCACAAATAACTATAGTTAACGAGATATACTTAAGCGTTTTTCCTTTCTAAAGTTTCAAGCTTGTGTCCGCAAAGAGAATAGCACAAGTAAACTACTAAAATTTACGGACTAGGTCTAATTCCCTGTCACCCTGTATAATTCGTAGCTACGAGTATCATCATTTTATTTCGGTGCAATTGTAGTGTTTTAAAATTTACTTTCGTGTCCAAAATACAGAAAAGTACCAATTGGCAGTCAGCCTGGGCCGTCCATCAAGTTTGGCCTACTGTTTGCTGCCAGACTTTTGCTAGCACTGGCAACGGTTTCGTATAAAATGTATTATGCCGCAGTAAGATACTGCTTTTTACAAGCAATAGGTTCACATGTGACCTATATCTTCTAGCTCTCCCGTGGAGAAACCTTCAGCTATCAAATCTATCAAAACTGTTAAAGAAATATGTATACGGTATAGTCGCTAAAAGGGAAACAAAACCAATGCATTTGTTATCTAATAGCTTCTACATAGAGCAATAGCAAATCTAAGTTACATATAAAAGCTAACAGCTTATGAATACTTATTTGTTGTTTTGAATAAAAATAATTAAAGCTTTTTTTCTAAAAAAATATTCCTTCTAATTTTAGACAGGGACATTTATGAATTACCTACGAAGTGGAAAGTTTGAAGTATAAGTTGCACAAAAGCATACAAATTTTCACAAAATCCAAATCTCAAAGTGCCTTTTGCTTCTGTTCAACTTCAAAAATCACTTGTGTCAGCTCAGCGCTAGCAAAACATCCTATGTGACTAGGTTTTAAGTTTGATAATGTATCAAACTTAATAACTGTAAACTAGTTTTGAATTAATTGACAAAAAACAAAAAATAAGAGCCCGCAACTTATTATTGCTTTACAGGAGTTTAATTTTATTTCAATTTCTTTTTTCAAGTTCTAGAGCTATTATTATTTTCTATTGAATCAAGAGACTTTACCCAAAAGTAAAATAAAATTTACAATAATAGGTTGCAGCATGTTTTTTGTCCATGAATTTAGTCCTAGTTTAAAGTTTTAAGTTTGATAGGTACTTATAAGTCACATTGTATATTTTTAATAATAATGAAAAGGAGCAGCAATAATCAAAGTCAATAAATCATCTATCCAAGTGAATTGGTTGGTATACAAGATATTATAGAAACCTTGTAAAATATGTACATGCCTGACTACGTGCGGGTCGAGTTCCATTTACGTGAGGAGACCATTAATTTGGTTTTCGGTCATTTGCTTGCCGCAGATTCATACGAACTAGGGGTGTTCAATAAAAAGTGATAATGGGTATGAAGCAGTATTATATATTATTTATTGTTATTTTATTTTTCGATATAATTTTGTAATACTCGATTTTCTAAATTTCTTGAAAAAATCTTCAACATTATCGCTTAAAAAATCATGTAGGTACGGCGGCAATCACTTCCTCATCATTGCCATATTTGTGACCTCTCAGTTGTTCCCTTAACTGCGGGAACAGGTAGAAATCACTAGGCGCAAGGTCAGGTGAGTATGGAGAATGTTCCATCAATTCAAATCCAGCATCTTGAATAGCAGTCATCGCAACTCGGGGCGCGGGGGCGTAATCTTGGTGAAACAACACAACTTTACTTTACTTTTTACTTACTTTTTCTGACGCAATTTTTTTATTTTTTGTTTTTGCGTATAAGAGCCCCGTGATAGTAGCTCCATGATTGAGGTATTCAATCATTATCAACCCCTGGCTGTCCTAGAAAAGAGAGCCTATTGGATGGAATTGCCTTAAACTTCTCAGGCGTTGGAGATGACGGCCTCTTCCAAGCCATGGACTGTTGATTCGTTTCAGGATCCAATAGGAGAAGCGAGGCAATAATTGTTCAGGATCTTGTTAACAAATACAAATTGATTTGAGAAATCCGCAGTCTTGTTTGTTTATGCTCGTCTGTAAGCATTCTAGGCACCCAGCGCGCTGATACTTTTTTCACGCCCAAACGTTCATGTATAATAGCGATGGATACTTCCTATTGAAATCTATCAGTTCTTCAGCTACAAAACGAGCAGTAACACGACGATCTGCCAAAACAATTTTTTCAACTTTTTTTATCATTTGTTCGGTAACTTCCGTCGTAGGGCATCCCGAGCGCGGGTCGTCTTTAGTTAAAGTTCTTCCTCTCTTAAACTCGGCATATTACCGGGCAACCGGAGAATACGGAGGAGCGTTAACCTTTAATGTTCCTTTCAAGTCTAGATTTACTTGCTCAGTAGTATTTTTTTTCAGGCAGAGATATTTTATTACGGCGCGTAATTCCAATTTTATCCATTTTGCGTACCACGCTCCGACACGACAAAAACAAATGACTTCAACAAATGATTTTGAAAAAAAAAAGAAAATCATTTTTTTGAATGTCTGGTCTTTACCTGCCATTATTTACTTTTTTGTTGTTTAAGGAGTTTATATGCCATTAGTACTTTTTATTGAACACCCCTCGTAGACATGATCCGAATTAGCTTTATTCTACTATTCTTCGTGACACAGTTTTCAACCTTTCGCTTTGCGTTCTAGTCATTGCAACTCTCATCTGCGACCGCATGCTTCCTGCACCCTATCCCGTCCGTGCACCTAACGAGCTTTTAGGCTAGCCTATAATACTCTCCTTGAAAGTTGCACCAGTCCTTAAATTAAACTTACATACGAGGGGCATGCCAAAAGAAATGAGATACTCAAAAACTATAAAATTTATTCTTTATTACAAGTATCGATCTTTTCGAAGTATTCACTCTGAGTACGCATACACTTTTCCATACATTTGAACCAAATGTATAATACTGTGACCACTCTTCATTAGACACCTCAGAAATCTCGAAATTTCAGGCAGCCAGTGCATCTTCTTTGCTTTCAAACCTCTTCCCCTTTAGTTTTTACTTAATTTTTGAAAACAGGCAATAATCACAAGGCGCTAGGTCAGGGGAATATGGCGGGTGAGGTAGGATTGACACATTTTTGAGTTGAAAAAGTCAAGTGTTCTGGCAGACGTGTGCGGCGCCGCATTGTCGTGGTGCCAGATAAGGTGCCGGATTCCTGACTTCGGTCGCTTGTCACACCAAGCTGATATTACTGTTGTAGCACAAACTGTCACATACCATTCAGAGTTCACCGTTGCACCACCTCTAGCACCACAGTAGCAATATGACCCGTTTTGCTGAAAAACGAGGCGACTATTTGTTTCTGTGTGTTTCGTGCACGGCGACATTTCGTTGGAGTTGGTTCATCTTCAAAACACGATATAGTCGACTGTCGCTTTGTTTCGGGATCATAGTGTTTCGTCACCAGTCATACACGTTTTTTTTCTCGCCACCGTCGAATTTATCTATCATGAATAGGCACCAATCCACCCGACGGTCTTTCTGCTCATCGGTATGTTTGTGCGGCAACTATCTCGAACAACGTTTATGGAGCGAAAGGTGGGCGTGAATTATGGTTTGCATTGCTGCTGATACAGTTCCTAGTTCTCGCTCCAGCTCTACATACGTAATTCATCGGTTTTCGCGAATAAGTTTTTCGACTTCACGAACGTTTTCATGTGTAACCGCGGTTGGCGGCCGACCTGTCTTCGCGTCATCTTTGAGACCTCCCCGTCCTTTGTTAAAGTCAGCAAACAAATTAAATACTGTTGCTCGTGAACAAGCAGACTCACCAAAAGTTCAAAACATTCTTGAGGCTTTAAATCTTTTTATAGTCAACTGAGCTCCAAGCAAATTCCCGCCAGACTCTCGAAAAAATGATGCTTATTCAAATAGAATAAAAAAAATATGTATGTCTTATTTTCAAATATATCAATAAACAACCAGCCTATAAGATGGAATGCACCTGATTAATGAAACGAACACAGTAAGAAACCGGACCGATCTTTCCACAACGACCTTTGGCATGAAAAAACGGACACGAATTGCTTTCTCGAACGTACGTACGCAGTCAGTCGTCGAGCCCAAGCAGAAGCAGAAATGCTCAGATACAACCTGCAAATTCTGGGTCTCAGCGAAGTGCGTAGAAATGGTTTCGGTGAACTGAGAACGTCTAATGGCCTGACTTTCCTTTATTCCGGTAAGGAAAGTGAGGATGACACGCGCGAATACGGCGTTGGTTAACTCCTTTCTGATTCCGCAAAGAAGAGCCTCTTAGACTGGAAACCGATCTCAGACCGAATTATTTGGGCTCGTTTCAACTCAGAAGCCCGGAAGATCTCCGTAGTGCAGTGCTACGCTCCAACCAACACGTCTGCAGAGGACACCAAAGACGATTTTTAACGCTCCCTCAATGTCACCTTGAAGGTTATAAAGAAACAAGATATAGTGATCGTCGTGGTAGACCTAAATGCGAAAGTTGGAAGAGACAACACGCACTGTTCCTGGGCACACAGGGACTTGGAGTGCGTAACGAGAATGGTGAACGTTTTGTAGAGTTTTGCTAGAACTACGACCTGACCCTCAGCGGTACACTATTTATCCACAGAGATATACATAAACACACATGGATCTCACCCGATGGTACTACCAAAAACCAGATCTGATCACGTTGCCATTAGCTCCTTGGCGCTCCTCGTTGCTCAATGTCCGAAACCGAAGAGGTGCCGATATCGACAGTGATCATTATATGGTTGTTGCTGAGCTGCGCCTCAAGGTTGCGGTAGCGCGCCCAGCCGGTGGACCTGGCACGGTCGGGAGAAGGTTTGACGTCGCAAAACTCAGAGACCCTGACACTTGGACCAAGTTTAGGCTCGAACTCCGAAACCGCTTCCTCGGCCCTGATACGGACAACTCAAAAGGCGAAGAGTGGAACCGCATTAACGTGGCCTACACAGAGACCAGCTCTGCCGTCTTGGGATACAACAAACACTCGCGCGAGGACTGGATGTCACAATCCACATGGCAGCTTATCAACGACCGAAGAGAGCTTCACTTGAAACTGCTACAAACTGCCGACGTGCAACTTCTAGCTACCCTCAGACAACAGCACCGTCAGATTCGCAAGAAAATCTACCGCAGCACGCGGAAAGACTAGAGAATGTGGGCTGTCAGGGTTGCTGATAAAGCCCAACTCGCAACTCGATAACCGCGCAGGTAGTGCGCAGTCAGACGCAGCACGCCGGTCTTGTCGATCTTCCTGCTGGCCGCCACCACCTGCGGCACCGTAGCCGCCAGCTCGCCTATAGGCTGGCATGTTGGTCTAACTAGTTGCTGGTTGTTATTTATGTCATGCTTGGTCTAATACTGAACTGGTACACAGCTTACCGTACTGATGGGCGCGCAGGTAGTGTGCAGTCAGGCGCAGCACGCCGGTCTTGTCGATCTTCTTGCTGGCCGCCACCACCTGCGGCACCGTAGCCGCCAGCTCGCCTATAGGCTGGCATGTTGGTCTAGCTAGTTGCTGGTTGTTATTTATGTCATGCTTGGTCAAATACTGAACTGGTACACAGCTTACCGTACTGATGGGCGCGCAGGTAGTGCGCAGTCAGGCGCAGCACGCCGGTCTTGTCGATCTTCCTGCTGGCCGCCACCACCGGCGGCACCATAGACGCCAGCTCGCCTATGGACTGGTTAAGCTTGTCACGCCGCTGCTTCTCAGCTTTGTTGCGGATTTCTCGCGGGTTGTCCCTGGAAATAACAAGTTTGTTAGTTTCTAATAACATTAAGGATTACGTGTTTTGTTTTTCTGTTATTACTTACTTAGGTTTGTTTTTTTTATAGATGGTTTTTTTAAATGTTCCTCAAATTTGTAATGAAAAATAGCAGTATAAGTTACAGGAATTCATTATCATGAATTAGTGCTAATCATTAAAGTGATAATGTATGTAAGGCCTTTTCCTCACTAGTTCGGAGCGTTTTCGTTTCGGTAAAGCCTCTGCACCGAATCTGTACAGATTTTCTGCTGAACAACATTTCCTGACAGGCTCTGGATGTTTTCGGTACAATAAATGTTCATTCAATGTGACAGGTGTCAGTTAGGCGTGCAGCGGTGCTGGCGGGGATGAGACGGAGGAGGCATGCCGCTCTGTCACAAATTAGACATGCGCGGCGCTCTGACATAATAAATAGCCCCCTTAGAACAACACGCCATTTTTGACACACGCACACAGAGACGTGAGTTTACAGGCGAGTTTCAGTGTCGCCGTCAGTCGCACTGTCAAAAACATTGAGATATTATTACGACGTCCAAATAATAAATAATAAGTTAATATTTATTATACTACTTATTATTTATTACTTATACTTATACTTACTTACTAACTTATTATTTATTATTAATAAGTTAATAATAAATAATAAGTATCTACTTACATTATAGTTCAATGGTCAAAAATGGTTTTGCGCAGATATTTCTGTTGCAGTGTATTTGGCTGTATGAACACCACACGAAATTGTTATAATACTTTTTTTAAGTTACCAAATGATGTTGAATCAGAATCAGAATCAGATAATTTATTGCTTATTAACTGTGTCAGTACAGAAGCAGGGATGACATTGACATTGCATAGGTGAACGTTACAACAGTTTACCCATATCGGGTATGCAATAATGAAACATAAAAAACTAATAAAACTAATGTTTCGCATTAAAATAAAAGAAAGGTAAGTAAAACTCAGATAACGTTTGCAAGTTAGTAGTACTATGTACGAGTATTATAAGTATATAGGTAGGTAAAGCATTATGTTTCGTAAGACATTCAAACCCAGTACAAATAGGCTTTTACTTTTTCCGTAACTTATCTTATCATGCATTGGTAAAACACGAGTATTTTTGGTATATTCTTTTATTGGCACGCGCGGATGCTGCATCCGCGCAGCGCCGCCGACAGGTGACCGCCGAAGCGGTGGCTCATGGTGTTATCTACAGCCTACCTAAAAATACCTACCTAGGTAGGTAGGTATTTTTCACTTGATGTATTTATTTTTGGCGGTATCTGTCAAATCGCGCTTATCTGGCGAATATAGTAGCGAGTAGCAACCCTAGGCGATCAGGCAAGTTGAGAGAAAAAAGCGAGAGCGGTCCTTCTGTAAACTATTTATTTTGTGCTTTTGATCAGTGTGTATGTGTGTATGTGTACGTGTTTGTTGTTCACAATGTCTTTGTTACACGATGAATGTGTTGAAATATCCACGAGAACTACTGCCGAAAAACTGTTTCTCAGTTTGGCAGATGTTGTTTTTGTAAATAAGTTTTGTAATATGGAAAATGAAAAACAATTAAAAAAATGAATACCATACTAGTTAATCATTTACAAATCACCTTGAAACGTTGAAAACTGAAACAAAAGTCAATGTGATAAAATACTTAAAGCACTAAGCAACTTTCTTTGCTAAATAGCCAAATGATCACATGTATATCTTATGTATGAGAGCCAAACTCGTTTTTTGGGATAGCAGTCATATAATATATAAACACATATTTGTACCAAAACGTAGCTCTGCAATCGATCAATCAACGTCGTTCACTAAAATGGTCAAAGTTTTTCTGTATTACGATAAAATATTATTACGACTCCAAGAAGGATATCTCATAATTCCATCAATCTGAAAGAACCTAATAAAGTAAGCTAGAAGTTAATAATTGAGATGAAAATGCTATTTTCACGACAATAATGAAGTAGTTTTCGATGTACAACTATATAGTACGCTTTTAATGCCTTCTCTGTCCTCGGGAATCCTGTTAATTTACTTGTAGGCTGCTTTTCAACCAGAAAATATGCTATGCTATGTGGCTGCGGATGCTTTAGATATCCACCAATCCCATTCTACGGTCCACGGACAAAGCATAGTACTGGCGGAAACGGGTTGCACTAGACCTAGAGCTATGTTTTCGCCACTAGTACAACCGGTTTTCCATAGCATGCCACGTACGTTTTCGCGGAACACCCGTATGTTCGAGAAACACGCAATGGCATGACATGACACATGCTATGTAACGCGTGCTATGGAGGCGTGCTATAAATGCGTGCTATAGTTGCGTGCTGTGCGGCCTTCCCTATTAACGATACAGTGAATGGCGCGAGCTGCGCATATCATTCGCACAGCTACCTTACGGTGGTGCATCTTTGTAGCTCATCGTGAGAGATCGTGAGTGATCGCTCCGTTACACAGCATCGCATCAGTGGAAATGGTCTAATAGTTTCGTAGCTTTTGCCGATTTCACACGAGGGCAGGATAGTGAAGCAGAACAGTAGGACAGAACAGTTGAAGAAGGACAGTGGCGTTCACACGGGTGGGCAGAACAGATAATATTGACAGGCATATTGACAGAATAACAGATAATAATATAATATGACATTCAAGACATACAGAATTATAAGTTTCTAATTTTGAAAAAAACACCATTAAGGTTTACTACACACTGCACTGCCCTGGCGTTCACACGAGGACAGTCGAGTGCGAGAGGTGAAGGGGGTAACCAACTGCCCAAAAACAATAGACCGGCGGGCTATTAGCTGTCCTGCCTTGATTACTGGCACGACAGTGCTGTCCTGTCTCGGCGAGTACGTTACACAGTAGCAGTACTGTTCTGCCCTCACTGTCCTGCCCTCGTGTGAAATCGGCATCAGCTTGCACTTTCTCACAGCATAGCTGCATAGCATATCTATGGTGGAAAAGCAGCTTAACAGCTTTATTAAGGAATAGCTAGGCCCTCAATACGTGTAATGCGCCTAAAATCACGTGCATGTTGTTCAATCTAGTTTTGTATCGAATTAACCAAGGGGATTTATAGATTTTCTTCATTTTTATTTTTTTTCGATCTTTTCTAAATCTAAAAACGCCCCTGGCTTATTCCATGTATGTTATCTCGTAACACAAGGATATTTATTCCTACTTCGAGGCTATGACAAGTAGTGTTAATTTGTCTGGTGCATATTAATTTATTTATATACAAAATAAAATAGGTCTAACTCGGATGCAAAATTTAAGAAGATTCGTAACACTTTGTACAGCTGAAACTTAATACAAGTAATGTGGACACCAATTTTCATATCAGGAGTCGTTTTGAACTTTATAATATTATTATGACAGGTGAAAACGCGAATTGCTATTTATAACCAATGATTTAAAAACAATGCAATTAATGGTTAATGAGGACGAACCCGCTCGTTTAAATTGGCGATATTAATTGACAAGCTACTCGTACCACCGCATACCACAGAGCAATGGTAAAATTTCATTTGATGTGGTTCATCCCTATAATATAAAGCGTAGGTTTATTAGTTAAAATGAATGCAACAATTCAACTAAATTGTTTACGTTAAATGTATAACTTTTATCAAAAGAACGGCTATATGAATGACTAAATATGTATTACCGAAAAATTTACTTTGATTATGAAAACATAATAATCATTGAAATTTAAGGACAATTTTTTTATTTCGTTGATGGTAAATACATTTATTTACTTATTAACATTCCTAAATCATAGACGTTAATGAGAGGAAATGCATAAGTGTTCAAACACACTATGCCGAAGGTACGCGACCGAAGTTCCGCGGCTGATTTTACGTTCCGACGTATTCGGCTGATATGACACACCTTAAGAGCCGAACTTACGCGGCAGAAAATCGGTTGCTCAACTTTGTGTTTGTATTTACTGCCTGGATTTTCGTCGACAATCAAACCGAACTTCGGTCGCATATAATGTGTGCACTACAAAATAAGTTGCCGCCGAACTTACGCTGTACCCTTTAACGCAACGTAATTTCGGCATAATGTGTCATCAGTAATTCAAAATGCATTGCAGGTGTAATCATGCCGACTTTCGGTCGCGTAACTTCGTCATAGTGTGTTTAGACACTAAAAGTTAAAAGGAAAAATACTAATGTTTTTAAAGACATAAAGTAAGTATGAATTATCGTGAACTGTATCAGTGTGTCGTGCTAATAAAGAAAAAGGCGAGAGCAGTCCTTCGCATACATGCGTTCGGTAAAAAATTTGGATTCGTGTGTTACGCCTCCGGTGTGTTTAGCCCCCGTGGTGTTCGCCCCTGATTTCGTTTTATTGCGATAAAATTTAGTAGACAAATATTTTAATCAAAAGTACAGTAATATAGAAAAGTGTAACCTATTAAAACTATTGACTAGTACGTAACATATTGGCACAAAATTAGTTTCTTGTCCATCACTCCCTACATAAATAAATAATAAATAAATAAATATCTGGGACAATTCACACCAAGATCATCTGACCCCAAACTAAGCAGAGCTTGTATTATGGGCGTCAGAGACTGATAAACATACTTAAATATTTCTAAATACATACTTAAATAGATAATAACACCCAGACACACAACAAATACACATGTTCGTCACACAAATATATGTCATGGGTGGGGATCGAACCCACGACCTCCGGCGCCAAAGGCAGGATCGCTGCCATTGCGCCAACAGGCCAGTCATCTCCGTGAATGGTATATATTTGGTAAAATGGAGACCTGGGCAGCAATCAAATGTACAATCCCCGAAGTAGTGTTGTACTCGTATATTTTTGATGTTTTTTAATGCCTCTGCTGATGCAAATACGATCATTCTGTATTTCTGTTGCCGTTCTCACAGTGATCAATCAATAAATATTTTCGAAAAATTTCAGGTATAATGACATCAGCTGGATTAATAAATTGTGTCGTTTCTACATTTAATGCTTTGTTACGACTGTTGTAAAACTGTTGTTTGACATTGTTGAATTTTGGAATATAATGTACACTTCATACTCCTTACCCTTATTTTGTAACCCGGCAATTTTTACTTCAAAATTTTATTGAATGGAGCTGAAACTACTTTGACTTCCTCTTTCAATTTATCCAAAACAACTTTAATTTCGTTCTTAAACAAGATAGGTTGGCAACCATCATTATGACTCCTTTTAATTTGCACATTGCCACTTTCCTCACTCAATTCCACGGAACCACTACACTTGCTATCGTTCAGAGCTGAATTGTGTCTCTGACTATAGGCCCCATAAAAAAGCTAAACGTCGCTAAGCGAGCTATGGAGAGGGCTATGCTCGGTGTTTCTCAACGTGATCGAATCAAAAATGAGGAAATCCGTAGAAGAACAAAAGTGAGCGACGTAGCCCAGCAGGTAAGTAGGCTGAGTGGCAGTGGGCAGGGCACATAGCGCCATTTTTTTTAATAAACATCATTAGGATTAATAAACTACCTAATTAAACCTATCTCAGTTGTCTAGTCTCCATACCAAATTTCAACGCTTGAAGCGTGTTATTTCGTGATTTTAAACGAACGGCTAAACACCTATTGTAAAATTAGGTTAAAAAAACTTCCGTAATATATCCAATTGACATTTTAAGCTTTTGGTATTTTAAATTTAGGTCAAACCACCATTAGGTATTTTGATTTTAAGGATTTTGGACGTAGGTCATTTAACGTTAGGTTTTTTAATTTAAACATTTCAATACTTAGCCATTTCAAGCTTTTTAAATTTAGGTCAAACCACCATTAGGTATTTTGTTTTTAGGTATTTTGAACGTAAGTCATTTAACGTTAGTTTTTTCAATTTTAGGTATTTAAATACGTACCCGTTGGTAGGATCAAGCAAGAAAATTTTAAGTCTTTTAAGATTCTTTCATGTCAAGAAAATACTTCGAATCGGTATAAAGCTTAAATTATTTGGTCATTTGCTGAATTAAAGTCTATTTAACTCTATGAGTCGAAGATTGTTTTCGAAGCCTGCTTTGTTTTGTTCCGGCGCCGAGTGTTCGCGCGAGGCGCTGCACTAGTTACAGAGTAGAGCCTGTTGCGGCATGCCACAACGTGTACTCTACATTGTAATTATTTCGCCTAACGGGATGTTTGATTATACAAAACGCATGAAAAGGTAAACTTGCAATCATGTTATTTTTGAGCTAACCTCGTTTAACCCCCTCGTTTCTATTTAATGTGAAATTACCATTAAGTTGATGAATGTGAGCTTGGGGTTTAACGTTTGCTGTGGGCAGTTTTAATGTAGTTGTTGTAATTATTAAACTCCTTTTTAACGTAATTTTTACATACTGTAATTACATGAATTTGGATCACTGTAATAATAATGCTAGGATAACAATTTATATGTTCTTTAGGCTTTATCTTCACCGGATTGGTGCGTTTTGTTTCGGTACCGCATCTGCACCGAATCTGTACAGATTGTTTACCGAGCGCATGCATTCAAATGTGAGTTTTAAGACCGACTCGTTTCGGTACAAATTTTTGGGTTAGTGTGTACGCCCGCGGTGTGTGTAGCCCCCGTGGTGTTCGCCCCTGATTTTCAATTAAATTGTAACAACCGATTTCATCGGAATAAAAATCTTTTGTACCAAATGCAGTCGACGAAAAAGTGTTTCTGAATTAAATTTAACTGCGAAATTTTATGTTTATGATTATTATGAGTTAACTTGAATAATTATATGATTATTTAGATATTTTTTAACTAACGAAATATTAGACATTATTATTAAGATGAAGTTACAGTTTATTTCCTTACAATACATTATCATGTACCTATTCCTCACGAGCCTTCCGACCAAACCGGCTTTAGACAAAAGCCAGGTTGATTATTCAGCTATATCTCTTTCGCGCCAAGGATTGAAAACAATTGAGTTCAGGTAAACGGACATAATTAAGAATAGCGATTATAGCGATGGCCACTATTTCTATCCCCTTCAAATCCCCAAAACTCAAGTTAATTTACTGATAAGGAAGTTCAGTCTCACATGTCATCATCAGGGAAGTAGAAGTACTGTGGTGTTTTCTAAATCCCGATTGATTATCGGGTAGTTTGTTATTCTTCTCTAAATATGCCCTGAACTGAACAGCCACTACTCTCACCAGAACCTTAGACAAACACGGCAAGATGCTTAACTGGTCGAAGGTCTGGCAGTGTGGTAGGTAGGCTTTTCTTCAGAACAGGCTTTACACGAGCCTCCTGCCAGTCCCTCGGCTATGTGTTCGTGACAATCGACCTATTCACAATATTTGTAACAGCGCTTAGCGAGTATGGCAGAGTTCACATTACCATGTCGATTGAAATTCCGTCATGCGCAAGATTTAACGAGCTAAGTATCTTTAGCACCTCGCTTTCAGTTACCTCATGCAGAGTGAACTGACTGGGCCCGGCGAGATGATGTTCGAAATACATCAACTGCGATAAAGTGACATTGTCCGGCCCAGGCGTATTAAGAAAATGGTCATTCATCACGTTAGGGCCTGCACACAGGTGTCCCGATGACTATATGATAGGCATCATTCCTCCGTTTCATCATCAACTTTGCAAATCGAAGCTGTTGAAGTTGTCGCACTGAAAACCGTTTGGTCTCCAGCTGCACCTTTTCACGACCTGGTTTCATAAAGAACATTCGGTGGGGACAATCCCATAAGGAGGACTATCAAGTCGACATCCTCTCCAACTTTTCTGCTTTATTATGTCCTTAAATATTAATCCCAGCGAAAAAGTGTATAGAACCTTTTTTTAGTACATTTTATGAAGATTACTTGAGTAAAAGTTTTTTTTTTAAGAGCCACCGTACACGAGTTATTCAAGAAAAAAAATACCTTTAACCCCCCCCCCCCCCCCTCCTTCTCCTACCCGTTAGCTTTAGTACTTTGAGTATGTTGCTTTAGACACCATTCCCTACATTTGTGCCAAAATTTGCTTTTACACGAATTATTTCCCTTATTTTTCCTTCGTTGAGTGGGATATACTTACGTATAGCAAGTTCGTGATGTTAACGCGTGCGCAACAGCGGCCATCTGCCAATATACCTCGCTTGACTTTGTCAGATTGCCAATTAGCGGCGGCGCGAACTATGTTATCAGTGGCCAATTACCAATGATATTATTACACTTCTATGCCCGATGACGCCTCATTTATATTATATTCGATATTGTTAAGAAAAGAAAGTGCCAAGTATTCTGTAATATTCGAACCGAAATCACTCAGGTGATCAAACACTCTTTTACTTATGTACGCACAATTTTTATAAACTTAATGTCAAAAACATTTAACCGCAGTTTCTTTTATGAACATTCTCGTCAGTAAGGCGCCATAATGTGGTGGTTATCCAATTTTACAGGATATGAAATTTTAATCTGACAAGTGATTCACGGGGCGAAGTTCGAAGTGGGTTTTTAGAATACCTTTTTAGAAGTTTTCATGAAATCTGGAATTAATAGATTTTTTTACGAAAAACGGATAAAATCGTACGATGTGTACTATTCGGATTTTAGATGAAAAAAAAAATTACCTATAGTTCTTTGTTGGTTGAGATTTCATTATCTAAGGAATTGGAACATCCGATGATTAAAAGTTTATATTTGTTATAAAGTTGGATGATTTGATTAATTTGAAAACCCCTTAATTCAGGAAGTATGACTAAAAATTGATCACCTTTTAATCTTATGCAGTCCTGTAACATTTACTCGTAACAACAGAGTCAGCTCAGCATACTAATGTAAGAGCTGCTTAAAAATTAGTGATACTAAAATTATGTATTTATCGATTGTACTCAATTAGTTATAAGACCTGCTACATCTTGTATATACCTTATTTCATGCTCAAATAAATAAATAAATAAATCGATGTTTTTGATTCGGGTGTAGCTAAATCCTGACTCGCATAAGTGATAGGGAACCACAAGTGCTGGAAAACTCAGGACATCTCATTTCAAGCCATCTGAAAACAATAAGGAATGGTATGCTTCAATGGCAGACGCTTAGTCAGCCGACCGCAGCCGGCCGCGTAATTCTCAGGTGCAGTATTATTGTTATATATTAGACACTCCGATTGTAACGACCGTTACGTAATAGTTGCCAACCGACGTGTTGTGCAAGGTCGGTTATGTTGCGCACTGCATTAATAAATATAACGTTATGATTTGGTTCAAAAAGTCAAGTTCACACTGAATACAATGACTTTTAAAAAAGACACACTTCTGTTGATTATAGTCTCTATAAGTCATAATATACAGGTTCGGGAAAAAGTCTAATAGTATGTATGAACTTGTAATAAAATCTCTTTGGCTATGCTATTTGTATCTGGCTGGTTTTGGTATCACGAAAAGCTTAAATTTTAAAGAAGATAATTGCAAATTCAAATTTGGAAAATGTGTGATTTTCATTTGTTTTTCTTACTAACAAGATGAGTGAATCTAATGAAAAAGTTCGATACATTTTAAAATTTTACTACAAAAAAGGTGAAAATGCAACGCAAGCCGCGAAAAAAAATGGCGATGTTTATGGACCTAGTGCAGTGTCTTTGAGAGTAACACAAATTTGGTTTAAGCGTTTTCAATCCGGAAATTTTGATGTCAAAGATGCACGTCACTCTGGTTAGATTAACATCGTCTTAGGCAGAGTCAGGTCAACATCACGAGAGGACTGCCGAAACCACTTGTCGCGGTATTTTGATCAAAAGCCTCAATATGGGATCATGCCCCTACCTACAAGATGGCAAAAAGTAATCGAACAAAATGGCACCTCCATACTTTAGTTAATTGTAAATAAACTATATTAAAAAATGTTTAAATTTTCTTAAAAAATGCGAAGAAACTTTTTCCCCAACCCATTATATTATCAATTTGGAATTTTTTGAGTAGGTTACTGAACTACTTTACTTACTGAACTATTTTTTCTTGAAAATTAGCATCACAATCCTGCACTTTTTTTAAGAGTAGGTAAAAGAGAAGTACACGTCAAAGGTAGTAGGAGCGCTTGCTCTGAAATCCAGGAATTAGAACCCAGAAGCCATGTTTGTTTTCAGAACATCGCCTGGTTTTGCAATCAGCAACCCGCAAGATTGGTGGATTAAACCCATCAACATCAAAATCAATGTTAGACCTTTGCCCAGATGTGGGATTTTTTAAAGCTGACTATATAACTTTCTGTTAGAAAACAATAAAGGACCTTAGGAAAGTGGTTAGAATCACAATGCGACTACTTAGCAGTGAACCTACCGTTTACCAAGCCAAAAAATGTATCATAGTCTCAAGGATCGGCCCCGGTTTTATTGGGAATTATATTTTTTGTGAGCAAAGTCTACATTTGTCATCAAAGTGTATCTAATTAATAGATCTAATAAAACATTTTAATCCTCAGAAAATTAAAACGTGTCGCCTTATGACCAAATTAATGCCAATATGTACCTTCTAAAAAAGAGATCGATTAACAATAAAAATGTAGTTCATTCCATGAACATACATAACTTCATACTCAAAATAATAATTAGGTAGTCCTTAAAATAATAGCTTCGTACTGTAAATCAGATCTGCTGCCGAGTAAATCGATCATCGTCCCCAGGATGCAAATTGAATTCATTTGTTATATTGTCACCAGTACCGTAAGTACATTACACTACACTAGAAATTATTATTTCAATATATTAATACTACCAATGGAAATGAGGGACCTTGAGGAGGCCTATGTCCAGCTGTGGATGTCTTTTGGATGAAACGACGACGAGACGAAGACTACTACCGCAATTTTTACTCGCCTTTATAATTTTCATGATCTTTTTCAATTAATTTGACTTTACACTATGCAGTTTCAAATAAATATTTTTATACTTATTACCACGTTTGCTGCTAAGCTCATAGACAAAATATTACCACTAGTGCGGTCATCATCATCCGTGCGGTCTATCCCGGTTGTGAACCCACACTGGTGTGTGGGGTCCCAGGGTCCGCCTTTCTTATTTTCTTGGCCCACTTCGCGCGGTCTTGTGCATCCTTAGTGGTGAGCCTGTTGGCACGCATGTTACCCTTAACGACGTCGAGCCACCGCTTCTTGGGTCGACCTCTTCTACCGGTACCTGGCGGGGGTGGCATAGCCAGACAATTGTTGCCCACGTAGTTTGCCGATCTCCGTGAGACATGACCATACCAACGAAGGCGGCACTCCTGCAGCTTGTCTGCGATGTCACGAACACGAAGGCTGCCGCGGATGTGAGTGTTACGCACACGATCTTTGCGTGAGACTCCACACATCCACCGCAGCATCTTCATTTCCGTGACGCGCAGCTCCTGCTTGTGTCGCTCTAGTAACGGCCATGTTTCACTGCCATATAAAAGGACAGGCCTAATGATGGTTTTATAGACCTGCCCTTTCAGCTTGATCGGCATTTTGGGGTCACAAATGACACCAGCCACCTCACGCCATTTAGCCCAAGCCGCGGAAATTCGGGCTCTGACGTCGCGGTCGATGTCCCCGGACGCGTTTAAAACAGATCCCAGGTATTTAACACGGTCCGTGCGCTCGACCACGTCAACGCCTATGCGGACGGACTGGGTATCTGTGGTGTTGCAGGCCATGTACTCCGTCTTCGCCACATTAAGTTTCAGACCGCCGTTTTCAAGTGAATTTTTTCACTTATTCACCCGTTGTACCAGCCGTCCCCTGTCCGAATCTGCTAGCGCTATATCATCAGCATACATAAGCAACCAGGTTGGTTGCTCATGGTGGTCTAGGATGCTGTTTGACAGAACGTCTAATATTACGCTGAACAGAAACGGGCTAAGCACGGAGCCTTGGTGTACTCGAACGGTAATAAGGAAAGGAAGCGTGTCACCAACCGCAGTCCTAACTATGGAACTGGAATCGTGGTACATGTCCCGGATAATGTCAATAAAGACTTCGGGAACGGCCCTGGACCGCAGCGCCCAGCCGATCATCTCACGAGGGACACAGTCGAAGGCCTTCTGCATGTCTAAGAAAAGGAGATGCAGAGGTGTATTCTTCAGTCTGTATCCCTCCATGAGCGTTCTCAAGGCAAATATGGGGTCCATGGTCCCGCAACCTGGTCGAAACCCATACTGACACCCCGAGATTGTACACTCCTGTCGGATCCGAGAGTCTACAATGCGCTCGAGGAGCTTCATGGTGTGGGACATCACCACCACATACCACTAGTGCGGTATAAGACTATATTGCCAAGTATTGTTCATTATTCTAGTGCGAAACAAGGCTCATGTGTCCGGTACATATTTTTATTAAAACTTGAATTTCTCAACGATTTTTATCTTTATGGTATTTTTTTGCTTATAGTCGATATCTAAAAACCCTAAACTACGAGTATATACATTTCTCTTGGTTGTAGAATTGGACAAGTATTACTTACATAAAGATATAAACGTCTTACCGGACTTATATGTCATGTAGCGCATCTAAAGTCGTAAAAATTTTCCAAAGACTCGATGAACAGTAGTGACGTTCATTAGAAAACATTTTTTTTATCGATGTTATCTTTATTTATTAATTAAATTATATGTAAAAATATTTTAATGGGCTTTATTAAAAAACAAGACAAAAATCATTCTGAAATTCAACACACATCCATTTAACTTTTGGCACCTTTTTCTCAGCTTCCCTGCTAGTCATTATTTTTCGAAATTAATGTAGGTGCCTGGTGAAATTTATGTGACACAGGTGATGTAGTTATGACTGAACGTGATGTAATTTTCATGTTCTAAAACCTAGATTTTCTTACCAGGAGGGAAAACCTTTCGATTCTCGCTTGTGCCCTCGAATGTATTATGTTTCATTATCTTCTTTTTTTTCTTCAAAAACACGCGCTAACATTTTTCAGGAACGCTTCATTATGCATTCAAAATTGTAAATATTACTTAGATAAAGGGCGGGAACTGCAACGAATGTCGACAAATGTCTAATGGTAATCAAGGTTAGATTCTCACTAACCCATATGTTCTCGCCACCAGTGCGATACCGGACATGCGCGTACAAGTCGTAGTTGTCCGGTAACGCACTAAACGCAAAGATTTTTCGTTCTGTGCGTACAGGGCAAATATGCTATGTATCTTTTTTCTATCGTATTAAGGCCGTTTTAATGTAAGAAGCAATTATATATTCGTTTGTTTTTGTGTTGTTTTAATATATTTGTCTCTTTTTAACCACAGAATAACGTAACCTAAAACGACGCCGCACGAGCGAGTAAACTAATTTTCGGCGTTCGCACCACGGGAACATTCATTACCGGCTATATACGAGGGGTGGTCCAAAAGTAATGATAATCTATATGAAATAATATAATTTTAGTTAAAAAAAAAATCTCTACATACTTAGTCTCCTAGCAAGTCGATATATTTAGTTCATCTTTTTTATAAACCCAGAATTCCTTTTTAAAAAAAATCTTTGCCTTGACCCTCCAATAACGCTTCTACAGCAGTCATCACGTCGCTATTGTCGTCAAATTTTTTGCCGCGGAGGTGTGTCTTGAGCCGAGGAAAGAGGTTCGAATCCCGTTTCTTGAATGGCAGCCATCGTGATGGCCGCTTTGTGAGGCGGTGCGTTGTCTTGGTGAAACAAAACTCCAGCTCGTAGTTTGCCTCGTCTTTTTTCTTCGATGGCCTCCCGCAACCTTCTTATCGGGTCTGCGTAGTAAGAGCCCGTAATAGTGGCTCCCTTTTCCAAGTATTCTACCATAATAATTTCTTCAGCGTCCCAAAAAACGGACGCCATAACCCTTCCTTCTGAGCTTGAAACCTTGAATTTCTTCGGTGTCGGGGAAGAGGCTCGTTTTCAAGTCATTGACTGCTGTTGGGTTTCCGGATCAAAACGGTGGATTCAGGTCTCGTCCATGGTCACTAAACGAGACTAAAAAAAAATCTGATCCGCTTGGAACTCTTCGAGATTCACACTCGAAAGGCGACTCGTTTTTTCTTTGCTCGTCGGTTAACATTCTTGGCACCCAAAGCGCAAAGACCTTTCTCATATGCAGTTCGTTTGCAAAGATTCTTTGAACACTGCCATATGAGATCCCTGTGACCTCAGCTATATGCCTTATGATCACTCTTTAATCTGCCAACACGACATCATCTACTTTTTTCACATTTTCCGCAGTGAGGGACGTGGATGGGCGTCCCTCGCGATGTTCATCTTCTGTGGATGTCCTACTTAGCTTAAACTCCTTTGCCCAGCGCGCAATGGAGGTGCAAATGTTTCCCCTAATGTTTCCACTAGGTCGCTGTGTATGTCTTTGGTAGACATTTTTTTCAAACAGAGGTACTTGATGACAGCTCTGATTTCGGTTCTCTCCATTTCAATATTTTCTCTCGATATGTTTTTTTATGCTGACCAAGTAGATATACTTAACGTGTTAGTAAAGGTTGGCCGACGTTTATAGGTTGATCGTCGTGGATGATTACATAATTGGCGACTGCAGTTTGGCGACCGATCTACTATTTTGCAGGCAAATGCTTCATTATTTAAGAAAGGCTAAACCAATAAATGAAATTGGCGAGAGCTTTTAATCATATATACGTGTTTTAATAGTGCCCCACAAACAAAATCGAAATAGTAAGTCTGTAAGAAAACCAAGTTAGCTAATTTTTTTTAATTCAAGATCTTTTGAGTCTTCAGTGTTAGAAATTCTGCATTTATTGGTTTTAACTGAGTTCAGACAGGGGGGGACTAACTTTTCGCATAACGTCGATTGTCCTAAAGTCGCTTGGCATAACTCATTGAGCATAACATCATAAAGCATAATATAACGTCTCGTAATGTTTCTTTGCATAACTTTCTAATAGCATAACAGACCAAAGGCATATTATTACAAGACGACCATTTGTAGCTAGTTTGCTGAATTCAAACGCGGTCGTGTCAATCTACATGATGAAATTCGTGAAGGCCGCCCGTGCACCGCTGTGAATAACAAGAACATCGATGCTGTGCGCCGTATGATTGAAACAGATAGGCATGTGACCTACCATGAGATCCGGACATCTTTGGGCATAGACAATTCCCAGTTCTCGCCCCAGCTCTACATACGTAATTCGTCGTTTTCGCGAATAAGTTTTTCGACTGTACGAACGTTTTCTTGTGTGACTGCGGTTAGCGGCCGACCTGTCTTCGCTTCATCTTCGAGACATCCCCGTCCTCTTTTAAATTCAGCAAACCAATTAAATACTGTTGTTCGTGAACAAGCAGACTCACTAAAAGTAAGTTTTGGCTACAAAAAGTTCAAAACATTATTGAGGCTTCAAACCTTTTTTACAGTCATAATAAATCATAGCGCGAAAATCACGTCGACTTAGCTGACTATTGCTGCAAACGAATTCCTGCCAGATTCTCGGAAAAATGATGTTCATTCAAATAAAAATAAAATGTGTGTTCTATTTTCAAATATAGGTATCAATAAACAATCAGCCTGTAAGAGTGTATAACTTGTCAGTGTCAATCAACTGTGTAAAGAGTATCCAACGTCTTTTGGCATGGCGTATGTAACCGATACTTGAAACTAGCCAAGTACACCTACCTCAGATACCTATCGTAAACAGCTATATCTAAGCGCTAGTCAGTAAAACTTCAGTTTGCACGTTCAGCGTTTCGTGATACCGAGATCATATTGTGCTTTATTCGATTCCTGTAATTGGCATATCCTCTCAAATCATAGTATGTTCCGCTCAAAATGAGTACTCCCAGGGTCAGCATAGGTGTAGATTAACGATGTCACAGAGAGAAAAGCCACGTCCAGTATAAGCGGGCATAACCAAAAAATCCATAAAACTTGTGCTAAACTGCACTAAACTAAGGAAATTATTTAACTGGCAGTTTATTTATAAGACACTTTTTCACTGATGTTATGTGAGTCATCCCTAACATGAAAGAAAGAAAAAATATATTTGACACTTGAAGTTAACAAGAGGTTGTTAGCACAAACAAAAATTTATGAAAGGTGTCAGATAGGACGTGACGAATGCAATTATTTTTGATACAATAAGGGATGGCATGTTGCAGACAATGGCATAAATTAGATTTTATCCAGTTCCCCTTTTTAATCTCAGCTACGTCTTCTGCATGTTCCGTGGGTCTGTTAACAACTAAAGTACAAATACGATTATATACAACAAGCTGCCTCGACAGACTTCGTTCTGCCAAAAG
The DNA here is from genome assembly GCA_947369235.1 of Udea olivalis. Lineage (NCBI taxonomy): Eukaryota > Metazoa > Arthropoda > Insecta > Lepidoptera > Crambidae > Udea > Udea olivalis. Next base: position 24,932,109 of record OX376340.1, read on the forward strand.
TAATTGTACGTCGCGGAGTCGCGTCGGTAAAGCAGCACATCTCTCCCGCGTCTCTCCGACTTGATTTACTGTATACTATTAGTTTCCACTGAATGTTTTGTTCAATCATAATAAAATAAAGCCTATGTCACTAACTGATAATGTAGCTTCAAATTGTTGAAGGAATTTTTGAAATCGGTCCAGTAGTTTCAGAGCCTATTCAATAAAAACAGACAAACAATAAACAAAACAAAACACTAAAAAGTAAAAAAATAATTGCGTATTCTTCTGAAACTTATACGATCATATAATGTAGGTACAATATTTTTTATTGTAGGAGTCGGTGTCAGCCAAGGAAACACTACAATATACCTAGCAATATACCTATTTTTTAAATCTCAGGATTAAGTATGTATGTATGTGGGTAGTTACAAACCTACATTAGCTGACACCGACTCCAACAATAACAATAATTGTACCTACATTATACTACCGTATCAGTTTTAGGAGGATACGCAATAATTTAGTTTTTATTTGGAATAGTTTTTTTTTGTTAAAATTTTTGTTTATTTCTTGATTTTTAGTGAAGCGGTTCCTGTTTATTTTAAACATCGAAAAAGTATCGTCCATTTGCTGTTTGCTGTTCAGTAGGGCTATTCTTAAAAACTCATTTCGAACCTCACCTAGTGAATCCGCCGTGAGATTCAAATTTCGCATCTTGTAAAACTGGATTACGACGAAATGTCACCTTTCTGATGAACGTGTTCATAAAACAAACAACGTTTAATGAGATTTTGATATCAAGTTTATATAAATTGTGTGTATATAAGCAAAAGTGAGTTCGATCACCTGAGTGAGATCGGGTTTCGAATTTTACAGAATCGCACTACAGTTCCGTTACTTTGTCATGATCCCACAATCTAACCTAACCTAACCAAAGTATCATTAAACTACCCTCGAAGTCCCTTTCCAAAAAAAAAGAAGCATCAAAATCGGCCGGCGTGATATTGAGTTATTCGTCCATTTGTCGCGCATATAGTTTATCTAGATTTAAGACTTACGAGTATATGACAGACTGTCAGAACTAGACCAAATTAAAATGGGACCACACGGGAAGCACCAGCTTAAAAAAGTAACAAACAAACAATCAAATCTTTCCTCTTTATAATATTAGTATAAGATATATTGATGTCACTCGTTCACAACATTGTAACTGACACTTAAAGTTTTGTTTTTGCTTGTGGGTAGTTATCTGAAGGCAGCTAGAAAGGACTTTTAGCAGCGACGAAGACATCCTAACGCAGATAGCTGTGACAGCAAGGTGTGAAAACGGGGTTTCTCGAAAATGAAAATCATTACAATCATGATGATAAAAGTGCTAGTATGTAAGACAGCAGGGAACACATTTAATTTCATGCCAAGATTATATTTGGCGTGCCACTTGCACCCGTAGTTCGTTGCGGGTGATCGCCAAGTCACATGGAAAAAAGAGTAGATTTGTTGAACGACTTATTACGGTACGTCAATAACTATACAAGAATAATTATATTTTGGATAACACACTTACCATTTATGAAGCTCGTGATCTGTAATTTATCGACACTACGATACGGCAGCTCTTGATACAACGCAATTGATAAGTAAGACCAGAATGCTCTCTAAATATTTATATTTGTTTTGTTTAGGAAAAGTTCTATGAGTACTACTTATAATATAATAAGAGAACAATTGAAAACTTAATAATATGTTTTTTTATAAGCGAGTTAGCTAACTCAGACTACACTTGAGTTTGGACACACTAACGAAAACTCAATGTATCTCTCATCTTCTATAAAGACTGAGATATATGCATAGGCATATAAGAACTTTTCTCATAAATTTTGTAAGTTCCGTAGGTACCTCTCAATTTAGTAAGGACCAGAAGAATATCTTCCAATTGTCCGATGACCCTTTTTCTGTTCTTTCATCTGCTCTAGACATCTTCTACTGCTTCGATACAAATAACCTTTGTAGTTAGTTTGTTTTTTGTAGTTAGTTGAACTTCAAAAGTATTGCTAATAAAAATTTAAAAGAACTTAAATAAACGAAATGAAATATTGTGTTAATTAAACTCAAATTGACTGTCAGGGGTAATAGGGGATATTGAAGGCGTTCAACAACGGGAATATGAAAAGCACATTACACGTAACATCACTGGGAGAACTTAGAATGTGACCATTCATATTCTAAGTTATCCCAGACGCCAGAGGAGGATTGAGGTCAAAATGGAATGTTCTGAAACAAGCGTAGAAAAAAGTAACACTCGTATGTTGGTACCAGAGGGTCGATTTTGGAACCTACTTAGTGTCTTAAAAATATGAAAAAGTAATTAGCCCAATTGGTCGAGCCGTTCGCGAGTTTTGCGCTTAGCAACACATTTTGCATTCATTCTCTGTTTTTTCTTTTGGGTCTATTTGAACGACTTAGTTAGAGGTAGACGACGAATGGTTTGAGCTGGACGGCGCTACGTTTCATACAAGTGAAAGATTTAAGGGCATAATGGCCAGTATGTCTACCATGAGTTTACAACAATGTCAGCCGCTAGCGTCCGCGTTAACGTTTTTGTATGGGATTTCGGTACAGCGCCCCTAGTGATAAGAAATAGAACCAAGAAAGGAATACAAAGGACAGTGTCCAAATTGGCCTATGAACCAACAAACATTTGACATTTGGCCATGATTTATCATGGCCAGAATTATAACAATATATCGATTAGTATTAATAGACATAAATATCACTTATTAGATTGTCACGGACACTTCTGATTTCTGACATCAAACTTAAAAATACTTTAAAGATTTATCGTACGAAAACATTTTTTAATACCATTTATGCTGCGTTCGTCTGTGCCCTCTGTTGTTTAGCCATCGCAACAATATTTTAATTTACTTTGTATTAACAAAAGAAACCTTGTTTGTGCAAGAAAATGTAGTTGTGAACTTACTAAAGGCTCTTAAAAATGAGTAACAATACATTACTGTCAATGCGATAGATGTTTTATCAACTTTGCATTTTAAATCAGATTAAACATTGGCTTGAATCGGCTTTGTACGAAGATAAAAAAAATAAGTTAATGACGTTTGGTTGACTTGACACTTCAACGCAAAAAAAATACCAGCATCTGTCTAGTGTCTTGTATTTTACGCTTTCAATTTTCAATGCTGTGTTATTGTTTTTATAATAATAATTTTATTCTTACGACTCGGCTTAAAAAACGGACGTTGATGGCTCTCTGTAGTGACCTACCTCCTTTTAGATTAAACCGTTTAAAGACTTTGTAACCTGCACATAGCTAACTCAGCAATAATTACGAATTTACGATCATCGCAATGGAATCAACATTTTGTGTGAATTGTGGCTCAGCTAAGTGGTTCCATGGTACTGGCAGAAGTGGTAGATCAACAAAATATGTGCTTGAAGAACATTAGTCTCACTCACGTAAATAAAACTTCGCATTATATTATTAAATATAACCCTAAAAATTTTAAGTTTTTTGATATTTAACGAGTTTTCGGAAGTGTCCGTCCATAAACTACGTTTTGTCAACAAAGTGTATGTATTTATGAACCCTCAGAGGTATTTTTCATGACTGTTGGTTCATAGGCGGCAATGTATGGGCGAATGTACACTATCCTTTCTGAAGTCAACTTTCGTAGTTTTTGTGATGGAAACTCATGGTAGGCATACAGGCCTCGGTCACTCCATGTTCTTGCGCCGCGAGCTTCGATTTATGTTGATCGAAGGCCGCGGCGCGGAACGCTATGGTCCTATTTGACAGTTGGTTGCTGACAGCCGCTTGAAGCGTTGGAACGCGAATACTTCGAATGAACTTATTTACATATTAAGAAATGTCTTTTTTATCATACGAATCAGCACGAAAAAAAAAGAAAATGAAGGGTAGGAGTTTTGGCGTCGTCTTTTTTTTGTATTGGAAAATAAAATTTGCTCTGAAACCTTTCGGGTGTGGTATCTAATGAAAGTACTTACTGAGACAATTCTAAAAATACTCATATATCAAATCATTAAATTTCAGTTCCTTGTATTAAATTAAACTAAAAATCAACATACCAAGTTCCACAGTGAAAGTTTCTTTCAACTCAGTAGCCCCTCCAACTGAGCAGAAACCCCAAAACACAGGAGAAAATTCAGACACTCGAGCATAATTTTTAAGCTTGTTCCAGCCAGTTCCATTCAGTGCTTTCCCACGCTCGAACTTGTATGCTAAATTTTATGGACGACGGAAGTCCTTGACTCGGGAAAAGGCTTTCGCATAAAATGCATATTTTGTATACCTACTTAGGAAGTAGTAGGCTAGGCACTGTGAGAAAATTCAGTTATTCTAAGTTGTTTAAGTATTACCTAAGAGGATGCATTCGTATAAATAATGCTATTCTGGTAAAGATACTTTTTTCGACGAATTCATTGAACATGCTTAGTAAATGGTTCTTAAGTTAGGTTAGATAAGGCTTACGTTATAAATAAGCTTCATAAGTAAGTTTCAAGGAACTTAGCAAGTGTATTTCTTTTTAATGTTTAGTTTTTCCAGATAGATTTTCAAAATTTTTCAAATAGTCAATGTATACAATAAATTTGGGTACTTAATGAGATTTTTTTATAGCGTTAAAATCTGCCTGAACAAGTGTTAATTCTCTGAGTTTATCTACGGTTATGTAAGTATTGTATCATCGTCAAATGTTACATCATGAAATTGTAAAGATGATAAAAAATACGATCTTCTCCAGTCTCTGTAGGTATATGGATCTGAATCACCCTAACTATATTTTGATTTAGCTTTTAACTAGCCTACAATTTTACTGAAGTTCATTCCTAGTATACGTGATCGTCTGGGTTTTTTCGAAAACTAATTGAAAAAGCCTAAGTTGAACTTGTCATTGGTTCAACTAAGGCGACGTATGCGCATAAGCTATTATGTCGTGGGCAGAGTGCAGACACCACCTGCAAGCCATCGACCACTCCTAAAAAGACTGAGGAGTTAGTAGAATTTTAAGGAATAACTCCAAAATAGATAATTATTGGAGAGTACCTACACGTCTCTATTTACTTTGTGGTTATCTTGTTACTAAGGGATTGATATGCTAACGTAATCTAAGTTCGGAGAACACCATCAATGTTTTGCAAACTCCCGAATTAATATTCGATGCTATCCGACATGGACAGATTCATCAAGTTAAACTAATCTTGCTTAAAAGACGATCTTCTTTTTATAAAAAAGCTGAAGTTGTGAAATCATGATATTAGTTTACTCATCATGTATTTTAAATTGGGGGCACTTGACTCGTATTAAGAACGGCCCCTTTACAGCCCAAGGTATCTTCTTCAAAATCCATTTTTAAATTATGTAACAGACAGAAGGGTGCGCCAGTGCCCTGGCCGGCCGGATCAGCGGCGGCGGCGGCGGCGGCGTCGACGGCGTAGATAATGTTGATCAAAGAAACATTGAAAATAAGACTTTTTATTATATTCAAAACCAAAAGAACACTTTTAATTAACATAGCTAATAACGTAGCATTTTCTTGCCAGTCTCTGCCATATTCTGCCAGTATCTTTACAGGCATCATATGGCAGAGAGGTTTGAAATATAATAAAAAGTCTTATTTTCAATGTTTCTTTGATCAACATCATCTACGCGAAAAAAAATTGTATAGGGATTTGACATGACATGACATGAAATGTCAAATACCGTCAATTTAAAGTAGCAACTCGTGGTAGACGTACTGTACAGTCCGTCTAAAGTAAATTTTAGCGGCGATTTTACTCCGACACATGCGTAGGGCGTGTAGCAAACACGCCCCACGCATCGGTAGCGTGCGCTTGTTGATCGGCACGTATACTGTCAATGCATTAGGTGTCAGAAAATCAACAAAAATTTATAAAATGTGTAAAGAGAAGTACATTTTTAGAATGCAAAACGGCTGCGTATATATTTTTTAATAACGGAATAAGTAGTGACAAGTAGTGACAAACTGAGTGATAGAATTAGAAACTGTGTAATAAGAGAACGATGTGGTGTGAAAGAAGAAGTGGTTACTAAAATTGAGATGGAAATGCTGAGGTGGTTTGGTTATATGGAAAGAATGGATGAAAGGCGATTAACGAAACGGATTTATGAGGCAAGGGTAAATGGGACTTTTGGAAGGGGAAGACCCAGAAGAACGTTTCTTGGGCAAGTTCAAGATGTTCTCAGGAAGGGTCGGGTCAAGAGTACCTTTAACCGACGAGCATGTATGAAAGGACTCATGAGAGTAGAAGAAGCGCAAGATGTATGTCAGGATCGTAGCAAGTGGAAAGAAGTGGTCTCTGCCTACCCCGTTGGGAAAGAGGCGTGATGGTATGTATGTATGTATGTAATAAGTAGATTTTTTACTATTTATGCTTGATAAGAACTTCATTATCTGGAGACGGATAGTTGTTCCTTAATTTTAGGAAAATGTTGCATGAAATGAGCACCTACATTGTCACTTCGTGCCTATCCAGTGCAAATGTATCAGCCTTACCGAGCTGCACCCACAAGCTTGCAGGAATTTCGAGTTGCCCGATTGGTTTTTAGGTATAACTTATGGGTGTCACTCAGCTTACTAAGTAGTTACAGAAAATATTTAGTTACCCAAAAAACTTAGTGTTCTGACTAGCACAAATTAAAGCAGCTTCAATGTGGTATACGATTTAGGTAGATCAGTATTTCATATTAACCGGCTGATATTTATTATTTATGCCATCAGGAAATTATCTGACAATTCTGACATAGGCTGATATAATAGGTTCAAGGTCAAAATGCTTTTTTCATTACTTTTAAATGATATCAGCGACTTCGCCTGTGTAGCTAGACTGTGTTACCTGTCAAAATATAGCCTAAATTAAGAAAATATAACCTTTGTCACTCCCTAATAAACGTTATATTTTTTGCTTTATATTGATGAAAGTATTTTTAAAATCGGTCCAGTAGTTTCGGAGTCTATTAAAACAAACAAAAAAACAAATCTTTTATACTCATAATATAATAGAAGCATTCAAGTGAGAATTATGATTCTGAATAACTCTCAATTTATGTTTTCTGTACAAAATCCAACAGAAATAGGTATTTTTTTCATGAAAACTATGAAATTAGAGTATATGTATACTCAAATATACCTTTGTGACTACATCGACTACTGAATTTGCCGTATTATTTCCCTTGCGGTATAAATAACCCAGTATATAAAATAGTATTTACGTTTATGTGTATAAACAAGTTTAGTGTTTGCAAAGTATCTACCCTGGTAGCTCGCGCTTTCAGGACACTGTAGGAAATAAACATTAGAATCTCGTCTCAATTCCTGAGAGAAATGGAACAACTATAATAACACTAAGCCCATTAAAGTGTAAAATTGGAAAACTTAGCTCCTCGGAGGCAGATGTAGAGAAAAATTGTGCTCTAATTAGCATACCAATATTTGTTTGTTGTTTACGATGGAACCGCGGAGCTTTTTACGGATTCATATGTATGATCAAGTACGACCTAGAATAATAACGTGAGTGAAAACTTTCACTCTACGAGTACCCACAATACGAACAATTCTATGGAGGACGGAAGATTTTGAGGTTTCCGTAATAGGATTTTCAATTAACGATAAATTGAAGTCACTTACTCGTAAAAAGCATTTAGAACTTTAGTTTGTAAACTGTGAATATCCACACATTCATGACATTAAGAAGGCAGCAATTCGATAGAGCGACTACTGCGCCGGAGGTCTTGGATTCGATTCCCGTCCACATTTGTGTTTGATCTGTGTGTGGCGGTTAATATCTAAACCAATGGCATAAAAACATGTCGGCTGTCTAAAACCCATTGCGAGTTTACTTCAACACACGCTTGACACACCGATTTAGTGTTATCATCCATCCCCCTATACTTATAAACTACGGATTCTGATCGAAAATTGTTTATTTCCACTTCTAGTCATGTGGCACTGAAATGGTTCAGTGAGGAAACTGTGGCGATCACGTGGTCTTCTATGAGCCGAGTATTATGAGCTAAACACGCTTAACAAATAAATTGCTAGTACTCGAGCTCTCGGCCCTCGCTCACCATTTCCACGCGAACTAACTCCCCCTTAAACGTGGAGATAATTGGACAGGAACATTTATTTTTAGAATCGTGAAAATTGTTTAATATTATTCATAACTAAGAACTCAACAATGATTTTTCGGAACATAGCCCGGGTTTGCTATCACCAACCCGCAATTGGCAAGCGTGGTGATTGAGCCAATTGTAGCGATGACTTGCTTTCAATGATGGAGGCCTTTGACCAGCAGTGGAACAGTATTATAGGCTATTATAAAAAACTCAACAATATGGTCTAAACCCTGAATTTAAAAAACATTTGTAAACACACTGCAGAATAGTCCAAGAAAGGTGGGCCAAGAGCGGCACCCAAGGGTAACCCGAGGACGGATATCGTCAAAGAGGTCGTCCGAAAAAACGACGGCGGGACGATCTGGACAAAAACCTACTCACCAGAATTGGCAGACTTTGGCTGGTGATAGGGATCTTTGGATAGATTTGGGGGAGGCCTTTGCTCAGCAGTGGGACAACATAGGCTAACTAAAAAAAATGCACCACTAATACGAGTATATAAAAAAAGAAATTTGGTTACTTAAAGTATTCAAAACCTGACTAAAATGGTCGAATAATAAATTTACCGATTATTTTGTTTTTTTTTTGTTATGCTTACCTACAAGCAATATTTGAATGCAGTATGAATTCAATAGGAAGATAATGAAAGGTAAACACTTATCAACATTAAGGTAATTTCCCTACAAAGGCCGTCTTATTTTTTCCTAGCATTAGAAGTAAGTGACCATACATTTAGACTACTAAATGAATGGTCACTTAAAGCCTGCTTATTGTTACAAATTGCTGACTACTACTAAGTAGTCAGCAATTTGTAACAATAAGCAGGCTTTAATAGAAGCCTCATATTATGCCAAATGACCTTACTTCTTTGATTTCATGTTGTATAATGTTTATGGTGTACATTGTAGAGATCTGACAGGAAATTTCCACTTAGAAAAGGCAATTTATGAAGCATAGCTCTAAGTGCTCAAATACGTTCGCCTTCAAATTGCAACAGTCAACTGAGGAGCGGTCTAGGTAGCTTTTAAAATACATCCAGATTACAGACTGTAACTCAAGTAATTTAGTAGTAAGCTTTGGGTCAACTACCTTTAAGACGTGTTATGAATATTGCTGTCATTAGTTTAGTTTCACACAAAGTTTAAAACGAATCAAACAAAATGGACCAAATAAAGGCAGTCATGGCTTTGGACGTTAAATGGAGAGTAGACATTTGTACAGACTTTCTGACATTTAGTAAAACGTTTTTTTAAAATATGATACGCATACCTACCTAAAATCAAAAACCCTTGCTAGTATAAGAATTAGTAGTCAAAATGCAAGTTTGCAATATTACATATTTTACATCCAAAAACTTATTAAGTATGTACAAAATAGCAGATTATCCCTACTTTGACTGCAAACTTTTGAGACCTTTTGAGACCTCAACTTCTGAAAAGGTTGTTCAACAAGACTATGCGGTATTTTTTACAGATAGATAAGTCACAATAGAATTTGCTATCTCTTGTAGCCTTAGGCTGCCTGTCCACCGAGGAGGAGCGAGGCAGCGGAGCGGAGTTTTGGCAACTTTCAACAAATAGGATTGCTTGAAGGCACGCCTGCTTCAATCCTATCGGTTGAGGTCACGCTGGCTTTCAATCCTATTAGGGGAAAATTGCCTGAACTCCGCTCCGCTGCCTTAGGCAGATGTTAAGTTTTCGCGCGTATAAACTTAAACCAACGTGATGTGTGTGTTTGTTCAGGTCAATATTTTTAACGGAAGAGGACCGCAATTACCTTGTGATGTCAAGTGCAACAATACTCAATCAAGTTCTCTTTTTACGATGGCGTGTGTTGTGAAATGTATCAATCATGGCCAAGTAAATGACGCGGTGGCAAATAGGTACAACAAAACCAGATAGCGCGGGGCTGATGGAGCGGTTTAATGGGCTAATCAAACAACTCAGCTTTGGGAACAATTTTTCATAGTGACTATTTTTGTTTGTCAACATAATGATGTTTTGAAAAATCCAAGATTTCGACATAATCGCATCACACAATCACATCAATATAATATAGCGATGCTTTGAACGTCCATAAAAAATTAAACTGTAGATCATGTTTCGGTAAGTGCTTATGTAAAAATGTCCAAATGTACAACTGTGTTATTGAAAATCGGTTTTTTTTCTATTGACTTAAATTCTAAGGTTTTTTGTTCATACAAAAAAACTGACTGTTCGTCTGTATTGTATTTAATTTTTATAAGTATAATGCATACATAAACAGTTCATGCGAATATAATACGCAGAAAATGAGAATTATGGCAGTTCTAAGCTGTTAAGTGACCGCCTTTGTAAAATAGGTAGTAGTTATTGTTAAAAAGTTATGTTTCACTGGCTTCAGTAATTCATTTACATAATGATGCAAATTTTTCTGTCCCTCCATTATGGCAGACAATCTTCACAACTAAAGTAAAATGACCGGATGAAACATCTATAAAACGCCAAATATTTAAAACATCGAGTATTCATGTTTCAACTATCGCTGCAACTTTACAATTGCAGACAAATTTGATTTCAGCACAAAATACAATATTACAGGTGACATCGTAATTTGAGTCCTAAACACTGACAACTGGGCTTACAGTTGAGTAGTTTGAGCAAATTCAAAGGGTGTGACTTGAATTGAAGCCTATTGCATTTAACATGATTTGTAGAAGGAGTAATGTTTTGTTTGGTCATGTTGGGAGTGATTTACGATTTTGACGTCGGTGTAGCGGTTGAGAGTACAGTTGAACTGCAGGGATGTTTAGGACAATACGGGTCCAAAGATGACAGTGTATCGCCGTTGTGGGTGCGCATGGGGTGTTGTACCTCACCTGTATGGTTCACGGTAATGTTTATTAAGAGTTTACCGTAGTGTAAACGGGTTAGAAGGTAAATTGGTTAAAATGACAATCCGATGTAACCGTGCTTGCGTCCCCAAGTGACACGTAAAGAAGAAACAAAGAAGAACTATTTTTCATTTAGTAACACAAAAAAAAACACAATGTCCACGAAATTCTACTATCATAGACAGCGGTTGTATCATGATTCCATGATTAAATTTCCATTCACAGTTAGTCTGTGTATGATAATATTTTACAGTGGGCCCATTGACAATTTATGTTCAGACATAAGCCGACCTTCGTGCCTCCCGTTGTACTTGAAGGCTCTCCCCTGAAAGTTGTGCGTCAATTTAAATACCTTGGCCACATGTTAACTGACAACCTACAGGATGACGTTGATATAGAGCGTGAGAGAAGGGCGTTGGCGGTGAGAAGCAACATGCTGGCTCGCAGGTTTGCTAGAAGCACAATAGAAGTTAAAATTACTCTTTTTAGAGCTTACTGTCAATCTTTTTACTCTAGCAGCCTGTGGGTTAAGTATACGCAACGAGCCTTCAGCGCCCTAAAGGTGCAATATAATAACGCGTTTAGGGCACTGTTGGGACTGCCGAGGTATTGCAGTGCCTCTGGCATGTTCGCAGACGCCCGCGTCGATGGTTTTAATGCCATTATGCGAAAAAAAGCCGCGTCAATGTTTCATCGGCTCCGAAGCAGTCCCAATAGGATTCTGAAAATGATTGCGTCCCGCCTCGACTGTCCTATCCAACAGCACTGGGTGAGTGTTGTCACAGGTCAAATATAAATATAAATTAATGTAATTCTCTCTTAGCTGGACATTTTAATTTTAATCAATGCAATTGTTTTAATATGGATTTAATCTGAAATAAATGATTTATTATTATTATTATAAGTACCCATTATGTGTCTTCTAAAACACAGTGTTGGCTGTGAAGAAAGCAGTCCTGACATTTGTCATTAATAATGAAAACTTACCAAATTTTTCGTTGTTTTTACTTTGTGGCTTGACACCTGAGGGCCGAGTGCGTAACTTACTCGGCTTTGCAACCTGTCAAGGCTGTCAAATTCAATAGCGTTTTGATATTTGTCGGTTAAACGTCAAATTTTTTCATTAAATTTAAAAGTGTATAAAAACATGAAAATACAGTGTTATCTTGGAAATAGCTAAGCAAGATTTGTGTTACCCCTGATAGGGAACGTGTGGAATTGAACCGAATTGTTCGGATTCCTTTGCATCTTCGGAGGATGAAAACTTTTCTTATTTTTCATTTATAGCTATTTCCACCGAATACGAATCGATTCAACATTGGTGAGTCTTTTTATTAACAATTTATCTCTCTCGCATAAGCAACAATGCTTGAACAGACATTATCTCGACTTAGTAGGTACCTAGTCAAACAGAGTGTTAGCGTACCTACCTATCCAATTTCGAGTGTAACAAAGGCTATTAAGCTGTGTCTGTAATTGGGCTTAGCGTGAACTATGACGGAAATAAAATTACACATCCTGTGAATCCAAACGATATAATTTACAATAGTTTGACTCTCAGCTACAAAAAGGCTTTTGATACAAGTTCCGATGCAATATTGAATGGTTAGCTCACAAGCTTTAAAAGGTCAGTGTAACTTTTATTAAAATGATTGCGCTAAGGAGAAGCCACTCTTACCACCAATGCAGCGGATGCAAGGTTGTGCGCACAATTGAATATGACATACATCATATAGCCTTTTCTAAGACCCATATGGTCTGGCCTGCCTTATAGTTTATCTTAAGCCATTTAGAACAGAAACATTTTATTCAACAACAATGGCGAGATGTTTTGAAGATGTTTTCTGCCAACCCAGCAGAGTGACTTAAATGTGATCAATTTGGCCCTTTCTTTTTTGTCCAGATTCTGCTTTCCCTTAAGATGCAGAAGTGACCCTGCAAATCTTGGGGAATAAGCAAGTAAGAGTGTATAAAATTATTAGGGGGCAGTAGAATGTACAGTCAGTACTCTCTGATAAAATATCAATGTACCGCTGAGCTTAGAATATGTTTTATTCATAAAGCTTTGTCACTTGTTTTTTAAAACTCTATAGTATGCAAGAGTGGTTGTTGGATGTGGTTAAATATTGCTAAATGATTTTAATAGAGAGAACCTTCAACTAATTTAAAATTAATGCATTTTGCAAATTAGGCCATTTTTTAAGATCGATTTATTCTACTCACAGAGGTTTTATTGGTCTGCAGTGGCAACCCTTTGAACTTGAAAGGAAGACCAGGGATTATTATCCTTGAGTAAACTAAGGGTTTTTGGTAACATTACTGCCTGAAAAATAGAAGTGTACTTCTCAAAGCAATTATTGTGTTGATTAATATGTGACATTTTCTGGAGTACCTACTTACCTAGTCAGATTATTTGAGAATGTTTAAATCTGCTCAATTTTCTTTTAAAACTTAAAAAGAAGATCAACTTTATTTGGGTATTTATGCTTAAATCTATCTAATTTTTTTTTTTCAAAACTGAATTAGAAGTTAAACTTTATTTTGTTATTTAATTTGTGAGAAATTCATATTACAATTATCTCTAAGTACCTACTTACCTAGATTGCTTGGTAAGTTAGATTAATTGAAATAGATCAACTTAACTGGTAGGAAAGGATGCATGACTATCTCTACACATAAGGTTTCTAAGTTTGGTTAGAAATTGTTTTGTCGATATTTTTCTAATAGATAATAGCCTCAAGATCAAGAAAGCCGACCCCGCGTAACGGGATAAGGCGAGGGCAAAGAAGAAGATATTTTTCTAATAGAAAAAAATAAATAGAGAGAATCGTTTAAAATAATAAAATATTTTTATTTTTAATCATATTCTTGTAGTCAACAATATTTATTTTTTATTCAACAATAGCGTTTTGTTTGACACCAGCAGATAACAAACAGGTCTTCACAGCCAACACTGTGTTTTAGAAGACACATAATATAACTGTTTTGCATTACAACAAAACAACTATTATGTGTTGGAGAAAACACAGTGTTGAGGCAAGGCCTTGCTGGTGAGAAGACTATTGAATTTGACAGCCTTGACAGGTTGCAAAGCCGAGTAAGTTACGCACTCGGCCCTCAGGTGTCAAGCCACAAAGTAAAAACAACGAAAAATTTGGTAAGTTTTCATTATTAATGACAAATGTCAGGACTGCTTTCTTCACAGCCAACACTGTGTTTTCTCCAACACATAATAGTTGTTTTGTTGTAATGCAAAACAGTTATAATATCACTAACTAAAAAAGGCAGGGTACAAAACGCGCAGAACTGGAGTTCATTGGTGCGGGAAATGAAATTAAACTTAATTAAATTAAAGAAACGAAATAATTTTATAAATAATGGGCCACAAGGATTTCGTGGTGAAATAAAGGCTTATTAATAGTGCGACCGGCATTTTTAATTGTAATTATTTTTAAGAAAACTTTTCACATTGAGCGGCATTCATTATCAATCACCAATAATATACGATTCGGATGTACTACATAAATGACGACACGATTGGCGTAGTGCGCTGTGGCACGGTTTCCGACGGTTCGATTTCCGATCGAGTATTGACTCGATCGGAAATCGAACCGTCGGAAACCTGAATTGTCAGGAAACGATCTTTTCTGAATTGACTCGGGTCTGGGTGTGCTGGGAGATACCCCTGGCTTATTTCCTTGTCTGGTACCTCGTAATACAGGGATATTAATCCCTACTGCGGGACAAAAAAAAAATACAAATTTAGTCTATAAGAGTAATTATAACAGCAGAAAATATTGTACTCGTGGTTAATAAAAGCTTTTAGGTCATTAAAGTTTTTACCACTTAAGTTCTGTAGGTACGTCTACCACGAGTTGCCACTTTGAATTTACGCTATCGTTCGCGTAATGGGAATTTGACATTGTCATATTGTCATGTCATGTCAAATCCCAATAAATAAACATAGGTATTGATAAAACAGACTGTTTTATTAATAAGGATTAGATTCACTGCCAGACACAGAAAATACACTACGCTAATGTTCATCTCATCAATGTTTGTTCTATCCAATATGTTTATGTGTGTGAGCTTATGTCAAAGGCATGAGTCCTTATTTGCTTGAATCTGAATATATATTTATGCACGAGACTGCGCGCGCATAATATCTTATCATGCGATCATTACTTTCATATAATTCATTCAAGAATGGTCAACTGGATTTTATAGGTCAAAATAATGGAATCAAAAATAGGTTTGCGATCTTATACAACATGAAAGTTCTATAGAAGAGGCAACACTAAGTTGTTTTCAAGGTTCGCTATATTTTATGATTTATCGCGATTAATAATATTATGCATGAATAACACCAGGTGCTAATCAAACTCGTAACATTTTATTGCCGTCGGTATGAGACCGATTTGCATAAAGTATTTAAATGGTATTTTCTATATCCACATTAAAGATTTTCAGCCTTACTAAATAATTAGTAAAAAAACCTACCATGTATGAGTATCACAGATATCCGGAAGTAAATACCTGAGCCTACCTAAACACCTACATGTATAATAATGTCATTTGTATAATGTCATTATTACCACCGCATTGTCTCAACCAAGCAGTAGTAGTATTTACTCTAGTTACACTTACTTTATTTACAGTTCTTCCTAAAAAATGTTCTCACATCACAACAGCCACCAGTTTCATGACGAAACTGAAATTGAGGAACGAAGAGCTCGTTCACTAGCTTTTCTAAGTGAACTATTTCATGGAATTCTTCAAGCGGTGCCTAACATGTTCTTGATTCATCAGTGACGTGTACCTACCTATATTTTATATCGGTAACTGGCATTTATTGAAAATCAAATCATTCAATTGCCTTACAATTTTCTATGAATTTAATTTGCAAGTTTGGATGGAGATTTGTTTTTAAGAATAGTAATAATGAGTACAATATTATTAGTTTTAATAAAGAAAACATTAGATTTAACGAGTTATTCTAATATTGATGGTGGAATAAAATTATCTCTTGAAAATTCACGTACATTTAGATAATAATTGGGAAAAAAATATTACGAAGCACAAAAGCACCGTCGAACTAAACTAATAGCAAAAAAAAACGGTAATTTAGTTATTTTTTTAAATACAGTTTTATTATTTAAAAATATATACGCAGGCTCTGTAGCCAAATTTTATTCCACCATCAATATTAGAATGTAAGGCAATTGAATGTTTTGATTTTCAATAAATACCAGTTACCGATATAAAATATAGGTAGGTAGGTACAATTGATTATCTGTATAATCAATTATAATTACTGACTTTGCCATCCTTGAGGTCGGCCGTGGTAGCTTCTTATTGCAGATGGTGCTTCTGCAGCAGCAGCACGTTTAGGCATCATTTCAAACAACCATTATTAAAATATGAATGTTGGTTGTTTATTACTCTAGTCATGATCCACCAGATTTTTTCTGTCATTGTTAACAAAGATAGCGGCGATCGTATTATCCGAAAATAACTATTATTAAACAAAAACAACTAACAGCCATCCTTCATTCAATAGTTATTTCAAACTTTATTTAGCTACTTTTATGAGATATGAAATTCCACTTTTATTGACCTTTTAAACTTATTGCATCTCAGATGTATAATGATCAAAAAAAAAATAGTACTTAATTATTAGAATAAACTGTTTTTTTTGGAAATACATACCATATATATATTTACTTCCTAAATGTAGATGGATGTTGTTGGTAACGTACTCCTTTTATTCATCAAAGTCTATTAATTTAGCAGACTATTCAATTAAAAAATAACAGCTCTAGAACTCTTAAATTCTATCTAGGGTTTATATTTATTCACAAAATCACAAGTAAGAAACAAAGTAAGAAAAAAAAACCTTTAATGAATTTAACGGCGTAGGTTGCACGCTTTCAATTTATTATAATGTCCATGGATTTTATTCATTCATCATTCATTGTATTTATTATAAGTATAACAAAAAAAAAACCAACTTCAAAAAAAGCTATTCCAAAACAAAGCGCTAAAAAGTAAAGAAATAATTACTTATTCTTCTAAAACTTAAACATTAATATAGTGTAGGTACAATTATTGTTATTGTTGGAGTCGGTGTCAGCCAAGGAAACACTACAATATACCTAGCAATATACCTATTTCTTACATATCACGTTTACCTATGTATGTAGGTAGTTACAAACCTACATTGGCTGACACCGACTCCAACAATAACAATAATTGTACCTACATTATATTAACGTATAAGTTTTAGAAGAATACGCAATTATTTCTTTACTTTTTAGCGCTTTGTTTTAGAATAGTTTTTTTTGAAGTTGTTTTTTTTTTTTTTCTGTGAATAGTTCTTATTTATTTTATACATCGAAAAAGTATCGTCCAATTGCTCCTAAGAATTGAAGAGTTCCGTTACTTTGTCATGGATCCCATAGTCAGAACCTAACACTCATCAAAGTGCCCTTGAAGTATATCCTTTCTAATAAAAAAAGAAGCATCGAAATCGGTTGGCGTGATAATGAGTTATTCGTCCATTTGTCGCGCATATGGTTTATCTAGATTTAAGACTTATATGGATTTCTCATGGATGCCACTATCAGAACTGGACCAAATTAAAATGGGACCACACGGGCAGCATCAGCCTTCAAATAAAAAAAGAATTATCAAAATCGGTTGGCGTAATATTGAGTTATTCGTCCATTTGTCGCGCATTTTGTCTATCTAGATTTAAGACTTCTATGGTTTTCTCATGGATGCCACTGTCAAAACTAGACCAAATTAAAATGGGACTATTCGGGAAGCACCAGCTTTTAAATAAAAAAAGAATGATCAAAATCGGTTAACCCAGTCGAAAGTTATGAGGTAACAAACATAAAAAAAAACATACAGTTGAATTGAGAACCTCCTCCTTTTTTTGAAGTCGGTTGAAAAGAATTGTTTGCAAGAACACATGCAGCATCCGTTTGCATCTAAACGCAGCATTCAAGCAGGAATGCAGCATGTGTGGCTTCTGTCACGACTCCGCGGTCCCCCACATGCTTAATCCTAATCTACACAGAAAATTTCAAGATGGCTGTGCTCACCACCGTCGGCTTGTTGGCCGGGTTGGCCATCCTTAGCAACGCACAGCCACCTGCTTCAAGCCAGCAGACTGCCTAGCCCCTACCTGGCTCTTAATTACACTCTAGAGCAGACAAGACTACGACTGTTCCCTGCGGTTAGGGGACGAGAATACTACCAAAGTATCCCTGCCTGTCGTAAGAGGCGACTAAAAGGGCCCCTGGGGTCGCGAAGCGCACGCGGGGGGGCGTGCGTGTGTTTCGGTTTGCGATCCCGAGGATGACGGTAGCGCGTGTCTTCGGACACAGTGGTCTGTGTTATCGTGCACTGAGCTTGCTCCTCCCGAGGCTGGCTGCCAGGCGGCCTAGCGCGCCGAAGGGTCCTGCGAGGAGTCTCTGCCTCGTTGGGGATCCCGGGTCCCTTCCATTCTGCGCCGAAAATGACCACCGTCAGGTTTTAGCGGGTCTCTGTTTTCCCAGGAGTTCAGAGTCCCTCATATCCCAGGTGTCCCGAACCCAGGGCCTTGAGAATGCCTAAATGCATTTCCTGACGCAAAAAAAAAGACAAGACTACGACTGCGTAGGTTTTAAATCGTATACGTTTTGGATAAATAATTATTATCGTATGATTATTACGATAGTAATAATTTTTCCAATCCGTTAGGTAAATTTATTGATAAGTGATGCGGTGAGTCCATCCTAATATTATATAAAGAGGAAAGATCGTTTGTTTGTTTGCATTGAATACGCTCTGAAACTACTAGACCGATTTGAAAAATCATTCTACCATTAGAATCCTACATTATCTCTGATGAACATAGGCGATATAATAATTATAAATTTTGTCAAATGCCTTACGAAGCCGGGGCGGGCCGCTAGTTTAATTTGAACGACCACAGTGGAAACGAACATTACGTCCGAACATCATCATGGTAAATTTTATTTTATATATGTTAATGTAAATAAGAAGAACGAAACAATGAATACCTATAAAAACGCTGCTACAAGAAAAATTAAGCCTAGCCGTACAAATCATCTTCTGAAAGTCGACTTCGTCTACAGCCCCAACGAAAAACACTTAAGTGTCCATAAATATATCGTAATACATCACATTTCATACCTGTTTGCTATTTTCAAACGTAACATGGGCACCGTGTTGCTCTACTAATTATTTCTGATAGTTTTCCTTAATTTTTAGTGCGTAGTAGAGCCTTTTGCTCAAAAATAGTGTATGATACAATGAATCGGATAAATTAAATAGGTGGATTGTACGTACGCCATACATTTTGATGCCTCATAAGAAGACAATAGGAGTAACTGCATTATTTACATCACTTGAGTAGCTATAGAAATAGCTGAAGTGAACATAATTTAGCATAAAATGATTATGGCATACTATGCGTTTCAGCGATAAGCAATTGACCACATGTAATTGTTTAAAACAATGCCCTCATGGTATTACACAGCTTGATGATATGGGTAGCACTCTTGTATTTGCAAATGCTGGGTCAAGAAAAAACACAGTTATTTCATAGCTCGCTCGTGCCACCTTCGCATCATAAATCACATAAGCGACCATAGTTATATGTGTAGGTACTAAGAACGCATTATTTGGTACCTACCCTTTGGGAGGCGGCGGCGGCGGCTGCGGGTCTCTGGAGGTGGACGGCCCTTGCTGGTACAGCAACGCCGCGAGCGCCGACGGAGGTGGTGGTACATACTCCTGTGCCGGAGGCGGCGGAGGCGGCAACGGCGGCGGAGGCAGGTACGGATGCTCCTCAGGGATATCGGAGGCGAAGTTGCTTGGAAATTGGTAGGGATCAAACTGGTTGAAAGGCCACTCGCGATCCATCACCGACCATTCGACCATAGTACTCTCGGCGCGGTTGAAGAACTAATGCGCTGCAGTACTGCACGCGTGCACCGGCGGACGCATCGCGCGCGCACTGACGCTCCGCCCGTTCCCGCGCCACTCATGCAACTTGTAAACAAACTGCGAATCCTTTATCTGGCGATGCACTATTGCCGGTCATGGCACATGTGCAATTGTGCATCGCATATTTGCACTACTATTGCTCAAAAAATAAGAGCCACCGGCTGAAGCAACGCTCCGAGCAGCAGCGACCTGGATATAGGTAGGTGAATTTCGCTAAGTAAGAGGTTTTGTTTCAAGTAGAAGTAAACTGAACTGTTGTCAGATTATTTCGATATTCTAGTGTGCATGAGATTGTAACAGATGTTTCTGATAACGTTTTATTTTTTAATGCTCGGTTCCGTTCGGCACATTAGCCACGACTAAAGTTAGGAAACTTATTTTAAAATTAGGAAAAAAATGGAATACGTTGAAAGAATCAGGAGATTATTATTTCCCCCCCTTTATTTATTTATTCTTCATTGTAGATAGACAGGAGTACAAATAAATAAATGAAATATAAATAAATAAATATCTGGGACAATTCACACCAAGATCATCTGACCCCAAACTAAGCAGAGCTTGTAATATGGGCGTCAGAGACTGATAAACATACTTAAATATTTCTAAATACATACTTAAATAGATAATAACATCCAGACACACAACAAATACAAATGTTCGTCACACAAATATTTGTCATGGGTGGGGATCGAACCCACGACCTCTGGCGCTAAAGGCAGGATCGCTGCAATTGCGCCAACAGGCCAGACAAATGGCGGACTTAATGCCTAGAGGCATTGTGTACCAGTCAACCACACGCTCAGACGGAGATATTAAAGGCAGTGCGAAAGATGATGGTTAAAAACTACGTTTTCTATAAGATTTGAAACAAAATGAGAAAATTATAAAATAACCGTGAGTTTACCTTATGTAAACTACCATAGTTGAACGGAACTACAACTATAACTACACCATCTAGTACGCCATTTTTAGGTTACCCCATTATTGCCCCAATAAAAATTATCACAATAAAACTTCTGGAGTACAGGCTCTTTACTGATAATTTTTAGAAAGATAATTAGCTGACAAAAGGTTTTAAAAAAAAATGCAAGGTTTCAGGTTTTATATGGCGACATTTTCAAAATTCCTAATCAAGATTAGCCGAAAGGCTCACCAGTCACCACCTTCCACATGTGGTGAGCCTTCCGCCTTTATCCGGGTAGATTTGGTTTATATCGATGCTTTCCATCAACGGAAAGTAGTTCGGAAATTTAACAATGACCACAAAAATGGTACTGGCCAGATTTGAACTTAGGACCACACGTTCTACGATCCGAGTTAAATTGCTATAACACCTACGTCTGAGCGTCGTGTCTCGAAAATAAAGATCACATTTTTACGCCTATTTACAATGACCTT
Source organism: Udea olivalis (assembly GCA_947369235.1). Taxonomy (NCBI): domain Eukaryota; kingdom Metazoa; phylum Arthropoda; class Insecta; order Lepidoptera; family Crambidae; genus Udea; species Udea olivalis. The sequence continues at coordinate 24,953,552 of OX376340.1, forward strand.
TCAGAACTTTACTAAAATTTATCTAACATGTTATTTAGTCAAAAATAAAGTTACATTCATTTACTTATAGTACTTTGCATTTCTTTATTGAGTTTTTATTTTCTAATATTTTATTATGGACTTACTATTACATTTTCGTGTTTAAAATCAAGAGCTTGAGTTCATTCGTCTTTTCAATAATCAAAATATTAGGTTGGGAGCAAGTCTTTTCGCATATAGTATGTATGAACTTGTAATAAAATCTCTTTGGCTATACTATTTGTAACTGGCTGGTTTTGGTATCATTAACATTCAAATTAGGAAAATGTGTGATTTTCATACTCCTGCGCCGGCAGCGGCAGCAGCGGAAGCGGCAACGGCGGCAGAGGCAGGTACGGATGCTCCTCAGGGATATCGGAAGTCTGGGATCGAACTGGTTGAAAGGCCACTCGCGATCCATCACCGACCATTCGACCATAGTACTCTCGGCGCGGTTGAAGAACTAATGCGTAGTAAAAAGTGGAGCAAGATCGGCATATCAGTAGTTACGACGTAGCTAAAGAACTGGGAATAGACCACAAAACAGTTTTGGCGCATTTGAATAAAAACTGGGTACACAAAAAAGCTCGATATGTGGGTACCCCCACGAGCTCACTGAAAGAAACCTAATGAACCGTTTACTCATTTGTGATTCTTTATTACGACGTAATGAAACCGAACCATTTTTGAAGAAGCGGATAATTGGTGATGAAAAGAACGTACGACAAGAACTTGCGAAAAAGGTCGTGGTCAGAGGCCGGTCACAGGCTTCACAGACTGTGGCGAAACCCGGGTTAACTCGCAACAAGGTGACGCTGTGTGTGTGGAGGGATTGGAAGGGCATTGTTCATTATGAGCTGTTACCACCAGACAGGACCATCGATTCTGAACTCTACTGCGAACAACTGATGCGACGCGCGGCTGCTGCATCCGCGCCGCGCTGCCGACAGGTGACCGCCGAAGCGGTAGCTCATGGTGTTATCTACAGCCTACTAGGTAGGTAGGTAGGACTGTATGATCAACGCCATTAGGCTAGCAGGTTGCACCTGGACCACGGTAAATGACTTCTTAAAATATAATACTTTTATACGTATTCACCCATCTTAACTTCTAAATGGACCCCTTTTGTATATTTTTGTTTTTGTCGAACTAGGTGCAATTTTTCACTTGATGCATTTTATTTTTGGCGGTATCTGTCAATTCGCTCTTATCTGGCAAATATAGTAGCGAATAGCAACCTTAGGCGATCAGGCAAGTTGAAAGAAAAAGGCAAGAGCGGTCCTTCTGTAAACTCTTTATTTTGTGGAGGCGCTCCGATAGATAGCCCGCTTAGAAGAACACGCCATTTTGACACACGCACACAGACACGTGAGTTTACAGGCGAAGTCAGTCAGTTTCAGTCAGAGCGTTGCCACCAGCGTACATTTTACACATTTTACGTACCTTTTTGGCCTCCCATGTGCGAATGTGTAATTTTACGTACTTTTTGAAAAATTTCAGTAAGTCTCGAAAATATTTCAAATTCTCAAAAAAAAATATATAAGTAAACTTGTATAAGTAATTGTGTGTTGAAGAGTGTCTTGAAGGTTTTTTTGATTATTTTTTTTAAAAATGCCCTAATTAATAAAATAGGTAAGTTTTCGCACGCCTAGAACCGATAAAATAGCACTTCTTATGGCGAGAGAAGCTTTAGGGTGATTTTAGTTTAAAAAAATGCTTATAAGCATCCCATACCAGCACCCGGCCCATCTTCCATGGAATCAAACTCATACCGTCCGGTCTCTTGCCATAGTCTCTTGCAATACCAGTCGGCTCAAGTAGACTTGGCACGTTGACGGTGGCAAGGGACCGGCGTATGATATCGTTAAGTGCGGCATGTCACGAGAAGCGGCCTGCACTTTTTTGGCATGACAGTCCGTGATGTCCTAGCTTGTCGACATCACTGCCACAGAGACATTTATGAGGAACGCAGACCGGAACCCCAAGCCGTAGACAAGTTGCGATTCGGAGTGTGTCAGGCTCAAGAAATGTTCCTGTATTTGACGAAGGGTACGCGTCTAGCCAGTAGCCGGCCTCATGCGCACCCAAGGCCAAAAGCCTAGCACGCGCCGAACCTGTACTACAGCTCAAAAGATTGTCATAAGACAATTTGCAGTAAATGTCGTCCCAGCTCCTCTGAGAATTTGGAGTAACTGGACAATTTTGACCTGGGCATGCAATTACGAAAGCGTTTTAGCTTCTTCCAAGCCAGCAATCTCAAAGTTTGAAGGGGATGCCCTTAAAATTTTCCTTATGAGATTTGCTGAACTATGAACAGAAGATAGGAAGGCTGGTAAAGCGACACTGGAAATTTTGCGAATCCCTAAACCAACATAACGGATGGGTAGGGATGCTTGGGTCCATGATTGCTCGTTCAACTGCATATTAAGAATTGATTCTAAGCTAGTTTTGATTAAGTCGTCTATTTGTGTCAAAAGATCAGGGTGATTTCAAAAGGAGCAGCAACGGAGCACATAAATGTAAATTTTGGGACGAAAAGACAGAATTTTAAGATACAAAGTGCATAATGTGGACTAATTTCAAAGAGAAGGTCGGCAGAATTTTGAAATTTTGTAATTGAATTATTAATATATTCAGAAATACATAAATGTACCTTTTTTCCCCAAAATGTACCTTTTTAGCGCTGGTTGTGTACTTTATGGAGATCAGTTGCGGCAACACTGGTTTCAGTCTCGCGGCGGACCGCGACGGATCGCACTGTCAAAAACATTGAGATATTATTTGTACGTCAGATTTATAGTTTAATGGTCTAAAATGGCTTCGCGAAAATATTATTAGTGTTGCAGTGTATTTGGCTGTTTAATTCATTCATTCAATTTAATTTATACACGACAAGATTTAATTTAAACACCACACAAATATTTTTATACATGTTTTTTTCGTTACCAGATGATGAAGAAAGGTAAGTAAAACTCAATTAACTTTCAAAGTAAGTAGGAAGTATAAGTAGATAGGTAGGTAGAACATTTTCGTAACTTATCTTATCATGCATTGGCAAAATACCAGTATTTAAGGTACCTATATTCTTTTGTCGGGACACGCGCGGCTGCCACAGCCGAAGCTTAATGCTGTTACGAGTACTTGCCTACTAGGTAGGTATAAGGACTGTATGATCAAGCTCAATACGCTAGCAAGTTGCACCGGGAGCCCAGTCTATTTACCGGACGCCTTCTGTAGGTAAATGACTTCTTATAAATTGGCGCAAAGGTTCATGAATTTAAAGACGTCGCTAGATTATCCTTTACTCGTTAGGAATGTTCAGTCAGAACATTATTCTTTTTCCGTTCTGTCAGATCGGGCTGATCGGGCGAATATAGTAGCAACCCTAGCCCCTAACCCTTTTTCTCGCCACCGTCGAATTTATCTATCATGAATAGGCACCTATCCACCCGATGGTTTTTCTGCTCATCGGTAAGTTTGTGCGGTGGTCGTGAATTATAGTTTGCATTGCTGCTGATCCAACTCACAGTTCTCGCTCCAGCTCTACATACGTAATTCGTCGCTTTTCGCGAATAAGTTTTTCGACAGCACGAACGTTTTCTTGTGTGACCGCGGTTGGCGGCCGACTTGTCTTCGCTTCATTTTCGAGACATCCCCGTCCTGTTTTAAATTCAGCAAACCAATTAAATATTGTTGCTCGTGAAGAAGCAGACTCACCAAAAGTAGTTGCCAAAAGTTCCAAAAATTCTTGAGGCAAAATTAACTAAAAATAGGTCATGCGTATAATAACACGCCCCCAAATGCACATCAAAAATGCTGAACGTTCATCTAAAAGGCTGTTTGACAATCCAAAATGTACGACTATATTCAGATTATCTAATAGAACTAAGTTCTAATTACTCAACTGTTTTCACAGTAAAAGTTTAGTTTGAAAAGCTACTATCGGTTAGATTAGGTTAAAACTGTGACCACAACGACCAGAACCGAAATGTCATTTAAGTGCCAAAGAAATGTATTGATAAGCGCTAAACATCGTGATCACTATACGTGAAATTCTGTGTCAAAAAACCCTTTACGTTTAAAACAATTAACGCAATGTAAAGGTACTTTTTTAGGTTTTTCTTAAACATCTCGTAAACGGTGGCTCTTAGCAAAAAACTTTTTACTCAGGTAATCTACATAAAATGTTCTACAAAAAAGGTTCCATTCACTTTTTCTCTAGGATCAATATTTAGTGAGATATGAAGGAATGAAGATGGACAATAATAAATAAACTTATGGATTAAAACAATTCTAACTACGAGTATCTTCTAAATCTAAAATATAGCATCATCAACATCACCGTCGATGCTGTTTTCGATGGGGGCTCCGTTAGTGCATGAGCTGAAGCTACTACGCAGACACTTGGAGCAGGCGATGCCTGCTTTCCGGCCGCCGTATTTCACCCCACACCCCAAATGTCTGACATTTTTTGGGTCAATTCTGGTTTAGCCATGTACAGCTTAGCAATTTCCCACTTTGCTTTTTCCGTAGATCGCAGAGGTGGTGATGAAGTCGCATCCGGAGAAGCTGTGGAGGAGGAGAATCGCCTTGGCAAATGGAAGCTGTTAAAGTTGTCGCACTGTAAACCATTTGGTCTCCACCTTTCCACGACCTGGTTTCATAAAGAGCACGTTGATATTTGCTGGAGACAATCCAATGGGACAAACAGGAGGACTATCAAGTCGACATCCTCTCCAACTTTTCTGCTTCAATGTGTCGTTAAATATTGGTCCCAGCGAAAAAGTTTGTAGAACCTTTTTTGTAGGAAATTTGGTGTGAATTACTTAAGCTTAAGATTTTTTTTGCTGGGAGCCACCGTTTACGAGTTGTTTATGAAAAACTGAAAAAGTACCTTTACACCACCCCCCTACACGTTAGCTCCGCCCCCATCCATCAGTACTTTGAGTATATTGCTTCAGACACCATTCCCTACATTTGTGCCAAAATTCGCCTCTACACGAATTATTTCCCTTATTTGGCAGATTTCCGTCATCGTTGCTTGGGCTAATAGCTATAGACGGGGACTAAGCAAAGCAGCGTTTGTAACGGATAATTATTCCGCTATTTTAGACGGGAACTATTGAGCTCACGTCATCTATACAATACGGGGGCCGTATAACCATCTCTTATAGCCAGTCAAGTTAATTTCCTAAACAGAGCGTAGCGAGCGATTTCCTAATATGATCTTTTATTTTCTGCCAGACAGTGGGTGGCAGTATACCGTCACTCAAACATCAAGATTCCTTAATTTTTCAACAAGATGGTGCTACCTGCCATACTGCAAGGACAACAGAGATTAGGCTAGTGTAGAAGAGCATCCCTACAATCGAATGGCCATCTAACAGCCCGGACTTGTCGCCGATCGAGACCCTATGGTGAAAATGCAAAAAGTTCTCCGCAAAAATCCATCAAGATCGAAGAGCGACTTAAAGGCTAAACTCTTGGCTGAGTGGGAGTCAATCGCGACTGACAAGTGTGCAGCGTTGGTTGCAACCATGCTTCTTCGCATTGAAGCTGTCATTGAGAGTAAAGGCGACAGAACTAAGTGGTGAACGAACTATTATGCGTGAGTGCCAAGGGTAGACGAACACTTTTGCGGTATATTTTTCAGAATATTTTTTAATTATTTATGTTATGTAAGGCCATGAAAGAATTAAAGATAGGTTAAAATAAACTTCAAAATGTTTCTCAAACAGTGGTTTAATTTTTATTAAACACTCTTAATTACTTTACACAAATTAACTTCATATTATTTTATACTGTGCCTTATTTTCCATACTAGACGAACTATTTTGCATCGGGGCTCGTAAATTGCAAGTACTCTCCGTTAGCAAGGTGAGCACAACCGGAAACAACATGGCGAATAGATTCGCCAGGATGGACGCGGACGGCGGCCATGCCCGAGTCCGACAAATGTCGACCGTAATTGTACCGATCATGATATTTTTCCGGTAGTTATTCACCTTGAGAACTTCATCAGCAATTGCACAGACAAAACCCTTATTATGATTATTATTACTATTGGATAAATAACTGAAACGCATTCGTGATAGCAATTCAATAGTCATACGGGACTTGAAATGGTAAACTACAATGAGTTTTGAACTGTTAAGCCGCGTGAAACGATTTTCGCGATCGCGGATGAACGGCACGGATGGCGGGCAGTGTGATTGGACTGTAAACTGTGGATTGGTTACCCGATCAAATTGATTCTTATTCGTTCTAGGACCTGAGAGGCATAAACATGATTGATTCTACCCCGTGATTCAGAACATACCGTTGACGATCAGTTTGGTAAATTTCTCTTATTTTTAATCCTTTTTTCAGTAGGAACAGCCTTAATTTTTTTCTCTTTTTTAAGTTCGCTATTCACTTGTGTTCATACAAAAATAATCAAATAAATGAAGGACATCCAGAAACTCGTCGTCCGGCAGGATTTGGGCGAAACCGTAGACGTTACAGTTCACAAGTTAATTTAAAAAACCTCATGTAGTGTGATTTAAAAATAATGTTGTCTTAAAAGTGCTTGTGATTTTTAATTTGTAAAGGTCAATAAAATTAAAGCATAAATCGGATGAAGCACCCAAAAGTTTGGCGCTCATTAAATAATTCGACATGTATTTATTTATTATAGGGATTATGATTTGTGAAAATACAATTATATAGGTATCTGAGGATAAACTAAATAATTATTATCTTATCATCGCCAATTTCCAGAATAAAGAGGTTCCTACTAGTAAATAACATAAGATAAAAGCTGAGGAATCGCCTTTTTGGTACCACCACAGTCCAACTATTCTAAGTTATAACTTTTGACGTTCCATGGTTGTCGCAGTGAAATCACATCGTACTAGCGTATTCACAAAACTTCAAACATTCAATATCGTAATACACATGAATTATGAGGTTTTACTCAATTTTGTTTGACATCGACGCCATACGAAACCACGTCTACGGCTATTTCACGAAAGGGGAGTATCCTACTCTGGCAAAGTTGCGAGCAACCTTAGCAGATACTGGTTTGCACAAATGATGTATGGAGCCATTGAGAAGAACCATCAGAGAAATAGACTTTTGATACAAAAAAGCTGATAAACGTAAAATTGTCATGGAGAGAAAGGATATTGTTTTACAAGGAATATCATTTCTGAAAGAAATTAGAAAAAACACTGCTTGGGACGACGTATTTATCGATGAAACGTGGTTAAACGCCAACCACACATTACCATAGACATGAACATATGATACCGAAGCTTCTTGCTCAAAGGTGGGCAAATGTGGGCGCCTCATAATTTGCAACATAGGAACAGCCGGTGGAAGATTTGTAGAAAATTGTTTACAGGCCTTTCAATAAGAAAAGCGGCCAAGAAAATAAGAAAGACGGGCCCTGGGACCCCACACACTGGTGTGGGTTCACAACCGGAATAGACCACACGGATGATGATGATGTTAAATGGCTTTTCACTCCAAGAGCATCAAAGAATACCACGAGGAAATGGATGCAGAAAAGTTTTAATGCAGAATATTCCTGCAAATAGCACTATTATAATGGACGCGCCATACCATTCCGTCCAAATAAATAAAGCGCCAACTCAGGCAAATATGAAGGCAGATTTAGTGGAATGGCTGCAACAAAATTGTGTGGAGGCAGATATGACCATGTTGAAAGTGGCATTACTGAATTTAGTAAAGGAACATAAACCGATTAAACCCCAATAACTTATTGATTAATTAGCAAAGGAACATGGACATAAAGTTATCAGGCTGCCTCCCTATCACTGCCAATATAAGGCCATTGAATTGATTTGGGTTCAAGTCAAAAGTGGGTTATGTTATGTAAGGGTTTAAGTGCAATTTAAATTCTTTTTTTACTCGGACATGAAATAAATATAGTGTTTTTTACAGGTTTTGCAGCAAGAGACATTACGAAGCCACTCTTAAGTGTGAAAAACATTGAGACTTTATTAAAGGAAGCATGTGCCCACGTCACAAAGGATGAATGGGCCAAAGTAGTCAAAAAAACTAAAAAAATCATGATGGATAACTTCGATAGAAATGTTAATATTGATAGAATAATTGAAAAAGAAATAATAATTAATGTTAATAGTGACAGCTCAAGTAGCTGTGATGACAGTACTGATTAAACTTTTTCTTAAGTAGGTAGTCCTGGCTTTTATTATCCGTTTGTTATCCTTTCAAATTGAAAATCTTCGTTCAAATAAATCTGGTAGAGGCGTTCACATCAACCTTAACAAAATATTGTAAAATGGGTCTTATGTCAGCAGCATAAGGTGCCCACTGGTACTCCGAATTGTAGCATATAAATAATCAAAATATTGTTTAACTTACAACTAGATGACCCGGTGAACTTCGCATCTCACCTACCTAATACAACCAACTGACACTTATACTCCTTTTTTTTATTTCTGAAACATAACTTTTGACGGCACGATCGGCGTAGTGCGCAGTAGCACGGTTTCTCGCCTCGAATTCCGCAGTGCCCCGGGTTCGATTCCCGGTCCGGTCAATTCAGGAAACGATCTTTTCTAAATTACCTCGGGTCTGGATGTGCTGGGATACGCCCCTGGCTTAATTCCTTGTCTGGTACCTCGTAATACAGGGATATTTATCCCTCCTTCGAGACCATGACAAGAGGTGTGTTGTCTGGCGCATATTTATATTTATTTATAACTCTTTGCATTCCAACAAAACAGCCCAATAAGATCGGACTGGACCTCATGCTAGAGCTGTGAAACGGACAAATTTCTGAACGCACCTATAAATATTTAACAACCAAGTGTCAATTTTTCATTTCTAAAAAGACATTAAATGTTTCACAGCTGAAGAAATACAATGACTTTTTATACAGGGTGTCCCAAAAAGAAGTGTCAAGCGGAAGCCCACAGATAGAGCACTCCTTGGGGTACCCGAATCACCCCCATGTATGTTCCGCGATTGTTCATAGTTTTCGAGTTATGATTTTTTTTCTGAATTTCTGAGAATTTCGGACCTAAAAGTTTAAATTTTTTATTTTTTAAAAATTAGAAGACGTAGCAAGTAATTTTTGGTTAGATAACAAATTCATGAACTTCAGGAATGATAAATGATAAAATGGCCAAAAAACAGTTATTAATCTGATGGCTAATTTCAAGAATTTTCCACCTCGCTGTCTTTGAAGGCTGATTTTAGCCAAAGTAGCCTATTAAGTACTTCTTTTTTGTAATGATTAAGAAAGCTAAGATTCTAGAGCATTTTTGAGCTTTACGTAGAAACCATACAGTTACCTGCTTAGATTTTTAATTTAAAGTTGAAAATTTAAGTCTTTATTCATCAAACGTACATTTTTGGTTTTATACCAACATTTCCATCATTTTGGTCAAAGTTATGAAAATGATTATTTTTTACATCAAAGTACAATTAAGGATGATTCAGTTGGGCAAAGAAAAAATTTGATACGTCTTCTACTTTTAAAAAAATAAAAAATTTAAACTTTTAGGTCCGAAATTCTCAGAAATTGAGAAAAAAAATCATAACTCTAAAACTATGAACAATCGCGGAACATACATGGGGGTGATTCGGGTACCCCAAGGGGTGCTCTTTCTGTGGGCTTCCGCTTGACACTTCTTTTTGGGACTCCCTGTATAAACCCATAAACATAAATATTTTATAAAAACCCGGAAAACTTGTTTATTACGTGTTCTATTTCAATTTATTCTGACACTAATTCAGAAAACCTGTAATCGATTACTATCCCTTAGGAGTGTAAATCGATATCTCTTAATCGCAAATTTTTGGTACCGATTTTTTGACCACATGCCTAGTCCAATCATTATGACATCTGTCAAAACTTATATTTTAGAATAGTTGGACTGTACATAAAAGCCATTTTGTAATTTTTTAGTTTTTTCCACCACACCTTTTTTGCCTTTATAATTGTTGCAAAAATCAATTTGTGATTCTGAAACGGTTTACCAACACTAGATTAATTCTTGAACGACCATAAGAGTCTTTCACCCACTAACTTTCCGCCAAAAGAACAGTTGATTCATCAACCTTCGGCTAAACATAATCTCTCATCTCATCGTACCAGATGACGGGACCATACTTACGGGTTGACAGGGAAATTAAACCTTTTCTTTGTAAGGACTTGGTTTCTATATGTAATTATTCTAAGATGAAGACATTTTTCTGCGTAGTTAGTGAGTTGACAGCGCCAAGTCCGGTCTGCGAGGGTCACCGCTGTCTATCCCAAAAGCGACTGGGCGCAGGAAAAACTGTTTATAAAATTTTATAATAGATTTGAATGTCATTGCAATAGAAATCGAGATAATCGTGAAAAAAACTGTTTTATTTCACCTTTGACCTTGAATAACTTATGACGCAGATACGAGATCATATGAGATCTTTGAGACCACTTTTAGCATATTATCTCTCATTCCGCAGTTTTCGCTATAAAGATTGGCCTACAACAGGCGAAACGTTCCCTGGGAAAAAACTATCGTCAAAGATTTTGTTGGTAAAACATTCACTGACTTACTATTCTTTGGACAGAAAGCTAATGAGTGAAAGATTCCGTTGGTCAAACATTAAACATTAACATTAACATTAGTGGCAGCGGCATTCTGGCCATGATTGCGAGCAGATTGGATTGTGTGTACGTGAATCATTGCTGTGTCACGGCTTATGGGGTGCGGCAGTGATGATTCGCCTGCTTACCTCCTAAGTATTCAAATAAAATAAATCCAATAATGTTAAATCACTACTAACATAGTTTCTAAGTTAATTTGTTACTAAAAAGTTGAGTCATGTTACTTGAATTACAATACAATTAACGGATCAACTTTACTTTTCTTTGGGCAAAAAGGTATTGGGTGAAAGAGTTTGTTAGGCCAACGTTGATGGATCAATCGATTGTTGGCACACCGTTTCGGGATCAAAATTTTATCCATATCTAGTTTATTTAGTCTTCATTGACATTATAGGATTTTTTTTTTGCACGTCCGCGAGCAGGCTAAACACACTGGACTATCATTTGATACAACATTTTATGTACCGTGATGTTTTATGCTTCAAGCATATAAAAAATCCTTATTGCAGATACTGCAAGGCCACCTCGGCCATGCTACATTTTGTTTATACTCTGATCAATCTCGTGGGGTGAAACTACTTCATTTAAGTGATGCAACTACGCGAACTGCAATACCTACATTAAAAACGATCTCGAAAGATAGCAACATATAGTCTGACACTACTATTGATTCAACATGACTTGTTTTTAAAATGTATTGGAATGACATTGATGACGCGGCGACCGCGTTGACGTTCTTGTACGGGATTTCGGTACAGCGCCCCCTATTGATTATAAATGGAACCAAAAATGCCATACCTATTTCTGAAGTCAACTAACTATCGTAGTTTATTTGACAGAAACTCAATATGGTAGATATACTGATGTCACCTTTTGAAGTTGTCATAAGCACAATTTATGCTTAAAACAAACCCGTCATTTTGATCACGCACACAGACAGTGAGTTAACAGGCGATTCCAGTGAGTATCAGTGTCGCGGCCAGTCGCACTGTCGCGAGTGTTTTTGTTATACCTACTTGGTGCAATTTTACTTGGCCGGTTCTGTCAAGTAGGTATAGCCTACCTAATTCATTTTGAAAATTCAGAGCGATTATTCTAAGTTGAGGTCACGGAAGTTTAAGAAAAAGTTGCGAGCGGCCCTTCTGTGAACTCTTTATTTTGTGTTCAGAGTACCTATAGACTACTATGACAAAGTACAAAGTAAAAGTCAAAGTCAAAGTTTTGTTGCACTTATGGGTTGACAAAGTTTTACTAAAGCGTACGTACTTTCACAAAATGCTAACAATAGGTTGTTATATCAGGAAGACTTTTCCACGGAACACGAAGTCTCGTTTTTCGATACGTTCGCGAAAAATTATTCGCTTAGAAATTCATATCGATCAGTGTGTTTGACACCCTGCTGCTCTAATAAGGGATAACGTGCAATCTGCAAAATAAACTGGACACCTTTCACACGAAAAGGGCGATTATGACGCCTATTGCATAAATTTCATGTTGATGTATTTATCTATAAATATATGGCATCCTTTTTTAATAAAAAAAATATATTACGTCGAGCTAAGTTAGTTGTTTTTTCTCCACAAAATAACTACAGTCACCGACCAAAGCCACATATACCAATCTGAAGTGGCAGGCACTGGGTGTAGGTAGGCCACATCACATCACTCGCAGGACAGATAACTGATGGTTGGGGAACATTTGTACCTATTAAGTTTCCGGTCGAACATAAAACAAAAAATAGGTTCTCAACGTATTAAAGGCGAAAACGTTTAGAAAAATATACCGGGAGCTGAGCCACAGATTATTTAATAGTTACTACGTCGTAACAGATAAATCAAATCATAGAAAATTTACCATTTTGTCAATTGCAAACGCGTGATGTCATGTGCCAAGCATATATTGGCAGGGCTATCTCTTTCGATATAGATGTCAGCCGTCAGGTCAGGTAGTCCTTTACGTTATCGCGTCGCATCCGCGTCAAGTCAGTTCAACTGCAAGATTCGCGTACAATGCTCTACGCGGCTTTTGACAACCAACTGCCAAATAGGTCAAGGAAGACCCGGTGGCTAGTAGGTTTTATCGCGCGCAAGTACATGGAGTGACAGAGGTCTGGCTGAGCCTTGGTTACAGGCAGTGTGGTTAAGTTCAATGCCATAAGGTGGCGGTTTGCGTTGTGACCGAGACAGAAGATACTGCTTGCCACCATGCCTTTGTATGAGCGCGCGCGACTGAGGCCAGAGACAGAGACGCGAGACACCGCATAAAAATAGTGAGACTTGTCTTGGTCACCGCGCTAACCGGACAACTCTATGCATCACTGGAGGGACGATGAGGGGACAGCCCCCCGATTCAGAACGAAGTTATCGACCCATTCGGTAATTTTGTTTAAATTATAAGTAGTAAATGACCCGCTTAACGTGAGCAATCAATATTTTAATGTGTTAAAGCCGAAGGCGTATAGTTTTCTTAAACTCAATTAAGTAGGTATATTGAAACAACCCATACTTAAAAAAATAATTAAAAATAAAAGAAAATAACCGAATCGGTCGATAACTTTGTTCTGAATCGGGGGGCAGGTCTAACTGATTACGGGATAACGGCCAGCAAGTGATAGTCCAGAACAGAGTGGTGAAGCGTATTCTAGTGTCGGAGCTCAAGAAGTCAAGATCCATTTCAGGTCAAATATCATAAAATAAATATAAACTCACAGCAATTCTATAATAAACAAGTTGTATAGGCACGAGATCAATTTATCTAACGAAGTGTGCTAGGAAAAGTACTCCCTAGCACAGGTACAGAATGTTATATTTGTAGATAAACAACATTTGTAGCACAGCTCACAGTGATAACCCAATGACATCATCCGTGATGTGTCAATCAGACTGCGACCTCAACCTGTTTCAAGGAGACTAGTCGCTTTGTCATTTAACTAATTAAATTAAGGTAAACATCGCCACGACTTAGTTGTATCTAAAGAAAACAGAAGGCCACTCCGCAACCCCCAGTGCAATCATACTCTATCATACTCTGAAAGGTCGCTTTACTGTCAACCTTAGCCTAATATCAATAAGACAATTACGTTTATGACTAATGACTATGATAGTTCTAGTAATTTTTTTCTAAGAGATGGCTACAACAAGCGGTTAAACGATATCCAAATGCAATGTCAAAGGACAGAACATCTATGGAAGATTATCATGGTAAGATAATCAATACGACTACAAAGTATCAAGATTATTCAACGCTAACGTGATATTACAGAGAAGTTAGACGAGCCTGAAACAACCTGAAACCTGTTCAGAAGCGTGTTGTCGGGCAGATTTAATATCATTACAGAATAGCGTTTCACTGTGTTAATAACTAAAGATAAATTAAACAGACTACAAAAAAAAACGAAATTTAGGGGAACATACTCGTGAAACAACTAAGAATATTTCAACCTCCTTCTCATTTGAAGTCTGTGAAAAATAGACCGTCACTGACTGATTTTATTTTCTTTTATCGATCAGCCTCGTGTAAAATGGAATCATCATGTAATTCAATGGCAACTTAATAATAAAAATATGGGATTGATTGGATACTCTAAATTCCTATATCCATATACTAATAACATTAGATAAGAGAAAAGATTTGATTGTTTATTTGTTTGTATTGAATAGGCTCCGAAAACACAGGACTGATTTAAAAGAATATTTCACTAAAATAAAGCTAGGTACGTTATCAGCGAGTAACATAATATACCTAATATATCTATACGTTGAGCATAGGCTATGTATTTTCAGGCTATAATTTAACGGAAGAAATAGGCCCGGTTTCTGCCAAAGCGAAGAGGAGAGGAAATATGTTTTTAAAGCCTGGAGCCTTACTACGGTTTTGTATTACAGGCGGAGTAGCGACGTCGGGCGTAAGACGATCAACAGGCATAGCAAATTCCTACTCCGGTTCTAGCTCGGCCCAGGCAAGTTCGATAGTAAAATATAGATAGGAGAAGTCTAGTTGCGTGAACGAACAGAAAAAAAGGTATTTCAACAAGCACGCCTCTTAACCATCGGGTGCAGTCATTAGTTTTTTAGTTCACGCTTAAACGTTGGTGTCGCGTTGCGGTTTTGAAAGCCCTTGAGGCAACTGTAGCTTCAGTTCGGTAATAGTGCTAGCTAGCGGTACACCCCAAAATTCAGTCAAAACCTGCAAATGGTGTTAAAGGAATGAAAATCGGAACGATTGATCTTTAGGCCATACGAATCAATTTGTCACGTAACACGGAAAAAAGAAAAAAAGGGGAAGAGCAGTTACGGCGTCATCTTATTTATATTTTGTTTGGAAAAAAAATACTTTGCTCTGAAACCTATGGTGTGTGGTATTCAATAAAAGGGCTTACTGAGCTAATTCTAAAAATATATCACATCGTTACATTTTAGTCACCTGTATCAAATTAAATCATAAAATATTTTCAAAACATACCAGTTTGGGTTCTTCCAGATATTATTATAATATGCTTGAATATTTTTCTGTAAAATATGCTTCAAATGGTATGTGTTCCAAAACACGTAATTCCGAATTTCATAATTCCGAAACAACAGAATTCCGAATATTCAAAAACAAGAAAGTTATTTTTCCGAAAGCACAAATCTAAAATTTCATTCCTGTTATGAACTTGCGTTTGTCCTGTTCTGATTGTTATCATTCATATACGTATGTATATAGAATTTGCATATAAAATATTTATCAATCTCAGTCACCCATGTGTATGCAACCTCTGCTTATTTTAGGAGGAACTATTATGTAATCTGTGTTTTGATTTCGGATGATTTGGTGTAAGGTGTCCCAGATATTTATGTTTATTAATTTATACCATGCTAAAATCAAAGAATCAACAGAAGTATCTTAAATTTTGTTAATGCCCTACTAGGAGGCTAGCCAAGGGCACATGCTTCTTTCGTTTCGACATGTCGAATGACATGTATGTCAAATTTAAAAATGTATGGAACAGACATCAAATGTCATTTGGGATCGGCAACGCGCGAAAATAGGTTAATAGGTAGGTTTGGGTTTATAACCCAACCCAAACGGGCCTCACGCCGGTGGGTGCGGAGGCGCCACCATGGGTAGTAAACCACCATGAAGCTCCTCGAGCGCATTGTGGACTCTCGGATTCGACGGGAGTGTAGAGTCTCAGAGTGTCAGTATGGGTTTCGACCGGGTTGCGGGACCATGGACCCCGTATTTGCCTTGACAACGCTCATGGAGGGATACAGAATGAAGAATACACCTCTGTATCTCCTTTTCTTACACATGCAGAAGGCCTTCGACTGTATGCCTCGTGAGTTGATCGGCTGGGCGCTGCGGTCCAGGGCCGTTCCTGAAATCTTTATTGACATTACACCTGTTACACCTGGACATGTACCACGATTCCAGTTCTATAGTTACGACTGCGGTTGGTGACACGCTTCCCTTCCCTATCACCGTTGGAGTACACCAAGGCTACGTGCTTAGCCCGTTTCTGTTCAGCGTAATATTAGACGTTCTATCAAACAGCATTCGAGACCACCACGAGTAACTACCCTGGTTGCTCATGTATGCTGATGATATTGCACTAGGAGACTCGGACAGGGGCCAGCTGGTAAAGTGGAAAAAAACATTTGAAAACGGCGGTCTGAAACTTATTGTGGCGAAGACGGAATACATGTCTGCAACACCAAAAATCTTCAGTTCGTCCGCATAGGCGTTGACGTGGTCGAGCGCACGGACCGTGTCAAATACCTGGGATCTGTGTTAAGCGCGTCCGGTGACATCGACCGCGACGTCAGAGCCCGAATTTCCGCGGCTTGGGCCAAATGGCGTGAGGTGACTGGTGTCATTTGTGACCCCAACGCCTGTCCTTTTATATGACAGTGAAACATGGCCGTTACTAGAGCGAAACAAGCAGGAGCTGCGCGTCACGGAAATGAAGATGCTGCGGTGGATGTGTGGAGTCTCACGCAAAGATCGCGTGCGTAACACCCACATCCGCGGCAGCCTTCGTGTTTGTGACATCGCAGACAAGCTGCAGGAGTGCCGCCTTCGTAGGTATGGTCATGTCTCACGGAAAAACAAACTACGTGGGCAACAAATGTCTGGCCATCCGCCCCCACCAGGTACCGGTAGAAGTGGTCGACCCAAGAAGCAGTGGCTCGACGTCGTTAAGGGTGACATGCGTGCCAAAAAACTCACCACTGAGGATGCACAAGACCGCGCGAAGTGGGCCAAGAAAATAAGAAAGGCGGACCCTGGGACCCCACACACCAGTGTGGGTTTACAACTGGGATAGACCGCACGGATGATGATGAGTAAAAACCTCTATCGTATTGGTTTTTTAGGAAACCACTTAAGAATATGAGATAACAATATAAGTTTCTTATAGAAAGCCCTTAAAAGGTAGTTTTTTTAAATATTTTTTACGCTTGCTTTCATACCTTTTTTTTCGAGGAATAGATGTGATTTTTTCAGGTAGAAATTACGAAATTTCGTATATGCCCAGATACCAGTAGTTTTTTAAAGTAATTGCGTTTCGGAGACAAGTCGGAAACTTTAGAAAAAATATTACAACGCCAATACCTCGTTAACAATTATTTTGGAGTCCTAAATTATCGGGCTTCATTCGTTGCGAATAACGTCTACTGAGCTATTATTTTTTAAGTAATAGGTCTATTTACTCTGTCACCCCGAATAGTTGCTCATCTGTGGAGGTGAGGGGTATGAATATGATTTTGTTTTCATTTTTCCGAACAATCTTGAAAAATCCGGTCTTATGTGTACTATTGTGTACCCTCCGGCTGCGCAGGATTTATCTTATTTTCACCTTTACTTCTGCTCCTGCTTAGAAGCCAATAGTAAATAGATTCCAGATCGAAGTCTTTTGAAAGCGTTTTATAAGAATGCACAAGGTGCCTTCAATACGCCATAATCCTTTAAAAGGATATGCTTGGTATTTCGAACGTGATCGAATCGCGTCATAGATGAAAAATTCCGTAGTAGAATTACAGAAAGCAATAAACGTATTTTGATTTACTTACTTACCAAAGCAGCCAACGCTGCTACAACTGGCCTGTTTTGATAGAGGTGGAAGTTTTTTTGAAAATTACATTATAATATTCCTATCTTTTTGCTTGTAGCTTCGCCCTCCTATCCCTATGAATTCATCTAATTTCCTCTGAAGCCGATTCTTATAAATTGTAGCCTATGTGTTATTCTAAAATATAAGCCGTGTCACTGTAAAGTTTCATCTTAATTTATTTAGTACCTACCTAGTTTTTGCGTGAAAGAGTAAAAAACACACAATCTTTCGCATTTATAATATTAGTAAGATTAGTTAGATTGAGGATATGAGTAGTACTTTAAGTCCATATAATATATGTAGGTATTGTAGGTACTTACAGCTAATCGAAATACATTATACAGTAAGCAAGTAGAACTCAATCTGAACCTACGGTACTGCCACGGGAATATTACTTATCTATCCACTATTCTGTCTCCATACAATAGGGCAGAATGCGAGTTATACCCACGCGCGTCGATTTCGTTAGACACTCGGTGACTCGGTACATAGCACCCAAGCTACATAAAAAGCGATAAAAGAGCGAAAGTTTTCGTACTCGTAGCCTGCTAGAGACTTCATAACCCTCGTATGGGCACGAATAATCCAGTCTTAAGCTGCTTTATAAGTCTACAGTGGCTACGAGTCCCGTGGATCTACAACAGTACCGCGCATCACGCCCGGTTCTGCGTATACGCCATGGCTGCTCATCCGCCCTTCACAGAAGTATCTTACCTGGTAGTGGACGTAGTCGGCGAGTCGTCATCCCCAGACAAGGTGGAGATGGGCGAAGGCCCCGGCGCGTCCTCATCGGGCGACGCCGGCGCGGGCGACGCCGCCCGGTAGTCGCGCGTGCTGCGGATCACGCCAGGCGTATGGCTCTGCGTATCCGCCATGGCGGCTTATCCACCCTGTTTCAAAATTAAATCGAATTTAAAATGAAGACACCTAGAAAGACAGTTCAATACCAAAATCAATTGCCATTTTAAATTAAATACGTGTTTTAGTTCTATACACGATCATCATCATCATCCGTGCGGTCTATCCCGGTGGTGAACCCACACTGGTGTGTGAGGTCCCAGGGTCCGCCTTTCTTATTTTCTTGGCCCACTTCGCGCGGTCTTGTGCATCCTCAGTGGTGAGTCTGTTGGCACGCATGTCACCCTTAACGACGTCGAGCCACCGCTTCTTGGGTCGACCTCTTCTACCGGTACCTGGCGGGGGCGGCATAGCCAGACATTTGTTGCCCACGTAGTTTGCCGATCTCCGTGAGACATGACCATACCAACGAAGGCGGCACTCCTGCAGCTTGTCTGCGATGTCACGAACACGAAGGCTGCCGCGGATGTGGGTGTTACGCACACGATCTTTGCGTGAGACTCCACACATCCACCGCAGCATCTTCATTTCCGTGACGCGCAGCTCCTGCTTGTGTCGCTCTAGTAACGGCCATGTTTCACTGCCATATAAAAGGACAGGCCTAATGATGGTTTTATAGACCTGCCCTTTCAGCTTGATCGGCATTTTGGGGTCACAAATGACACCAGCCACCTCACGCCATTTAGCCCAAGCCGCGGAAATTCGGGCTCTGACGTCGCGGTCGATGTCCCCGGACGCGCTTAAAACAGATCCCAGGTATTTAACACGGTCCGTGCGCTCGACCACGTCAACGCCTATGCGGACGGACTGGGTATCTGTGATCAGTGGATCCCAAAATATTAGGTTGGGGTAAGTCTTTTCGCTTAAAGTATGTACGAGTATGAACTTGTAATAAAATCTCTTTGGCAAAACTATTTGTATCTGGCTGGTTTTGGTATCATAAAAAGTTTAAATTTTAAAGAAGATAATTCCAAATTCAAATGAGGAAAATGTGTGATTTTCATTTGTTTTTCTTACTGTCAAGATGAGTGAATCTAATGAAGAAATTCGATACATTTTAAAGTTTTACTACAAAAAAGGTACAAATGCAACGCAAGCCGCGAAAAAAAATTGCGAAGTTTATGGAACTAGTGCAGTGTCTGTGAGAGTAGCACAAATTTGGTTTAAGCGTCGTTCTGGTCGCCCTATTATGGATAAAATGGATGCCATTTTTTAAAAAGTGGAGCGAGATCGGCATATCAGTAGTTACGACGTAGCTGAAGAAATGGGAATTGACCACAAAACAGTCTGGCGCATTTGAATAAAACTGGGTACACTAAAAAGCTCGATATTTGGGTACCTCACGAGATCACTGAAAGAAACCTAATGAACCGTGTACTCATTTGTGATTCTTTATTACGACGTAATGAAACCGAACCATTTTTAAAGATGTTGATAACTGGTGATGAAAAGTGGATCACGTACCACAAGAACGTGCGAAAAAGGTCGTGGTTAAAGGCCGGTCACGCTTCACAGACTGTGGCGAAACCCGGGTTAACTCGCAACAAGGTGATGCTGTGTGTGTGGTGGGATTGGAAGGGCATTATTCATTATGAGCTGTTACCACCTGGCAGGACCATCAATTCTGAACTCTACTGATGAGATTGAAGCAAGAAGTTGTGAAAGTGTCAAGAAAGCGGCCGGAATTAATCAACAGAAAGGAAGTTTTCGTTTGAATGACTGGGCTTGTCAACCTCATATCTGGACCTCACGACCGCTTTCCATCAGGTGGAGTGAGGTCATCTTGACGGGCAATATAAAAAAAAAAGTGGTTTTTCATCATGATAACGCTAGACCTCACACATCTTTAGCCACTTAGCAAAAATCAAGAGTTTGGTTGGGAGGTGTTAATGCATCCGCCGTATAGTCCTGACCTTGCACCTTCAGATTTCCACCTGTTTCGGTCTCTTCAGAATTATTTAGGCAGTGTCAGGTTAACATCACGAGAGGACTGCCAAAACCACTTGTTGCGGTATATTGATCAGAAGCCTCAAAATTCCTATAGCAATGGGATCGTGTCCCTACCTACAATATCGCAAAAAGTTATCAAACAAAATGGCACCTACATACTTTAGTTAAATGTAAATGAACTATATTAAAAAATGATTTGATTTTTTTTTTTAAATGCGAAGAAACTTTTTCCTCAACCTATTATTACATCGCAAACGATTTTACGCTTCATGGCAAAAAAAACATTAATTGTGTAATCACGTGAAAGGACGTTTATATGACCCAATAGGTTTCAATTGTGAGATGTCAATTTGATTACCGTCAAGAGTCCAACAAGAACCATAATATACTCTTTGCAGACGTTGGCAAACTAGGGTTGGTCATTAATATGACCCCGGTTTGCCAACGTATTTAATTAAAAATATCCTAGATCCTTTAGATACTTAAGCTTTTAAAAATGTTAAATATTTAAATAAGGTATAAAATACAAATACCTACCTCGAAATGGTTTTCGGTTTAGGACATGTTTGATTTTTGTTCCCATACCCAATTTTCAAAACAACTTATCGCAATATTTCATTTGAAAAAAAATGTTGGGGCTTTTTACGTATGTTTCCAAAGAAGCTACAAGTTTTTAATGTCACAATGATTTGTAGCAAAAATATTGTGGTTTCAAAATTTATCCAAAAATATGTTTGAGATCTAGTTTTCTAAAAAATCTAAATATGAAGAAAAAAACTGTAATTAGAAGACAAATAATAATAAATCTAAAAAAAAACAATTAATGAAAACTATTAAGCTTTCCACGGAAAATTTACTTAAATTCTCAACAGCACTATTCCAATAAAAAGAATCAAAATTTAAAATAATAAAAAGCCATTTTTTAACCCCTGGAATTAAAAAAGCATGTAAAAACAAACACATCCTAAAAATAATGTGCGCACACTTCGATAATACTACATTAAACATTATAAAATGTATGAAAATACTCTTGAAAGCAGCTTGATTGTTTCCAAAAAACTAGATTACATAAAGAAAGATGAATAACTCTGACTATAAATAAAACAAAGTCGATGTGGCAAATAATCAGGGAACGGACCAAGAAAATAAACAGAACAAGTAAACAGTACATTGTGCTAAAAATGAATAATAAAAGTTTACATGAACCGAACACCGTAGCAGACAGATTTAATAACTATTTCAATTCTAAATAACATTTTAAACTTTCTTGCATTATATAACTAACATCACTGGATGGAGTTGCATGACCCGAAAATCCTCTCTACTGATCGGTATTACTATAACATGATGTGCTTGAAGCCATTGAAATTAAGAAATACAATCATTTCAATAGGGAAGATGGGTTTAGGCTATCGTCTGCATGAAACCCAGTGATTGCAAAGTGTAAAACGCGAGATGGACGATCTCGAAAAAACCCGGGTACTGTGAGTGTAGTTTGACGACCTGACTGTACCGTACCTACTACGGACAGAAAAATTAAAAATGTGCGGGTGAATGAAGATCGTTCGCCGCGCCCAGCTTGACGACGCCGCGCACTACCAGTCCGCTCGTGATTACGGTGACATGCAATTATAGCCGAAACGACGAGAAAAATAGGTAAAACAATTTAATAGTTTTGTTTCGTTGCAAAACCGGTTTTTATTTGAATTATTTCAATTCTGTTGGAGCATGTAAACAACAAAGGCAAAATATCTGTTCGACCAAAGATCACCCAGCTCATATCATAAGCAACACCATGCACGTTAATCCATTGACAACACTAGAAGTTCAACAAATAATTAAAAGACTTAAGGCGAGGTGGTTCTGCACAACATTTCCCGAAGGAAACTGGTGAGCGCCACGCGGACCGTAAATCACTAAAATAATCGATTAAAATACACACATCAAAAGTGTCTAGGGATCAACATATATTTTTGCAATAACTTTTCTCCTGATTGATATTAATTAAAATTTTCTTTAAGGATTCATCAAATAAAGTGTTTTCGTTTGTCTACAGTAACGATAAACCAAGTCACCTTTGCATTAATAAAGAAATTTGCCATTTTCCTAATAAAGGGATTTTTGACATTTGAACCACTAACATTAAAGTTCGAAAAAAAGACTGAAATAACAGTTTTCTTTAAAATTTTATTGGGTAACTTAAACAATTAATAATCCGTGTT
Source organism: Udea olivalis (assembly GCA_947369235.1). Lineage (NCBI taxonomy): Eukaryota > Metazoa > Arthropoda > Insecta > Lepidoptera > Crambidae > Udea > Udea olivalis. Next base: position 24,976,323 of record OX376340.1, read on the forward strand.
TCTACCGCGAACACTAACAACACAAGAACATCGGTTTGGCATACTCAAAATGAGTTCATCCAAATCACGCTGTGGAATGGCCGCCCATGTTCGTTGCAACAACAAAAAAAGGTCTTCTTGCGACTGGATACCCTCCATATTCGGCAGAGCTCTTCTCTGTAGCATATCCCATGCATGCTCAATCGGGTTCAAGTCTGGCGACTGAGCAGGCCAGGGCAGGACATTGATGTTAGCTGCGGCGAGAGTCTGTCTTACAACTCTTGCGGTGTGCGGTCGTGCATTATCATGCATTAACTGAAATAAGGGACCGATTTGCACTTGTAGAGGAACGATGACGTCTGATACAATCGTCTCAGCATAAATTTGAGCGTTGAGGTTGCCTCTGATCCAAATCAACTCAGTTCTTCCGCCGATCCAAATACCCGCCAATACCATGATGGTCCCACCACTATAAGAATGGACGTCCTGGCAGGATTTTAATCGCTGTTGGCGTCCAGGGGTTCTCCAGTGTCGTATACGTCTTGTATCCGGTCTCATACCAAAACGAGACTCATCAGAAAAGCACACGAAACGCCATTGTTCTTCTGCTTAATTGCTGTGTTCAAGAGCCCATTGATATCGAATCCTACGATTGTGCATTGCTATAGGTGGTACCCTTAGCGGTCTTCGGGAATGAAGGTTCACTTCCTGCAAGCGGTTTCTGACTGTTTGGTCGCTAATTAAGTTCCCTGAAGAGTGATGAAGCCTCACGGCTAACATCATGGCGGTTATTGTTGGAGCTCTTCGAGTTGCGATTTGAATGTATCGGTCTTGTCTCCGTGTGGTGCAGCGATACCGTCCTCCATGGCGCTCAGCCACGGTACCAGTGCTTCGGTAACGTGTCCAAAGTCGACTGATAACACTCTGACTTGTATTCAGAGCTAAAGCCACAGTACGTTGCCGGGAACCAGCTTCTATCATTCCCACGGCTCTGAGCATTTCTTCCCTGCTTAAATGACGTCGCCGCTCCATAATAACGTTGGTTTTAATCAGTAGTAGGGAAACAGTAGCACTAATAATGTCTTCAATGTGTTGTATGTTTTTATAGGGAAAATATTGACAGCTGATTTTCATCTTTTACTCGAATTTGATTGACAGTTCCTGTTTCAAATTATGAAATGCACCAAAAAGGATCCATATAAATTTATAAAATCATAAATGTATTACAAAGCCACATCTCAATCTCAAGAAATCCGCATAAAAATGCTTGATCCCTAGACACTTATGATGTGTGTATTAATAGATGTAATAAAGAAAACCATCGGATGAAATCCCTCCAGTTATCTTTAAACTTTGTTTTGGTGAAGGACCCATATTATCACATCAATTATCTTAGGATTAAAAATAGAAGACAAAATGTCACGAAAAGAGGTAACTTTGTGAATTTATTCTACGAGCCAACTTTATCAATCAAATTTCCACCGGATGAATTCCTTGTATTATCCCCTCAACGATATCAGTAAATATTATTAGATTTTAATTTCACTGTTTACTACTACACAAATGAATTCTAAAAACGTGTCTTGTGAACAACCTCCCCTTAGAAATAAGACAACCTCTGGCCCTGATGAGTTTCCTCCGACACTTATCAAACACTGTGGTGAAGTGCTTCTGATGCCACTTACATATTTATTATCTAATAAACCAGTCCTTCTTTGAAGCAACATTCCCATCCATTTTAAAATATTAGATCGTCAAACCTATACCGAAAACAAAAACTAAAAGCGATGATGTAACCCGGTTCCGGCCTATTGCTTTATTGTCTACATTTTCAAAAATATTTGAGTCAGCCATGTTATTGAGATTAAACTGTTTGTGTAAAAAATATAATATTCTTGTCGAAGGCCAACTTGGTTTCAGAAAAGGTAATCGAGAAATCCTAGATATTGTCAACGCACGTAAGTATGCAATTGAAATAATGAGCAAGACCTATGATCGCGTGTCACATGAGATACTTTTAGAAAAACTTGACGGTATGGGAGTTCGAGGTCAAGCCCACAAATTGTTTAAATACTACTTGGAAAACCGCAAGTAAAGCGTAGATATTAATCACTTTGATAAAAATACTAGAAGTTTAAACACGATCAGATCGCAACCACTGGTAGTCAGAAATTCTAGGCCGCAAGGTAGTGTGTTGGGCTGTGTTTTATTTTTGATTGATATCAACGACCAACCAATAATGCTGCACAATAATGGTAACAAAACTATTATTTATGCAGATGATATCACTATAGTTTTTCCATTGAAAAACGCTAAGCAGTTAGAAAGTGAAATAATTAATAAGTTGAATCGCATAGAAAATAAAAATGATTAAAAATCCACAACTTACATTTGAATCTTTTCAATACAAAAGTAATGCAGTTTAAACCTCGTCAAAAATCTCCTTTAAACTTGAATGTGACATATAAAAATGACTTCATTAAAACCGTAAAATCCATTCCCATTCTGGAAGTCGGTTTTGATAGTAACATCTCCTAGTGGTGGTGGACTATGTGTTGACATAGAAAAGGTTGCTTCTTAATTATCTACCTAGCTTCACTTACGCTCTATATAAATGAACTAAACAAATCAACAGACCATTATACATACATCTTTTTGCTAGAGTTTTTTTATTAGTTCCTTATTTTTTTTTATTGTGTGGCTATTTTAGACACTGTTTCAAATAAATTATTATTCTTTCAAGAAAATAATTTCAATTTTTAATTTTAATTTAAAGAGTTTTCTCCGCATATCTGCAAGTGACTGACATTTACTTCTTTAGAAAAATGGTATAATAAACAGCTATTCAGTATATATAATATATTTTCTTAATTGATACATCAATATTATTGAAAACTTTAGCAGAAACTTCGTATAGTTAATAATTTTTAAGATATTTTCATGCTCAGTATATTTTAGTCAGTCCTGCTCAGTGTAAGTCCTGTTGATAACCTCTTTACAAGTTTAAACAATTTGATTTGACGACACGAATGGCGTAGTGCACTGTAGCACGGTTTCTCGCCGCGATTCCCGTAATGTCCCGGGTTCGATTCCCGGTCGGGTCAATTTAGGAAACGATCTTTTCTGAATTGACTCGGGTCTGGGTGTGCTCGGAGACGCCCCTGGCTTATTTTCCTTGAGTGCTACCTTGTAACACAGGGATCTTAATCCCCACTTCAAGACCATTACAAGAGGTGTGTTGTCTGGCGCAAAAAAAAAACAAAGCTACAATCATAGCAAAATTATTGAAACAAGGGTATTCTTAATTAATAGAGGATACTTAACAGCAAGAGCATGTGGGGATAGTAGGAATAATCTGCTCCTCTGTTTAGTAGGTTTGTTTAATGTTTCTAAATATATCGGTTGTAAAACAAAACAAAGATCATAAGAGTAACCATCGAGTTTCTTGCCGGAGTCTATGTGCGAAACTGCGAACCAATTGTAGATTCGCATTAGGTATATGTCTATTATGTACTATTCTATTATTATTTCACTTACGTATATTATTTATGTACTTTTACGTTGCTGACATGTTATAATTGCTCTCTACAAAACCCCCCGCTTGGGTTCCCTACATAACATCGAAAAACGTAACGTCGAATGTCTTTGTTCTTTCTTTCTTTCTTTCGAAGTCCTTGTAATTCAAATGTCATTGTCTGGATCTGCCCCGTTTCAGTTAGGGCGAGTTTAGCCGCCAATTAGCGCCACCAATTGATTTATTTTCATAAGTTCCACATTAGCAATTGTTTTTGAAAAGTGCACAGTTAATATCTCAAAAAATACTTCTTTTATATATTGGATGTCTGTCTACGACTTTTCGTTCTGTTTTTAGCATTAGTTTTAGTTTTTGCTAAAAGTGGCCACTTTTAGCAAAAATGCGGTGTACAACTAAAAACCAGAATGGAAAGTCGTGGACAGACACTCATTGACAGACACACATTTAAAAGAAGTATTTTTTGAGATATTCATTGTTCAGTTTGTAGGTACTCAAGAATAAATAAAGATGTAATTTTTGAAAGTAAACTTTATACTCGTACCTAATTGGGGAGGAGATTATTGGGCGTATACCTTTAGTTAGAGAGCTTAAAATACTTAAAATAAATTAAATAATTTTTATTGGTAGATATATGTAATTCATTTCACTCCCTAGGTATGATTCTAATGTTTTTTAAGTTCCTATTGATGGTGACGGTACATAAGTAGTTATAAATCAAACGTCTTGTAGCCGTACCACAGAATAATATAGACCCGTAGCGCTAGGCTTTTTTTGAGGGCATAAGTTTCAAAAATTCTAAAGTTGCTTATTTCCTGCCTGTAAATAGAATTGTACGTAAGAAGCTTATTATTGCGTTTTGTGTCACATCTGACTGTCGCTTAACCAGCAATTCGACTGATTGTATGCCATACTTTTTATACAAAATAAAACTGCGAAAATTAATTTTAAGTTAAAAATCTATATCATATCTAGTTTAGCCTGCGGAGTGTTCAAACCTAATTTGTGTCATCTTCGTCCAGCGCAAACTGTCTTAAAGTCAGATGTAACAACAGTTACAACTATCGCAGCGATTCACTCGAAGAAAGCTTACTTTTTCAAATAATAAGATTTCGTAGATGAAAATGACTCGAATTTAGTGTTCTATTACAACATAATACCTAAATAAAAACACGTAGCTAAACTTTTATTTTCTTTTGTGGCGTGTACAGAGTGTCGTAATAAAAAAAAAAATATAGGTAGGTACCTATATGTACTGATTTCGTGGATAAATTTGACACAAAATAGGTATTCTAAAACGCCTTTTTAACCAACTGTAATATTCTTTTAGAGCTAGCCGAAGACACATAGGACATGTTAGGCTTTAGTTTAATTTCAGTGTTCCTGTTGACAGAGCTGGCACAAAATGCCTCTGTACATCAGTTACTAGGTACTTCGTTATCATCTCGAAAGTAAATTTTTTATCTCTCATATTTTTTTTTCGTCCATTACTGACCGAAGAGACAAATACCTAAATTTCTACCTATGCGAATGCGACTACCACATAAGATGACACAAATTTATGTAGGTACTTAGGTATTAGGTTTGACAAAGAATTCCGAAACTATTTTTGAAACCGCAAAACCCAGCGCTACGGGTCTAAATAAGCATTGCCGATTCCAATATGAAAATAAAATGGTGTCTCTGGTCGGCTTAACGTCGTTCTTAAACGCAGGAGTTTGTTTAATTTTTCATCCTTTTGGTTCTAGATCTAGCGTCAACTGTTCGCTTCAGAGCGCCCTCTTCCGACCAGAGACACCATTTTATTTTCATATTGGAATCGGCAATGCTAGTATTACTCTGTGGTACGGCTACAAGACGGTTGATTAGTAAAGAACTAGGTACTTATGTACCACCACCATCTATAGGTACTTAAGAAACATTAGAAACATACTAGGTAATGAATTATATCTGCCTTCAATAAAAAAAATATTTTAAGTATTTTGAGCTCTCTAACTAAAGGTAATAATAAAGATACGCCCAAATATCTCCTCCCCAAATGTCCCTAATTAGGACGAGTATAAAGTTTACTATCAAAAATTACGTCTTTATTTATTCTCGAGTACCTACCTACCTACCTACCTACATAATGAAGACTGTCGGTCCCGCTTAACGCTTGTAGGGCCGTCACCATGGCAACGGGGAGTGCACTGTGACTCGCCCTACAGAGTTCGGGATTCGAAAATGGGGTCATTCACCTTTATACTGCACCCAAATATTTTTCTTACAACTTTGTTACCGATAAGACATTCTGTTCAACGATGTTTTAAATCAGTAGTACCGTAATTATTGGCTTGTTTTCAGATGGATTTATCCATTCAATAATGTTTAACTAATAAAGAAGTAACTACTTACCCTTGAGCGGTAATAAGACATCATAACAAAACAACTTTTTTCTTCTAACAGATCACACATGTGTACCTATGTCAAGTCCACCGCTTAGGCACACTCATTATTGTTTAGATTTTCACAGATTTATAGTTTTTACAGTTTTAACTGCACAACATTCACAAATTACACTTCTTATTAATTACCAAAACATTTATAAACCACCGCGGCACCGTCCAAAAACGAACTAGCTAAGCAAGTGCACAAAATCGTGCCAAGCGCTCCCTCTATCCGGTTTGCAACAAACAAACAGCATTTTCAGGGAGTTCTAATAAAGTTCTCTTTTTTGTCAATAGATGTCTCTGCTACCCAAAAGTTTGTGAGTTTAAAGAAGTGGAATAAAGGTTAGTTTTCTTTATTACTCTTTTTTGTTGTTTTCAAGCCTTACTTGTTGAAAACAATTAATATTTAATGAAGACTGTCGGTCCCGCTTAACACTTAATAAACTAATATGAATCCACGCGCAGCCTTGAGCATTGAATTTCACTACTTGCTTTTAAGCAGGGTTTATAGAAGATATTTGAAAAATTCACTAGATGGCGTGGTAGTACATCTGATAACAGTACGACTACCACGAGTTGCCACTTTAAATTTACGTTATCGTTCGCGTGAAAAATTGTATTGGGATTTGACATTTAACCCAATTAATTTTTTTTACGCAAACGATAACGTAAATTTAAAGTGGCAACTCGTGGTAGACGTACTGGAAACTTCCAGTACTTACCTATGTTTATTTATCTTTTATAAGTAAAATGTGAGTTATTGGAAAATAATATTCATACTTATTTGTATCAAAATGCTATAAAGCACTTTTTAAGGCTTGTAAAACCGCTCTATACCGCTAACCGCTCTATTGACGACACGATTGGCGTAGTGCGCTGTACGCTGCACGCTACGGTTCACTCGCCTCGATTTCCTTAGTGTCCCGGGTTCGATTCCCGATCATGTCAATTCAGGAGACGATCTTTTCTAAATTGGCTCGGTTTCGAGTGCGCTATGAGACACCGCTGGCTTGAATCCTTGTCTGGTCCTGGTAACACAAGGATATTTATCCTTACTTCGAGATTCTGACCAGTGGTGTGTTGTCTGGCGCATTTACTTATTTATAACAATAAAACAGTCTTAGAGTAACTACACTATGTGACACTTTGCTTCGGTTGAATGCAATGGGACACAAATTGTCTCCCATTGCATTCAACCGAAGCAAAGAATTTATAGTTTATTTTATTTATGACCGAAGAGTCTTAAAAAACGTTCAAAATAATTTAATATCAATAACGCCAATTAGCGAGTACTTTGCCATTTTATTTGGACTATAGCAAATCGTTCGTGATCTTCGGCGGCGCTATCTGCGATCGCGCTTCCTCCCGCGAAGGCCTGCGCGCGCAGATACTAATCGCCACGCAAATATAATTAATTCGCTCTACTCATATTATATTACCGTTGTTTATGATGGCCATTGTTACAGATTACTTTATAAGATAAGTACCTAGTACCTTGCTTACTTAAGAATAGCCTGTTAGACTAGCTACAGTCATAGATAAAATTAACAATGCTATGAATACTTTTTGGTACAGTCAACAGCAGAAGTAGGTGATATTTAACGTGCCAAAATTGATGATTTTACAAAAACTATAAAGCTTATTAAACTACTAAGAATATAAATAAGACATTTCATTCATTATAATGGATATATGCTGCTTGTGATCATTTTTTTACGTATTTTTCATTCGTAAAAACAAATTGGAAGTTTGTTCAATCATCATTTACTTTTGCTGTTACGGTATACAAAATAATTGGGATGTTTTTTTAGTACCTGACTTTAATCCGTGATCTCTTACTATGAGCCTAATAAGGTCTCTCAACGCGCAAGTAATGTTTATTTGCTTTGGTATCACATAACAGTCATGAAGTGAGTCCTATGTATAATAAGTATGTATTTACAAAAGAAAATGTATTTAAGTATGTTTATCCGTTGTCTAGTATCCCATAACACAAGCTTTAATTAGCTTACTTTGGGGCTAGATGGCGCTGTGTGGATTAATGTCCAGGGATATTTATAACGTGATCAATTCCGAATTCTGGAAAACAGTGAAAAGACCAACGCAGAGGAGCGGTTTAAGTAAGTTCAAGTTTACGTCAGTGGGCCGCCCAGCCCAGAAGCAACAGGCAGAAAAGTTATGCAGTGGCGATCTAAAAGGCAATTATGTGCGTGCCCTGGCAACAGGATAATATTTATCTATTAAGTTGGGGAAAAAGTCTTTTCATATATAGTATGTATAAACTTGTAATTAAATCTCTTTTGCTGTACTATTTGTATCTGGCTGGTTTGGTATCATTACAAGTTTAAATTTGGAAGAAGATAATTCCAAATTCTATGATTTTTTTTTGTTATAATAATGCAACAAAGGTCTCAATACTTAATCTATCTATAACACATAAAATGTGTGATTTTCATTTGTTTTTATTACTGTCAAGATGAGTGAATCTAATGAAGAAATTCGATACACTTTAAAATTTTACTACAAAACAGGTAAAAATGCAACGCAAACCGCGAAAAAAATTTGCGATGTTTATGTACCAAATGCAGTGTCTTGTCTCAGTCTCTTTTTAGCACAAATTTGGTTTAAGCGTTTTCAATTCGGAAATTTTGATCAATGATGCACGTCGCTCTGGTCGCCCTATTACGGATTAAATAGATGCTATTTTTAAATACCTGGAGCAAGATTGGCATATCAGTAGTTACGACGTAGCTGAAGAACTGGGAATTGACCACAAAACAGTTTTGATGCATTTGAAAAAACTGGGTACACAAAAAAGCTCGATATTTGGGTACCTCACGAGCTCACTGAAAGAAACCTATTGAACCGTGTCCTCATTTGTGACTCTTCATTACGACGTAATGAAACCGAATGAGGTGAAGCTGAGTGTGTGGTGGGATTGGAGGGGCATTATTCATTTTGAGCTGTTACCACCAGGCAGGACCATCGATTCTGAACTCTACTGCGAACAACTGATGAGATTAAAGCAAGAAGTTGAGAGAAAGCGGTCGGAATTTATCAACAGCAAGGGTGTGGTTTTTCATCATAATGACGCTATCTTTAGCCACTCAGCCAAAATTGAGTGTTTGGTTGGGAGGTGTTAATGCATCCGCCGTATAGTCCTGACCTTGCACCTTCAGATGTCCACCTGTTTCGGTCTTTCATAGTTTTTTAGGCAGTGTCGGGATAACATCACGAGAGGACTGCCAAAACCAATTGTCGCGGTATTTTGATCAGAAGCCTCAAAATTCCTATAGCAATGGGATCATGTCCCTACCTACAAGATGGCAAAAAGTAATCAAACAAAATGGCACCTACATAGCTACTTTAATCAAATGTAAATAAATTACATTAAAAAATGTTTTGAATTTTCTTATAAACGCGAAGAAACTTTTTCCCCAACCTTTTCAGGCAAAAATCCCGCAATATGGAATTTGAATTTGAATATTCCGAAAATTCCACTCATTAATCATAATTCTGTAATCAAAACAAGATATTTATTTTCCTAAGTGTCACAAATTCCTGCATGTTTGCAGTCGCAAATAGAGGTTGTAGTCTGAGGCCCTGTTCAGATATACGCGCGATCGACGCGCGTTTCGTTATACATCGATGGTTATAATACATAATCAACAAACTAGCTTACTTCTCAGCGATCGATGTATTACGAAACGCGCGTCGATCGCGCGTATATCTGAACAGGGCCTCAGACATGCGCGGCGCTCTGACAGATAGCCCGCTGAGAACAACGCGCCATTTTTGACACGCACACAGAGACGAGAGTTAACAGGCGAAGTCAGCGAGTTTCAGCGTCGCGGTCAGTCGCACTGTCAAAAACATTGATATATTATTCGTCAGATACTTACATTATAGTTCAGTGGTCAAAAATGGTTTTGCGCAGATATTTCTGTTGCAGTGTATTTGGCTGTATGAACACCACGCGAACATGTGATTCTACGTTTTTTAAGTAACCAAATGATGTTGAAAGGTAAGTAAAACTCAGATGACGTTTGCAAGTTAGTAGTACTATGTACGATTAATATAAGCATATAGGTAGGTAAATAAATAAATATCTGGGAATTTACACCAAGATCATCTAACCCCAAACTAAGCAGAGCTTGTACTATGGGTGTCAGAGACTGATAAACATGCTTAAATCTTTCTAAATACATACTTAAATAGATAATAACACCCAGACACGCAACAAACACAAATGTTCGACACATAATATTTGTCATGGGTGGGGATCGAACCCACGACCTCCGGTGCTAAGGCAGGATCGCTGCCATTGCACTAACAGGCCAGTCAAACCAAGGTAAACCATTATATTTCGTAACACATTCAAATCCAGTACAAATAGGCTTTTACTTTTTCCGTAACTTATCTTATCATGCATTGGTAAAATAACAGTATTTTTGGTACTTAAATTCATTTATTGGCACGCGCGGCTGCTGCATCCGCGCCGCGCCGCCGACAGGTGACCCCCGAAGCGGTGGCTCGTGGTACAGCCTACTAGGTAGGTATTTTTCACTTGATGTACTTTATTTTTGGCGGTCTCTGTCAAATCGCGCTTATCTGGCGAATATAGTAGTAAGTAGCAACCCTAGGCGATCAGGCAAGTTGATATAAAAAGGCGAGAGCGGTGCTTCCGTAAACTCTTTATTTTGTGTTGTAGTTGAGTATAAAGACCGAGGAATAATAAAAGTAAATCTATTCGAAGTTAACATCCGTTGCGGTAACGTGCTGACTCAATGAAGCAGCGTAGGAACAGGAGTAATGCAATCCCTGTTGACACGCAATATACCTACATACACTCGGGTCTTATACTCATTTTGAATGCCCTCATATAATCTCACAAGATAAACTGGCTTCACACGAAGTACTTAGTACCAACTAAAAAAGCAAAATCAGTAGTCCAAGGGAAGTACTTTATAAGGAAGGAAAACGTAGATAGGTACGCTTTCGTAATCCTAAAGAGCCTGAGGCCTTACTCCCGTTCGTCGAACACGTAGTTACGTGAACTTTTAGTCATTAAAAATACATAATTAGGTATCGTGCAAAATAGATGTTGATTTTTTGGTATTTTAATAACCGAATTTTATTGTACAATGGTAGATTAGTAGCCAAGGGCTGTAAGGCATCAATTGCAGCCCGAGATGCGAGGGCGCCTATAGTTCGAGGGTGCAATTGATGCTTACACCCGAGCTAACTACTCTACTTTTCATCTCTATTGTGAGGTAAGTATAAAAATCCCGGCATTGCAAGAATAAAACATTTTAGTAGTTAACATTTATAGTGAAATGAAAACAATTTTCTAATTTTAGGCATCACTTGCAGAACTCATGTTTTTAGCACGTAATTATAAAAAAATCCCAAAAACAAACAATATTCAAAGTAAAAGTTTTCTATTCCCGCCTTTTTACACCTTGTTTTTTTTTTTTCTAGAACGAAATTGAGCTTCGCCGTTCGATATTTAAAATTGATGACTATTATACTCATACAAAGACAAGGCTTAATAGCGAAGCGACCTCTTTTGTCATTGCGCTGAATGCATGATGTCTATTGCCAGTATGATGGTTAGATGTACGCGAACTTTTTGAAAGAGTGAAGATTTTTTTTTTTCTAGCTACATTATTACCCTAGAGCGCTAATTGGTCACTGTTGCGGACCCCGACGTGACATCACGTCGGGGTCCACCACTGTTGCAGTGCTGTCGAGTTATAATTCTAATAAAGCTTATATACGAACTCATACACGTACACTGTGTGTGCCTAATCTTACTACGTGACCATCCGGCACAGTCACCTACAAGCCCCATTTGGGGGTAATAAGGACCTACTTACCGAATATGAGAGATGTAAAATACATTAAACCCATTCATAACTTACTACGTTTAGCGTCTCTTTTAACCCTCCATAGTTTCACGAAACTTCGTGAATTTCTACCGGAGTAGTAATTCTACCGGTAACTCAACTAACCACTTAACATGAAATTCTAGCTAGGAAAACAGGAAATGTTTAGTGAGGGAACTGTTTCACCTCTCGTAAGGCCGGTATTCACTTTGCTTAGTAGTTAATGCAGGTGATTAGTCCAGGTGCTTAGTGTTAGTAGCAAACACGTGTGGACACCGATAGATCAGTGGAAGTGATTAATTAGCAACCTGCGTAGTAAAGCGATTAGAAGCGTGTTCTATTTTTTTTTGCGAGTATACTGCGAGTGGCCTCGTCCCGCGCGCCTCCCATTCAACCTTTTTTCAGGGTGGACAATTGTCAAACCTTGTTTTGAGTTGTGGAATGTGTTCGAATGCTTCCACTTTGTAGCCAAGACTTTTCTCGAAGAGATTGGAGGCAAAGTGGCAGTTCATTACCATGCAAAAAACACACAAACTATTTTATAGGTGAATCCAGGTGTCATTCTGGTTTAACAAAGATGCCGTTTTTGTTTCCTGTGTTCACAGCAGTTCCATCGCATCACCTATTGCTACCAAATTCACACTTTTCTTCAATGGAAAACAAAATTCACACTTTTCGTGTTAAAACACAAGAATATTCTTCTCGCTGCAGCTGCTGTCCCATAATCAACAGACAGACTATTCGGAATGGGCTCTGATATGGTGGAAATATTTCTTCTGTAATAGTTTGTCTGAGCAATATAGTACTTGTCTTATTCATGAACAACATCTCACCTTTACGACCGTCAAAACAAATTTAGTGGTTTAGCCTAGGCTCGTCAGAATTAACTTAGTTCTATAACTTGTATAGAGTTTCTAGTCCTAAAATGGCTATAAACAATTTAAATCTAGCATTGCTTCAATTTAATAAGTACTACAGATCGTCTAGACACTTCAGTTCTAGGATCGTTTTTTCCTAGCTAATTTTTCAATCAAATCACAATTTTTCGATAATTCACTAAGGATATACTAGTAATATTTGACTATGGAACATCATTTTATACGCCGTTTAAGTCTTCGATGCAGGAAAAAACCGACTGACAATGAAAAAATATTCATAAAAACTATTTTAATTTGGGGGACCAATATCTTTTTTCACATGGCGCCACCTGAGAACGATGTCGTGGCCTACAATTTTTCTGAAAAAACCGCATTGAACTCCAAGTGACTTTTTACTAGTGCTTCTTATGGTGCTTTCAGAGAACTTAAGTTAGTAAATTGGTTAGCAAAACGTAGTACCATCCCTAAAGTCCGGTAAGCTTTTTATAAAATAGCATTGCTGCCTACGAACCAACAATCATAAAAATACCTCTTAAATACATACACTTTAGTGTCACAACGTAGTTTATGGACGGACACTTCTGAGAATTCGTTAAATATCAAGAAACAAAAAAAAGACATTTTAGATATATTCAATAATATATTTCGAAGTTTTAATTGCGTGTTCTTCAAGCACACATTATGTCGATCTTCCAGTACCATGGAACCACTAGCTGAGCTATATGTTAATTCACACAAAATATTTATTTCGTTGCGATGATCTTAAATCCGTAGTTATTGCCGAGTTAGCGTATTTGCAGGATACGAAGTCCGTTAATCTAGGCAGATAGGTCACTATATCAATGTCCGTGTTTTCAGCTAATTTTAAGTATTTTTAACTTTGAAATTAAAAATCAGATAATGTGTGATAATTATGTCTTAAATCATGCCCAATTTTGACAAATGTCAAATGTTTGTTGGTTCAGCCAACTTGGGCATGGTCTTTTACATTTTCGTTCGCGTAAAAATTTGTACTGGGATTTGACATGAATGACAATGTGAAATCCCAATATTTTTTTTACGCGACCGATAACGTAAATTTTAATTGGTAACTCGTGGTAGACGTACTGTATGTGTGCGTGCTGTGGTACGTGCTGTGGGTGCGTGCCGTAGTGCCTTCCCTTCTGTCAAAACATCGGATATCTCGAGCTGCGCATCTTCTTCGCACAGCTACCTTGCGGCGGCGCATCATCGCAGCACATCTTACTAGCTAGGTTACATAGCATAGCAGCAGTAGAAACAGTCGAATAGTTTCGACTTAGCTCGAACATCCTCGCAGCATAGTTGATAGATAGATAGATAGATATTCTTTACAATCCAAAACAAAAAAACGTAAAGCTAAGTATTACATTTAAAATAATGCACAATATAGCACATCTCCGGTGGAAAAGCAGCCTAACACTTGCCATGGACGCATATTATGCAGAAACAACTAATAAATAAAATGCATTTGTTGATAGTAAGATAATACCAATACTAACAGGAGAAAATCTTAATAATAATAACTTTTCTATGCGTTGTATGTACTACCTGGAAATACAACTACTTAGTAGTGGACGTACCGGAGTGGTTTTTCATCCAACTCATTTGCAGCCATAAACATACGCTCTCACCCCATAAATTCGCAAAGCGGTCTGCACTGCATTCATCAGAATTGCTGAAAGTTGTGACATTAAGGTTCGCCATCTCACTATGGCAAGCTAATATAAGTACCTAAATCGAGATTTCATTTTAACCTTTCTTTCATTCGGTTAAACTGCATTAAATATGAAAATATTTTTTAGGGTTTTGGCCACCTGTAAACACACTGTGCTAAGTTAGATAAGGGGTAGCATTGGCGTCATTTTTGAAATTTCGCGGCTACTCACTAAACCTTATTATTATGAAAGAACATGTCGCGGGGAACAAACTGTATAAGGAGCATAAATAGGTAAAGTATATCGGAGCTGAGTTATTAGGTATTGTATTTTTAACTAACTTTCAATTGAACTTGATCCATACCAAGAAAAAGGTAAAAAAGCGGCATTATTTAGAATCCTTATAAACATGCGACGCAATTAGGATTTAAGAAGGCTAGTTTTCAATGGCCAGGTGTAATATTAGGCCATTATTGTTCATGTTTTGTGGGTAAAAAGACTTTTAGGTGTGTTTAATGTCTCTGATGTCGACGATCAGGAGCCAATACCTCCTATTTACGTATTGACTATTAGAAAATGTCTTTTTGATGTCATTGATTGACGTTAAGATCCGTTTTCGTTATAGCTTGTAAATCCACTTCCTAATGCCAAATACTTAACATTTACTGCTAAGGTAGTGTAACCTAAGAAGGCCCGGTTCCTATTATGGCCCACTTTAAAAAAATACCAGTTTTGGTGGTAACTATTTTAAAATTCGAGCGTAGGTATAAGCGACTGCGGCCGTAGACAAAAATGCAACTTCATTTGACATTCAGCGCGCCGCCATTTTGACAGTGACAAACAGTTTGCTGTGCCGCGTCAAAGTGAAACACGTTTTATAACCTCCGGTGAGCAGTATTTATTTTAAATAGCAAAAATTAATGCCAATTCCTTTGTTTTAATGACTAAATATTGTTATATATTATGTTAGACATTGGATTAACGGGAACTTTCAAAGCTATATAGCTTATCATGTAATTTATTGCAGTATAATATAACTTGGGTTAATTTTCCTAAAAAGGCCCACCGCATGTTGCCCGGGTCTTCTTAGAACTTCTAAAAGTGCATAATCCATTGAAGTTAAGCTTACATGGTCTATCATAACTGTAATTTCTAATAGAAACATAGCTTTAAATGTGTTTTTTATAAATAATGTTAATGTAATGGTGATGTTTTCTTATTTATAAGTCACAATGGAGTCTTCAAAAATACATCGTGGGGAGTGGAAAGCTCAACTTAAAAAAAAATGATAAAAAAGAAAGTAATATTTATGATAATTTTAGTGTATTTAATCAAGGCAGAAGTATGTGATTAATAAATATTCGAGCAAAAAATGCAAGTCGACTTCCCATACTCCTAACTAGGCCCACTTTTAAGTATGACCAAAATCAAAGACTGATGAAAGAACTGATTTATTATTATGTTGTTACCAACTATTATTATAAATCTATGTTTAAGTGATTTATTCCAATTAAGACAGTTATATTAGTTTTATATCCATTTAAATTTTTGCTAGATCTAAGATAGCCCACGGGCCAATTTTTGCTGGATATACTTTTATTAGAAAAATATACTCAACAGGTAAATCTTATAGAGAAAACCTTACTCTCCTATTTCTGCACCTTTTTTACCTTATAGTATAATTTCAGAACTCCTTATTTAGTGAAACTAAAGCATTAAATAATACTTTAAGAAATCATGTCTCGGCTCCGATATCACTTAGAACAATCGTGACCACTCAGATCTGTTTCTTTGTTAGGGTTCTATAAAACAGTGGTAAAATTATTGCTGGCAGCTAATAAAAAAAATGACGCTTTAGTGTTAGTAAGATAAACGTCTTTTAAATTAGTTCTGTACGTCTACCACTAGTTGCCAATTTAAATTATTTAAATTTATCGCGTAAAAATTTGTATTGTGATTTGATATTGTAATGTCAAATCCCAATACAGTTTTTTACACGAACGATAATGTAAATTTAAAGTGGCAACTCGTGGTAGACGTACAGAACGACCTAATTTAACAAACGTATTATAATTATAACTCTGTCAGTTGGTTCATGCGTTTATTTAAAACTAGCTTTCCGCCCGCGGCTTCGCCCACGTTATTGTTATATAATTATGGTTTATTACATTAAATCTATATAAAATGTAGCCCATGTGTTATTCTGATGTTTAAGCTACCTTACTGTATAGTTTTATCCAAATCCGTTGAGTAGTTTTTGCGTGAAAGATTAACAAACATACATATTAGGTTGGGGAAAAAGTCTTTTCGCATATAGTATGTATGAACTTGTAATAAAATCTCTTTGGCTATACTATTTGTATCTGGCTGGTTTTGGTATCATTAAAAGGTTACATTTTAAAGAAAGTTCCAAATTCAAATTAGGAAAATGTGTGATTTTCATTTGTTTTTCTCACTGTCAAGATAAGTGAATCTAATGAAGAAATTCGATACATTTTAAAATTTCACTATTTAAAAGGTAAAAATACAACGCAAGCCGCAAATAAATTGTGATGTATATGGACCTAGTGCAGTGTCTGTTAGAGTTAAGTAGCACAAATTTGGTTTAAACGTTTTCAATCCGGAAATTTTGATGTCAAAGATGCAAGTCTCTCTGGTCGCCCTATTACGGATAAAATGGATGCCATTTTAGAAAAAGTGGAGCAAGATCGGCATATCAGTAGTTACGACGTAGCTGAAGAACTAGGAATGGACCACAAAACAGTTTAAGCGCATTTGAAAAAAACTGGGTACACAAAAAAGCTCGATATTTGGGTACCTCACGAGCTCACTGAAAGAAACCTAATGAGCCGTGTACTCATTTGCGATTCTTTATTATGACGTAATGAATCTGAACCATTTTTGAAGAAGCTGATAACTGGTGATGAAAAGTGGATCACGTACGACAAGAACGTGTGAAAAAGGTCGTGGTCAAAGGCCGGTCAGACTTCACAGACTGTGGCGAAACCCGGGTTAACTCGCAACAAGGTGATGCTGTGTGTGTGGGGGGGGGATTGGGAGGGGATTATTCATTATGAGCTGTTACCACCAGGCAGGACCATCGATTCTGAACTCTACTGCGAACAACTGATGAGAATAAAGCAAGTAGTTGAGTGAAAGCGGCCGGAATTTATCAACAGAAAGGGTGTGGTTTTTCATCATGATAACGCTAGACCTCACACATCATTAGCCACTCAACAAAATTAAGAGAGTTTGGTTGGGAGGTGTTAATGCATCCGCCGTATAATCCTGGACCTTGCACCTTCAGATTTCCACCTGTTTTAGTCTCTTCAGAATTTTTTAGGCAGTGTCAGGTTAACATCACGAGAGACTGCCAAAACCACTTGTCGCGGTATTCTGATCAGAAGCCTCAAAATTCCTATAGCAATGGGATCATGTCTACCTACACGATGACAAAAAGTAATCGAACAAAATGGCACCTACCTACATACTTTTGTTAAATGTAAATAAAATATATTAAAAAATGGTTTGAATTTTCTTAAAAAATGCGAAGAAACTTTTTCCCCGACCTATTAGTATGGCGAAATTACATAAAATCGTTATAAATTGTAGCTCAAGTGTTATTCTGATGTATAAGCTGTATTACTGTAGAGTTTCATCCAAATCTCTTCAGTAGTTTTAACACACATCTTCACAAACTTTCTCATTTATAATACTAGCATTCCGCCCGCGGCTTTCCCCGCGTTATTGTTATTATTATGGCCAAATTACATCAAATCTATATAAATTGTAGCATGTGTTATTCTGAAGTTTAACTGTAAAGTTTCATCCAAATCCGTTCAGTTGTTTTTGCGTGAAAGAGTAACAAACATACATACATACATCCTCACAATCTTTCGCATTTATAATATTAAGTAACATTAGTAAGATAACACAGAAAACTGTTCTGTTTTGAGAAATGGTGAGAAATTCTATTAATCTTCGTACTACTTTTACTTCAGTTGTTCTTGTACGGGGTCAAGTTTCGCAAAATGTCGAAACACTAACGAGTACTGACCGAGGGGCTGGAAAGGGCATAATTATATTGCAACATTTGCAATATTCCTCCAACCACGTGGCCAGGCTTTCATGTTTAGGAACAAATGCTTATCGTGCAGACGTTGGTTAGGGCCCTTGACCTAGTACTTCGCGCCTCAGTCCGACTTTTCCAATGAAGGTCATACTCGTATTACATCGCTTCCTTGTGTCTACAGCGGTGCCGGTTATTGCGCCAGGTTAACTGTGGAACCTAGGCCTTTTTACAATCCCTTATATTCACTAGAGAACTGAGCGATAATTTTCGCATTTTCAGCATAGTTACCGGGCCCTTTTTTTATTTAGTATCGTTAAATCCTCGTGGATACCTCGCCGCCCGGGGGAAGCACCTAGAGTACACAGGTATTTTCGCCGTCGCGGTGAAAGCCGTGCATTGCGGGCAAAAGCACCCCCGTACTCAAGCCCGCTGGCTCCCGCCGAACGCGGGACCTTTCCGGGTCCGCAACCACGACCCACCTAAAAGGTGGATCCGCTGCCGCATTTGGGCTGGTAGTAGTAGGCAGGCAGGCACCATACCACCACCACGTGCGGTGGCAGGTAGTGGGTGGGTGGGAAGTCCACCGTACCGCCACGCCTCATAGCTTCCCGGTAGTTCCCGGCTGCCACCAGTACTAAGCCTTCCCGCCAAGACAAGGCGAAGGCTCATGGGGGGTATAGTTACCTGGCCCTAACTAGGCTGGAATTACACGTTTCCAATACAACTTTCATCTAGTAAATAGTGTCAGAGCCACTTGATTAAATTTTTGATCAATAGTTAGTTTAAAGCTAGCCTATTAATTGCAACCCTTAGTTATACGAAAATAACAAGCTTGCTTGAAACCAACTACCAAAGTGAGCTGTTTTTTTAATTAAACAACTGTCCGCTCATTGGACCAGAAGGTCAATGTGTCTGGATGCACTGAAGCGATCACGTAACTTACCGGTAGCTAACTAAACCCTTGTTTGTCGAAGGTATCGGAACCTCGTTGCGTTTAATGAATCATGTAATTATCTTCAATCAAGGCTAAAACCGTAACAAAGATACTGTTTACAACAATAAGGCCCACTCGTCTGGCACGCCTAATTCGGATTAAACTCATGCCCGATTGCACCAAACTAAGTCACTCTAGGTGGTGGTTAAAGGTGCTCCCTCACTTAGAGCATTCGCCTGTAATGTAACGTTACAGAGTCGAGAATTACATCAGTGAGGTACAGATTCAAGCATTACAGTGCGCAACTAGATGATGCAATGTGTAAAATTTTCATATAATTTTCCTGAAGTTTCGTAAGGCAGTACTTATGTAATATAACCCTCAAAATCGAATCTGGAATGTAAGAGTACATTACAAGCTGATAACATAATATAACAGGAAAATGTTCCAGGTGAGGGACCACATTATGACTGACAGTTTTGTGCTGCTGCCTTAGAATTTTACGCGTTGAAGGCAGCGGGGCACCCGTTTTTACATTTACGAATAATTTTTACTGTTTATTTTGACATTAGAAATGGCGCGCCTTTTTGTTTGAAATTATCCGTCGTCTTTCGTTCAATAAACTTTCGGAACTTTGAACATTTGGTCTAATAATCATTTGGCCTATTTAGTATTCGGTCTTCAGTTCATCGGTAAGTATACATTCGAATTTTTGTAAAATTTCCGCCAATGCCACACCAATTATAAGTAAAAACACGTCCGCAGCTTGTAGCGGCGACCAGTCAAGTGGTCTAACGTGCATCAGCACGAAGCTTTGCCTGAATTTATCTCTACTAATATTATAAAAAGGTAGATAAGCGTTTGTGAGTTTATATGTTTGAGGTAGGTAATCTCCGAACCTACCAAACCAATTTCAAAAATCATTTCACTGTTAAACAGTTACCTTATCCCTGATTGCTATACTTGGGCATATACATTTTTCAAAAACGCTAGGGATCCGTATGAAAACTTTGATATATACCCAACGTGTGAGAAAAATTAGTCCACACGGGCGAACCCGCGCGGGCGGAAAGCTCGAATAAACATGTCAGTTGTTACTCTTGGCAAAATGTATTTTACTCTTCTGGTTATTTTTTTTGCTGCCAGTATTTTCAAGCTGAACTGTTGTTAGAACATTATTATTGTAGATCTATTTATGCATAGATTTTCCATTGGAATGGATGGATGATCGGCGATCAAAATAGAACATCTGGTTTAATTAGCTGGAAGGAAAACAAAGCTCATTAACAATAGTTTGCTAATAAGAGCTTCAGTACTTATATGAGTACATTGTGACCCATTCGTAATGTATCCAACTTTAAGGCTGCTAACTAGTATTAAATTCGTCGAAAACACGAAATAAGTGCCTGCAACAGTGCAACCTACTCGTATTGTTGTAATTCTTATTCCTAATCTTTTTATTTTGTATCTGAAAAACTTTTTACTTTGGTTTTTGGATTTGGTCTACTTTTCGAATGATTTAACTTACGTCGGAAATTTGCAGAGGTTGATTTTATTGTCCATTAGTTCATTAAGTAAGTCTTAGTATACCTACCTCTCGGCAAATTAACGTCATTGCATGTTAATATTATGATTTGACTGAGTAAATAAGTGAAATGTACTGTATGTAAAGCAATTTTTAACCGACTTCAAAAAAGGAGGAGGTTCTCAATTCGACTGTATTTGTTTAATTTTTTTATGTTTCTTACCTCATAACCATCGAACCGATCATGAACCGATTTTGATCATTCTTTTTTTATTCGAAAGCTGGTGCTTATCGTGTAGTCTCATTCTGATTTGGTCTAGTTCTGACAGTGGCTATCATAAGAAAACCATATAATTAAGTCTTAAATCTAGATAAACTAAATGCGCGACAAATGGCCGAATTACTCAATTTCACGCCAACCGATGTCGATGCTTCTTTTTTTATTGGAAAGGATATACTTCAAGGTTAGTTTGGTAAGTGTTTGGTTAGGTTCTGATTATGGGATCCATGACCAAGTAACGGAACTCTTCAATTCCTAAGAGCAAATGAACGGTACTCTCTCGATGTATAAAATGAACAAGAACGATTCACTGAAAATCAAGAAATAAACAAAAATTTTAACAAAAAAAAGACCAACTTCAAAAAAAACACTAAAAAGTAAAAAAAATATTGCGTATTCTTTTAAAACTTTTATGATAATAATATATTATAGGTACGATTATTGTTATAAATGGAGTCGGTGTCAGCCAATGTTGGTTTGTAACTACCTACATAGGCTACTTAAATACTTAAACGTGAGATGTAAAAAATAGGTAAATTATTGTAAACGTGAGATGTAAAAATAGGTAAAGATGTAAAAAATAGGTAGTGTTTCCTTGGGTGACCCCGACTCCAACAATAACAATAATTTTACAATATTGTTTTTTCCCATACAAAAAAAAGATGACGCCATAACTCCTCCACTTTTTTTTTCTTTTTTTCGTGCTACGGGTCAAATTGATTCGTATGGCCTGAATATCAATCGTTCAGACTTAATTTAGGGGTATACCGCTTGCACTACATTGGTCAGCGCCGCGCCCGGGTTGGAGCGGTGCCGTTGCCGCGCAGTGAGAATGTGCTGTGAACTTTAATCTCCAACTGTGTAATGAGTGGCTTGTTGATTGCCGCAGTCCTTGTAGATGGAACACCCAGAAGCCCACATTTCACAAGTTGAATTACAACTCAACTTTAGATAAGTGTCGAGTCTTCCGCCGTTAACCTGGTTGAGTAGACTCAACGAGTGCTATCACTGAATGTCTAGGTGTGGCAACATCACGTTAAGCTATACTGGGGGGATATATGCTGCTGAGTGCTGACATAAGACCCAAACATTACGCAATGTTTTCGTATAGGTTGACCAGCCGTCTGAACTTTTAGGCAAGCAATGAAACAAAACTCCTTCCGTTTTTTTTAATGCTGGTCGGTGAATGTGCGGCTTTCTTCGCACATTCACCGACCAGAGAAGCAGAGTGTAGCAGATTCCATCCACACAGAACGTCATCACGATTTATCAAATTATTCAGAGGATTAGAATGATTTCAGCCAAGATAAACCGATACTCTATAAACGGAGCTATTTAAAAAACATTGCTAACATAATCTATTGTTTAACTCCGACCGCTTAAATGCATAATTGCATGCAATCTCTATGTTATTACTTTATAATTGAATTACTGCTATGAAGCAATCAATTCATTTTGCGATTGGTATGGAACGACCTTGGCCCTGAAATATGCGGAAGTTTAGTATCATTGCGAATGAGTTTATTCTTGTGATTTTCAAAGGCTGGAAATAGTTTGAGACGTATTCAAAATTAATAATAAATCCAAAATTTTACTAAAATGTTTTTACTTATGCTAATATTACATACTATTAATGATAATGGAATTTTATTGTTTTTGCATTTTTCAGTGCTCTATTTTCCATCGAAAGATAGATACTGTAAAAGGGATTCGAACCTTGGTCTCAAATCAATCATAGGAGTCGAACGGGACTCAAACCGCCTTTCCACAATCCGGTCAGGTGCTCTCCCAGCAAACACCACAGGACCAAGGTTTATTGTCTTTTAGTTTCCGTCTTTGTAATTCTTCGAAGCAGTATGGTATAGTAACTTATTTCATTACTCACATTTGACAGGACAGCATAAAGAAGGATGCATAGAAGGCATTTTCTTGATAATGTTGACTCTCTACACCCGCGACCATATTCATTCAAAAAAAAATTACATAATTATGGCAGTATTTTTTGCTTTAACGAAATGGCAAGGGACAGATTAGATAATTGTAGTCACTAATCAAGCCCGACTTACCACTAAAAAATAAGAATTAAATTAAAATTAAAATTCTTCATTTCAGACTTAGTTTGTCCATAGTTTGGTTAGCGAAACTTATAAATATTTGTTAGTTACAATAACACTCATGAGAATAAGTGAATAATGTTTTAAGAAGCTACTTACATTGCTTGTTACAGCGATCAGAATGGTTTTGGTGCTGGCGCGCATTCTACGCAGCGAGGCGGTGCATCGTTTGCGGATCACATCCACATAGATACATAATTATTATGCATCCGCAAACATGCCCGACGCACTACGTGACTTATTAAACAGTAATGAAATTCGCTTAAGCTATGGCTAAAAAAACATAGTCAGAACGACACAAGTCAACCAGATAAGATGTAAATAATATCTTTAGCCAGTCAATCTTATAGGATACGTCTGAAACCTTTCTTCTACAACAGGGACTGGGAGCAAACTAGCAGCCCACGCTTGACGAGCCAGACAATCGGCGTAAGCATATTGCACCATAGCCTGGGCACACGGGCAACACCACAAGAAAGCCACCACCGTCCTATTTCCTGTAGTTTTCATATGAACTAGCCGCACACGGTTGACGCCGGTAGTCGCCACATGCTACTCAACACAAACAACGCTCGCAATACAAAACGACGCTCTAAAAACGCACTTTGTACCTCTTCTTTCTCAGGAACCGGCGTTGGTGGCAGTCGCGTGTGGCTCGATGGCAAATCTTTGTCTAAGAGCAGCTTCCGTTATTTTTTTCGCCCAAATGCAGTCCGTTTGTGTGCCGGCCGGCTGCGTGACGGAGCTCAGTCGCACACATTCGCCTTGATCCGCTTGCCCCGAGACAAAGAGAACAAGGCTGCACTTTTCAGTACATGCAACGATAGCTATCAGAATTATTTGAGTCCAGCGTAATCAGGTGTTAAAGCAATTACCATTAAACTAAAACCTGTTTGCCGAATATGAATAAGATCTAATGTTGATCGGGTTTATTTTAAAACGCAAACGGACGGCCGTGTTTAAAAAGCTTGTAAAAAAAACTAATGGCACAATATTTCAACAAGCGGTTGCCATTTTTAAACAGCATTAGATTTGAATAAATATTAAACAACAACAAATTACGATATGTCATTAAATTAACATTCAGTTTGCATATAACATTTTTAGTTTTAAATGTTTGCTCGTTACTCAGCATTTAAACCTTAGAGCAAATTATGATCCATGTTACTGTCAAACTAACGTCTCCCAAAATTCAACATTTAACGGAGTACCAGAATACCAGGGAATGGACCTGTACGTCTACCACGAGTTGCAACTTTAAATTTACATCATCGTTCGCGAAAAAAAATGTATTGGGATTTGACATTGTCATGTCTACCGTCATGTGAAATCCCAAAACAAAATTTTACGCGAACGATAATGTAAATTTAAAGTTGCAACTCGTGGAGTGGTAGACGTACTGCTCATCACTAATCAAGAAAAAAAAATTGCAGAACTACTAAATGTTTTCTCTAAACAATGAATATGACGTTATCTTAGTTGACAAGAAAAAAATATAAATCACTAATAATCCAGATGACCTACTTTGTAATGCAGTGTCAACCGTGATCGGTTGATTGCATCAACGTAACCCGTGGAATGGTTCCAATGTCAAGAGCGCGCGTGGTCTGATGGATCTTGTGGGGCGAGGTGTCGCAAAAACGCAAGTCATGCACGCGGCAAGCTTATGATGCATATTCAGGCTAAGGTCTCACTGACGTTAGCTAGACTCCGCGGCCCCGGTCACAGATATAAACTGAAATAACACGACTCAAATAATAAAGAGTTCAGTCCCTAAACATCTGAGCGTAGTGAGCAATTTCGTTTTATATGATATTTTATTTCCAGCCAGTCAGCGGTTACCTGGCACTGACCATTTTTTCGGCTAGTTTACTGACGAATTTGCTCGCGTAGCATGTCCGAAATTAAATAGATTCAATAGCCCTCCTTGTCAGCCACAAGGAGGGCCAAAAAAGTGCCACTTTGGGCCTTTGTTTATTTATTCATTTTAGACCAACCTACATCTGCTTAAACTATTACATGCTTATTATACCTTATATAATATATATTTAATTAAAATTATATACACAAATAAAGGCCTTATTGCTATCGCTTATAATACCGATATTTAAGATAAAGATAAGATAAATAATCTTTATTGCACAAACAAATACTTACAGCATGTAAAAACAAAAAAAGTATATATTATAGTACAATTTAGGCGGTCTTATCGCTACAGAGCGATCTCTTCCAGACAACCTTCGGCAGAGAGATTTAAAACAGAGGACGAGTTAGGCTGCGCAAAAGCTATGGAGAAAAAAAATAAAATAGTAGTTACATTTGAATATTATGCTAATATAAAAATAAATAAATAAATACATCTATGTATACACACATATATTGTTTTAGATTACCTAGCACCAGTTTCCTTGTGACGAACTAAATTAGGAGAGAAACATTATGTAAGAGGAACGTAAACAAAGAAAAAAAGAAAAAAACACGAAGTCAGAGAGAGAGAGGAAGTACGACTTTACCTGAGATTTGAAAATAGGTAAGGATTGAGATTGACGAATGGTTAAAGGCAAGGAATTCCACAGACGAATTGAGCGAACAACAAAGGATTGAGAATAATAGCTAGAAGAGTGCGGAGGGACTGTCAGGTGGAGTTTCCGGCAAGACCGCATGCCTTCACTTTTGGTAGGCTGCATGAATTGAAACAGCGTCTTAAGGTAAGGAGGCGAACGGGGATTAAACAAAGTAGTATACAATAGGGCCAAAATATGAAGATCACGGCGATGTCGTATGGTTAGCCGGTTTAACTGAGCGTGGAATTGAGAAACGTGATCAAATTTACGTAACCCGAAGATAATGCGTATGCAGAAGTTTTGTAGGCGCTCGAGTTTATTCAGAAAATTTTCAGTGATGTCTAAATAGGCACAATCGGCATAGTCAAGAATTGGCAGCAGCAAGGCCTGCACAAGTGCAATTTTGGTGGGTATAGGTAAGAAGTGGCGGAGTCTACTGAGAGAACTTGCTGATGCGAACATTCTCCTGCTCACCTCACCAATCTGTTTCTCCCAGCTCAACGAACTGTCAAGAAAGACACCTAAGTTTTTCACTATGCTGCTATAGGAGATCTGGATCCCATCAAATACAATAGGCGGCATCGACTCCCATTCGATCCTTGATATCAACCACGAGCTGCCAATGACAATAACCTGTGGAATTACCTGTGCATCTTTCTATATAAGTGGGAAGGTGCTCGAAAGGAGAGAGTAGTTCAGGATGTGGGTAATAATAGGATTTAGGACATCGAGGAGGGGTACGATCATCTTACGACTAACACTATCGTTACCGACGGCATCAGATGCAATAGCCTTAACGTTCTTCAAAACATCACAGTCAGTAACTTGACTGAAGACAAAAGGAGAAAAATCAGGAGTTGGAAGACAAGACAGTTTATTTACAGTGTCACGCTTTCTAGTATCATCAATGAAGGTAGATGAGCAGAAGTGGGAATTTAAGAGGTCAATATTAATATCTTGGGGGGCGGATTCACTACGTAATCTTCCAACTCCTAGCGATCTCAAGAATTTCCATACTTTTGTAGGGTTACCGTTCTCAACAGATTCGTGAATATGGCGCCGTTGAGCGTCTCTACACAACCTATTGCAGCGGTTTCTTATCATTTTGTATTTTTCGCGGTTTTTGTCCGATGGCTCCATCTTGAACTTTGATTTTGAGCATTTTTCTTGTTTCTCAAAGCTCTGAGGTCATCAGATAGCCAGGGAGCAGGAAAATGTTTCATCTTAACCGATCGTTACCTTATGTAATTAATAAATAATTATTAATTAATCGCGCGACAGTGACTGAAATAAACAAAGTAATAATCTGTAGCATATTTCATCTTAAACGAAAGTTTAAATATTTGTAAAAGTATTTATTTCGGATGTTTGAAGGTAGGTGACTTACTTGACTTAAAGTCCTATGTCCCCGAGATGGGGCAGAGGGCGTCCACAGTATTTCACCATGTCGTTTGGTCTTGAGCTTCGCGTTTGACTTCACTCCAAGTCTTGCCGATCCTCTTCGCCTCTTTCGCTACTGTACGCCGCCAGGTTTGTTTAGGGCGGCCACGTTTGCGTTTTCCTTGGGGATTCCAATCCAGAGCCAGCTTGGGGATGTGATCGAGATTCCTTCGGAGGGTGTGGCCAATCCAGTTCTACTTGCGTTCCACCAACGTTTGATCAGCTGGTCGATCGGGGCTTCGCAGTAACGTTCCAACAGCTGTTCGTTGGAGTTTTCATCGGGCCAGTACACAACGAGAATTCGGCGAAGGCAGCAGTTGATGAAGACTTGATGTCGTTGCGAGATGGCTTTGGTGACCTTCCACGTTTCGCACCCATACATCAGTACGGATTTGACGTTGGACCTGAATTATCTTGATCTTGATCGAAGGATCTAGACTAGGAATTCATAATTCTGCGTATCAAGTTTACGCCATTAGGATTTGGCCAAATGAAATTAGGAGCAACAATTTTAGGTCACCCGGTCACAAATCTTACTGTGATAACTTCTATTAGGAATAATGGTGGCAACACTACTTTTTGTTCGCATCGTACGCACGCAGACAACACGTCTATAATACAGAATAAGTTATTTTAGAAATCTTACTCAATTTCATTACAAACAACCATTCCTTACTTGGAATGGTTGTTTGTTATGAAATTGAGTAAAATGAATGGTAACCTATAGGTTACCATTCCTTATATAGGCCCTGGAACGCCAACTGTGCATAATTTGAGTAAAAAGCAACAACTACAAGGTTATAGTTTTTGTGGCAAGGGGTTTGAGAAAATAACCT
Organism: Udea olivalis; assembly: GCA_947369235.1. Classification (NCBI taxonomy): domain Eukaryota; kingdom Metazoa; phylum Arthropoda; class Insecta; order Lepidoptera; family Crambidae; genus Udea; species Udea olivalis. The sequence continues at coordinate 25,004,470 of OX376340.1, forward strand.
TTTGTTTTTTAAAATGGACGACTCGAATTCAACCAGAATTGAAAAGTTTGATGGCAATAACTTCAAGCAGTAGAAGTTTCAAATAAAATATGCCTTGAGAGCGAAATGTTTGGACATAAATGCTCCAAAGCCAGAGGAAATTGCTGCGCAAATCAAATGGCACAAAGACGACGGGATGGCTATGTTCATTTTAACTTCGTCAATGGCCCCCAACCAGATCACTTTGGTTGACAACTGCGAAACAGCCGAGGGAGTAACGAGTAGACTAAACATTTACGAAAAAAAAACTGAGTTCAACAAGATGATAATACATGAACGATTTTACCAATATACTTATTGTTTGAGTGATACAATGGCACAGCATGTTTCAAAGGTGTAAACTTTGGCCAAGCAGCTTAGAAAATATGATCATCATAGACCACATTATCTCTCACCACCAGATGCGATTGTTGTCAATTGACTGCCTAGTCACTATAATAATTTAAATTTTCACACTGAGCTTTTAGTATGCCAACTTCGCCCTATGGTTCAAATGACTCCGAAACTGAACGTCACTTGATATGTCAACACCGAGGAGCTTAATATTGTTATACAATACAAAACAGGAAGAGAAGGTGTTCTACAAGCTACAGAAAATAAAGTTTTCTCAAAGACAAACACGCAAATTTTCATCATAGGAGCATTATACTGGACTAAATTAGCCCGCCCCCAATTAGATTCCCATTCTCGATTACAGACACAAGTTTTGGTCGTCTTGCCTCTTCAGTGAATGAAGGATATTTGCTTGGCCTGTGTAATAGACGTCTTAAGGGCTGTCCATCCACCTAGCAATGAATACCATCCATACTATGTCTTTTAAATGCTAGAGGAACAGATTTGAAGATAGCACATAAACTTGTGGCATGCCCTACTGATGGTCCAAGCTCGATAGCTTGGATAGCTCCAATGGGCACCTATCGTTAACAATGGCTTAAATGCGTCTGATAGACAAGAAACTGGCAATCCATAAATGAACTCCCCGGCAGTCCGATTCATGGAAGCTTGGATAGAAGATTATACATTATTTATTATTAATTATTGTACAAATTGCTTGTTTTATGTAATACAACTGTTTTTATTCCTATTTTGTGCAATAAAGTATATCTATCTATCTATCTATCTATTATTTAAAAATACAAGTAATCTCGATTAGGATCGGATACATGCGCGATAACAGTATTGTAATACAATAAAATTGTAAACATTCGAAAAACTGCAACGTTACAATACCTACGAATACCTATCTACGGAAAGTTTCGACCAAGGGAGAAACTGCGCTGCCCTTAGCGCTATGCTAAAAATAATAAAGAAAAACAAACTTCTCTCCAAAAACAACCAAACCAACAGAAAATTACTATACCTAACAACCCTTCTCAAACAAATCGAATGCTACAACTTATGAAGTCGTGTTGTTTAGAAAAAAATAACAAACAAAAGAAATAAACATAATAATCTTTCTTGCCAAACTGTAAATCACACTGAATATGAGCCATCAGCTAGGAGCCTAGGACTGTGTTTATTGTTACCAACTACGATTTAAATTGTACGAGCTCTCCCTCAAAAATCGCAGAACATACTTGCTTGGGAGTAATTCGGGTAGCCTTAGTGATGCTTTACCACTGGGCTTCCGTCTATCACGAACTCTTGACACCCTGTACATCTTGATGATGGAATTCGGCACTTTTGACTATTTAGTTGTCTCTTAGTTAACGGTATACATATTGATTATTATTCTCTTTATTTAGCATAAAACTTAGTTATAAAATTCGTACAGTATTCTATTTTTTTTTCTATTCTATTCTTATTACTATTATTATTGCACTTGTCTGTTTACCAAGTTATGTTCAAATGGTTGTATACTTATTTTTGTAGTTTTGCACGTGTCTATATCTATTGTAATTTAGAAGATTACATTGTTGTGGCAGCTTGTGGTGTATATATCTTGGACCTTGACTGTACATAGACTGTAGATAGACTGTACATGCTATATTACTTGTTGAAGGCCAAGCTTCTGGGATACCTAGGGAGTTACGATTTCATAATTAACCACCAATTACAAATAATGGTTAGTGGACTTGCGTTCTTCTGGCATATAAACACACAACACACAACGCTACATGCAAGCCATTCGAAGTTAGTAGGTGAGGCTAGATATAGCCAAGGCGTTCGACCAGGTTTGGTAGTGAGGTCTTCTATCCAAGCTTACATGAATCGGACTGCCGGGGAGTTCATTTATGGATTGCCAGTTTCTTGTCTATCAGACGCATTAAAGCCATTGTTAACGATAGGTTCTCATTGGAGCTATCCAAGCTATCGAGCTTGGACCATCAGTAGGGCATGCCACAAGTTTATGTGCTATCTTCAAATCTGTTCCTCTAGCATTTAAAAGACATAGTATGGATGGTATTCGTTGCTATGTGGATGGACAGCCCCTAAGACGTCTATTACACAGGCCAAGCAAATATCCTTCATTCACTGAAGAGGCAAGACGACCAAAACTTGTGTCTGTAATCGAGAATGGGAATCTAATTGGGGGCGGGCTAATCTAGTCCAGTATAACGCTACTGAGATGAACATTTGCGTGTTTGTCGTTGAGAAAACTCTATTTTCTGTAGCTTGTCAGCTTTAGAACACCTTCTCTTACTGTTTTGTATTGTATAACAATATTAAGCTCCTCGGTGTTGACATATCAAGTGACGTTCAGTTTCGGAGTCATTTGAAACATAGGGCGAAGTTGGCATACTGAAAGCTCAGTGTGCAAAACATGTTTTCGCGCTATGAAGTAGTTGCTCGAAAATTTCTTTATGCCGATGATGCTGCACTAGTCGCCAACTCAGAGGAGAAACTGCAGGAGCTTGTGACTAGGTTTGGTCGCACTTGCCATCAGTACTCGATGAGTGTCAACACCAAGAAGACCGTGATTATGGTACAGGGTACAAACCAGTTACCAAACATTACCCTAGATGGGGCTACGTTGCAGGTTGTGGACAGTTTCTGTTACCTGGGCTCCACCACAGACTCCAAGCTTTCTAACGGCAGAGAACTGGAGGGCCGCGACGGCATTTGGAAAATTCTCTGCACGTGTCTGGAAGAACAATAAATTAACCATTGCCACGAAGGTCCTTGTCTATCAAACTTGCGTCCTAAGTATTCTCCTGTACGCATCAGAGACCTGGACTACTTACTCCAAGCAGGAGCGTCGACTTAATTCCTTTCATATGCGGTGCCTGCGATCTATTCTAGGCGTTACGTGGGAGGACAGAATGACGAATGAATCGGTTCTCTCAAAAACAAACTGTAGCAGCGTCACAGCAATTTAGAAACAGAGACGACTGGGCCATGTCTATAGAATGGGTCCCGACAGATTGCCGCGTGAGGTCATGCTTGGTGAAATTGCTGATGCCAAAAGATCTGTAGGCCGTCCAATGTTGAGATTCAAGGACTCCTGCAAGCGCGACATGAGTTCATTTCTTATCGATCCTGACACCTGAGAGAAACACGCCAACATGAGACCAGAGTGGCGTCATATTGTAGCCCTTGGCATGTCACAGCATGATGGGGCCTGGCTGGGACAACTAAAGAGGAAAAGACTTCAACGCAGTGCCGCGACTCCCCTTGGCTCTCGATTCGTCCGTGACAGGTGTGGCAAGAGGTGTCGTGCTGCCATCGGACTTTATAGTCACCGGAGACGTTGCACCCCCCAAAATTTACCCCCGTGATGCTGCAACAATCATCTGCAAAGATGCTGTGGCCAATAATAAGTTACTAGGCAGTCAATTGAAAACAATTGCATCTGGTGGTAAGAGATAATGTGGTCTATGATGATCAATCTGCTTGGCCAAAGTTTCCACCTTTGAAACATGCTGTGCCATTGTATCACTCGAACAATAAGTATATTGCTAAAATTGTTCATGTATTATCATCTTGTTAAACTCAGTTTTTTTTCGTAAATATTTAGTCTACTCGTTACTCCCTCGGCTGTTTCGCAGTTCTCAACCAAAGCGATCTGGTTGAGGGCCATTGACGAAGTTAAAATGAACATAGCCATCCCGTCGTCTTTGTTTCATTTGATTTGCGCAGCAATTTCCTCTGGCTTTGGAGCATTTATGTCAAAACATTTTGCTCTCAAGGCACATTTTATTTGGAACTTCTACTGCTTGAAGTTATTTCCATCAAAATTTTCAATTCTGGAATTGAAAAGTCTTTTGAATTCGAGTCGTCTATTTTGAAAAACAAAAGTATATTTGCTCAAACCCCTTGCCACAAAAATTATAACCTTGTAGTTGTTGCTCCTTACTCAAATTATGCACAATCGGCGTTCCTGGGCGCATTTATGGAATGGTAGGTTAAGGAATGGTAACCAATAGGGTACCATTCATTTTACTTAATTTCATTTGATCAATGAAATTGAGTAATATTTCCAAAATAACTTCTTCTGTATTACAGACGTGTGTCTGCGTGCGTACGATGCGAACAAAGCAGAGAGAACAAAAAGTAGTGTTGCCACCACGGGCAGTTTTTCTTTTATAAAATACCTTTTTAACCTTTTTAATTTATTAATACTAATAAAAGTTATCACGATAAAATTGGTGCCCGGGTGGCCTATAATTATTGCTCCTAATTTCATTTGGCCAAATCCTAATAGCCTAAACTTATTACGCAGAATTATTCATTCTCCTAGTCTAGACCCTTCGATCAAAATAAAGATAATTCGGGTTCTACGTCAAATCAGTACTGCTATATGGGTGCGAAACGTGGAAGGTCACCAAAGCCATCTCGCAGCGACTTCAATAGCGGCAACAGAAATACATCGTATTTGGAAATTTTACATATCTAGCCATCACAGTTCATGTGGCAAACAGACGGATAGTGGAGTCTTAGAAAAATAGACCCGTTTTTACCCTTTGGTATAAAATTGTAAGTTGCGATAAATTCAAATATATGCACAAAATTTACTAGAAAATATAATACTCATTTAACTAATTTTCTGCCTTAATTGATCGCTATGGCCACTCTATCTAGAGCTATCAATGCCTTAGCAGTCTAATAAAGTAACATATTCATTAATTCTGGTAATAGTTATAGCAGTAGGAATTTCATAGTGTTACATTATTTTAATATTCTCAATAAGAACACTTTAGATCAATCAAATTTAGATTAATCAACAATTTTGTAAAAAAAAACCCGAGTAATCAATTGCTTACCTTCGTATTTCCAAAACGGGGGAACGCAGCGCATAGCGTCACCCCATAGTATGTTGAAACCCGACTGGGAACAGATATTGGAGGGGGAGAGCAGAGCATTGCGTCATCATAAACCAGAGATGGGAAAACGATTTTATGTTGTTCCAGAGTAATCAACAAGAAACGTCGGACACTTCTTTCTTTTTGTATTGACGCAGAACTATTTAGTATTTAAATGCAATTAATTCGATTTGTTGAAACAACATTGAATTTGTTTATTAAATTTATGACCACTTTTCAAGTCATGGTAATAGAAAAAAAGTTATTTAACATCACTTCTACAAAACTAGTTTCAGGACACACCAGTGATCAATTTTTGGTGGTTTGCGATTTGTTCAATACACTTATAATCAAGTCAGACACCAATATGTTTATGTTCAAGGAATGCTGCATGCCAAACAACAATAAACAATATTCTGAATTGCAAGTTTATCTTAAGAAAAATAGTTTCACCTAGTAGACGCATTTTTTTTTCGTTTTTTTTTTCTAAATTGATTTCTTTATAGCGGTTGTCATTTGTTATGGTTAGGTACGAAACGTAAGTATTGACGTTTCCTGTTGATCGAATAGATTGCTGATATTTCGGTCTTTCGAGGAGATCAGTTTTATTTTCGGATTGATTGATTTGTCAACATTACAAGTGCAGTGCTGCTGACTTTCTTTGCTTTTCTGCTTCATATTTTATGAAGACATGTAACCTGTAACTTAGATTACAATTTTTCATTATATTTCGCAGTTATTATGTAATGACTAGTAATAATTAGCTGCTAAACATTCTTAAATTTATCCTTAATGCAGGTAGTTTTTATTTTGTAGGCCGTTTTCTTGAGTTTTTGTACAAAACAAAATACTATATAAATTTTGTACTTAAAATCGAAATAATATTAGGTTTATTCATTGGTTCATAGTGTTTAAATAACATTAACTAGGCAAACAAATTGTTGTGTAGTGAATAACTTTCAACATTTATTTGGAAAATTAGGTGAATTAGTTTACATTACAACTTTGGATTAGAAACAGAAAATAAACTAAAATTATATTTGTCGAAACAGTAAATAATCATAGATTGTACACTAAGTAGATTAACATAATTTGGATGAATGACTTGTTGCTCTGTACGAAAATTAGGTAAGTACGAGTACCTAGGTATGTACGAGTACTTAACTTTATTGAAATAATTTCTTGATTGTAAAACATAAAATTGTTGCATCTAAAGAAATGAATAGTTATTACATACATACATACCATCATGACTTTATCCCAAATGGGGTAGTTCTGGGTTATCCGGGTTGATTTGGTTTTTTATCGATGTTTTCCATCACCGGAGAGTTAGTCGGATATTAAACAATGAACACAAAGATTTTGATTCTGGCCAGATTTGAACTCGGGACCACATAATCCGCGATCCGAGTTGGAGTGCTTAACCACTAGGCCACGACGCTCTCTAGTTATTGAAACACTTAATTAGGTACCAACAATTTACTAACAGAATAGGAAAATTAAGGTTGTATTGAATACAAAGTAACATTTTCTAAAAATGGATTCATCTATGTTAAAATATTGTTGTGATGAATCATCATTTCATTCACGGGAACGTTCCATGACTATCCGCCATTTTGTTAACGCTGTTAGCTTGTCAACAAGGCTTGTTACTATAGTAACTTAGTATAAACTTTTATTTCACTAATTGAATATTTTTTTGTCGTGAATGGAACACGTAACGTTTGTACACAATGGTAGGTTTTAGGTTGTGGATATTTATATAAGTATGGCAATGAAGATACAAATTGAAAACTTATTTTAAAGGGACCAGATCACCAGATTACTTTCATATTGAGATTGTTTTTTTTAATTTTTGCAACTGAGTTATATTACACCTTATTACAATGAATAACAGAATCATACTCTCAATAGTAATTATATTACGACGTGCTTGTTTATTAGGTATCATTCCGAGCAGAAACACCTGGACGGAAATTGAAGAAATGATGCAAGACCAAAAGAAAGATACCAGCCATGGACATGGAAATAAGAATTACATAATGAACGATGAAGCTGAGATAACAATTTTCAGTACGTAAATTAGTTATCCTGAAAGTTAGGTCAACAGTCGTCCAATTAACATTGTTTTTGTTTTGATTATGCTGGTTTGTCGTCAACAGTGTGTTATTTTGTTAAGTCGTAGATGCAGTTCATTATTCTATTATTGGTATATTGCCTATAGGTAGTTAAGATCGTCAATTAGTTAGCAAACTCAAGGTCAAGAGGAACTTGCACACATCTATTTTGAAATGAGGACTGGAATGTTTACACTTTTGTTTACATTTTTGTAGATATTTTTTTAGGTTGCCTTATGTTTTACTAATGATGATAGGTATTTCTTCTGTTGTTGTTGTCGTGCAAATGTAACCATTGAAAGTTAAACGCTGTGAGCTTTAGTCGCACTTATGCACTCGTTTGTAGATACCGTAATTACCTTATTAAGGTTAAATTGTATATGCTGAACTTAGTAAGCAGTATAGACGAAAGTACCTACACGATACACATTCAATAGTAAATTATTATTTTTTTGGTAAAACAGTAATGCCAGCCATGACAAAAGTTAGTTAACTAACATGTTTTGTTTGGTAATAGCTGTTACTTACCGACAGTAACGCTAATGTTCAATCATTTGATATAAATGTATGTTAAAATTCATCAGTTTTGAAATCTTTTAGGTTTGTTTGTATCAAAATGACACACTGCTTGTACTTTACTAACGCCTGTTGTAAACCCAAAACAAGTTTAAAGAGTAACTGCTGGGTTTCTCGCCGGGTCTTCTCAGCAAGAAACCACTCCGACGCGGTGGTAGAGTCGCATTATGTCTGTATACCTACTGTTTATTTACGTATTCATATTATTATGGTATTTATGTCTATTATTTAGTATATTTTGCTGTAAATTTGACGGTTTTAAAAGTACTGATACAGTCTATTTGAATAAAGTTTTTTGAGTTTGAGTTTCAAAGAAAGTCAGCTAGTTATTAAATATTTATTTTATTTTTGTTTGGAAATAGTGCTTAATAGTATTAAACGGTGCTATAGTTTATAGCTGGTACTTGTTGGTTTGTATCAGCTAAGTCGCATAGCATTAACTTTTGTTGTTTCTATTTGTACTGTTTTGTCACCAAATAAATGTTTATCTTTCTTTCTTTTTTCTTTAATTCGTGCTGGTAGGTACAGCTCAAGTTTATAGTTTGTAGGTGCTATAGCGATAAGCTGGCACACATTCATTTGTTATATACCTACTGTAGCTTGCTGGGGGTAGATCGTAAATGTCGCTTTTTTGGAAGATTCTCGTGATTATATGGCTGAATTCAAATTGAAGTAAAATTTATCTTTCTATTATCGTCTGCACCTTTTAATGTTACGGGCTACTTGATAAACTGGGGAAGTATTAATACGGAGCGGTCCTAATGAATAATGACCAAGTGTATTAGATAAATCAATTACTTTGGCCGGTCCATGTGAATAATGAGTAATGACAGACTACTCGTGGGCAGTTTAAGATAGCTTGAATATCACTTTTACCGGGGCCAGTGCCGGATTAAGACTACTTGATGCCCTAAGCAATCCACGGATTGCTTAGGGCATTAAGTATTGCGGTGTGCCATTTCCATGAGTAGAAAAGTTCAATGAACTAAGTTTGATAATACAACGGTAATTATCCTTAAAGAATATGGATTAAGAATGAAAGAGATACGTCAAGTAGGTATCTATTAACTGCATACAATGAAAACACAGATTTTCTTATTTATTCATTGAAATGCGACTTTTCGGGCATTAAAATAGGTCTTTTTAGCATATTTGACTCAACATAGCGGCCAGTTTCAGTGGTCTAATGTTTTTTAGCTCAAGAGCGGTTTCAGAGACTAGCGTTTTATACGCGCATATAAGTTCGTTTTAAGAAGCGCATGTAGACTTACAGACGCGCCTTTTGCTATATGCGGAACTCGTACGAACATTGACGCGCTTATAAGCTCGTATAATCTATATAGATACAGACGCACCACTACCGGTTTGAGCGAACACAATGCAATAACCGCGTGTACGCGCGTTTGCTTTTTTGAACAGTGGAATGTAGCGCACGTGTGAGCGCGTATGCCAAAGCAACCTTATACGCGCGAACAAAAACGCTCGTGTGAAACCGCTCTTAAACCATCATTACGAAAAAATATACGACAAAAATATTTCCCGAAAATTTAGTTTCGCTGTTAGTAGTTTTTTTTTTTTGAAAATTTTGTTTTTTTCTCTAATCTGTTGGTAAAAAACTTATCCAATTAAACTATCTCTATTTCGGCATAGAAAAAGTTTAGTCGTGTACTTAGCTTTCGTAAAATAATGCACACTTGTTTGCATTTTCAAGGAATACCAAGACAGTTATTTCACTTCTGACTTTTTGTAAAATTCCAAACAGTTAGAATGTTTTCAAAATCACTGTGGTTAAATAAATGTACTTAGTATCCAAGATTTGTTACTAGCTTCAAAAACTGCCATAACATGTTTATTCTCCGTACAAAAACTAAGGTTATGTAAGATTGGTAGCATCGTAAAAAATAACATCATGCAAAGTAACTCGATGGAAAAATTGCGATCTTTTCCAAAGTCGCTAGAGAAATCGCTAGAAGAAATGTTTGGACCACTGAAACAGGGCCATCCTATTGATAAAGCAAAGCAGAGAGGAGATATGTTTTATGATAACCAATTAGATTTCGTAATTTCCACATTTCACAGACAGATCTGAAAATAACGAAATCTGATTGGTATAAAAAACATCATTTGTAGCAAAATATATATCTGAAACATTTTCAAACAATTAAAAAAAGTAACTGTTTAGGTACTTTGCTTTCTGCTTTCGTTAAAACCACTGGTCCATCATGTCATGAAAACCTCGATTTCTTCGCTGTTGAAGATGTTGTTAACCAATGAAGCTATTGTTCGTGTATACAGATTGCTGTGTAAACAGAAGACTAATTACTCAGCTCAATTACCAACCTAAACAACTCTATTTAGTTGTTTCCAGCCAGACTAAAGCTACAGTTACACATGCTCATTACTAGCACGAAAGCATGCATTAAGCAATTGCTAATTGTTAGCATGTGTGTCGCAGCATTGCTTATAATGAGCATGCTCATTTCTGCGAAAAGTGAACATGCTTGTTTATAAGCATGCTATTTTAGAGCATGTGGGACTGTAGCTTAACAGCTATGTTGGCGACCTGTATCGCATTTCCATTTAGCCATACAGAGCCATTACAGCCTTTTTTTATATTTTGTTTGTGCACTTCAATAATTTACCCTTCAATATTGGCAGAACTAAGAAATAGATGAACAGTTGAGCTGGCAACAAACCCAGATTTTTATTTTGCCATCCTTAACAAGCTGGGTAACTAATACCTTTCCGAACACAGCACAAAGAGAGTGAGAGAGGGGCCTGTAGCATTTACGACACAAATTACGCATGCGGCGCGGCGCCTCTGACGGCTTAGAACAAACAAACCCGCCAATTAGATCACGCACACAAACACAGGGAGTTTACAGGCAATACCGGCATAGTAAAAGGACCGGTGCGGTGAGCATCAGTGTCGCGGCACAAAATAAAGAGTTTACAGAAGGACCGCTCTCCCCTTTTTCTATCAACTTGCCTGATCGCCTAGGGTTGCTACTCGCTACTATAATCGCCAGATAAGCGCGATTTGACAGATACCGCGTAAAATAAAATACATCAAGTGAAAAATTGCACCTAGTTCGACAAAAACAAAAATGTACAAAAGAGGTATTTAAATTATCCAGTTAGATTGAAAGGAGTTGAGATGGGTGAATACGTATAAAAGTATTATATTAAGTATATGAATTCATTTACCGGGGTCCAGGTGCAACCTGCTAGCCTAATGGCTTGATCATACAGTCCTACCTACCCACCTACCCAGTAGGCTGTAGATAACACCATGAGCCACCGCTTCGGCGGTCACCTGTCGGCGGCGCGGATGCAGCAGCTGCGCCTGACAATAAATTTGTAACGATGCCGTTTCCCTTCAGTCTCGTGGACGTTACAACCTCCACGATCGCTGGAAACTTCATGGTTTAACTGCTGGCCATTAAAAGTATTTTGTACTTGTTTTCAAATTTGATTCAATTCGATTTTTGTTTCGCATTGCATGCGCAGCTTTTTTGATTCAGTCCTACCAAAACCATCTTACTGAACAGTTTGTGAGCATTTTACCAGATTACCAGTTTAACTAGTATAACTTACGTGATGGTGTATTTTTAAATACTCTAAATAACCAATTTTGTAAACAGTTAAAACAGTTATAAGTAACAGGAACCCGTGTATCGGGGTAAGCATATCATACCTATTTACTTACCTATTACTATTAGATAATCTATTACCTAGGACTCTTTGTATTCATTTATTGTTATTTTGTTACAGTTCTTCTTTCCTACCTATACTTTTATCCTATTTAATAAACAAGTCACTGGATTGGCTGATCTTTTATTAACTATTCCACAACTACATCTACTTCTAAATATTGTGTGACGAATCCCGGCGCTCCGGCTCCTGTATTGCTGGCCAGCATCGAGGATTTCCGTTATATGGCGCCCGAACAAAAAATCGAAGATATCTCTTCTCTGCAGCTCGAAACCACGAGTGAAGAATAATATTTGTTATTTCCAGTAACTGAAAAAGAAGATAATTTAGGACGTTTGTGCAATTTATAATGTGTGTTTAAGCGTGGAACTCATTTAGTGCATTTCCCCTACCCTATTTTGTGTACTATCATTCATCCCCATTTCATTACACTATACCATACCGTTTTCACAACCAAATATACTTCAATCACTATACACACATTTTACAGACAATAATACGATCGACGCTACTACTGCTGGTTACAAATGTAATCGGTTCCCGATGCTTTAGTAGCGGAGGCATTACATTCACAAATTTATTACCTACCTTTACTTATTATCCCAAAGATACTTTCAGTACCCTTTACTTTATTTACACCACAGCCCTACAGACATCACCTACTCTATGGCTTGTCTAACCGACAGCTACATAAACCTTCGAGATTTTGGAGTTTAAACCCATGGTTATTCCAAATCTCGTTTGTTACCACATCCTTGGCTTTGGAGAGTATCCTTAACCAAGATACTACACGCTTAGCTCGTATTTCTTTAGGTCTTCGAGGCCGACTAAGTTTACGCAAGCTATGTATACTTACAAACATTACATACATCGAATAACAAAATATTTTTTACCAAATACACCACTCTCCAACTTATTTTCGTACTTCATCAATTTATCTTACTAGAATTGAGCAATAATTTTTACAATAATTTATAATCATTACTATTTTCAATATAAAACGACAACTTTACTTCTAAGCTGACATTGTCAGACATTGTCACGCTATTTATTTTCAAATCAAATCGTTTTCTTTTTTCAAACTAAGAAAAGGTTTTATACCTTATTTTTATCTTATTATAATACCAGTTGTACAACATGGATATTTTTCAATTTAACAAACCAGAAATTATTTATGAACTTAGATTACGTAACGCAAATTTTCAACCAACTCAAACTGCCGTTGAATTGCGTGAAATCCTATCCATTATCATATCAGAACCAAATACATACATACATGTGGATTTTTAGTGATTTTGGTAATAATATATTTTGATAATTTTGTAATGGTTTACTTACACCAAAAATAACACCTAATATTACTCATGTTTTCACAAGGCCATGTACGGTTTAGTCGATATTTTATTTAATATTCTATATTCGGATGTAGTTTATTATTTATTTCTCTTTAACCTTCAATAGTTGTTTTGGAGCGGTTGGTAACTCCCATCTTAAACTAAGCCTTATTACCAGGAGCGGCTTGGGAACTCCTTAAAAATAAGCCTTAGCCCCTTTGATTAATTTTTCAAATACTATATTGTACTTTATGTAAAAGTATATTCTTATTCCCATTTTTTCCATAGTTTAAGAGCGGTTGGTAACTCTTGAAATAAGCCTTACCACCAGGAGCGGTAGGTAACTCCTAATAAATAAGCCTTTACCATTTGATGCTAACCTTTTTATGAGTTCCTCATGAGTGAATCCCAGTTAATGAACAGGGTCACTTATTTTCTTTTCTTGTTGGTTCATCCAGTTACTGGCGTTAGCATAGCCAGGAATTGTTTGATTCACTTGAGAGAGTGTATCATTATCATATTATGTGTATTGAATAAAGTGGTATGTATTTTATAGATTATTCATGTGTAGTGTATAATATAACCAATAAACCGTAGGTCGTTGGCATGTGAAAGACATGAAACCTATTCCAAAATTAAGATAACTATCGATCACCGTATACTCTAATTTACCATATTTTCTTTAGATAATTACTTATTGATTTATTATAATTTATTATTACTTTAAGCGTGATGCATGTCACTTAGCCAAATGATTTATATAGGTACTGTTTTTATATACATCTCCATCCTTTCGGCTAACCATTAACTACCATGTCAATACGTAATTTTGTACATATAAGATTATTATGTTTTATTATTTTTTAAAAACGACTAGTCGTATTTCCGGCTATAGTTATTAGTCATTTTCTCTATGGAGCGGATAACAACTCCTTAAATAAGCCTATGTTATAGTAATCGTCGTATTTTTCCCTATGGAGCGGATAACAACTCCTTAAATAAGCCTCTGTTATTTTCTCCCTAGTAGGTGGACTACAACCAACTTACTTATTACCTTATTAGTAATTACTTTTAACAAGTACTTCCTTATTAAAGTCTCTAACGAGATTCAAATCTTATCTTCTGACCATATTAAGGTTAGTAAACTTGTACATTTTTAAGACACTTAACACCAACACTTACACATGACATTCATCACACACATAAAAACTAAACATGATCACCAAAAGCCAGCGGGTGGTGACTGGCATATTTAAATAAGCCTGCACTAATCTGGGTTAGTTTCATGAGAAACATCTTCTATTATATAAGATTTCTCGACTTGACTGATGCCTTAATTCAAACTTATAGAATTAAGACTTTGTTAGATACGACGGATGTTAGTATTTGAATGAAACCGAAACCAACCTAGTGTAAATTTCTCACTGTAAAAAACATTCGTTTACCCAAAATTCTATCATGCACTTCCATTTAATTAATTAATAGGTTATTACTTATATTGTATTTTTTATAAAATAAGTGACTTGTTTGTTTACTTGTTTGTTGACTTGTTTGTTGACTTGTTTGTTGACTTGTTTATTGACTTGTTTGTTGACTTGTTTATTGACTTGTTTGTTGACTTGTTTGTTTACTTGGTTGTTGACTTGTAACTATCAACTTATCTTCCAAATTTAACTTATTGTAAAAACGTCATCGTTAACATTACCTTATTTTTTTTACTTAACTTTTACATAACTTAACTTAACTAAAGATTAACTTAACTTAACTTTAACTTAACGTAACTTTAACTTTCAAAAAAAAAATCCTTAAAGATTTTTTTTGCGCCGGCCACCCCGGTATTGTAACGATGCCGTTTCCCTTCAGTCTCGTGGACGTTACAACCTCCACGATCGCTGGAAACTTCATGGTTTAACTGCTGGCCATTAAAAGTATTTTGTACTTGTTTTCAAATTTGATTCAATTCGATTTTTGTTTCGCATTGCATGCGCAGCTTTTTTGATTCAGTCCTACCAAAACCATCTTACTGAACAGTTTGTGAGCATTTTACCAGATTACCAGTTTAACTAGTATAACTTACGTGATGGTGTATTTTTAAATACTCTAAATAACCAATTTTGTAAACAGTTAAAACAGTTATAAGTAACAGGAACCCGTGTATCGGGGTAAGCATATCATACCTATTTACTTACCTATTACTATTAGATAATCTATTACCTAGGACTCTTTGTATTCATTTATTGTTATTTTGTTACAGTTCTTCTTTCCTACCTATACTTTTATCCTATTTAATAAACAAGTCACTGGATTGGCTGATCTTTTATTAACTATTCCACAACTACATCTACTTCTAAATATTGTGTGACGAATCCCGGCGCTCCGGCTCCTGTATTGCTGGCCAGCATCGAGGATTT
This sequence comes from Udea olivalis, assembly GCA_947369235.1. Taxonomy (NCBI): domain Eukaryota; kingdom Metazoa; phylum Arthropoda; class Insecta; order Lepidoptera; family Crambidae; genus Udea; species Udea olivalis. Next base: position 25,019,904 of record OX376340.1, read on the forward strand.
CCGTTATAAATTAATACCAAATATACCGGTGTTTTACCAATGCATGATAAGATAAGTTACGGAAAAAGTAAAAGCCCATTTGTACTGTATTTGAATGTGTTACGAAATATAATGGTTTTCCTACCTATAATAATAATATAATATATATAATACATATATAACTCATAATACTCGTACAGTAGGTACTACTAACTTGCAAACGTTATCTGAGTTTTACTTATTTTTCAACATCATTTGGTAACTTAAAAAACGTAGGATCACAATTTCGTGTGGTGTTCATACAGTCACATACACTGCAACAGAAATATCTGCGCGAACCCTTTATGACCATTGCACTATAATGTAAGTATCTGACGACGTACAAATAATATCTCAATGTTTTTGACAGTGCAACTGACCGCGACGCTGAAACTCCCTGACTTCGCCTGTAAACTCACGTCTCTGTGTGCGTGTGTCAAAAATGGCGTGTTGTTCTAAGCGGGCTATCTGTAATTCGGAGCGAATATATAGTAGTAACCCTGGGCGGTCACGCAAGTTTAGGAAAAAGGCGCAAATGGCCCTTCTGTAAACTCTTTATTCTGTATATTTTGTAAATAGTGTAAATGTGGAGTTTGGTATTACTGGCAGGCCAGACTGGCTACCTTCCTAATTCATGTAGGTATATCATTATACTTTTGTATCTCTTCTTTTTCTGGGTGTCTTCATGGAGACCGTCAATTTAAAAAAAACGTTTTTTCTTCCGGTTTTCGAAAGTCTCTAAGGATTTTTATTTATGACTAGGCCTACCTATGTCTTTTCACGCCGTAGATTTCAATAAGAGTCTTAGTATTTGAGTTAGATTTTTATTCAATACATATATTTATGCACGCAGGGCGACACAGGTCAATCTTTACAAAACGAGCCTACTAGTTCAGTATCAGTATCAGTTTAGTCTCAGCAGCATCCATGTAAAGCTTGATGTGATTTCGGGTGTACGGTATATTTATTGGATTGGAAATATTGGAATACACTCAAATAATAACAAAGTATGATTATGGTATTATTAGGTATATGTTTGTAAGACTCCACAGAAAAACTGTTTGAACAGTTTTGTGGGAGGGACATTGTGTATTTGAATGTAAGCTTGGTATCTTTAATAAATAAATAATAAAAATGAAAATGTGAATGTGAATTATGGCAGTTATGAACTTTGTTACTGCAAATGACACCCAAATATAAAATAAAATAACAATAATAAGTAATACGCTTTTATGCATGAGCGTGCTTGGGCGTGGGCGAGAGTCTGCGCGAGAGTGTGTAACAAAATAACTTGAATACGTGGCTGGGTGTTAGTGGTACCTTGGATTTTCTTAACTAAGAAAATCTTAATTAGGAACCACACTAGAACGTATTGGATGATATTTAACAATTCAGTATCCAGTTTATAATTGACGATACGATTAGCGTACTTAGTGCACTGTAGCACGGTTTCTCGCCTTAATTAACGAGAAAGTCGAGAAACGATCTTTACTAATTTTGGCTCGGGTCTGGGTGTTCTGGGAGATACCCTGGCTTAATGTGTCTCTTACCTCGTTACAAAAGGATACTAATCCCTACTTCGAGACCATGACAAGTGGTGTATATATTTTCTTATTCAGGTCACAAAAAATGATATACATCAATGCAATGCAGAAGCCGGTAGCAATAAAAAAAGCGCGTTATTTTTATAATATTTTGTGTTCAATATTTTTGCTGCTGCTAAATATAGAGCTTAATAGTTAAACCAATTGTTTACCAAACATTTTTTTTTTGTTCATACATATTAATAAGGTGTGAAACGTGTTTAATGGGCAGTATTTACTTGCATCCGAGTTGATGGTCAGACAGAAAACTGGGATGTCATTCATCATTGAAGATCATCGGAGCCCAAAGTAACCAGAGTTTATAAAGCGCTCAGTAATTTACAGGTGCAAAAAATAACTGACTAACGATACGCATAAATAAATCTAGTTACTTACATATAATATTAAATATGTTTGTTGATATACAAAGCCAGACACGTAGGACGGTAGAAGGCAGTAAAAAATAAATATATTTTAAATTTAATATCTTTTATTATTTTTTATATTTCGTTAGATATTAATACACACATCAAAAGTGTCTAGGGATCAACTTATATTTTTGCAATAACTTTTCTCCTGATTGATATTAATCAAAATTTTCTTTAAGGATTCATCAAATAAAGTGTTTTCGTTTGTCTACAGTAACGATAAACCAAGTCACCTTTGCATTAATAAAGAAATTTGCCATTTTCCTAATAAAGGGATTTTTGACATTTGAACCACTAACATTAAAGTTCGAAAAAAAGACTGAAATAACAGTTTTCTTTAAAATTTTATTGGGTAACTTAAACAATTAATAATCCGTGTTTCTACCGCGAACACTAACAACACAAAAACATCGGTTTGGCATACTCAAAATGAGTTCATCCAAATCACGCTGTGGAATGGCCGCCCATGTTCGTTGCAACAACAAAAAAAGGTCTTCTTGCGACTGGATACCCTCCATATTCGGCAGAGCTCTTCTCTGTAGCATATCCCATGCATGCTCAATCGGGTTCAAGTCTGGCGACTGAGCAGGCCAGGGCAGGACATTGATGTTAGCTGCGGCGAGAGTCTGTCTTACAACTCTTGCGGTATGCGGTCGTTCATTATCATGCATTAACTGAAATAAGGGACCGATTTGCACTTGTAGAGGAACGATGACGTCTGATACAATCGTCTCAGCATAAATTTGAGCGTTGAGGTTGCCTCTGATCCAAATCAACTCAGTTCTTCCGCCGATCCAAATACCCGCCCATACCATGATGGTTCCACCACTATAAGGATGGACTTCCTGGCAGGATTTTAATCGCTGTTGGCGTCCAGGGGTTCTCCAGTGTCGTATACGTCTTGTATCCGGTCTCATACCAAAACGAGACTCATCAGAAAAGCACACGAAACGCCATTGTTCTTCTGCCCAATTTCTGTGTTCAAGAGCCCATTGATATCGAATCCTACGATTGTGCATTGCTATAGGTGGTACCCTTAGCGGTCTTCGGGAATGAAGGTTCACTTCATGCAAGCGGTTTCTGACTGTTTGGTCGCTAATTAAGTTCCCTGAAGAGTGATGAAGCCTCACGGCTAACATCATGGCGGTTATTGTTGGAGCTCTTCGAGTTGTGATTTGAATGTATCGGTCTTGTCTCCGTGTGGTGCAGTGATACCGTCCTCCATGGCGCTCAGCTACGGTACCAGTGCTTCGGTAACGTGTCCAAAGTCGACTGATAACACTCTGACTTGTATTCAGAGCTAAAGCCACAGTACGTTGCCGGGAACCAGCTTCTATCATTCCCACGGCTCTGAGCATTTCTTCCCTGCTTAAATGACGTCGCCGCTCCATAATAACGTCGGTTTTAATCAGTAGTAGGGAAACAGTAGCACTAATAATGTCTTCAATGCGTTGTATGTTTTTATAGGGAAAATATTGACAGCTGATTTTCATCTTTTACTCGAATTTGATTGACAGTTCCTGTTTCAAATTATGAAATGCACCAAAAAGGATCCATATAAATTTATAAAATCATAAATTTATTACAAAGCCACATCTCAATCTCAAGAAATCCGCATAAAAGTGCTTGATCCCTAGACACTTTTGATGTGTGTATTTTTCTAAGATGTAAACAAATAATAATTGAACAGATAATTTTGTTTTAAAAGAATTGCTGGTATCATATTCTTTATTCATTTGTAACTTCAATCAAAACCCCATGCTAAATTAAATAAACCCAACCTTCCTTTAGTCTTGTTAACTTTGAACCATCTTAGTTAATCACAATTAAAATGTTCACATCGACGATTTTGTTACTCTTCCTGCGTTCTGTAATTGGATTTGCCTTCAGATAACCATCGATCCGAGAGCACTGAAGCGTTGATTGCCCTTCTCTACAGTAATTTTTTCAATACTACTGTAACCATATACATTAAATCTGAAGTTAAGAGCCTTCTCCTATAAGAAAACCAAACGTGTTAATTTTTGACGCGTTTTGTGACGTCAGGATAGCGTTCTGGAGATAGGATTTTTCAATTTGTTTTGATGCTCATCAATTTGACCTAACTCCATCTAATGGAAGGCGTTTGTGAGGTCCAGATATGGGGCTGATAAGCACAGTAATGCAAAGGACTCCCTGAGCTGGCAATCCTCATCTTGAAGGCCTGCAGAAATGCTTTTTCACGCTCCGCTTCAAGAAACTCGGGACTATAAGAGGAAGGAAACACATGTGCTGTATGTTTGTCAATCATGTTTTTCATAAATCGTTTTAATTTCAATAAAAAAAAATAAGACAAATGTTTATTTTTGTCATCAGTTGCCGCAACGGTAGAGCGCTGACTAAATGAAGCAGTGCTAAATAAGGTGCATTGCACTGAATTTCGACACGCAATGCTCCAACACTCGTGACATATTGATGTCACAGAGATTTCTCTGTTCATGTATGTGGATAAAACAGTTATCAGACGACTGGTGTGAGGCCTAGCGGTAGGCAAAAGAGAACAAGGCCAGAAAAACTCCGTCTAGATTAGAGAATATATTTTTGAGATTTCACCACCAGAAGTAGGATGACTAAGTTTTTCTTGTTGCCGCAGTATTCTTGGCTGTTAAGGCGTTATGTAAGTATTTAACTATTGCGCCTGCCACCAGAATCAGCGTTCTGACCCTGGCTATAACAAGAAGCTGATCTGGAGACCAATTAGCCTTCCATTATTGGTGTATTTATTGAGAGTTTATTGGTGAGTCAAAATTGTTACGGTTTCGCGCTTATGTTGCTTTGTTGTTAATATCACATTTTCAGGGAGGTACAAAATGTTTTGGCAAAAGCCAAGAAGAAACTTAAGTTAAACAGTTTTTCCTACATTACATTAGGATAAAGTCTTTGTACAATTACGAACAATATGTTACTTACAATGTAATGTGGTTTTGGTTTCACTAAAACACCAATCACTTTCAGGAATCATCAGTATAATGGCCGCTAGGCGTTGTATGAATCCACCTCTAGTCTAAGAAAAATCCCCCAACATCGCGCGCGACACAATTAAAATTAAAAGTGTCAAAATGTATGCAATGTGCAGTTTAACATTTTCAACAATTTAATTTTGCAGGTATAGTGATCTATTTTGCAAAACCTTGATTCCACAGTTACGAGTATATCAGTAAGATTCTTACTCATAAACGCTAGATCCTTCGATGTTCGTGATTTATTAAAGTAATTGATATAACCAAGTTTTATCGAGTATGTCTCGTGTTTGCGCATAATTCCTTTACAGAGAACTGTCATAACGATCGATTTGACATTGACGTGACAAGAGACGAGGTGATGGATTGCACTCTCATTAGCGGCACAAGGAAAATGGACACGCAAACCGTTTACAATTTTAGTTACAATCCATGAGGACCTTCTTCTTTTAAAATCATAGACACATAATCTTAGATCGTCACAGTATAGAGTATAATAGAGTCATATATTGACAGCTTTAAGTTAAACTTCAATTAAAATTTTTCGTTTGAATTAATTTAATTGCTAATTATAATATAAGGTACTACTAGTCCAGTAGGTATCTCACATAAATAGGTGCACAAAATTAAGATGTCTATACCGTTACCGTTTTCAAACCCTGTTTTTGAAGGAAAACAATGTGGAAAAATAAGACAATATTTTTGTTGTTTGACTATGTACATACATTTAGAATTAGTTACAGTTAGTTTCTATAAAGCCTGCTGCTTATGTATGTTAAACTTACGGTATAAAAAACCAATGTTCCTGTACATACGGAAAGTCTGAATTAATAAAATTAATGCTAGTGGAAGGTTGCGATTTAAATTTTACAAGCAGTGAGGTCCAATGGGCATAATCATTGGTGGCGACTGACTTCAGTAGCAGTAACTAATACTAGCAAATAACTGATGTCATTAAAGTTCAAATGGAATCAAGTCTATAAAGTTGATATTAACTACGGAATTTATTTTGTTTACAACTTTTATTTTTCAATAACTATTGCGTTTTCAGCCTGTATAAATACAATATTAAATAAGGAACTCGAAAAAGATAGATAAGTACCTTATTAATTACCTGAGCGAACAGCAGATTGACATCCTCAATTATAATGTTTTATTGCACTGCCTGACTGAAGAAGGTATTTTAATGTTATTACATACATAAAACAAATTCTAAAGTTCGTATGTTTGTAACTTCCCAGCATAACGATTCGACGAGGGGTAGTTACAAGGATCCCCTAAAATGTAGCAGCCCTTGAAAGCGAGTAAGTACAAAGTTGTGTGCTACAAAGAAGTATTAGATTAAATAGACAGATTAGATAAACATTTGCAAAAATGCACATTTATTTACATTACAATGTTTGGGGGTGTGTGAGGAACAGGGTGTAAAGTTCCTCATCCACCATTGAAAAGGGAGGATCCTCCGACCAGACGGGTGTTGTGTCTGGTGGGCTACTGTCCGACGGTTGCTGTCGGGTTCTTGTATCTATGTTCAATCGCTCGGATAACTTTAATATCGCGATCTAGGATACGATAGTTCTTAGTTCGTATGTGGCGAGATAGATGTCGCTACACAATGTACAGTTAAAAGATTTTCAAAATAAGATCGTCAATGAAAATAAAATAAAATAAGGTAAAGCAACAATGTTGATAAATAAATAAGTAATTCAATTTAATTCAAAGTCACTTTATTTGTCAGGTAGGCAAAACCTTAACACCTTTTAGCGTTTATGACATGGAAGCTACATTAAGTTCACCGCTTCAATAACCGATATTTTAACATTTTAACATTTGGTATACCTATATACCAAATGTTTTGATCAGGCTAGGCGTGACAAAAAAACTTTTTGTAAATTTTATAATCTATCAAAGGGGGTCCAAAAACCATTTTGTATTATCCAAGCAAAGTCACAGGCGAACCCTGATATGAAATGAATTGCAGTACCATTCATTAATTAGTCAGTAAACTATTCAAAGATTATCTTAAAACGGTGATAAACTACGTGCAAATTGCTTTATATTTAGAGGTCAGCAGAAAAAAGCTTCATTAACTGTTAAGTAAATATTTGCAAGCCAGACACATAGACAATAAATAAATCACAAATTAAATATCCAAAAATATATAAATACATCCCGAAATGTTTTGGCTTCGGGAAATAGTCGTAGTGAAATACGAGTAGTAAGTCAACTGTTTCGGTTTTCGAAGGTGTTTTTTTAACTCCCGGAGCGTTAGCTGCAAATGTCTTATCGATTACAAGGTATAGATAAGGTAGGATATACACTTCTTTCAGGCCAAGGTTAGATCAGAATTCGAACTGGAATGAGGGAAGTACATATACACGCATAAATCTGTATTCTGTTAGTGTCCCACTGATGGGCAAAGGCCTCCATCATCCTAATCAAGTCTTCGCTACAATTAATGAGGTTTAACACCGCACTTGCCATAATATGATGGATGGTGATAACAAGCCCAGGCTATGTTCATAAGCGAAAACACACTTTGCCTGACCAGGAATCAGAACCCAGTACCACCGGTTTCGGACCGAGCTCTGTTACCATGCACATCTGCATTAATTCAGTATTGTCGAGTTCAGAAGCTTACCTTGTCAGTGCCACGCCATTACGTATTCCACGCACTAGAGGATAGATTAGGTAACAAACCTGACTGCAGAGACCTCGGCATTGCCCCGTATGGCAGTCGAACTGTGCAAAACCGGAACATGCACTGCTCTTGAGGTAGTCACAACAGTGCTATAATACATTATGTAAATGTCTACATGTGGAGTAACTCGCAAAATTGCATGCCCTTCAAATACGACGCCGCCAGGAACTAGATACTTATCATCTACGAGTTAGTGGTTTTTCGTACGCAATACAACAGTACGTCTACCACGAGTTGCCACTTCAAATTTACGTTATCGTTCGCGTGAAAAATTGTATTGGGATTTGACGTGACATGACATGACATGACAATGTCAAATCCCAATACACTTTCTTACGCGTACATACGATACCGTAAATTTAAAGTGGCAACTCGTGTTAGACGACATGGCAGCAATGCAGTTATGTTTGTAATTATAGAATCAACCACAGGTTTCTGTTTTGCTAGGGTCTTTGTATAAATTAAATACACCTTTGAAAGTTATTTTTTAATTTAGCAATACCAAGAATTATCTAATTATTAAAAAATAAATTCCTTGTACTTAGTAAAATAATATTTTTAAATAAATCGATCATTTCAGGTCTCGTTTATGTACATTGGAGTTGCAGGGAAGAAAATGCCATCGTCTAAGTCTTGAAAGGTTTTGATGCTTAAAACTAACGGTACCTGCCTACTACGTTTAGAGAGGAGTCGGATTAGGTCCCCGTCCCCTGGTTCGTCCCTTGGTGTCCACGCAGGTGATAACCTGCGTGATGGGCGGATCTCGGACTGGGCGGATGTTTTCATGCCTGTTCTTCAGTTTGTCATATTAATAATCTGTAATAATGAAACAATTAACTGACACTATCCTCCTTAAGATCCTTTACTACCAGCAAGCCACTTGACTCTTTTCCAAATTTTAGAATTACATATTTACAATTCAATCCATATTCTGTTATTTGTTAAAAGGGCTTAAAATACCATTGCCGGCACCATAGATACACAATTATAAATAAAACATTAGCACGATTGGTAGATAGCCTTAATGCCAACCATGCGTTGTGTACCTACAAAGGGTTAACATTCACCAAAGGATTACACCACACAAGACAATAATACACTCTTTGATTGATACACGGAATGATTTAAGTAAGATTGAAACTTTTTTTAGGAATCCTGAAACATGAGGTTTTGATATTCCCGCCTAGCTACAACGTTTTGGTTGAATAGCGAAACAATGAGCACGAGCTAGCGGATTGATCCGTTACATAATGCATGGTATTCATTAGACCGGCGGCCTTGACTTTCACCTTCGGCATTGGCGCGCGCGCAGCCGTCGCGGCGACGTGGCAGCGATGCCGCATGCACTCATCAACTAGTGATGTCCATTTGTCGATGCGTAAAATAAATCTAGGATTATTTACACCAAGTTCATCAAGCCTTAAACTAAGCAGAGCTCGTACTATAGGTGTTAGGACCTGATAAGCAAACCTAAATATTTCTAACTACAAACTTGAATAGGCAACACCGAGACAAGCATGGTTGCTAAGTTCGATCCCCACCTATGACAAACATTCAATTGGTATTGAATGTTTGTCATAGGTGGGGATCGAACTCAGGACCACTGGTGCTAAAAGCAGGATTGCTACCTTAGTGCCTACAGGCTAGTCAAATGATTACTAGCTTTCCGCCTGCAGCTTCGCCTGCGTGGACTATTATATCATTAATGTACCTAACTTTTATGGGTATCCGATTGGGGTCGGAACAATTTAGTACAGTTCAGTAATAATAAGTTACATAAGTTTCCGCGTTTACCGCTAAAAAACGTATTTTATTGTAGCTCCTCAGTTCCAGAACACTACCCTTACCTTAACAAATAGTATGGGGATCCTTGGTGTTGACATATCTAGTGACGTACAGTTTCGGAGTCATTTGGAACAAAAGGCGAAGTTGGCTTTAAAAAAACTCAGGCCCGTATTCTGAAAGGACGCTCAAGCGTGAATCTTGACTTGAAACTCGATTTAAGCAGAGATCTTATTCTAGAACCGCCCCTGAGTACAGATTCATTGATCACAGTTTAGACTTTTCCGAAACGTCACTCAGGTGCGAATCGGCGCTTATGTAGAGATTTGATCTGTGATCACGCAAGTGGTCTCCTGACCATGCTTGATTAGAGATTTGCTTGTCAAAAACGATGGATTCCTTGAAGTAGGGATCCTCAGATATTTTGACGACCTCAATAAACAAAGATAATTTTATTTTTTCATTTCTGGATTAACTACAATTTGTAATTAACCTTAATTAGAAAGGAATTCAGTACCTATTTAAAACACACACATACACACCAAGCACAATTAAATTGAGTGCCTCTCTTGTCAGGTTACAATTACGTTCCGTTACAGTCGATAGCATAATTAACAAATAACAAGATAAAACTTAAATTGACATAGTTTCAGTGTAATAATTAGATCACATGAAGAAGTTAAGTATTGAAAGGCTAATTAAAACCTTTTCTAGGTGCAAATCTATTGTGTATCGGTTTGATTTTCACAATAAGCACATAGTATCTGCTTGTAATGGATCATAAAAGAGGTAAAAATGAATTATTGTAAACGAAAACAAGCATGATTCATAGACAAAAAGCAAACTCTACTCAAATCTTGTTCGAAACTCGATTCAACTGAGACCCGTTTAATATTCGTCTTAGAATAAGCAACGTACTCAAGAACAGATTCTAAACTCAAGAGTAGATCTGGTAATCACAGTTCAAAGCGCGCTTGAGCGTCGTTTCAGAAAACGGGCCTCAGTATGCTAAACAGGGCGAAGCAGTACTTCACTTCTAGGCAAAGTCTGCTGCTGTATAAAGCGCAAGTCAGGCCACTCGTGTACTGTTCTCCCTTTGGGATGAAGCTCCTTAATTATTTTTTTATTGCCCGATTAATTCAGTCCTTTTGACTCGGTCCAGAAACGTGCGACCCGGATTGTCGACGATTCCAAACTTACAAGCGGTTTAGAACCATTAGGCCTGAGGAGAGACTTCGCCTCGCGTGTTCTACCACTTGTACAACGGGATTTGTTCTGAGAAAGTGTTTGATATGATGCCCACACATTGATTTTTATTACCGCATCGATCGCCACCAACAGGGAGTTCATCATCAAACTCTGAATCCGCAATGGTCTCGTACGGTTCGGTTTCAGATATGTTTCCTTTTCGAGGACGCTTAAATTGTAGAATGAGCTCTCTGCCAAGGTTTTCCCAATGAGGTACATTTTGAAGTTCTTCAAGACGGGTTTGACAAGATTTTTGCAGGGCTGACAACGCGAGTGATGCCCCTGGTGTTGCATGCGTCCATAGGCTGCTTACCATTAGGTGTTTCGCGTGCTTGATAGTCACCGACGGAGGATAATGAAAAAACTTTATATTGGTGAAATATTTTTTATAATCCGTTCTGTAGTTTCTGGGTCCAATCCTTTACTTACACACAAAAATAACGAATCTTGCCCCTTTTTTATTTTTGCGTAGTTAGATAACATGCGTTTAAGCGCAATGTTACTCGTACCATGAAATATTCTACTTTTCTTCTGTCTACCCTGAGCTTCCGTCACGTAAACAGTTGCGTTCAGATATTTAAAAATAAATCCATATATATAATAAATTTGTAACTCATCGCTGTCTGAACATTGAAGATGACTGAGAAATACTATTATTGGTGGCTTTTATAAACGCAATAGAACCCAAAACAATGATTTTTAGAATTTTGTCGTATGCCTGTTTGTCTGTTTTTCTGTGCGGTTGTAAGCTTTAATCTCAGAAACGGCTAAACCGATTCAAATGCGGTTTTCGCTAATGTATTGTGGTAAGATTCACTTAAAATTTAGTATATGTTTTATTTCAATCAATTCATGAATAAAAAAGTAATGTCAGTTTAAAGAATCACGTCGAACAAACCGTTCGTAAAAAAAATATTAAATAACGGTCCAGTTAAATTGATTTACCTTTAGTTACCTAATATCTATGAAAGTATTATGGTCTGGAAAATGATGTTGATAAAAAAATTACATAAAGTTAAAAAAAAAAAACAGAAATATACCGTGTAAGTTGAGCTCAGATAAATATGATGGTCCTTACTAAATAAGGTTCAGCTTAAGATGGACAGGTGTCGATTAAAAGCGACCATGCGTATTTGGGAAACGCACGGCCCTCCCTGGTAACAGCTACATTTGGTAACACAGATTACTTACAAGTCATACATCATACATTCTAATTTGCTGTACATTTAAGTAATTAATAAAACCTATAAACTGTCCCACAGCTGGGCAAAGGCCTCCATCAATAAAATCAAGTCATCGCTACAATTGATGGATTTTGGCATAAACAAATAAAAAATAAACGCCTGCCAAATGAGGGTTGAGGGCGATAACAAACCCGAGCTATGTTCCGAAAAATCCGAAAAGACCCTTTGCCAGACCTGGTATGTGAGCCCCGGACCTTCGAAATCACTTGGTGGTACGTACAGGGGGTACACTACAAAAAACGGACTTAAAATAACAGATTAACACGTCTTTAAAGTAAAGATTAATAGGAAGTTACGGCTTTTTTTTCTTGCAAATCTTTAGTTCTTAATTTTTATGTTTAAAGAAAATATTAGAACTTTCAAATTAGTCCGGACAGCAAGTGCTCGGTCTCAGGTGCAACGTAAAGAACGGGAAGCACGTCTCACTGCCGATCATGATGATCATGTATCATCGAGTGAACCTGACACCTTTACTGACAGGGAAACTCGCTAGAACTCTCACAGAGCTTGGACAGCAAATGCTCGGTCTCGGGAAAAAACTTCAGAACTGGAAGCACGTCTTCCGTCTGAGTCTGATACCTTAACATACAAGGAAACTAGCTTAAGCTGTTGGAGAGTTCGAACAGCAGGCGCTCGGTTTAGTTTCAGTAGTCGCGAGTAGCGGCTGAAAGACTGTGTGTAATCGTTTCTGAACCTACATTATACTCCTTTGAAGATAAAAACGTTTTTTAATCACAGCTGTAGTAATAAATATCTTAATTGGTTGTACGTCATTCTACCCTTTAGGTTGCTTTTCCACCAGAGATGTGTGATTCTATGTGGACCAATCACATTGATTGGTCCACATAGAATAGCACTGCAGCTGCTGTAAACGGGTTCTACTCAGCGATATTTTTAATAAGACACATGGATGCGTGCTGTGGAGGCGTGCTATGGCTGCGTACTGTGCATGCCTTCCCTGCTGACGATACATCGCATAGCTTGAGCTGCGCATCTTCCTCGCACAGTTTCCTTATTGCAGTGTATCTTCGTAGCACATCTTACTCGCTCCGTTACATAGCATAGCATCAGTGGAAACGGTCTAATAGTTTCATAGCTTAGCTTGCACATCCTCGCAGCATATAGCTGCATAGCACATCTCCGGTGGAAAAGCAGCCTGATTGTGAAATAGGGAATGGATGGAAAGTTGCACATTGTGCCGTGATGTGCGCTGTAATAGTTGGGTGCCTTTCCCAAATAGAAATCAATCACGGCTGTTAGGTTATCAACATTCCACGTTGTGGAAAAAAAGTGGTCCACGCGGACAAAGTCGCGGTCAAAAGCTAGTAAATAATAAATATCTGGGACAATTCACACCACGATCATCTGACACAAAACTAAGCAGAGCTTGTACTATGGGTGTCCAAAGTACGATATACATACTTTTTCTTTTTCCACGCTGGTAGGAGCAAGTCCCTTTCCCAAGACTACAGAGATTTATTTTAGTGGCCCCCCCGACCAAACTCTCGGTTATGCAGAAAGGCACACTATTCCTAGCACACCGTGAAGTGTACCAGGGACCATCTGCGGTAGGTCCTGGTAGGAGCGTGGAAAAAGAAAAAGTATGGATTTTACTTGTAATCCGAGGGAACATTGAAGAAGCTGCACCGAGGGCTTCCGCTTGAAGGTCCGGCCAGCCAATGGAGTGTTTTCGGCCACTTGACTGGTACAGGCAGGACACCGGCCACGCCGATGCAGGGCAGAACACCTCAGGGCAGTTAACACCCGACAGAAAAGGCTGGTATCGAAAAGGCCCGTACTGGAAAGCCCGCACTGGAAAGCCCGTTCTAGTAAGCGCATACTGGCAGCGCCAGTGACAGCTTATGTCATCCCCATACATTTGAACGATTTCTATTGGAGAAATCGTCGTGGCGTGTTACCCCTGAACTAACCATGACGAGAAATGCAGTTACGATGATTCAATATAGTTATTACTATTTATGCTTGTTTGCAAAGTCACTTTAAATCATATCGATGTACTCAATTCCGAATATAATTATGTTACATTTTTTTTCCTACTTTTTTCTTCATTGGTTTATTAACACTATGAATAGTTGTGTTACTATATTAGCTTGAAATAATGCTACAAATAAGACAAAATACCAAGAATTAATCTCTCAAACATATATTGATAGAGTAGGCATGGCGTTGTCGATAACCGCCAGCCGCATGTCGCCATTGATTTGTCATGGAGTCGTGTACGTACAACACTAATCACCAAGTGTTGAAGGATATCTCATTCATGAATTAAAAATTAAATATTCTTATCATCTAATTGTACTTACTTACTTACTCCGCTGGCTTAGCGACCCGAAGTGGATCTTGGCCTCTGACACGAGATGACGCCACTGCTGCCGGTCTTGCGACGCTTCGTGCTCGTCAATGGGTCCGCGCAGCTAGGACAAATCTTTATCCTTCCAGCGGTACTTGGGGCTCCCGACCAGCGCCGTCGCCCACGGGGCACTCCATCATCATCATCATCATCTAATTGTAAATAAACATAATTAAACATAGGTATCTCAAAAGCCCTATTGGGGCTACGAATACTGAAATGTAGTTTTTTTCATGTCACACTACTAAAAGTGTTAGCAATCGGAGCCTCGTGTACCAACGGCGAGCTATGGAACAAAGGCCACCTTGTCTTTAGCTGGGCATCAGCGTTTAGACGTTCTGATATGAGTGACAATAACGCATTGTGTTACTCCACATTCAGCCGCCTTGTTTAGTTTAAGCACATTAAAGTAATAGCGTCCTGTGTTTAGGTTCTAGCATTACCTTTGTAATTAGCTGAGTAAGAGCTTGTTTAATTAGAATACACGATTGTGTACGGGGAACTTGGACTGGACGGGGAGACTGGATTAAGCTTTTATAACGAGAAGACGTACGAGTCGTATTAAATGGTTATACTTACAGATCTTTGAGTGTTTGATAGTTTACAAAAGGCACGTAAGTACTTAGTACGTTCGTCCATTGATGGTGATGTAGTCTCATCACCGGTCTTTATTGAGTCATAATTATTATGCTTGATATAAGACGTATAATGTGCTTTTGTATGTATAGTTTCCCAAAAATCAACGTACCTATGCTATGTCCTATGTAATGGCGTCCATCTTGACTAACTTCCAGGAGAACTTCACGAGTAACTAACTTCATGGGACTTAAGCTATGCTATGCTAAGCTATTATACCCAAAAGGAAGAGAACGCAACGAATTTCAACTTCGCTCGACAACAAAACGCCAAGATTGTTAAGCTATTCGTATAAGATTGTAATATTTTGATAATAACAGTGAATGTTAAAATTCTCAGTTTTTATTCAACATTATTAGCCTTTGTGCCGATAGGCCACCGGATATTTACATACCAGTCAGATACAAGTGACTGTTGCTGACATGGAACAGAACACTTAGAAGCCCACTTTCCACCAATGGTATTAGAACCCAAAGTGGTAAGTGGTGAGCAACCATTATCAGAGTTAATTTGGTTTTTCATCGATGTTTTCCACCATCGGAGAGTTAGTCGAAAAAAACAATAAGATGATTCTGGCCAGATTTAAACTCGGGACCACACAATCCACGATCCGAGTTGGGTTGCTTTACCCCTAGGCCACGACGCTTTCAACATCAAAAAAGGAATAAAAGTATAATAGTGTAATGTAGTTAGTTTTTTTTTTTAATGTGATTTGCAATAATTATTCTGGGCTGATGTGGATGAAGTCAGAACTCTGCGAATTTAACAAGGCTGTGAAGGAAATAAGAACAAATGAGTATTGAAATGAATGCGTTATATTTACTTTCAAAAAAGTGATACTGTATGGAACAATTAAATGATGTTGTGATATCCGGCGCGGTAAAACAACAAGTAACTAATTTAGTGTAATAATTTTAGTTACAGCCGCGAATACTCCACAAAAAACAAAAGAAAAATTGCCAACTACATTTTAGACCTCGCAAATTAGGATTCCGTTGGGATAAGTTAACAAGAGACAAAAATAAGATTTGTATTAATTTATAAATTTAAAGGTAGACACCCGAATTCACACACGTCGATCAAAGCTGAGCAGTCCTTAAATGTCTAGCTGTCCCATTCATTTCAATTTACATGTGACAGGGCAGCATCAATTTGAGGTGTGAACTTTTGATTAGCGTTTGTGGATACGGGGGTAAAACTAGAAAATTCTGCCTGAGCTTGGTGCTCGAGCGGGACTCGAACAATTCCAGCTCTGATAGTAAATTGTCCCTCGAAAGTGCCGGCAGTGGTTTAACTGCTAATTGGTTCCCATTCTAGGACTCTTATACCCAACGCCCAACAGCCATAATTCAATTGCAATTTGTACCGTGCGTTGCAGTTCGCCACGAATAAAAAGAAGTTATATTGAAACACTGTTTTCACTATGGCAACGTCTTCTTAAAGCACGATGTTTTACAAATTAGGGGGAAATACTTTCAACCCTCTTGCTTAATTCTGGAACAAACAGGCACAATTCAATTTTTTTTCATTCAGATTTAGCATCGTACAGATCGCAATTGATTTTGCGTAAAAGTTAATCATGTATAGTTTTACATCGGTACTGTTTCTACCTGTATTAAATCAAGTATCCTCAATATTAAATTCACTCATAAATAAATCGCCTATACTTTAGCTCAGTTGTTCTAGTTTTATGAGTGTGTCGTGGTCTTAGAGGCACTCTGGTTAGGAATCCATGTGCTGCCGAGTTTGAATCTGGTCAGAACCATCTTTGTCTTCATTGAAGATTACTCTCCGGTGAAGGAAAACACCGATAAAAACAAGAGTAAAACCGGATAACCACGGAAGGCTTATCACCTACCTCGTTAGGTTCTAATCCGCTTGGGGAAAAGTGGGCTTCTGAGCGTTCCGTTCACCATGCCATGAAGGCAACAGACAGCTTGTCTCTAATTACCTGATGCCCCTGACGGTATGTTGTATGCATTTAAATTATAAGATTCGAATGAAGTCAGCACTTCAAGAGAATCCGGAAAGAAATACGCACCTCTAACTCGACCGCCAATAATATATTTTTTTGTATAATTATTTTAGTATTTATTTGTAGTGGCAACACTGGTTTTAAACAGTTTATGAAACATTTAATAATATTTGAGAGTATTTAGACACTCGTATGTTACGAGTATAATTATTTTAAGCAGGTATATATTTAAATACTGCTCTTAGTTCAATGGTCAAAAATCTGAAGACCATTCAGGCTAAGAGGTTTGTCAATTTATTTGTATTTTGAGTATTTGTAGAAGGTCAATTTATTTTTGACGTAGAGCTTTTGGGGGTTGCACTTACAGTTAGTAATTAAAAACTTACCTTCTTCGAAAAAAACATAAATTCGTTTCGTGACGGGTAATGTAGCAAATCTAACCACAGACTTAGAATTATAATTTATAAATCATTATTTAATAAAAATGTCCCGTAAAGTCTTAGGCACTCATATTTTCAATTTGTTGTTAAAAAGGCGCTTAAAGGCATCCCGCACTAGCATGATGTCCGACACATCATCTAGTGAAGAAAGCAATCGAATATCGCGATATTACAATCGAGTTGAGCGAATTTGAACTTAATGTGGTGGGCACAGGTGGGTAGTTATATGATAAGCTTGATGTTCCTCATAGCTTATTTAGTATTTCTGTTTAAAACGGCTGAGACCGTGTTATTTACATTTTACCATCTCGATTGAGTCTACGGAACCTTACATTAACGCAAAATCAAGACTGATAATTATATTGTGTAAATTAGTTATTTTTTTGCCTGGTTTATTTATAAACCTATACCTCCACGGTTTATCGTTTACCTGAAACTAGTACCGGTAGTAATAAAAAGGAAAAAGCACTCATTGTTTATAACAGCAGCGACAAAGAACATGGCTACAAATACTGCTTAAGAACCACACAATGCGATCAATTTGTGCATCTACTTTTGATGTATAGATTTGAGCTTAAGAGTACATTTGAAAACAGAAAGGAAGTAGCATTAATCATAGGAAATAAACAGCACGAACTAGGAGTGTTACCTAAAACTACTAAAACACGGATTCCATAAGCAAGATTTCATCCGTGCTTCTAATATGTTAGTTTAAATAAAGCATGTTTTTTTTTTAATGAAGAACTTAAGCTAAATTATCTTGTATTTATATGTATTTTTATTATGTAACAGAAGAGCATGACATCTATACCTAATTATTATACCCGTAGCATACCTTGTATCCTATTATCTCTAATGCTTATATTTAGCACATGTCCATTTTGTTCTTTTGTTAGTTGACAATCTGATTGCATATAATGAATATATAAGCTGACCAGAGTCGGATGCATATAACAACTCTTCACGACCAATTGTACCGTGGCGTGCTGGCTGTAACAAAGGACTTATTAGTCTCGCCAGAAAAGTGACTGATGAAAACGTCCTTCCGTTCTTTATAAGCAGAGTAATTTAACTATAATTGGTTGATTTAAAAATAAGTGAGTTACCTAAGCATGTTATTTTGTTTTGTCTACTTTTGCTGACTATAGTATCAAATCGTCCAGACACACGTTACGGTGGCACATCAAATGAAAAACTCTTATTGTTCAACTTTATGAGTACTTTTCAGTACATTCTGCGAGGCCTTTCTTTCTAAAAATAAAATTTCCTTCTTTTGATCTATTTATAATTATATTTTTTTCGAGGACACCTGTTTAAATGTTTTGTAAGATTCAGCGTTTAAAATAAATCCTTCAGAATACATGTTCTTCAGCAAAAGGTCCGACTTGTAGTCAACTTCTTATTAAGTCAATTTAATTACTAATGGAGCATAACATGAAATAAGTTTTGATGACAAACACCTGTATTATTTGGTGTTACTGGATGAATCACACGTAACACTACCCCTTTCGCTTACATTTCATTGTTATACCTAATCAGTTATCATAAAAAATGAAGTCTACTTTACAATAATTGAGCGATGGTTCCGTATAAATAATATATCTAAGACCTCTAACAGTCTTACAACCGAATCATCAGACCCCAAACTAAGCAGAGCCAGTGCTGTGGGTGTTAATATTTATTATTTTGTCAAATGATTTATAAAATTCTAATAAAAACAGGTTTTTGCAACGAAACATAATTACGGTAAATTGTTTTATAACATATTTTCTCGTGAAGGGTCTTTTATTTCTGAAATTTCAATATAAGATTGTATCTCATTACGTACTTGTGCGTTATTGTTATGTAAAACGCACGAGTTTTTTTTATTATGGTAAAACCTTGGTAAAACGCACGGTTTATCAAGATGATCCGTCGAAAAGGAACGGTACTTTTTTAAATCTTAGCAAAGAGTTTTTATGTCAGAAAAGAGGTCAACATTTTATGAATAAAATTAACTTTAAGAGATAAAATATAATAAATAAACATTTAATTCTTTAATTTAATTAATTTTGACAATAAATTACAACAATTTATCAGTAACAACACAAAAATATTAATTTACTTTATTAGTAATACTGGCTAATTTTTATGTCTTTGCGCTCTTTATGTCTTTAAAAAGCGCTGATGCGCGGGCATCGCTAATTTGTGAACAAGTATTTTTTTTTATAACTGCTTGAACAAGTGATTAAAGATTTATTTGTTTAAGCAAGTGAGAGTTTTATTTATTTCCTCGCAAATATGTTATAAAACGTCGTATGACATAGTACGTGCGCTTTGATAATTACAGCATCTGCTTTCTGTAGCCCTCGCCTGCGGCTCGGGCTAGCAATATCGCGTCGACTGTAATTTTCAACTGACCGCACTTATATCATAATGTACTATTATTACTATTACCTATTCTTCTCGACTTTTCGGCTCCGTTTTATTAGAATTAGTTAAAATGCAACAAGAAAGTTTAAAAATTATAAAATGTCGCCAAATACTAGCAGTGGAACTACAGCCTTAAAGTGAAGAAAAAGCATCAACGTATAAGTAAGCAAAAAATGAAGCAATTAGCTACAAGTTTCGGGCACACTTTTTTGTAATAACCGGCCATAATTATCTCTTCGCTGGAATTAGACTTTGAACAAAAAATGTCGTCTGGTTCGAGTCACACTTTATTTAAGCCTTTTTAATAAACATTCCTCTGTATGAGTATAGTAGCTTAATTGTCTTTTTAGGTAATTGTTAAGGATTTAAGCCGTTTTAAATTAATAAATATCAGGACTCTGAAGAAGGATTGGCGCCCATTAAAACGTCTACAATGTCACACATCTCAAAATTATTTATATCTACTATAAATTATTACGACTATTATTTATAACGACTATTTCTGTCTAATCATTTTGTAAAATATGATAAGTTTATACAAGAATAAATTCTTATTCCAAATTTAGTGAGTTTATTTTACTTGAACACAGTAAAGCACACCAAACCTTAAGGGTCACCATTGGTCCCTCAGCTCCCATGGTTATGAAACTGTTCAATTGTATACATGAATGGTTTGAAAATACGAGTAAATGTTCACCCTTTAGGTTTGGATGACTGTATCTGGTTTTGGTCAGTTTAAAACATCACTTTATATAACAGAGGTATGTTAAAATTACTACTGGATGCCCTAGTAGGGAATCTCAGGAGCAATAGGTAGAGAGGTCTTGCATTTAACGGCGAAAATTGTGGGTTCGATCCCTACTCAGGACAAACATTCTTGTGACGACTTTTTTTGTTTGTGGCCGAGTTACTTCTTTGTTCACTTCAATGTGCATTCAATAATATTCAAGTGGGTAACTAAAATTATCAGTCTCTAGCCAGAAAAAAAGGGGTTTGTGTGAATTCGCCACGTTTTGAAAAGTTCCATACATTGAAAGTAAATTTGCTACTCCTATGTAATGTATGTGTAAATTCGTCACAGGTAGATACGTGTTATTGTAAACTTGCCACTATTATCGATGCCATATAGTACACACATCAAAAGTGTCTAGGGATCAAGCATTTTAATGCGGATTTCTTGAGATTGAGATGTGGCTTTGTAATAAATTTATGATTTTATAAATTTATATGGATCCTTTTTGGTGCATTTCATAATTTGAAACAGGAACTGTCAATCAAATTCGAGTAAAAGATGAAAATCAGCTGTCAATATTTTCCCTATAAAAACATACAACGCATTGAAGACATTATTAGTGCTACTGTTTCCCTACTACTGATTAAAACCAACGTTATTATGGAGCGGCGACGTCATTTAAGCAGGGAAGAAATGCTCAGAGCCGTGGGAATGATAGAAGCTGGTTCCCGGCAACGTACTGTGGTTTTAGCTCTGAATACAAGTCAGAGTGTTATCAGTCGACTTTGGACACGTTACCGAAGCACTGGTACCGTGGCTGAGCGCCATGGAGGACGGTATCGCTGCACCACACGGAGACAAGACCGATACATTCAAATCACAACTCGAAGAGCTCCAACAATAACCGCCATGATGTTAGCCGTGAGGCTTCATCACTCTTCAGGGAACTTAATTAACGACCAAACAGTCAGAAACCGCTTGCGTGAAGTGAACCTTCATTCCCGAAGACCGCTAAGGGTACCACCTATAGCAATGCACAATCGTAGGATTCGATATCAATGGGCTCTTGAACACAGAAATTGGGCAGAAGAACAATGGCGTTTCGTGTGCTTTTCTGATGAGTCTCGTTTTGGTATGAGACCGGATACAAGACGTATACGACACTGGAGAACCCCTGGACGCCAACAGCGATTAAAATCCTGCCAGGAAGTCCATCCTTATAGTGGTGGAACCATCATGGTATGGGCGGGTATTTGGATCGGCGGAAGAACTGAGTTGATTTGGATCAGAGGCAACCCCAACGCTCAAATTTATGCTGAGACGATTGTATCAGACGTCATCGTTCCTCTACAAGTGCAAATCGGTCCCTTATTTCAGTTAATGCATGATAATGCACGACCGCACACCGCAAGAGTTGTAAGACAGACTCTCGCCGCAGCTAACATCAATGTCCTGCCCTGGCCTGCTCAGTCGCCAGACTTGAACCCGATTGAGCATGCATGGGATATGCTACAGAGAAGAGCTCTGCCGAAAATGGAGGGTATCCAGTCGCAAGAAGACCTTTTTTTGTTGTTGCAACGAACATGGGCGGCCATTCCATAGCGTGATTTGGATGAACTCATTTTGAGTATGCCAAACCGATGTTCTTGTGTTGTTAGTGTTCGCGGTAGGAACACGGATTATTAATTGTTTAAGTTACCCAATAAAATTTTAAAGAAAACTGTTATTTCAGTCATTTTTTCGAACTTTAATGTTAGTGGTTCAAATGTCAAAAATCCCTTTGTTAGGAAAATGGCAAATTTCTTTATTAATGCAAAGGTGACTTGGTTTATCGTTACTGTAGACAAACGAAAACACTTTATTTGATGAATCCTTAAAGAAAATTTTAATTAATATCAATCAGGAGAAAAGTTATTGCAAAAATATATGTTGATCCCTAGACACTTTTGATGTGTGTATTTAGAAGAAGTGCCTACCGTTAGCAAGCAAGTTGGCCGCTAATAAATAATTGGAAGTAATAATTTTCGAAATGTCCCCCCTATTTCACATAAACCTATCATGCACTTGTACGCTTTATCTCTATCTTTCCAGATGCGCTTTCTATCTTTTTCAATTGCATTTGCGCACTAATCTAATCAAACTATATAAAAAAAGCTTAAGGGAATACTATCTAAATAATGCAATGACACATTGACCTTGCCGGTACGTGGTCATATTTCGGCTTATGGGGCGATTCGTCCGGGTCAAGACTGATCCTCGGACGAGTTGTCTCATTCAAATAAACGTATATATTTTTATCAGTCTCTGACGCCCATAATACAAGCTCTGCTTAGTTTGGGGTCAGATGATCTTGGTGTGAATTGTCCCGGATATTTATTATTATTATTATTATGAGGCTATTCGGCCGAACTTGAAGAGATTAAAACCAGCAGACTAATTTGAATGAAATAAAATTTAATATTTATATTCATTTTTTAATTTCCAATAGTATTTGTGAACAGCTAGCTACAAAGTACCAGGGTCGCAGAAACCTAAAGGAAGTTCAACTAAAAAATATTTTAGTTTCGATTTTCGGTGAGATTCGTAATGGTGAAAGTGACAGTAATATAAATTAAATCGCGAAAAAAGCCGTAATTATTCAAATTGACATGTAATTACATTCATGTTAACTTCGTGATGTGTTTTATCTGATTTCAATAGGATTGCAGTGAAACATTGCGTTGTAAAGTGTAAAATTGAAAATTTTAAAAATCCTTTATTGGATAATGGAGGTAATTTTTTTTTGCTGTGTTGACAAAAAGTGTAAATTGGGTTATGCATTGGAATGATGAGTGAAATAGTTCTAAATGCATCGTTATAGACAATAAACTGTCCTTTACGTAGATAGGCTTGTTTTTGTTCGATGTCCTATAGCGTTTGTGTACAACTGTTTTGAAAATTTTGAGGAGAAAATTACGATTTCAGGTAAAGTGATTAATTATGTGCACGGAATTAAACTGGCGAAAAATTACGTAAGTACTCAAATGCATGTATATTTAATGTTTATTTAATTATTGTTAATTAAATAACGTGCGCTATGTTATTTAATTGCGTTGTTATGTGTTAAAATCGAAATTTTAAAAATGCCTGTTGAGGTTATTTTTTTTTGCTGTGTTGACTAAAAGTGTAAATTGTGTTATTTATTGGAATGATGAGTAAATTGGTCTAAATCCATTAATAAAGACAATAAACTGTCCTATACATAGATAGGCTTATTTTTGTTCTATGTCCTATAGTTTTTGTGTAAAAATGTTTTGAAATATTTACAGGAGTAAATTACGCGACCCGCGAATTCGGCACTCCGATTGTTTTTAACATTTTAGTATCTATTTCTGCAAAAAACAGCAAATATTTATAGTCTAACTAGCTTTCCGCCCGCGGCTTCGCCCGCGTGAACTTCATTTTTCTTTCCCGCTTTTCTGTTGAAATTTTTCCTGAATTTTCTTTGCTATAAACCTCACGGAGCCCGACACCTTTCCAACGAATGCAAAACCGTGGAAATCGGTTCGTGCGTTCTGGAGTTATAGCGTCAGGAAGGAAAACCCGACTTATTTTTATATAATAGATATAACAACTAACTATTGTAATTTAAGGTTAAGGTATAAAAACGATGTAAACTATCAAACACTCAAAGATTTGTATAACCAATTAATACGACTTGTACGTCTACTCGTTATAAAAGCTTAATCCAGTCTCTCCGTCCCGTCCAAGTTCCCCATACACAATCGTTTATTCTAATTAAAGAAACTCTTACTCAGCTAATTACAAAGGTAATGCTAAAACAAACCTAAACACAGGACGCTATTACTTTAATGTGTTCAAACTAAACAAGGCGGCTGAATAAAGGTATGGAGTAACACAACGCGTTATTGTCACTCATATCAGAACGTCTAAACGCTGATGCCCAGCTAAAGACAAGGTGGCCTTTGTTCCTTAGCTCGATTAAAACCGGACCAACAAAACACTCAAAGCTATTAACGCTCGGTAACCCGAGAGGCCATACATTTTGTTTATGTTATGACGGGACCTGTGCGCGCATCGGGAGGCCGGTCGTAAAAAAAACGTAGGCACTTCAAGCACTTGCGTACTTTTTTTTTGTCACGTTAGCAAAGGACGGGGTAGGCATCCCTTTCTGGACTTGGAATTCTTCCTACTGACCTTTCTGTACCTCATCCTCAGACAGACAGAGGTCAAACTAGCGCTTCTTCTTATCGCAAATAAACGAAATTACAATTAACTACCGAAATGTGATTGATTAATTAAATATAATCAAATGTTTTTTTATGTTCTCCGTGCTTTCGTTGTGTCTGGTTTCCATAACACAAGCTTGTATCATTTCAATCTTGCATCTAAATAAAATATTTCCCTATTTTATGTATTTTAATACGATCAAAAAAGTAGATGTAGATAAATGTATAAAACACGTAGATTACATTCAAAACTTCCTACTTAACGCCTATGTGAACGATTTATTTATTTCCCTTATAAATTAAACAGTCGCCACTAGTTATGACAGTATTATGATCAATACCCAACAATTTGTTGTACACTATTTTGTCCTAAATGACTCATGTAGTAACGAGGCGGATCCGGAACTACAAGAGGTACGGTAAGAAATCGAATATAGGAAATATTTTCACATAGGCAGTATATCCGCAGTAAACCCACTTGCAATATCATAAATCGATTAAGGTCTTAATAGTTTCCATTTATGTTCAAGCTTTACAAACCTTATAAGCAAGAAATGATCACTACATCACTTAAATAGAATCAAGTACTTTGTGTTTATAAGATGTCCACTGATGACCATTGTTCTTTTATCATTTAAACCAGGGTTAAAGTCGACCTTCAGTACGTCTACCACGAGTTGCCAATTTAATTAAACGTCATCCTAATACAACTTTTTTACGCGAACGATAACGTAAATTTAAAGTGGCAAGTCGTGGTAGACGTTCTGGTCGACGTTGCCTCACGTAAACTACCATATGATAGTTAACTACAGCAACTTAGATGCCACTTTTAGTTCCATCACTATTTAGTAGTGGCCATGTACTGAAATCCCATACACAAACGTCACCACTGACACTAGCGACTGTCATCCGTGTAAACTCATGGTAGAGGTAATGTATTCACCAATATCCTACGACCAAACAAATATCACGTTAAGTAAACAAAGTTCAGACATTTTAAGGATATTGATTTCAAGTGTACGAAGATCTTTTTTGGTCGTCAAAAGTGTACCTACGTAATTTTAAAATGTGTATTATAAGATTATAATGTTCTACTTACCTAAGTATTCGCATTTTCAGGAAAATGATTACAAGATCACTAATGTCTATATTGGTCGTCAAAGGTTTCCTTAAGTTAGGTAGCGCTAAGGATCGAACTTCTGCTGTCGTGCAATATTTCAGCAGACGTGGTATGTGACAGCCATTTTGTACGAGCTGCTCAACTTTGAGTGACGCTTAAGGATTTGTAGGAAATCACTAAGACTGGTTTCCCATATGCTTGAAGGTAAGCTAATAATGAATCCTAAAAACAAGTTGAGCTATCTGTTAGCATTATATCATTTACGTACTTTATAATAAATGGTTATTAGATTTTCAACTAGTTCAAGATCAGCTTAAGTAAGGCATAAATAAATACTTAGACATAATTTAGTCGTTATGCGCTAAATTTTAAATTGTAAGCTCGAGTATTTAACCAATAAAGATTATTCAATACCTGATATTCCGATATGATAATACTTATTTCAATTCAATCTATAGGTAAATATACTTATATTGTAAATTGCACATCTGGGCTTGTTGAACAAACGTACCAGACATTCTTAAGACCACTTACGGCAAATTAGTGTAATTATGGCTCACGATACCTCGAGCTAGATAATGGTGTTAAATCTTTGACATTATTTAATCCACATAATGCTTAGGCCCTGAACGAAGCATGATACTTACCCCCTCATTCATAAGAATTATTGTATTGTAGTCTTCAAGCACTGTTTTGACACCCTTGACAACACCCTTGATTTTTGTTTCTACTTTTTTGTTATATCAGTGAATATAAATTACATATAAATATATAGATGAGATTCTGGACAAAATCGTAAATGCCAAAAACTTTTATATCCTCATTTAAAAAATGAATTAGTTCAGTTTGTATAAGAAAATGTTTTATATTCATGGTATTGATCCATGAATATAAAATATGTTCTTACACAAACAACAGTCGATGCACCAGATGCCGTAAATTGTGGTATTATTTCTATTGTGTCTACTATGTCGACTGACGGCGTGATAATAATGAAACTACTTAATAACTATTTAGAGCATTACATTTGAAATGAGACTTTTGACTTTCGCAGCTTTTAGAGTGACGCCCCGTCGAGACGCAGCCATTGACCAGCGCTTTTAAACGGCGCGCGCTTAAACTCAAACTCAAACTCAAATGACTTTATTCAAATAGACTATCACAGGAAGTACTTTTAAATCGTCAAATTTAAAGCAAGATATACTAAATAATAGACATAAATACTATAATAATACAGATATTATTATAGCTTGACCGACGGACCGCTGTGTAACGAGCCGTTCCATATCGCTTTTCGCAGAGTGATTTTCACCCTTATCGATAGAAAGAGACAAAACGAACAAAACCTTTGTTTAACAGCTATCAGGTGAAGTACATTACATCGGGCTCAAGGCACCGGTAGAATTCGCACTTGTCAGAGTCACGTCAAACGTCACCCAAACCCGTTCCGAAACGACTAGGAACCTGTCAGGTGACAGCTCGGGCAGCCTCGATTTCACTCGGGTTTAATTTGGAACGGGTTCGAGTGATTTTCCCTCCTCAGAGTGAAATCCTCTCTTTTTGGAACACAGCTCTAGTGTAATTGCAAGCGCGCGCGTCTGGGCTGCGCTGTTCAAAGGCGTCTCTCTGAAACCAGCCTAACTTTCTATAGGTAGAAACTTGAGGCGCACTAGAGTGCTCTAAATGTTATTAGGCCAACTTACTGCACTAAGGCAGTATCCTTTAAGTGCCCACTTAAAGGATACTGCCTTAGTGCAGTAAGTTCTAGCAAACTACTAGCCTAGGTGCCCACCTAGGCTAGTAGTTTGCTATGTTTAAATCTTAGATGTCATCAACTGACTCATCAATCGTCAAGTTGTTGCATAATTGATTAGGAGCTTACTTCCGGTTAGAACTTATATAATTTTTTTTTTTATTATTATTTAAAAATCTGCGATTAGCCTAATACAGCTAGCTATACTCGTATTTAGTACTCTTTTCCAATATGTACTTACATTGTGTTGTAGCACAAATAGGGATTATCACGAAGTTGGGTAAGGTAGGATTCCTTTTAACCAACTTCAAAAAAGGAGGAATTTTTCAATGTATTTTATAAATAACTACCTGTCCGTCAGCGGCTTCGCCCGAGTGTCTCCAGTTAAAATAGCCAACAAGAATATCTGTTACTCCCTGATAATGTAAGAATTTTTAAAATCCGTTCAGTAGTTTCGGAGCCTATTCAATGCAAACGAACAATCAAATCTTTCCTCTTTATAATATTTGTATAGACAGTTTCAACAAACAACAGTCCAAGAATGTGTCTTAACCTTCCGTGCCAACCTGTGTTCAATGAGGCGTAAGGTGATGCTAATAATAGCCATGTCAACATACATAGGAAATGCTGGTTCCATGTGGCTTTCCAGCGAATCGGCGGATATATCGTATCTTGTGCCGAGGAGTGCCGCGGCTTTGAGCAAGGACCTCGCCGTGCCGGTCACGAAGACAATATATCTCGATTTCCGACATAGGCCTGGAAGTTTACTACACTTTGTTGACAGGTAATTTAAATAAACAAAACAACTGATTTTATCAAGTTAGCCAAATGTCTTTACTCAGTACATCAAAGGAATGTTCTTGATAGTTGAGTAAATAGAATGTTATAATAATGATAGTAAAATATGGCGTTCGGTTAATCGCAGGACATCATGTTTTATTGGTCACTGAAATTCTTCTTTATCCTACTGCGGTTACTATAAAGGGAGTCTGCATTTTTCTGCAAGTTTTGCGTTCGCTGCGCTTACGGCAATCACTTTGGAAAAAAACGCATTATTCGGTTTTTCATTTCGAAAATGACTAAGGTTGTGTCGAGTGAGCTGGCTGGGTTAATGTATTTTGAAGTTCGTTGTTTACTCAAATATTTTTTTGCAAATTAACCTGTCACTATTTATTTTATTTTAATGTACTGTTAATTGATGTTGACGAGTATGTTACTGTTTAATATCAATCACCTGATTAGCTAGCTATAAAATAGTAGGCTAAGCTACCTAGCTTAGGCTACTATTTTATAAGTATTGTTACTTCACCAGCTATAATAACCAACGACGGCTTTATTCCGTGGAACAAACTGACTTCGAACGTTGGTACCATTACAGGCATAATGAGTAAATCGTCGGAACATGTTTCACGTAAAAACCGCAATGATGAAGCATATCTTGAGGTTTTTATTGGACTTTGTTATTAGCACCGAAGCAGTTGTTTGATGGAGTAACTCGGTGTCGAGATCCGGATCGCGAGCAGAACTGATCGGAAAACAACACCAACAATGTACGGTCGGCCAAGAAAGTGGTCTACCAGTTTTGACAGATCTCCAAGTAATTGCTACTAAGGTTGACTCATCATCATCATCATGCGTGCGGTCTATCCCGGTTGTGAACCCACACCAGTGTGTGGGGTCCGGTCCTTATTTTCTTGGCCCACTTCGCGCGGTCTTGTGCATCCTCAGTAGTGAGTCTGTTGGCATGCAGGTCAGCCTTGACGACGTCGAGCCACCGCTTCTTGGGTCGACCTCTTCTACCAGTACCTGGCGGGGGCGGCATGGCCAGACATTTGATGCCCACGTAGTTTGCCAATCTCCGTGAGCATGACCATACCAACGAAGGCGGCACTGCTGCAGCTTGTCTGCGATGTTACGAACACGAAGGCTGCCGCGGACGTGGGTGTTACGCACGCAATTTTTGAGTGAGACTCCACACATCCACCGCAGCATATTCATTTCCTTATTAATTATATTGCAAGGGGAAATCGACTTTATTGTTTCATGACGACCTCAACCGTGTTAGGCCCCATTTTTGGCTGACTGTACTAAAACCGGCCATGTGATAGTCAAAATTGCTCATTAATAAGGGTAAAATAAGCGCATAATTCGGGAACGGCTTGAGCAATTGGGCTATTTTTTTCATATGTTTGTTAAAACACAAAGAAGGTTCTTATGTACAGAAAAAGAAGTTAAAATTGCGAGTAACATTATAAAAACAACACTTTTCTCTTCCCATATAAACCACTCTTTGACTGAACGAGGTCTGTCGGGGCAGCTAGTATTTAATACAAACGTGTTGAATGATCAGGAGGTCATGCAAATTCTAAGCCCTGGAGCTCTTTCGAGCACGCTGTTCTCCTTTAGTTTCATTTTATTTTAGACAACTTGAATATGTTTCAGCCCAAATTATATGATGGAGTAACCTCACTCAACAGTAAGCGACAATGCAGGCAGAAATTAACTTCAAAAGTTTTTTTTTGAGCCAGACATCACATCACTTGTTAGGTTCTCGAAGTAACGATAAATATCCTTGTGTGTTGTTCTGTTACGAGGTACCAGACAGGATAATAAGTCGGGGACGTCCCTCAGCACACCCAGACCGGAGCCAATTTAGAAAATATCGTTTCCTGAACTGACCCGACCGGAAATTGAACTCGGGACACCACGCAAGCCAAGGCGAGAAACCGTGTAGCACTGCGCTATTCGTGCCGTAAATTTTAACATCACTTAAAGTAAGTATAGCTGATACTTTACGTGTTAGCGTTAGTTAAACTTCGTCTTTTGAGGTTTCTATAACAAACCTCAGGTGCTTAAGGCAGGGCTACCATTCTTCTAACAGCAGGGACATTATAGGAGTAAGTATCATTTACCAAAAAACGGGTTTCCTTTAACTTACATTTACATTTTTTGTCTTGAACAGCGTGAACGTGAAGCCTAGCTACTTAATCTTGGAAAGCCTTGAAAAGGAGTGTACGTTACTAAATATTAAGGCCATTAACTCTATCAGACTTTATGGCTCATCATCGCGATAGTAAACAATTATTGCGTAATCTTTGTAAGTCCAACGGCCTTCTCTCTTGCGCAGCCTAATGTATACAAACGTCACGTAGCACGTCACAAAGTCGTCCGCCTCGAAACATCGAAAACTGTGATTTCCCATTCACACCGACACCCAAACAGTTCGTGAGTCACTCCTCTGCATAGCATCAATATTGGCCGGGATTTACCTGCAGTTTTGGAAAAGTACTCAATCAAGTGCCATTATAAGTTTATTAATCAATTACTGGAAGTTTGAATCCTTAGAAACCATTCAGCTTTTGGTCTATTACTTATTGCTTTGACGTCACAACATATTAGTTACGTTGTTTCCTCATTAAATACTTTAGCAGAGAATCCCAAAGTCACCATTGGGTTTTTGATAAAAGGTAATGTATTTACGTACGAAAATGTCGATAAGGATAACAGGTAAAATACAAAACACAAAACGGTGTGCCAACTTGAGTCCAATTTGGCCAAACAATCATTACGATTTATGATTTAAATGTTGAATAGAAACTACAATGTCCTTAAAAGTTACATATTTTTCTTGATAAATCGCATTTAATTATAAGAAATTAATAATAAACTGATACAGCAAGCTACAATTAACACTGTGAATATAAAGCACAGACTGTGAAAGTGGGCAGATACTCAGGGCCACTCTGAGTTGTTTTAAATTTATTTATAAAGTCGATATTCAAGTTGAATTACACTATAACGCTGCTTCTAACACAGAAATATTTACACATTCAAACACTGAACTGTCAGTTGCCACTCAAGGGCCCATTTATCTATGGAGACTGGCTTCGCAGAGTTACTATACGACTAGTAGTGACACCCATATCCTATAAGTAGGAAAACCCCGATAAAAACGAAAGTGGCCCAGATACTGCTGTTTAAATACCAATGGGACTCTAATTGACGACACGATTGGCGTAGTGCGCTCTAGCACGGTTTCTCGCCTCGAATTCCGTAGGGTTTCCGATTCCCGGTCAAGTCAATTCAGGAAACGATCTCTTCTGAATTGACTCGGGTCTGGGTGTGCTGGGAGACGCCTCTGGCTTATTTCCTTGTGTGGTACCTCGTAACACAGGGATAGTAATCCCTACTTCGAGACCATTTCAAGAGGTGTGTTGTCAGGCGCATATTTATTTATTTATTTGAATGGCGTAATTTTGACAGTTTTAGTATGGACCAAAATAAATGTCAAAATCATGCCATTCAATTACGATTTCATTGGCTTTTAAATAGAAGAATCAGGCTCCTGGATAACGGCGGAAGACTCACCACCGGTTGGAGGTTCTAATACGCTTGGTTAAAATTAGACTATTAACTGTTCCGTACACCATGAAGGCAACACAGTCAACTTGCCTCTGACTAACTACCACGTTTAGAATAAGTCGTGAGTATTGTTATGTAATGTATTTTTCACGCGTTTAGAGTCATTCGGCGGCCGTTTTGGGTAAAACTAATGAAGCACGAATCATGGCGAATTATATAATGGTGTGTTGTTTATGCAAAATAAACCTATCTAAGATTTATTTACTCAGTATCGAACAAATAATGTAGATTATCCTGATTCGCCTGATAATTTAATGCAGTACAGTGTAAATTAAAAGTCTTACCAATATTAACGTAAGTAGTTTGTAAACAATTTTAAATACTTATAAAATTCTGATTCCCAGTACTTATATGCTACCTTTTGTTTAAGGTGAGGAAATAAATTAATATGGTTATTGTTTAATATGGTCCAGGTGTCCTCGTTAAAGATATTTTTCAAACGTAAGTGTTTAAGGAATCCCCGGAAGGTGACGCATGCTGTGTTCACCCAATGGCTTTTTTGCTTCAACAACAAAGCGAACAATTTAATCGAAAAATAATGACTAAAATATCACATAAATAATATGGGTACTTTCATTCCGTCACCATGCTTTGACAGACCGCATAGCCTAGTAGGTCGGTTTTATATTATCTACCCAACTGTCGTAACATAAGCCAATTACGACTTTGAAATTCATCCAAGTTTATTGAAGAATGGAAGAAGATTGTTAGAAGCCTTGGAATTGCAAATAGAGAAAACAATAACCTTTACACAGGGCTATTTTATAAACACCATCCAAATTGAACTATGAGGATCTATGGAGAAAATGGCAAAATACGTATTTTTCTGTTTGACAACCATCAGTACTGAAATGTTGAGTTATTAATGTTATTATAACTACTCAAATACTGCGCGACGTGAGTGGCGGTGGGCTCGCAGCCTCTCAACTGCCTCTCAACTTCCCGTCCGCGCTTTAATCAGAAGTTGAAATTTAATTTTGAATAAGTAACCATGCCGCCCTAATATTCTGTTCGAAAAAAATATAATAATGTGAAGTTAGAAAGACCTACCCTTTTTTAAAAAAAAGCTGTCTTCAATTGATGCCTAATGTCTGGGAAAATTTTGAATGGTGTTTAAAAAGTAACTTAGCAGGGTTTTAGCGAAATTGAGTTCATGATTAATTGAAATGCTTATTACGTTGCATGTTGGAATTGCAACTGGATAGAAATAAGGTAACTAATTAAATAACGCAATTACGCTACAAACCTTGTTTATGGCCATTGATAATTCTGACTTTCTTAACGTATACAGTAGGTACAATTATTACCGCGGCGATCTTGCACGACAAAATTGCGCCTTCCTAAAATTTATTTCAACACCTTGAACTTAATGACAAGAAAAATTGTGAGTCAAAATGTGAACTGAGCCAGCATCGAGTATTCAACCTTTCTGTACGTCTACCACGAGTTGCTACATAAAATTTACATTATCGTTCGCGTAAAAAAATGTTTTGGGATTTGACACCGTCATGTCATGTGTCATCCCAATAAAAAAAAATAACGTGAAAGATAACGTAAATTTAAATTGGCAACTCGTGGCAGACGTAGGTACACATTTTGAGTTTCAGTGCTATCGGCTAAAAATTACTTTCAGTTATATTGATTACATTTTCCTATATTGGTAGTTTAGCGATTCACACGTTACCTTTCTGCTAACACAGTTTATAACACTCACGTTATGAGTGTACAGCTTAGAATTTGATACAATGTATGCTTCGCAAGCTCAGCGGAATTGCGTGCTCACGTTCACGCCGATGCTGTCCGTATGTCGGTGTGATAGAGTGCATGTTGGTATGTTGCTAAGCCATGTGTTTACTATGTATGTTTGTTGTGTATAGACAATAGGGCGTCAAGCAGTTGACACGAGGATGTTGCCGCAATATTGCTCGGCGGAAGACGAAGGAGTCGCCGCAAACAAGAGGCCGGCAGGCGAGAGTGTTGACATATTGTATTTGCAAATGTCACTTTAGGTAGTCTAGGTATCTTTGTACCGAGTACATTGAAATTTGATAAATGGTTGATTGAATTAGTTAAGTAAAATGTGCGCTAAAAGACAAAACAGGATTGAATTGTTAAGATAAAAAATTGTTCGACATTTGCCTGCATTCTTCTGAAATATGCGTAGGAATTTTGAGTTGAGTTGTAAAGCCAGCATAAGTAGCTATCTACATAAACTGGCTTATTCAACCTGCTAAAGGTTTTAAACAAAAAATCTATAGATAAATACAGTAGGCAACTAGGCCCTTGAAACTCGTAACAATTTTGCCTACTAAGGCCCGTATTCTAGAATCGTACTCAACTGATCTTACTTGAGTAGAGATTTCAAAACGTCAGTTTATACACAAAAACGTCACTCTGATCTATACTCAAGTACAGATTTTGTTTTAGAATACGGGCCTAAGTATAAACTTAGGCCCGTATTCTAAAACAAAATCTGTACTTGAATAACTTTCAAAATTCAAAATTCTCTATTTCTTTATTTGTGATTATAGGTAAATAGAATAGATGTTAATTACAATAATATCCGCCATAAACAACCGTCACAGGGTATACAAATAATCAGATACATTTTTAATTATTCAAATCATGCAATTATAATGTGTTGTGGTTTACACAAATCTATCTAGTAATACATTTGAAACGAAATTATGGTAGTACGTTAACATGTCAGTCTCATAAAATAAACAATGAATTCAATTACAACAATAAATTAGTCATTAACCTGCATCAAATATTATTACTTATGTCAACTAATTAATAAAATCATTTAAACTATAATAACATTTATTCAATAAGAATTTCTTAAGCTCCTTTTTGAACATGGCAAAGTTAAGTTCTCTTATATATCTGGGC
Organism: Udea olivalis; assembly: GCA_947369235.1. NCBI lineage: Eukaryota > Metazoa > Arthropoda > Insecta > Lepidoptera > Crambidae > Udea > Udea olivalis. The sequence continues at coordinate 25,054,890 of OX376340.1, forward strand.
ACTTTATTATATATTTCGGAACTTATATAAGTTATCCAATAAAAATTCTACAACGTCGTAATTAAGCTTGAGAAGCAACTCCTGAATAGTCCTATGTTTGCACAGACCTACATTCAAAAAAACTTCCCAGAAATCGTAAATTAACTTAATAATACAAACCGGGTTAAATGATAGTAAATAAAATGACTGGTGACAACTCAGTGTATTCACTTACAAAATTGATAAAACTTTTTTCTTTTTGATACCCGGTTTATAGTATATCAACTTACTCGAGTGTCGTATAACGTATTATTGGTAACGCTATGATAGTAAATTAGTCACTTCTAGGCGTAGAAATAGGCTACCTAGACGCTGTGATTCTATGACCTATTACCACACAATAGGTAATAGTACTCCGCTATCACAAAGCTGCACTTCAGATTTCGGTTTGAGAAACCGACTAAGACAAAACATGGAATCAATAATAATACAGTTCCACAATTGGCGTGTGTACAGTGGAAGCACTCATGACGCCACGAAAAACGCAAATGCAAGGCCGTTAAGTTCATTCCCTAAACTGATCGTAGCAAGCCATTTCGTAATATATTTTTTGATTTTCTACCAGCCAGCAGTTACCTGGCACCAACGCACCTTCTAGAGTTTTAGACTATTACCTATTCTGTGCTGTTGGATATTTACTGACGAGATGGCACACTACCCTCAGTATAAAGAATTAGCTTGACTGGATATAAACGATTGAGATGAAGCCCGTGGTCAGCAAAATATACCAAATGGAACTTCACTGCTATTTATTTGCTATAAAGAGAAGCGTAAGCCAAAGCAACATCAGCAGAACATACAAGCAATTAGGTAAAATAGATTGTTACCTAAAGTGTCCTGAACAAGCTACATGTGGTGTACCTTTGTAGGTCATTGTGGAAGACTTTTCTCGACCACACTTAAATATTTTTTCTTAAAGCAATTGCTTTCCACAGTGACATAGAATAGATAATTTACCAGCATCAACGATGTAGATGTAGATCTATACCAACGGGTGAGTTTGTACTAAGCTATGAAAGTACAAGTAGGTACACAATGAGTCCACCATGAGTTTAAACCGCGTTGACGTTTTTATATAGGATTTTGGTACGGCGCCCCCAGTGATTGAAATTGGAATCAAAAATGGCATCCAAATTTGTGAACGCAACGATCGCCGTTCACGGAAACCCATGGTTGACACGCAGGGTTCAATAACTTAAATATTATGCTTTTGAGCCCCAGACGTAAGAACGCTGCTTCTTAGCTCCAAATCCTAGGCCCAGATCCCAAAGCCGCATTTGTATCACCAAACAGCTACAAGCTACTCGGTCATTGTATTGCGATATTATGACTTGATTACAATGATTGAGGCCTTGGCCCAGCAGTTAAACAGTATACAGGCTGATTAATTAACTAACTTTTACCTCAGTAACAAAGATGATATACATTATTTTTCGTTCAATTTTGTATAAAAATAGTAATTATGTATATGTTACAAAGAATGGCACCAATTGATTATGTTAAATAATTTCAAAATACTGACAAAAAAGCAGTAAAGCAACTGTTTTGCAAACTGAACTTACATCGATCGATATAGGCTTAACACCTACATATTAACAGATCTACGCCGAGCAAGGTCACCCTCCATGGCATTGGTTACTGGTTTCGAACAATAAACCGCGAATTATATCAGAGATAATAAAAAAGTTAGCAGGACATTATCTGTACCCCCAAGGTCCTAAAACCGGCCAGTAGCCGTCGGGGTTATTACTCTGCGAAGTTGGTTGCCGATATCACTATCGTAACGTTCCGACCGGTAGCTTTTTATACAGGGCTGAGAATTTTAAGATTATGCAGTTCGATTAACTAACCAAATAAATGAATAATACTTCAAACATGTAGTCTTTTCAAGAAGAAAAATTAAAACTAAGATTATTTGAAAATTAAGGAGTTTTTTTTCAATTTCATTCAAACAACTCAAAAACACTAGGTTTACTTTTAATTATATATTATATTATTTATAATGCTGGTAGATCTGTTCTCTTTTATAATACAACAACCTTGAACCTGGCAGTCTACGGTTCTTTTGTTTTGTTTAAGAAAAAATTGAGTGGCCTTGAATAGGACATACTAAAGAGCTTAGTAGTCATCAACATACATAACTAATAATTTAACCCATTGAGTGTTTCTCGAACATACGGGAGTTCCGCGAGAACGTATGGGCACGCTTTACGGGTTAAATAAAGTTAACCTTTTTTTTGGTTTAGCAGTGAATCGGAACTTACCTGAGAAGCGTCAACACGCGTAGCGTTCGCCACCGCAGCGCGCCGCGTTCTACAAACTACCAACACTATCCAAACGCAAGTTTTAAAAACGAAGCACTTATTAGAAAAGGGGAAATTTAGGGAACTTGTGATATTTTCAAAGCTGCCTGAGGCAACCCTGTATATGTGATTTATGCGAGTGGCTACGCGCAGCTGTTGAGTGGCCGGCGTAAGCGGAACTCGGAAATAATGCAATTTGTGACGTGTCCCGGCACTCCGCTCCAATTACTTGCAAAATCGACGAGACAAAAGATAAGAATTGAACTTGCCGCACAATTCTTTGCAAGGCACAACATGTTCAATGGTAACATGAAATAAGTATTACATTGCGGATTTTCTTCCGCTTGCTAGTAAAGGTCATTACGTCACTAATTAGCATTTGCTTGCCCTTAGTTCAGTTGTGTTGTCTATTGATATCTGTACAATCTTTGCAATGATTCTTCAACTTATAGTTCTACATATTGTAGAGCTGATTTTCTTCTCATGTTGACCTAATTTTTAGGTACCTATATTTTTTGACTAGTGGATGTGGGGCTTTGCAAAATTAGAAAGGTCCCAATGCTAGGCATCACACTTCTTAACTAAAATCGAATCATTGCTCAATTATTCGGTATGGGCTTATTTACTAGGATGCTAATATAAAACCCATTCTTTCAAAATTAATTCAAAACAACTTCATATTCAATAAGAATACCAGCAGTCGTCCTCCAATACTCTCGCGTTTGTTTCGCTGTCATGTATCTCTCGAGGGTGGGAAATTCCCTTCAACGTAGAAGCTTGCCAACGTCTAACCAGTGCCTAAGAAGGGGAAGTCTACCTGATTCTAATAACTCTAGGTCTGTGGTCAGGTATCGGTTACTTTCATACTAATGAGCTGCGGCCACCACATGCGATTAGTTACACAAGCCACTAGACTGGACGGGGTTCCCCACTTGACATCGAAAATTGCTACGTCGAATGTCAAGACAGCGAGAACGGTACGCCGAACAGTCATCACTCGGATGGTACGCCACATCGAATGTAGCAACAGCGAATGTCTCGATTTCGGAATTTTTTTTTTATTACTGCACCAAATTGGCTAGGTAGGTACCACACGAATGTCCGCTCGCTGCCACAAGTTGGTAGAATTCGCCCACCCGTGCCCTATGATGTGGCTATGGCGGGAGGCAGGCCACTGAACGTGGCCGCAAACAGCTTGTGACTCGGACGCGGCTACTCGCTCAGTTTACGCTGATGGCAAACTAATTGTATAAAAAATCACTTCCGTACGTTTTGCTTTTCTAACAAAAAACGTGATTACAATGATGAAAACCTTTGCTTTCGTGGAAAAGATCGCTGCCTAAATTGATTCGAGTGGCTCGACTGGGAATCGAACCCAGAACACTACGTAAGTCAAGGCGCGAAGTGCTACATAGCACTACGCCAATCGTGTCGTCGAACAATGATGAAGGCCTTTACCCCAGTGAAACATTTTAAGAAAGTCTTAAAAAGTATTTTCCTTTTTATATGACACAAAAATAACATGACCGGTCCTTTGACGCAATGGGCCCAGCCCCCCGATTCAGAACGAAGTTATCGATCGATTCGGTAAATTTGTTTTAATTATAGTAAATGATCCGATAAGCGGTAGCAATCAATACTTTGATTTGTTAAAGCCAAAGGCCCTAAGTTTTCATAAACCAAATTAAATAAAAGCTACCCTACATAAAAATATATTAAAAATAAAAGAAAATAACCGAATCGGTCGATAACTTTGTTCTGATTCGGGGGGCTGGTCCCTGCTAATTGCTCCGGCTGGTGGATTCATTCCTCACCCACGGCAAACATTTATGAACAAACAATTACTTAATTTTTAAGGACGAACGATAACTTTAGTCTCAGTGTCTGAGTGTTATCGTCTGTTTCGGTACCTGTCCATTTATTTATTTACATAGATACAAACATAAACTTACAGCTACCCAATCCAATACATTTATATTGTCATACAATATATATTTTGCTAAACTAAGGTAGTGTCGCAATTTCGTAACAAAACACTGCAAGGAACTGAGTTAAATAAAGTCTGTAACACCCATAGTAAAAGTTCTGCTTAGTTTGAAGTCACGTGACCTTGGTGTTAGCTGTCCTAGAATGTATTTTTATTCCCAACTGACACTATGGAGTGGGTGTAACGCGGGCGTTGGACAAGATCTCGCGGTCACGAGATCGCGTCTAGACTTTAGAGCATGCATCTCCCTACGAGATATCCAAGTAGAAACTGGGAAAATGACATGTACCGCCAAAATCCACACTAATATTATGAGGAACAAATATTGTTTTTCTGTAATGGAAAATTTCAAAAACACTCGTTTATTTTAAAAAGTTATTTGAGCAATATAGAGCTACATAATCACCGAGTAAATTATGTTTTATTTTTAGGTGTTATTTTAACGGGAGAAAGATTCCACGAGGAAACCGAGGGCGGAAAGCTTTTTTTTTAAATTATTGTAGGGAAATCCTTATGGATACCTCGCCGCCCCGGGGAACGACGAGGTTATGTCGGACTTCTACCGACTAAAACCCCACGGTACTCGACCTCAACACTTCGGCGGCTAGGCGGGGTCCCTAGAAAGCTTCGCAACGCCCCGCCGCCAGTGCTTCGCCGTATTGGGGGCGGTCGGAAAGCTAGTCTAACATATTTTTTTTTTGGAAAACGCGCTATATTTGTTCGTCCCGCAGTGCCTTATGAAGGAGCTGCACTAGTATGTCTCACTGGAAATGACGTGGTAAGGAAGAACGTAGTCTATTTACGAGTAGCTAGAACTATTTACGACATAATAATCACAACCTCAATCAACGAACGAATAGTTTCATGTTGATGATCCTCGATTATAACTGGCAGGACAGCAATTTCTGCATGGATTGTTCTGGGCCGCCACACTCGCATTGAATCCTGTCTGGGGTAATGGGATACATTACTAAGGTTACATCTGCGGCAAACTTGAGTCCAAAGTTAAGCGACTTTCATGTAGGCCACCAGGTCGCAACCTCAGGCTATGAAAAAAAGCTCTGCCTGGTAGTATTCTGCTACGGGTCCAAATCTAAAGCGAAGGTACCTGAAGGAAAACGAGTTACGAACGCCCGAGCGGGTGAGGTAGTTCCTGTAGTTGTGGCGAAACAAAAATGCAACGTGCAGTGTATAAAACTTGAATGGTATTTAGTTTAATGCATTGATTTTCAAAAAACACGGTACAGTTATGGAAAAAGAGCCACCTGTAAGGTCATACTCGGAGAGTCTTACTGCCCAACACCGTCTAAGTAGACGGTGATCACAAGTGTGATGGACCTGCGAGTGAAGCCTCGAGGCACATGAAGGGAGCACTGCCCTGAACCAGGTGGTAACTGCTTGAAGGAGCCAAATCCCATGACTTTGCTGCCGCTGTCGGTGACCTGTGCATCGCAGCGGATAGTGAGTCCGGGCAACAGCTCTGGGATAGGTGTCAGGCAGCTATAAGGTGTTGGGTGCGTCTCGGGGTGGACGTAGGCTTGACAAGGAGACCTGGTGGTAGAACGAAGTAGTCCAGAAGGAGACCAGGGTAAAGACAGCCCTCTTCAAACCGTGGCAAGCGTCCTAATCAAATGCCAAACTTGCCTCTTACGTCCTTTGTACGATACAATGGAGTCGTCTGAGTGGCAAAAGCTCGTTTACAAGTTGGCGTTCGAGAGTCTAAGCAGCCCAGGATATTTCCATGTGCCGCTGTGTAAATGACACTCTCGGTAACCTGCTATGCAAGGACCGCGCGGTGAAGAGGAGATGGCGCTCTTATTTCAACAAGCAGCACAAAGGCGTGCAGGCACCTGAACTCCCTCCGAATCAGGGACTAGTGCCCCCGGTAACGCCTGATGAAGTCCAGTCGGCTCTTCGCCGCATGAAGAACCGGAAAGCTATCGGACCCGATGGAGTCCTTATCGAAGAGTGGAAATCGATGGGCTCTCGTGGTGTGGGCGTACTTACCCACCTTTTCAACCACATTCTCCTCACCGGGAAGATACCTGACCAATGAAGACTGAGCATTATCACGCCGGTCTTCAAAGGCAGCAGCTCAGTGCAGCAATAATCGCGGCATAAAGGTGATGTCCCACACCATGAAGCTCCTCGAGCGCATTGTGGACTCTCGGATTCGACAGGAGTGTACAATCTCGAAGTGTCAGTATGAATTTCGACCGGGCTGTGGGACCATGGACCCCGTTCTTGCCTTGAGAACGCTCATGAAGGGATACAGACTGGAGAATACACCTCTGCATCTCCATTTCTTAGACATGCAGAAGGCCTTCGACTGTATCCCTCGTGAGATGATCGGCTGGGCGCTGCGTTCCAGGGCCGTTCCCGAAGTCTTTATTGACATTATCCGGGACATGTACCACGATTCCAGTTTCATAGTCAAGACTGCGGTTGGTGACACGCTTTCCTTCCCTATCACCGTTGGAGTACACCAAGGCACCGTGCTTAGCCCGTTTCTGTTCAGCGTAATATTAGACGTGTTGTCAAACAGCATCCGAGAAAACTACGAGTAACTACCCTGGTTGCCCATATATGCTGATGATATTGCGCTAGCAGATTTGGACAGGGGACGGCTGGTATAACGGGTGAATAAGTGGAAAAATTTACTTGAAAACAGCGGTCTGAAACTTAATGTGGCGAAGACGGAGTACATGGCCTGCAACACCACAGATCCCCAGTCCGTCCGCATAGGGGTTGACGTGGTCGAGCGCACGGACCGTGTCAAATACCTGGGATCTGTGTTAAGCGCGTCCTGGGACATCCACAGCGACGTCAGAGCCCGAATTTCCGCGGATTAGGCCAAATGGCGTGAGGTGACTGGTGTCATTGGTGACCCCAAAATGCCGATCAAGCTGAAGGGGCAGGTTTATAAAACCATCATTAGACCTGTCCTTTTATATGGCAGTGACACATGGCCGTTAATAGAGCGACTCAAGCAGGAGCTGCGCGTCACGGAAATGAAGATGCCGCGGTGGATGTGTGGAGTCTCAGGCAAAGATCTCGTGCGGAACACCCACATCCGCGGCAGCTTTTGTGTTCGTGACATCGCAGACAAGCTGCAGGAATGCCGCCTTCGTTGGTATGCTCATGTCTGACGGAGATCGGCAAACTATGCGGGCAACAAATGTCTGGCCATGCCACCCCCGCCAGGTACTGGTAGAAGAGGTCGACCCAAGAACGCTCGACGTCGGCAAGGGTGACATGCGTGCCAACAGACTCACCACTGAGGATGAACAAGACCGCGTGAAGTGGCGAAGAAAATAAGAAAGGCGGATCCTGGGACCCCACAAACCAGTGTGGGTTCACAACTGGGATAGACCGGGATAGATAGACACGGATGATGATGAGTGTTATGATAAAAAAAAAAAAAACAGTAAGTACGTAAAACCAGCTTAAGTTTACTGTTTTAAAAGCTGCTAGGTTTATTTTATTGATCTGAACTTGAGTGACTAACTGTATCTTTCTGTCCATCACAGACAGCAGAGAAGTCAGCTTTTTAGTTAATAAAAACTAGATTCCGTAGCAGCAATCGTTTATAAATCAATATAATCCATGACACAAATAGAAACTAAATTACGATTATAAATCGTAACTATTCCTTGAAACACAAACAACTTGGCCATTGAAATAAATTGGTTATTATAGCAATCTTAAGATAGTAATAATTACATAAATAAAGTATGTTGTTACATTATAAACAAGGTCTTCAGCATTAACTTACCAAATATTTATATTTAATCTAGCATTAATTTAAAGGCAATACTTCACTTACCGAATAAGGCTCTGCAGGAAGGCTTTAGCGCTTCAGTATCTGGAAATTAATCACTTCCGGGTTGTTTTTATCGTATTACGTATTTTGGATCTAGGTACTCAAAAAGGAAAATCTTGTGCTGGCCTATTGGTAATGTGGGTAGAAAAAATCCATGTTACGTTCAGGTTGTCGGATATGTTCATATTCTGAATTATTTCAATGACTTTGCATTTCTGGCTATTTATTAATTCGTTGTTTTATAATTCACCTGTTCAGATTTCAGAGTACTGATTCTGATTATCATTAAATAGTCTCAGACTGCGGAGCTCCTTACGTGAAGCCGTAAGCCGAGCAAAGCCAGGCCCCTGTCACTTCACAAACTTGCGCGTGAACATTACCTACCAGCTGTCGGGAACTGGAATTCCCATTTGGCAGTTTATTGTCAACAGCCTCGTAGAGCATTCGTATGCGAATCTTGCGGTTCAACTGACGCGATGACGTAATGGTTACTGACTACTGACATCTTCATCGAAAGAGGTAGCCCTGGCAATGTATGCCTGACACATGACAGCACACATTTAGAATTAAGAAAACTGACATTTTTCTATTGATGTGATTTTACCTGTTACGTTAGTAACTATTAAGTCATCTGTGGCAAAGCCAAGCAAGAGCAGTAACGGTCGGTCTCACAAAAGATCCTCTAAAAGATTTTCTGAATTGGAACTTTTCTGTAAGTAAAGTCTTTTGATAAATTCAAAATTCTACAAACAAAACACTAGTTTTTACGTTAGCAAATCTTCAGACCTAGTTCTGGTAAATTATGTTGTATCTTAGTCATTATGCCAGCCACTGAAGATATGCCAGTAACAAAATCGCGCAGAATACTCTGGTTTTAGGTAATATTTGGACCAGCCTTATTAGCAGCCTTTTAGACAAGTACTATTCCACTGAACAGGAAAATTATGATCTAACCGCAAATTTAATCTGAAACGGCCGAACTATAGCAAACAAGTGAGTCAGTAGAAGAAAAGTACGTTATTTCCTGGTGACCTTTGTCAACTCGGTTTAAAACAAAACCCAACTTTTATGTTGGATTTAATCTAAGTTTTCGTTGCACTGGCGCTGATTCTCGTAGTAGGAAACAAGTGTGACTATTGCTTGTACATCTCATTTTTTATGCTGAGGTGGAAAAACTCTTACCATTTTCACTTTCACTGCACTGACGTCCTTTTAGCATGGAAAATTAATTAGACCAAAAATAAGTATAAACGCCATATTATGACGATTAAAACTCTTCCAAGTTTTTGAATCGTTATATCTCAGAAACAGTGGCTCTTAGGAAAAAAGTAGCTGGACATTCTGTATAGATAATTATCTGATCTACAATTTTTGTTCATACTAACTTTATGATAAAACTTACCATTTTGCTGAAAATCGCAGAAATGATAGTTTTTGTGACTTTTGACCCAGAATAAAAAAAAACCAGGTGTCGCATCGATGAGGACTTTTTAGATTTCATTTATGATAGTTTTTTGAACAATCCTACCAAATTTGAGCTAAGTGCAAATTATTGTAACCTCGGATGTCTAAATTGACCGGATTAACTTGTTCGTGTTATTTTCGTCGTTGCAATATGCAACTAGCATACAGCCAAACACACACATCATTGAGTGACAACCGTCAACATTGAGTTTTAATACATTTTGCACATTGCAACGTTATTCAATGTTTTCAATTAGTTCTCTCTTTTTTAACTAAAATCAGTAACAATGAGTATTCATTATCGCTTTGAAAGTCAAAGCTAAACATTTGAAGCATTATTTTCCTTAGTTATACACTATGAATCAATAAAGTCAATTTTGTCATTGCTAACATACTCTTAGCTACGAATATACGGTCGAAGACACCTGCGGCAAGACCTCTGGTAGTTCAATTTGTATTATTTTTGTTACAACCGGCACTCAGCATGTGATATCTGAAATTTAAATAGTCACTAATCAGGCGTATTAAACATTTTTACTGAGCAAAGCAATGTAATATGCTCACGAGTAAGCGGACTTCGTTGCAAAAAACTTTGTTTCTGCAACTTGCAAAACCAAATTTTTTGAAAAATGAAATAAAAGATTTTCGTTACGAGCCAGTAGAAACAATCTCCCAACTGCGTGGTAAAGAAACATTATCTTAGTCATCATTATTTAATATGTAAATGGCATTTTTAACGCAAGGTAAATTAGATTAGACAATTGATAAATGTTGCGATACTTAGAAAAAGAGGTATAAAATCAACTTTTTACAGACAAAAATACTGCCACTATATTTGGAACAACAATGGCATTTTTTGCACTTGTGTGAACCGCTTTGGAATGCATATACACAATCTTGAGGCGATGCTTCAAAATCTGAATAATATCTTTGTTTTATTTACAGACAATCCAACAAAAAAGTTATCACAGTAGTTAACACTTACTAAACTGGCATGACGCATGCAGTACGGGTGCTACCCCTACCAGGAGGTGACCTCAAACGAAATACGATACTCGTAGTTAGCTACAGCAGCAACATTACTATTTACTATAGGCGCTATACTGCAATGCCATTTAAAAACTGGAAAACAGATGCAAGCTAATGTCACAAAATAAAGATCTCACAGAAATACCACTCTTGCCATTTTCTAGTATATTACTAGGGTTACTACTATATTAGCTCTGATTTTTTTAAATAAGGCAGGCAGGCTAATACCTACTTGACAGAACCTGCCAAAAACAAAAGTCATCATGTGAAAAATTGCACCTAGTTCGACAAAAACAAAAACACTCGCGACAGTGCGACTCAATATTTATATTGGTAAAGGATTTCAAATCGGTCCAGAAGATGAAATAATAAATAAATATCATGGACAATTATTTACACCAAGATCATTGATCATTATATACCTGTTATAATGTATCATTTAATCTGTATATACCTGTGTTCCACAATAAAGCATGATTTATGATTTATGATCCCAAACTAAGAGCTTGTACTATCAATGGGTGTCAGAGACTACCGCGTGCGTGACCGATTCTCACCAGTATCGCCTGTAAGCTCACTAAGTATGTGTGCGTGATCAAAATGGAGGTTTGTTCTAAGCGGAATATCTATCTGGGGTGCGCGCCGCATGCGTCATTTGTGCTATGTCATCAGCGTTAACTCATGGTAAACACGCATATTTTTAGCTTTCGTTTGGAATGGATCCATTAGGTTCACTTTCTTATTGGTTATTGGTACATCTTTCAGAAGTAACCTTAAGTCTCTCATCTTTAGTTATGAGAATGTAATATGCGAAAGTCATTTTATTTCAATATTACTCTTTGGTTGGCAATCTGGAGGAGAAGAGACCGCGAGGGCTAAGCCCGAAAAGATGGACGGAGCAAGTCGCCAACACGCTGGAGGGGACCTCTAAGCCTATAAAGCGCAGCTCTCCATCAATCAGAAGACCGAAGCCGTTGGAGAGCACATATTTCACAAATCCTTCGCGAGAGTCACGATCCTCAATTAGTGCTAGAGCCTTACACCTCGAAATTCAGTCAAGACCTGTAGATGGTGTTAAAGGCATGAAAATCAGGACGATTGATCTTTAGGCCATACGAATCAATTTGACTTGTAGCACGAAATAAAAGAAAAAACACGGGCGGACTGCGGAGTTATGGCGACATATTTTTTTTTGGATGGGAAAAAAGGAATTTTTGCTCTGAAACCTATCGCGTATGGTATCTAATGAAAGGTCTTACTGGGACAATTCCAAAAATATATCACATCATTACATTTTAGTCACTTGTATTAAATTAAAATGAAAATCATTTTCATAACTTACCAAGTTTGAGCTTCTCCAGATATAATACGGTTGAATACCTAATTTGTCGTAAAATATGCTTCAAATGGTACTAATATCCTCATATCTAACCCTACAAAAGGATTTCTGAAAATATTTACATTAAATTTTTTTCATAATATTTCAATTTTACAAAATGTGATAATATATAATTACAATGAGTGTGTGTTTCGGCATGATATACCCTCTAGACGGTTATAGCCCCTCCAGTCGTGAGGAGGCATATCGCCGCCTCTGTTGAAAAACAGAAGCAGGAATCAGATATGAGGCACCTGCTCTCTACATCTAATCTAACTAATCGTAATTTTTGACACATTTTGTAAAATTGAAAAATGATAAATATTTTCAAAAATCCGTTTTTAGGGTAAAATATGAGGATATTACGTACCATTAGAGGCATATTTTACAAAAAATGATTTAACCTTATCATATCTGGAGAAGCCCAAACTTGGTATGTTTTTAAAATGATATTTATTTTATTTTAATACAAGTGACTAAAATGTGATGATGTGATATATTTTTAGAATTGGCTCAGTAACCCCTTTCATTAGATACCACACACGATAGGTTTCAGAGCAAAAAAGATTTTTTTCCCATACAAAAAAAGATGTCGCCAAAACTCCTCCCCTTTTTTTCCGTGCTACGGGTCAAATTAATTTATATCGCCTAAAGATCATTCGTTCAAATTTTCATGCCTTTAACACCATTTGCAGGTAAATTTAGTGTACCGCTATAGCACTAAATAGTGAGGGACCGACTGAGGAGGAGGAGGATTACTCTTTTAAGTTTTTTTATATTACTAACAAATTGCCTCAGTACTTGGTAATTTGTTTTGTATACCAACCAAATAAATAATAATTATCTCGTGCCTACGGGACACTAAATAATGATCACATCTAAAAATAACAATTTTATTTAAAACAATTATCGTAGTATTTTCAATCTGAAACAGGCTATGCTGAATGCATTCACAAGTAAACCCCTCCGCCTTTTCATGATCGGCAAATGGTACTTAATATAATCATTAAGTTATTTCTAAAGCCCACAGACTAAAGAGAAATTATATTCCCACTTAGGCCAATCCGTTAGGGTAGGAAACATATTTGGGCTATCAATTCGGTGCCGACGTCGTAATAAACGTCAACCTCGGTAATGGATGGCTCAATGACGTTTCATTAAGATAGTTGAAGGGATATTTCGGTTATTTATTAACCTCAAATTACCCAAAATACTCCTTCAGAGGCAGTTTGTACAATGGATACTTGACGGATTGAGATTTTGTAAATAAATGAATGCCCCAGACAATACACCACTTGTCGTGGTCTCGTAGTTAGGATCAATATCCCTGTGTTACGAGGTACCAGACAGGGAAATAAGCCAGGGTTGTCTCCAAGCACACACCGAGTCAATTTATGAAACCTTTTTTTTAGAGTTGACCCGAACGGGTCAAGGCGAGAAACCATACTAAATGCTATGAATTATCAACCATTTAAAAACATCGTGCCGAAGAAAAAGAACACTTTAGGGAGCCTGAGACACCACTACCCAATATTATAATAATATGGCCCTCAACCCACTATCCAATCTACTTGACAGTAGCGATAATGGTTTTAAGCTCAAATACGACAGTACTCACATGAAGATATCACACTTACTTTACATGGATGACATAAAATTTTATGGAAGTAGTCTGGCTGAAATTCATAAACTAGCAGATATTACGGAATCATTTTCATCTGATATACAAATGTCTTTTGGTATCGACAAATGTAAAATACAGTCTGTACATAGAGGTTAAATTATACATAACACTCACTTATTAGATGCAGGAGAGCAAATAGAACCAGTTGACAGTGTTACAGGCTACAAATATTTAGGATACCATCAAACCCAGCAAATACAAGAAAAGGTTACAAAAACAGAAATAACACAGAAATTCAAGGCAAGGTTACACAAAATATTAAATTCTTACCTCAATTCAAAAAATACCATAAAAGCCATCAATACGTTTGCTATACCAACTCTCACCTACTCATTTGGAATTATAAGATGGTCACAATCTGAACTTAAAAAACACCAACGTATTATTAACACCCACATGACAAAATATAGGAAACACCATCCCAGATCTTGTACATAGCGCCTCACATTACCAAGAAACGAAGGTGGAAGAGGTCTCATTGACATTCAAAATCTCCACAACAAGCAAATAACCACACTTCGATCTTTCTTCCACAACCGTGCTCAAAATTCCCAACTGCATCAAGCCATCGTTCAAGCTGACACCAAACACACTCCTCTCAATCTTGAAAACAACACAACTCAGCGCAATGAAAAAATCACTCACCCTCAACAAAAACTGGAAACATGGCTGCAAAAATCTCTACACGGCAGACACCGCTATGACCTTATCAACCCCAATGTCGACAAGAATGCGTCGAACGCTTGGTTAAAAAGAGGCGAGCTGTTTGCTGAAACTGAGGGCTTTATGATAGCCATCCAGGATCAAACCATTGACACCAAAAACTACCGGAAACATATCATTCGCGACCCCAACTTCCAATCAGATTTATGCAGACATTGCCACAGTGCACCGGAAACCATACAACACATCACAGGAGCTTGTAGATCAATCACACAGACTGACTACAAGCACAGACATGACCAAATAGCTGCAATAGTCCACCAGTACCTAGCATATAAATATAAACTGATCTCAGATAAAACAGCATATTATAAATATAAGCCACAGACCATTTTAAATAACTCCGACTATGAAATGTATTGGGACAGAACCATTATAACAGACAAAACAATTCAACACAACAGACCGGATATAACACTACATGACATAAAAAATCAAATAGTCTATCTGATTGATATTGCCGTCCCTAACACACACAACCTCACAACAACCCATACCGAAAAACTAAGCAAATATACACAGACCTTGCCATCGAAATCAAGACACAATGGCGAGTAGATACAGTCAAAACTATTCCTATTATTATTTCTTCTACAGGAATCATCCCGAAAGCATTACACAACAGCTTAGACATTTTGAAAATTCACCCCCTTTCGTTTCTTCTTCTACAAAAAGCTGCGATTTTAAATACGTGTAGAATCGTACGCAAATTTTTGTCTCTGGACAAATAAAACAAACGCATTTTCGTTTTGGCCGCAAGCCCGCGAAAATGTTCAACCCCAGAAATGGCAGACTTTTTAATAAGAAAATATATCCATAATAATAATAATAATAAGATTTATAACATATAACAAATTATTACAGAATTGTTGTACATGAGTGGATATTTGGAGAACCAACCTCTAAACTAGGTAAAACCTGTGTTTTAGAGGCTAGTTTAATATGGTGATATTGGGTAGTGGTGTCTCAGGCTCCCTGAAGTTCCGTGTCCAACTGACAGTTTCTGTTCTAAGTCCAAGACCAGGCACCTTATTACAATCGCTTATATCCAGTGAAGTTAATTCCCTAAACTGAGGGTGGCGAACATTTGCGTGTAAATATCCTGCATAATAGAATAGTAAATCCGAAACTTCTCGTTACGCTCAGTTTTGGTATTGAACTTGCCAAGTATAAGGGATTGTAATCAGGCCCCTGCTAATCCATACACACACACACATATTTTCTTAATGTTTTTTCGTTACTTTTTTAAGTTTCGAAGATAATCTGTCTAACCCGGCCACGGCACTTTTATAGTATATTTGATATCGAGGGACTAAACGAAGCCATAATATACCACAGGTGGTTTGACTCCCGAGCGTGCGAGGGAGTCAATGAAACCGAGGGTATACCTATTAAGTTGGCGTTTAGTCTAGTGGTTTTTCACTTCAAGTGCGAGAAAAATGGTCAATTTAGTACAAAAACATTAAAAAACTAACAAATTTACACTCGACAAAAGTTCTGAAATTTTCGCGTTCAGTTTTTTTTCCGAACTGAACCACACAGATTAACAATTTAAAACACATGACACCACCTTCTTTGCGGAAAAAACCATGGAACTAAAACTCTCAACATTTTCGCAATGAAAAGGTTTTTACTGGCTGTTTGAGTTTGTCTACGTCACATGAAGGAAATTAAAAAAGTAATTACTTTTTACTAGCTAGGTACTCGTAGAGCTATATATAATAATAATAACAAGTCATCAATACAAGAAACTACAAAAAATACATATTAAAAGACCGGAACCTCAAGAGTGATAAATGTTGAAAATGCAATAAACAATCAGAGACCATCCAACATATTACAGGTGCTTGCGCGTCATAATCAGATTTGTAACATTATTCACCAGAAATTAGGGATCAAATACAAACTTATCAGCGGAAAACCTCAACCATACTACCAGTACACACCGAAACCAGTACTGGAGAGCAGCACTTGAAAAATTTACTTCGACAGAGCTATACTGACTGACCGAACAATTCACTACAACCGACCAGACATCATAGTTATTAACAAAAATAGTAAAACAGTACACCTGATAGACGTAGCAGTTCCAAATACTCACAATCTTCACAAAACAATAACAGGAAAAATTAACAAATACACTGATTTGAAACAAGAAATTCTTAGAATCTGGCAAATGGATAAAGTCTATATCGTGCCACTGGTGCTCTCAGTACTGGAGTCATTCCAAAACACCTCCTTACCTCTCTTAGAACCATCGATTTACCAGACAGTACCTACATGACCATGCAGAAGGCTGCCATCTTAAACACGTGTCGCATTGTGCGCAAATTTCTACAGGAGGATACGTCGAACTAACCCAATACAGGAGGTGACATTCACTTGGCTTAGGCCCGTGAATCTCACCTAAAACTAACCGAAATACCGTTATTTCGAGAATAAGAAATGAAAAAAATAATAAAATAATCGCATCCATGCTTGGCAGTCCAGTTCCAGCAATCCCTCGAGGTTGGTTCTCTCTCTAGTTTTCTCACTACTGGTGTCACTTTCCTTTTACACAAGTCAGGAAGTACCTCGGAAGCAAAAAACTGTAGACCCATCACGTGCTTACCTACCATCTACAAGCTCCTTACGTCCATTCTAGCAAAAAAAAATAACTCGCATATCGTTGCGAACAATGTTTTGGCCCCTGCTCAGAATGGATGTAGGGTTGGGTCCCGAGGTACTAAAGAGCTCCTCCTCATAGACACGACTATTTGCCAACAAGTCCGGCGTAATCGGAAAGCTCTTTCAACTAACTGGATTGACTACAAGAAGGCCTATGATTCAGTGCCCCATTCATGGCTCAGGAGGATCTTAGAGCTGTATAAAATTGATACAACTTTGAGATCTTTCTTGAGCACGTGCATGGGGCAGTGGATCACAGTCCTTCGTGAGCCAGGTGGTGGAGATGGCTCCCCTGGTCCGCAGGACTTCATAAGGATAGAGCGAGGTATTTTCCAGGGCGATAGTTTGAGTCCTTTGTGGTTTTGTTTAGCTCTGAATCCTCTTAGTACCTTACTAAAGGATTCAAAGCTAGGCTATCGGCTTCGCAGGGGGGGTGAGTTCATCTCTCATTTGTTGTACATGGATGACCTGAAACTGTTTGCACCAAACCCCCATGTCTTGATGGAATTGTTAAAAATCACCGAGATTTTTAGCAACGACATCAAGATGGAGTTTGGTGTCGATAAGTGTGCGGTCATGAATGTACAGGATGGGAGGGTTGTAGATTCACCGAATTTACAGCTCTCTGAGACGATGACACTCAGATCCCTCTCTGAAGCCGAAACCTACAAATATCTTGGTATGTCAGAGTCATTGGGTATATCAGTAGGAGACGTCAAGCAATCGGTGAAGGAGCGCTTCTTTAGTCGCCTTACAAAGGTACTCAAGAGTTATTTGTCAGGTGGCAATAAGGTGCGCGCCTTCAACGGTTGGGTGATGCCTTAATTGATATACTCCTTTGGCATACTAAGATGGACTCAAACCGAGCTGGACGCCCTGGATGTACGGGTTCGAAAATTGCTCACAACATTTCGCATGTTACACCCACGCTCGTTTGTCATGAGACTGTTTATCCCGCGGAAGGTGGGGGGTCGTGGCTTTTTAAATGCCAAGAACCTTCATATCCGCGAGGTGTGCAGTCTTAGGAGGTTTTTCCTCAGCAACGAGTGTGAGATACACCGCGATGTTGTGGCAGTTGATAAGGGCCTCACTCCGCTATCCTTGGCGAATGAGAACTGGCGTCAACCCCCGGTGCTCACCACCGACGACCGCAAGGAAATATGGAGGAGCAAGGAGCTGCATGGGAGGTTCTATCAGGCCTTAACAGGGCCTGATGTGGATCTCTTAGCGTCGGTAAACTGGCTACGCTTTGGGGACCTGTTTGGGGAAACCGAGGGTTTTGTCTGTGCGATTGCTGACGAAGTTATCAAGGTGAATAACTACCGGAAATACATCATGAAGGACGGTACGGTCGACACACGGCATGCCGCCGTCCTGGCGAGTCTATCCGCCATGTTATTTCCGGTTGTTCTCACCTTGCTAACGGCGAGTCTTTGCACAGGCACAACCTAGTAGCCAGGATCATCCACCAGCAACTTGCTCTTCTATATGGCCTTGTCGAGTTGGAGGTGCCGTACTATAAGTACGCACCGGTGCCAGATCTTGAAAATGGTCGTACGTTGCTCTATTGGGATCGCTCTATCATCACGGACAGGACTATTGTAGCCAATAAGCCTGATATCGTGATGGTGGACCGATCCCAACGCCGGGCAGTACTCGTCGACATCACCATCCCACATGACGGTAACCTCGTGAAGGCCGAGAAGGACAAGCTCAGCAAGTACCTTGACTTGGCTCACGAGGTGACTGCCATGTGGGATGTAGATTCAACGATCATTGTCCCGATAGTGGTTTCGGCAAACGGCTTAATAGCAAAGAGCCTCGGCCAACACCTCGAGAGGCTCTCGCTTAGCGGCTGGATCAAGGGTCAGATAAAGAAGGCAGTACTTTTGGACACGGCACGTATTGTCAAGAGGTTCCTTTCTCTGCAGCCCTAACCACCGGTAGTTTGGGCCTTGCCTGCCCCGCTGCCGGCGGCACCCTAGGTTAAGGTTTTTATAGTATTTTTATTAATCACTGTTTTTATAACTTTTAGCTTAAGTTTTATAATTGTAATTATTCCTATTTTTATAATTATTATTCTTAGGTTGTTTTAAGTATTAGAAATCTGAGAATGAAAAAGAGATGGGCCCATGTAGGATGGACATTTTTGGCCAAACAATGTCTTTTTTTTGAAGGTTTCCATATAGGTTGCCTTCTGCTTCGCACTTTTTTGTAGGATACTTTATGGAATGGCAGAATAGTGGCTAGTATGTATATTTGACGTACCCTTAGGACTTTCCAATCATTGTACAGGCTATTTGTAGGATAACGAAATGGTTTCCTATGTGCAACCTTCAGCACACCACGTTGAGCACGTTCCAAGTTAAGCAAGGTGTTTTTTTTCGCACTTCCCCATGAAGTTATACAATAGCTTATAATGGAATGGCACAATGCAAAATAAACAGCTCTTAGCAGTTCCATGTCTGCCACAGTACTGAATGCTCTGAAAATATGCATAAGTTTCCTAAGCATGCTGCGAATACTCTCTATGTGTTTGTTCCAGTTCAGGTTCTCGCCAACATAGATTACCAGGTACTTGGTGCAATTGACTTGGTCTAGAGTTGGGCAGGTGCAGGAAGTAGATTCATCAGTACAAGAATGGAGTTTAAGTACAAGAGTTTGGTCTGGTGCAGTTCTGTTAGTTATCCTAAATGCTAGAAATTTCGTTTTAGATGCATTGAGTGTGAGGAGATTATGTTGCATCCAGTGAGCTACCACTCGAAGACCAGTTTGTGCAGCACTTTGAGCCTTTTCCCAAGTTTCACCATTAAACACTATTGCAGTGTCGTCTGCAAACGCTATGGTTTTTGCATATTCTAATTTTAGTTGACATAGGTCGTTTATATAGATGAGAAATAAAGTAGGGCCCAAGACACTGCCCTGAGGAACCCCAAAGTTAACGCTGACCGAGTTACTATTAAAGCTATCCACAGCTACCCTCTGATTTCGTTCATCAAGGTAGGAGGTGAACCAATCTAAGGGTACTCCACGTACTCCTATAAGTTCCATTTTCTTGAGTAGTATGGGGTGCGAAACCGTATCGAAGGCCTTGGCAAGATCCAAAAACACTCCTATACACTTGCTACCCCGATCTAATGTCTTAGTTATTTCATACGTCAGGAATGTGACAGCATCTTCAGTTGATGTTTTGCTTCTGAAATTGGTTTTCAGCTAAGATTTTGTTTTTCTCAAGATAACCCTTCAGTCTAATGTTTACTACTTTTCCTAATATTTTAGCAAGACTTGTTAATAGAAATATTGGTCTGTAGTTAGATTCTTTAAGTGGGTCACCATCCTTGTGTATTGGAGTAATAAGTGCCTTTTTTAGGTTTTTCGGCATTTTTCCTGTAGAGAGGCTCAGATTACAAAGGTATGCAATAGGTTTAGCTAGTGTATTTTTGGCTAGTTTGAGAATTTTATTATTTATTTTGTCCCATCCAGGAGCTGCTTCTAGATTAAAGTTACTTATTATTTTTGAAACCTCAATATCGTCTGTAGGTGCTAATAAGAGAGAGTTTTGAGGAACTACCGACAGTCGAAGTGTATGAGCTTTTTTGGCTAAGGTATGTTCTGTTTGATTGATGCCCTGCACAATTTGTTGCGCTAGTTTCTCGCCAACAGTCGAAAAGTAATCGTTCATATCATTTAATATTTTTGTCGGACATTGGTTGGTTTGTTGTAAAACAGGACAAGAATTCTGCTTGGGTTTAATATTGCAAATACCTTTTACAGTTTTCCATGTGTTTTTGATATTAGTGTTCGTTTTTTAGATTTTCCAACAGATTATTACAGTAGTTCCTATAATGTTTATATTTTTCTTAAATTTTCAGGTTTTTGTTGTTCCTCTTTGCTTGTAGATGAAGCGCATCTCTATGTCGGATACATTTTAATAGACCCTTTGTAATCCAGGGTTTTATGATTTTATCTTTACTAGGTGTGTGAGTAATATATGAGTTTTTATCTATCTGTTTAGCGATTAACGTTACAAAATCATCTACGGCAGCGGCAATGTTTGTTTCTTTGTATATTGTGTTAAATGTTGTTTTTTCAATGTCTTTGATTAATTGTTCATATTTTAATTTCTTCCTGTTAGTAGAAGGTATTATGATTTTTTGATTTGAATCTTTAATACTAGTGATTATTGTGTCATGATCTGTTATATCAGAAGTATATACAACTACCTGAACTGACTTTTTTGTTCTGGCTATAACATGATCAAGACAGTTAAGATCATGTGTCGGGATATCATGCTTCGATACAAAGCCATAGTGAGATAATAAGTCGAGATAGTCGTCGGCACGTGTATCCTTACTCTCAGGCTTAATGTCAATGTTCATGTCTCCTGTTATCAGACACGTATCGGCTTTACACGTTTTAATTGTATTTTCGAGAGACAAACAGAACTCGTTGATGTTATAAACCGATGGTGATCTATAAATTGTGATGACAGTTATTTTGTTATCAATATGAATCAGTAGACAGTTTGCGTCTCTAAAGGAAGGCTCCTCTATTTTTATTTTAAGTTACGTTTTGTCAGAACAAATATTCCATCATTCTGGTTAAGGTGTCTTGAACAGTGAAAGTTATAGTTTTCAAAAGATAGTCCAGGATATTCATCGTTTATACGACACTCAGTTAGAACAATTAGGTCAGGCTGAAAGCCTAATCTTGCTAAAAATATAACATTGGCGTACTTTTAGAGCATGAGAAGTGAAAAGTTACTTTTGGCGCTAGTGCAGACCGAAATGCTACCCTTAGGAAATTGTATGCGAAAGTGCTGTACATTCTTGTGATTTCAAGAGTTACCCACGCTTTCGGCCATTCAATGCACTTCCTTTTCTCGCCGTCAGATCGAGCTTTCATCGCTAGGGTATTGACCTACATCTCACGTACATAGGCAATTCATAAATGTGTAATTACCAACTTTATTGTATTAAACATTTAAAGTAATACTTTTTTTTCCATTTGAATCCTTTAAAAAGTTGCTACTGTTCATTCGGCTCCACTGCTCGCAACCAAAAACTATTTAACCTTTTTATAGTTGCATTAAAGATACTAAGTACTTGGTCAGGCATTCCAAATAAACGAGTATTACGCTTGTTTGGACCTATCTAACCTACTTTAAACAAATCATAATTTATTATCACTATAACAGGTTATGTTTAACACATTTTATTGAATATTTACTGAGGCATAACTGAAGAGCCTGTTTCGACAAATTGACATTGTGAATAAATTGTGATCTCGTTAGAATAACTTGAGTAGATATAGAAGAAACACTTGCTTCTTTGGTACAGTCAGCAACAGAAGTACCCTAAAACTTTATCACTTTGTCACATTAATTTTGTCCAAATTGTCACATCAAATATAAGTGAAATGATGCCCGCCATCTCTCTCTTTCCTTAAAATTGTAGGAACAATAAATTATGAAAAGGAACTGAGTGCTCAGGTAACTTCTGTTGTTGAACAACGAACAGAACGATGGTTTTGGCCAGATTTGAACTCGGGACCACACGGTTCACGGTACAAGTTGGGGTGCTTGACCCCTAGGCCACGACGCTCTTTGTATGAAAAATAAATCAACGAATATTGTTGCGTGATCATAGTACCTTCCTGTGGTATTGTGTGGTGTGCTCACGCTCTGGTGAAAGACTTGCAACTGGTTAAATCCGAAACCTACGGATTTAAACCCGAAGCTCATACATGCTGAAAAACGCATCCAGGCTCTGGGGGCCTACTCTGGTACAAATTTACGATGTTTCGTAAAACTCTGGAAGGGTTTAATTATTTTTCCAGCTTTGGCCTTAACGACAACGGCCTACGTACGAGTAGTTTCAGTTAGGTCTCCATGTGAAGTAAAGTAAAATACTTTGCAGTAAACCTAATCGTGCTTATTATTATCATAAGCGTTGACCAAGTTAAATTTAGTGCAAGCAGAAAAAAGCTCATTTATAAGGTGGAATTGTTTTAAGGGGAAGGCCTAGATGGACGTACCTAGGGCAAGTCCAAGACGTACCAAGAAAAGGTCAGGTCAAGAGTACCCATAATCGACGAGCATTAATGAGAGTGCATGAGCATGCATGAAAGGAAAGGTGTGTGTCAGGACCGAAGCAAGTGAAATGATGCGGTCTCTGCCTACCCCGTTGCTGAAAAGGCGTGATGGAATGTATGTATGAATATCGTACAGATGATACCATAACTATTTTTTTTAAATTAAAGACTGGAGGTTGTCAACACAATGTGCGATTGTGAGTATTGTGACTGTGCACAACAGTAGTTTCAAAAAAGAAAAACTACCAATATCTAAGTTAACGATTTTGTACCGGGATTGATAGCTCGGTGCTGCTAGATTTTTGCTTGTTAACAGAATTGGTGCATTTTAAACAATCATCAGTTACTTTATTTCTCTGTTTATTTCCTAGAACAAGTTATATCATAGCAAATTATAATGTCATTCGACCTATTTTAGTATTCTACTAATTTAAACTTGTTTGAAATCGTGAACTGTCCATTTTCGTTGGTATATTTGCCTTCAGATGCAATAACTTCGTGAGATTTAGTTATGCCATAGGTACGAGTATTATGAGGAAGGATAGGAGCCCTTTGGGCCTGAGATAAAATCTGGGCAGATAATCTCTTTCTTTGTGTTAATTTGTGGTTAACCAACCGGCGGTGACGGAAAATACCGTTAAAACGTATGATGACTTAATTTGCCTACATCCCTTGCCCAGCTAAAGGATAGTATTAAGGGCTCTTCACATATTCACCCCTTTTTTTTATATCTACTTCTTACATTTTGTAGGTGCCTAGAAGGTTATCTAAGAAGATAAAATATGATTGAACACAAATGCAAAGAATCGCAACAAGTTTGCATTTGCAGTGCATATTTCTGCATTTATGAATTATGGATCAAAATAACTGCAGTTATCTGACCTTGGCTAGTTACACCATATGTCGACATTGTAGCTCCTTTTAGGTACCTAAGCATTTCGCGTAGCTTGTCTTTAGAGCTTTAATAATGTTTAAATATTTAAACAATTTACTATTTACATCCTAGTCTTAAGAGGATAGAAACACACTCAACAGCTAGTTTCAAATTAATCCACATAAAATTTGAATGATTTCCATTAGGCACAATTATTATTGTGATCTGATGCGTGTCCAAGTTTATGCTTCGCTTCGACAACAGGATTGGTGCTGCAGCGTGGTTTTCGTTGTGTGGTGTTCGATACCCGGTTACCCGGATTCGGGATACGACCTTTTCTAAATTGGCTCGGGCCTGGGTGTGCTGGAACACGCCCCTGGCTCACTAATTACTTGGGCCTGACCACTTCGCCTTAAAGCGATATTTAAAAGGCTTACTTTTAAAGAGAAGACATGAAATCATCCTTAAACCGATGAACTGTAGAAGTTGGCCCATAATATTCTCCTCCACTTTTGCTTTAAGGTGTTCACTCACGCGGAGCATTCCGATAATTGTGACGTTACAGAGTCGAGCATTACATCAGTAAGGGAGGATAACCGAGCATTACAGTGCGCAAGCTATGTTACAGATTCGAGATGGTGAGGGAAAAACACCGAATAATGTTCTAATGAAGTAGTGCTTAAAATCGATTCTGAAATGTTCATTACAGGCGAATGTTCGTC
This sequence comes from Udea olivalis, assembly GCA_947369235.1. Classification (NCBI taxonomy): domain Eukaryota; kingdom Metazoa; phylum Arthropoda; class Insecta; order Lepidoptera; family Crambidae; genus Udea; species Udea olivalis. Next base: position 25,079,676 of record OX376340.1, read on the forward strand.
ATGTCTGGGAGGCAGTACTATAGTGTAATGCTCAAAATATAATCTGAAACGTTACATTAAAATACAGGCGAATACTCTTAGTGAGGTAGCACCTTTAGTGACTGCAGGTCGGCTAATGTGCTTTTGCTTAGTCTCATAAAACTGCGGGTAGTAATAGTCAGATCTAAATTCAGATCATCATGTTTTGTGGTTAATCAACCACTAAAGTTTTATGTCTTTGCTTGATTTCTTGTGTTTTAATGTACAACAAAGACACACACTCTTTGTTTGTATTTTAAGACCAGAAATAACACGTAGTCATGGATTGCCATATCACTGAAGTAGATTTACATATAATGTTGCATTGATATCTATACTTCGTTACTAATATTACAAAGAGGAAAGATTTGATTGTTTGTTTGTTTGTAATGAATAGGCTCCGAAATACGAAACTACTGGACCGATTTTAAAAAATAGTTGACTAATATACAGCTACGTTATCGTGGCTATATTTTCATTTTACTTAGGTTATATTTTGACGGAAGAAACAGTCCACTCGGGCGAAGCCGCTTACGGACAGCTAGTTAATTATATGAGGCCTCCGGTACTGTCAGCAACACAATGCATTGAAAAGTAGTGACAAACTAAACGAATCTTGGTTGAAATTGACTGAGAAATTTTAGGCGGTGGTCGCAATTACTACTATGACAAACTGCTAGCATACGGTGCCCTAGTGCTCAGCTACCTCTGTCGCTGACCGGACAAAGCTAAGTGTGACTTATACCGAGTGATTATCAAAAGACTTATAAAAATAATGACTTTAAAAACTCAGTACCACACTGAACCAGATAATTCACTTAACCCTACCCTTAGCTTAGCTGCTTTTTTTTTAGCTACCCTTTTATTATTCTAAGTTCTTGCCGCAAAAAGAAATACCAAGGCTGCGTAATATTTCTTCCTTAAAAGCCTTTAAGGAAGTAATGACACGTCACGTCTTTGCTATACCTATATCTATCAGACATATCGGTTAATATAAATTAACTTACTATTTACGAACAAGAAATAGCTTAGCAGGTTTATAGTAAAGCCTATTTCACAAATCCTCATTCATTTACATCCCACATGTCATAATTATTATTAACACAATGTATGTAGCCGTTACGGCTGAAGTTTTTAGTTTAAATAAACATAATTTTGGCCAGTATCCTGCTCTACAAATAGAGCCTAACCGGATTTTCTTTTCTATCTTTAACCTAACAAGTATGATAACTTATCAAACTTATTAGGCTGACGTCTAAAGATGGAAAAGAAAATCCTGTTGGGCTCTATATGTCAAGCTGGATACTGGCCAAAATTATTATATGTTTATCTGTTATCATTGATAATAGACAACATGTTTTTTTGCGACTATGACATTTCACGTGGAAAAGCTAAGCGCTCTCACAGATGAACGGTTCTTAACGTCGACAAGTCGACGGCAGCTGTCGACGACAGACGTCGAAACGTTGACAGCAGAGGCCATTTTTAAGAACTCTAAGCTTCCAAGATGAAGCTAAAAAGGGGGCTCAACGGGTCCATTACACACTTAGTTACTTGAATTTAAACGGCTTTCCAAAATACCTATCTTCATTCATTATAACATTAGAAATAAGAAGCAGGGGTGTTAAAATGAATGGCAATTTGCATTTGACGTTTACATGATGATGACATACTTGAGTAAAACCTGGCAAAATTTAAAACCCCTTCCGTCACAACGTATGAAGGGATTATGTAACATTTTAGATTTGGTAGAGTTATAGTGACAGTAAAAATGTTTTCGGATAAAAACCCCTGCTTCTTTTAGGTATTTCCATCGACAATATATTTTGATGCAAAACATGATATTTTTGCAAGCAAAAGCCTCATAAATTCTAAAGTTACTTAACTTTGAATGAGAACTACTAAGTGTGAAAGCTGCTATAAAAGTAGATTTTAATAAATTCGGCATGAATCTCATAATGAGTAATAATGTTTATTGTACTTTTACTACAAAGTGTATCCTTTAAGAACCTTTTCTACTTCTGTCTAATGCTATAATTAATGAATGGAGTAGTAAAGTGACATACGTTAACACGATATAACCTAAAGGTAAGTCCAGATCAAACAACATGTTATATAACTTTTGCTATAATTATAACACGCTAGTAACATGTTATATAACTTTTTTAATAGCTAATGTTGTTCACACTAATAAAACATATTATATTGTTGTGCTATGTTTTGTTATACCGTCTGGATTCACCTTAAGTTAGCCAGCAGACACCTGACACAAATTGCTCATTTTGTAGATGTACTATTTTAGCTAATGAAATTGAATATGGTTATGCTTGCGTTAAGATGTAGTGTTTTTTAATTTGCTATTTATCTAATTTAATATGATTTTAGCTAATTACTACATCGTTTTTTTAATTTTAATTTTGTATGCTCTAGAGCAGAACGGAGTAAAACAAAACGATGTATAACTTTAGGATCTGTGTACCAAATATAGCATATGTCACTACTCGCTGATAATGTATGTAGCTTTATATATTAGTGAAATATTTTTTCAAGTTGGACTAGTAGTTTCGGAGCCTATTCATTACAAACCAACAAACAACAAAATCTTTCCTCTTTAAAATATTAGTATAAGTCTCCCGTTTTCTCAATAGCTTGAAACATGGGTTCGGTTTTACAATCCTGATTTTACTCGTTGTGTATTTGTTTTAATATTTTATAGACGTAACTAGTATTCTAATACTGGTACATCGACACATCGACTGATACATCGACAAATATCTAAGCATTAACAAAATAACCCAATAATATTGTGATAGTTCAATGCGCCCGCGCCGACGTGCGTCGCCCAGTCTGCTCCGGCGCAGTGATTTGTATTTTATTCTGTGGCAGTGACTCACTATTTACACGGTATATATATACAGACCACAGGAAACAAAACCCAAACTCTTGTTTTTTAGCAGGAAATTGCTTAAATAAATTTTTCAGTATGGGTGAAGGAATGTAATGCTTTGTGTGATCGAGTAAGAAATGTGAAAAACTGTAAATATGGAAGTCAGAAGAATCTGTAATCTGTAGCATTAAGTACTGGCATTACTTAGGTCTGAGCCAGGATCACCGCGCTATTTATACAAAAAAAAATTACTACCAACTAAACTCTTAACGCTTCAACATAGTAAAGACGATATGAAAAAGGTGATCACTAACTAAAAAACTACTGATTATGTGGCTTTTCATGTTAAATTTTTTCAACCCATAACTGATTTCAGGAAATGGATCACTACCACTGCACCAAAAAGTCCTATGGTGCGAACCATTGATGTGATTCTGCCACACTTTGTGATTTTACCAAATGGATGCATCCAGTGGATGTCTATTGGCCAATGCAGATGATCGTGTGGTTCATTTAAAACTCCATATAATTGCTCCATTACCCCAATTTTCGTTAGTAAAATCGTTAATCCCAGAAGATAGCACCTGGCCTGAAGCGAATTTTATATATATGAACTGTGAGCGGTATGATTTGAAACAGGATGGATAATTGCAAGTTAGCTGTGGGTGCACCAGTAAATGTTAACTGGTTGTTAGTGTGATAGTTTGGCAAGATGTATGTATGTAACGTCAAAATCGGTCCAGCCGTTTAAGAGGAGTTTAGTGACAAACACAGAAGAAATATTTAATTGAGTATTGACACAGAACAAACGTATTTCTTTGTCCTAATAATATCCCTAGATGGGGATCGACCCACGACCTACAAACCTACAGACATAACTACCTATTGCGATAAAGAGCTAATCACCTCAACCGTTGCAACATATGAGTTAACTACTAAAATAGAAGGTAAACCAGTAAAACAGTTTTCCTTTGCGCCCCATGTCGTCTCGGGATTCCCCGTTCATTGACTTAGCTCCTACTTTCATCGGTGACTAGGTTTGCGTACGCACCGACACGACACAAGCAAAAAGCGACAACGAGGCCGAAGCGTGCGCAATCGCGTAAAACCCACGGCGGTTTTAATGATCACTAAGTATCTAGTTGACACCTTCAACATTTGCAATATTCTTCACAAAACACAACTCTGCCAGGAACACAATCATAAATTTCATTTCATCATGCGAGAAAGGAGATGGAAGCCCTTTCATACAAACTAGGCCTTTTAAAACTTGGCAAGTAAAAAGATGAAATTGGTGTCAAATAATAGCTTAGATTAATTTTAATTAACCTCAGTTATTTTATGTATTTTAGCTATCTATGAATAGAGTTATAGGAGACTTTGTACAAGTGAGGTTATGTATGTTTTCTGTAGATTATTAGCTAACTTTCGATTTTTTTTTCAGAATAATGTATTGTGTGTATTGTATTACCTATTGCTGGTGTGGGAAAAATAAACTCATAGGTAAGGGAAGGTATGTGGGACAGGTGAGGATGACGTGGTCATTTAAACAAAAACTGTTTTGAAATAGTTTATTGTATTATTCGGCGCAGAATGGAAGGGACCCGGGATCCCCAACAAGGGAGAGACTCTTCGCAGGACCCTTCGGTGCGCAAAGCCGCCTGGCAGCCAGTCTCGGGAGGAGCTAGCTCAACTCCAGTGCACGATAACACAGACAACTGTGTCCGAAGACACTTGTTAACGTCTTCCTCGGGAACGCAAACTGAAACACACGCAGGCGTGCGCTTCGCGACCACAAGGGCCCTTTTAGTCGCCTCTTATGACAGGCAGGGATACCTCGGTAGTATTCTACTCCACTAACCCTGAGGAATCATACAACAGACATCACATGGGCACAGCAGCCTTCAAACAGTTCATTGACGAATCACGGTGAGTGTCGGTTCGTCCTAATGTCTAGTCGCTGTTCCAAAATTCACTCAGCGATCCATATTGTCTCAATCCAATCGTTATGCCGGCAAATAATCAAAAAAAACAAATCCAAGTCCGACGGTGTAAGAGTCCGACTCAGGGTCCGGTATGATAGCAAGGGTGTTGTGTGAAGGCAGGGGCAGGGGTAGTCGAATAATATCATTGAAAAAAATAGAAAATGGAAACGCACAATCACTACAAAAAATACAAAACGAGTAAGTGACGAGACAACAAAACTTATTGGTCAAACAAACTTACCTTAAGTGATGTTTGACCGTAATTATACGCAAAGTTTTTTTTTTTAATATTGCCCGTCAAGATGACCTCACTCCACCTGATGGAAAGCGGTCGTGAGGTCCAAATATGAGGTTAACAAGCCCAGTCATTCAACGAATCACTGGGCTGGCCATCCTCACCTTGAAGGCCTGCAGAAATGTCTTTTCACGCCCCGCTTGAAGAACCCGGGACTATACGAGGAAGGAAACACATGTGCTGGAAGAGCGTTCCACGTCTGGATAGTACGACAAAGAAACGAGTCACCGAACCTTTTAGTTCGGGCCAACAAATGTTGAATTGTGTGTGGGTGACGCCGTAGTCCAGCACGCGTGGTACGTGAGTGGAAAGGTGAAGGTGGAATGAGCTGGAATAACTCGTCAGAGCATTCCCCATTGTAGAAGCGATAGAGAACACTTAGCTTGGCAATGTCTCTACGCAATTGGAGAGGCTCAAGGGTCAAAGTTGCCTCTGGGTTTCCAATAATACGGATAGCACGCCGCTACAACCTGTCAAGAGCTTCGAGCAGGTACTTGGCAGAACCGTCCCAGAGATGAGAGCAGTATTACAGTACACGAGCGGACTTGTGTCTTATACAAGAGACAGAGCTGCTCAGGCGTGAAGAATCGTCTCACTCTGTTCAGGACTCCGAGTTTACGGGATGCAGTTCTAATGACGCTCTCAATGTAGTCCCGCTGGTTTAGGTTGCTACGAACATCCATGCCAAGGATGTTTAGGCTATCCTTAATCGGTAGCGGGGTGCTCTGAAGAGTGGGATGGGAAAGGAACGGCGACGCCTTTGCTGTGAATGCACACACCTGCGTTTTCTTGGCATTGAACTCGACAAGATTGCATGCACCCCATTCTGAAATGAGGTCCAACCCTCTGTCAAGCTCAACAACAAGACTTCGCCTCTTCTCCTCGATGTCAGTCTGCTTTGCCCCAGGGCGCTCGAAATAACGTGCGTGGACGGTGCTATCATCCGCATAGCAATGAATATTACCAAGAGATAACATGTCATTGATATGCAGAAGAAACAACGTCGGCGACAAGACGGAGCCCTGCGGCACTCCGGCATTAATCTGAAGAAAGCGTGATTTTCGACCATCGCAAAGGACGCGAATTCGACGTCCCTCCAAATGTTACAAAAAAAATGTAAATGTTAAATGTTACATCCTCAAGATTTATTATTTTACTATGTAGTTCATTTTCCAATGTACCAGGCATCGCACATGATATTTTAGAGATTCTTCAAAAATAAAAAGGAATAAACTATCGATGGCAGCGCCCTCTGTCGCTTACGTTGCGCCGGCGCCGCCATGTCTTGTCATTATTTCAGAGATTAACCTACTTTGTAGAAATAAAATTTATGGAAATAAGACTTATGATTTAATGAAGTTGTTCGGGAAGGGTGGGTAATAAATCTTTTTGGATGTAACATTTCGTATAATTACGGTCAAACATCACTTATGGTAAGTTTGTTCAACCAATAATTATACTTCACTGTTACATCCTCAACATTTATTATTTTACTATGTAGATGTTTAGCGCATAATGCAAAATAGGTATTTAAGGAAAACACGTATTTGATTTAAATCAATGTAATATTTTTTTTTTTTATCGTAATTCGTTTTTACTTTACCCATACCACTTAACATAAATTGATTCCGCATTATCCTCACCGGGAAGATACTTGACCAATGGAGACTGAGCATTATCACGCTAGTCTTCAAGGGCAAGGGCGCAGTGCAGGAGTGCAGCAATTATCGCGGCATAGAGGTGATGTCCCACACCATGAAGCTCCTCGTGCGCATTGTGGACTCTCGGATTCGACAGGACTGAATCTCGGAGTGTCAGTATGGGTTTCGGTTTTGTGGGACCATGGACCCCGTTCTTGCCTTGAGAACGCTCATGGAGGGATACAGACTGAAGAATACACCTCTGCATCTCCTTTTCTTAGACATGCAGAAGGCCTTCGATTGTGTCCCTCGTGAGATGATCGGCTGGGCGCTGCGGTCCAGGGCCGTTCCTGAAGTCTTTTTGACATTATCGGGGACGTGTACCACGATTCAGTTCCATAGTCAGAACTGCGGTTGGTGACACGCTTCCCTTCCCTATCACCGTTGGAGTACACCGAGGCTTCGTCCTTAGCCCGTTTCTGTTCAGCGTTATATTAGACGTTCTGTCAAACAGCATTCTAGACTACCACGACAAATACCCCGGTTGCTCATGTATGCTGATGATATTGCGCTAGCAGATTCGGACAGGGGACGGCTGGCACAACGGGTGAATAAGTGGAAAAATTCACTTGAAAACGGCGGTCTGGAACTTAATGTGGCGAAGACGGAGTACATGGCCTGCATCACCACAAATCCCTAGTCCGTCCGCATAGGCGTTGACGTGGTAGAGCGCACGGACCGTGTCAAATACCTGGGATCTGTGTTAAGCGCGTCCGGGGACATCGACCGCGACGTCAGAGCCCTAATTTCCGCGGCTTGGGCCAAATGGCGTAAGGTGACTGGTGTCATTTGTGACCCCAAAATGCCGATCAAGCTGAAGGGGCAGGTCTATAAAACCATCATTAGGCCTGTCCTTTTATATGGCAGTGAAACATGGCCGTTACTAGAGCGACACAAGCAGGAGCTGCGCGTCACGGAAATGAAGATGCTGCGATGGATGTGTGGAGTCTCACGCAAAGATCGCGTGCGGAACACCTGCATCCGCGGCAGCCTTCATGTTCGTGACATCGCAGACAAGCTGCAGTAGTGTCGCCTTCGTTGGTATGGTCATGTCTCACGGAGATCGGCAAACTACGTGGGCAACAAATGTCTGGCCATGCCGCCCCCGCCAGGTACCAGAGAAGAGGTCGACTCAAGAAGCGGTGGCTCGACGTCGTTAATAGTGACATGCGTGCCAACAGACTCACCACTGATGAAATTTTCGCTGCTAGTTACAATCACGGACTTAGGACGAGGATTCGTCGTTGAGTCTTTCAAATCAGAAAGAGGTAGATCATAATCACTTGTATATTTGTTAAAATCATAACATTGAGCGCTTGAGTACAATTGAGTTTCATTTTCGTTATTTTCTGCAATAACGAGAAGAAATTAATGAAATACTAAATATAATATTATGATCATCAAAATACCAATGTCCATATTGATGTTATTTTATTTAAAATCACGATTCGTAATCTCATTACGATCCTGGACTAGCTCGGTATCAGCCGTGTGCACGACACAGAGTATAACCGTAAATACCTATATAAGTACTAAAATTTTTAAAGTCGTTGAACTTACGCTCCTTACGCCACTAAGACTATACTTTGGTTTTATCCGTCTGCACGTCACGGTGTTCAACCATATCATAGTAGGTACCATATCATAGGTCGATAACTTCTCTGTAGCAGCCAGTGGAAATCGAATCTTGACGACACAATTGGCGTAGTGCGCCGTGGCACGGTTTCTCGCCACGACTTACGTAGTGTCCTGCGTTCGATTTCCGGTCGAATCAATTCAGGAAACGATCTTTTCTAAAATGGCTCGAGTCTGGGTGAGCTGGGAAACGCCCCTGGCTAAATACCTTGTTCGGTTCCTGGTAACACAGGGATATTCTTCCTCCGTCGAGACCAGGACAAGTGGTGTGTTGTCTGGCGCATATTTATTTGTTTATTTATTTAAACCCAAGTACTATATACTCCACAACTGTTGTGCGAACTGATGAAATTCAGCGCATTAAAAAGATTCAAAGATTGCAGAACACTCAAATATTTACCTGTTGTTCAATTTGACGTCATTGCGACGGGGTTTCGCTAATGGACCCTTTTAAGCGGGGTTCAAGATTTGATTTACTCTTGGAAATACCCGACCGGCAAATTTTCCATGAGGCTATCTCTGGATTCTATATTGCTCTTTTTGTCAACAGAACTTATCGTACTCACTGCAAATTACTTGAGTCACCCAAGTTGTTGCTACCTGTGTCTGAATGATAGCGGGTAAGACCCCGAAAATTACGTACGTTAATTCAATTGGATAGGCATGTGATGTCACATTTTGGTAAAACAGTCACCACTTCAGTTAACGTTGATACCTACATGAGTTTTTGCTTGTTTAACAGCAGTAGTTAACTCTTACCCTTCAATTCCACACCTTTCCAATGTGTTTGATTCCACTCCTACATAACATAAGCATTGTTGGTCTTGTTTCCAAGAATGATAACAAGATACAAGGCCCTTTTTATGAACTACGGGCCAAAAAGGCTCTTTTTGGCAGATTTTAAGAAAGTATAGTTTAAAATATTTATTGGTTTACCATAAAGAGGCATAGTGAGCAATAAAAAGATTATTAAATTAAAGTACCAACATTGAAAAACAAAACAAAGAATAGAAAGGCCTCAAAGTGGGGGTTAGTATAATTGATACTGCAAGAGATGAAAATAAATACATACTAAACAGAAAAAGTGCAATTATTAAAAACTTATAAATAACTGTATGAAAAAAACGAAGTATATTAATAAAACGAATCGCCAAATGTGTTGCTAATCGCAAAACTCGAGGACGGCTCGACCAAATTCGACTAATATTTTCTTCTTATTTTTGTTACGGTACAAACAAGGCTCTTAAGAAGAGAAAAACCGTAAAAATTACGAGGAAAATAATAAAAACAACGCTTTTCCCATACAAACCCCTCGGTTCCCAGCTGACAAAAACCACTTACACACGTTTGCCAGAACGGAGTCTAGGTGCAGGTTACCTCTGACTGAAGTCTGAGCCACTAATTCCAAAAACTGAGTGTACATACGAGTACGTGAGCCTTAACGAAAAAGTTGCGTTCTGGAATACTTATTACAATTATGTATGGGCGGAAGGGCACATAAACATCTTCGACGTAGTGTCTTAATAAATTAAGTTAACAAACCGACCTACGAGTATTTATCACACGGAGAACTAAATAACTAACTGATCACCCGGAGAACCAAATAACGAACTACAGAAGTTCAGAACGTTAAATCCCACATTTTAAATAATAGATAATATAAGATGTAGCATTTAGAAATTATTTGTATACTAACGATTTAGGATAAAAATTGTTTGATAATGTATGATTCTATCCGCACAATGATCTGTTAATCGAAATTTTAACGCAAAAGTCATTAGCCTATCACAAAACTTTTAAATGTTTTATCCAATGCGGTAGTCGTTTCTAATTGGGTGTCGTGTTTTGATGAGGCGATTATCAAGTATATCGCTGGTTAAATATGTCTGGAAGTGAAATAATCATTAGGCGTATTATCATAACCGATCGCAAGGTGAGCCTTCATGCCAAAAAAAACATTGCATACATTGTCCAAAAAAACATTGCATACATATATACATCATGACTTTATCCCAAACGGGGTAGTCAGAGGCAAGTGACTGTGTCGTCATGGTGAACGAAACACTCAGAAGCCTACCTTTCCCCAATGGTATCAGAACCCAACGTTGTAGGTGGTGAGCCTTCCGCCGATTCCACGATCTGAGTTCGGGTGCTGAACCATTAGGCCACCCTCTCAAAACAAAACATAAAAAACATTATGTGTAGGTGATTCTATAACAGGCTATTAATCACACAACACACACACACAACAGTATAAAATTAAGAACACCCATTACCAAATTGCACAGAAATTAACAAAGAAACCAAAAAAACCGACCTGATAATACTCGTAATTCACTTAAATACATAAAATTCTTCTAAAATCCTTTTTTTTTTATCAAAAACCTGTGTCAGTCGAGGCTTCATTGCCATTTCCGCAGTACAAGTACATTTTACAATCATTATATTATTTTTAGATAAATTTTGTCCTCTTCATAAAATAATTTATTTATTTATACTTAACATTGACTTAATTAGTACGGTGCTAATCATTAAATTCTAAAACGTCTGTTGAAACTGACCGGGCGCAGCTTCTTAAGTAGGCCTAGTGAAATTCATTTCAAAGCCTAAATTTTTGATGATTCTTCTTTATTGATATTTTTATACCATTTTGTCCTATTTTGTAAGTCGTGTTTTTTTTACTTCGGTCAAATGAATTGTTATAGATAGAGTGATCCCGAGTTCTCATCCATACTCTTACTAATCATACAGTACCTACATTTGTAACTTTACCGCGAGATTTGCTAATATGATTAAATATTGCCTAATTTGAATCGCCGTAATATCATATTTGTTTAGATTTTTTGATGCTCAAATTGTTTATGCTAATTAGCCTCATCAACGGTAAAACCGAAGAGCTCGTGACGCAGGCGCGCGTGTGTGTCACACCACGACACAAAGTCACCTTTCTTGGTTTTTGTGATTTACCTAACGATCACTGTCAACCGACTGATTAACTGCGGTTTCGTGGCAACATTTCCTTTTGTCGATGCATAATTGGATGGCACACAGTTTAAAGAGAATAACTACTCGCTACAGATATTAAAGGACGGTTTTCCTGATCGACCGAGGTGAAGGGAAAAGTTATATTTGTGGTTTATCTTAACATGCGACGTTGCATGTCTACGCCCGGATCACCCGCCTTGAGGAAGACTACTTATATTTATCTACAAAAGAACACCTTGGTCATTGGAATGAAAAGAAATAAGACTGTTATGTTGTATTACTCGTATTAGGATTAGAATAAAACTTACAGAATAAAATCTCCGTTAATCAACGTCAAACACTCTTGAACAGCATGTCAAAACAAATACCGTCTGTAGTGGACAACAATACTTCCGTTTAGAAATGTACTGTCATCTCTACAGATAATTTTAGCTAATTTGGTATCTATTCCTAGATAACGTACAACTGAAATTCAAGCTCATGCAAATCCTTTTGAAGTTAAGTGAATTTTTATTTTTAGCATTTTACAATCACTATTTTCTACACAAAGATAGAAACTAGAAAAATTCGGCCTAATCCTACTGACTCAAGCGGGATTCGAACCCGCGACCTTCCACAATCCGGGTTGCTGCTCTTCCAATTGAGCTACCGAGGCCGTTAACAGACCCGGCGAACTTATCTAGTGTATTTCAAGGTAGTGTTTTTTTTCCTTTAAAGTTCATTTAATCCAAAATAATTTTACATAATCTCGTTTTTCCCCGCGACATCGGAGGGTAATATTCAACTCAGAACGGAGACGCGGCGAGATAAAGTTATTTAACATACCTACTTTTATACAGGGTGACAGGGAAATTAGACCTGGGAGCCGTATTACCATCTCTTATAGCCAGTAAAGTTAATTTCCTAAACTGAGCGTAGCGAGCGATTTCCTAATATGATCTTTAATTTTCAGCCAGTCAGCGTTTACCTGTCAATAATGCATCGTCTATTCCAGATATTTACTGGCTAAATTGCTCGCTACCCTCAAATTAGGAAATTAACTTGACTGGCTATAAGAGATGGTAATATAACCCCATTTCTCTGAAGGGAACTAAATGGAGTTTGTATGCAACAAATTCACCGTTTATCATTTAAGGTGATAATACCTCTAGTTATCGAGATATTACCGTTTAAACAATTTTTCAAAAGTTTATGACTAGTCCTCGTATAAAAAAACTATTACATCTGAAGTTAAATCCGGAGGCGTTAATTAACCTACTTAAAGTGTTATTATATAGCTAAAAAACATGAATTTCGAACTGTAAGTATGTTTTTTAACGCCTAAGTGTCTAAACACACTATGCGGAGGGTACGCGACCGAAGTTCCGCGGCTGATTCTACGGTCCGGCGACGTATCCAGCTGATATGACGCAAGATAAGTGCCGATATTCCGCGGTAGAAATTCAGTTGCTCAACTTTGTGTGTGTATTCATGAACTTACGCCCGACCGAAGTTACGCTGTACGCTATAACGCAACGTAATTTCGGCATAATGTGTCATCAGTAATTCAAAAAGCATTGCAGGCGTTATCATGCGGAACTTCGGTCGCGTAATTTCGGCATAGTGTGTTTAGACAGGATTTACTCGCAGTTCAGACAAAGGGTTGCAGAGTCACTAGGTCTGTTCAGAAGTTGACGTGTAGCCTAGAAGAAAGCTATTTTCTGAACATTTTAAAGATGTTATTTCCCTCGTTAAATTGGTTCGGCTAGCAAAGTGATGCAAGCAATAACCTATCTCAAGCAAGGCGATCGGTAATTATTTTTCATGGCAAAGCAAACAATTTCTTAAGAAGGCGTTTTCTAGAGAAGTCTTGAAGACTGATTAACCTTTTTATTGTTAATTTGAAACAATTACCGATGCTTTACTTCATGCAATAGCCAGGGATTCTTTTTATTCTATGAATAAATTATAATATTACAAGTATTTCAACTCATAACTCATAAAAATACCATTGCTGCCATAATATTCATAATTTTTAAGCCGTCAAATAGAAATTATTTAAAGAAAAGTCAATTTAAGTGAAAAAAACGCAATTACATAGTAGGGGATAGTGAGATGTAGGTATTGTCAAGCCTCTGTCACTCCATGTACTTGCACGCGATAATTACCTACCAGCCACCGGGTCATCCATGAGTTCCATGACCTATTTGGCAGTTGGTTGCCAAAAGCCGCGTAGAGCATTTGTACGCGAATCTCGCGGTTGAACTGACGCGATGAAATGAAGTATAAGTACTGACTACGGACATCTATATCGAAAGAGATAGCTCTGGCAATATTATTGCTGTCACATCACATGACAGCACGCATTTACAATTGACAAAATGAACAATTTTCTATGTGATTTCTGTTACGTAACGTAGTACCAGTTTTATCTCTTTTCTATGAAAACTTACAAAACTTCCGTGTATAATTAAAGTGAGGTTTGTGCTATTTTATTCCCGGTACTAATCAACACAGGCAGTAAAATGGTACGATTCAGATTTATCTTACGGTACGATACCACAGATTACTTAATAGTTACTACGTACGTAATAAAAAAAAAAATGAAATTTCGATATAGATGTCAGTACTTACTTTACGTCCTCCAGTCAGTTCAACCGCAAGATTCGCGTACAAATGCTCTACGCTGATTTTGACAACCAACTGCCAAATTGGTCCAGGAAGAATCGCGGCGTCTGGTAGGTAATTATCGCGCGCAAGTACATGGAGTGACAATACCCTGAGGCCTGACGATACCTCCGACTCCCCACACAATACTCACTTATTTATCGTACAATATGTTTACTTGTGGCAAGGCTACTTGCCTTGCCACAAGTAAACATATTGTAGTATTTTATTAATGTGTTGTAAAATGAAACTTTGTTCTTTAGAAGGGACATTTAAGTAATTCAAGTAATTGTAAGGCTTCAAATAATCGGCTTAACACAAGTATGATCGAAAAAAACCGCGAGACACATTAACCTACGTTGGTCATATTACACAATGGTTTGTATCACCAAGTAGACAATTCTCACAATTATTTCACCATTGAAAATCGATGACTGTAAGTTGAGCAGCCACCAGTTTTTTTAGTTGTTCATCTCCCATGGAAAATGCCCTTGTCCCTGCTGAAAGAGAGCGACATAATTTAGGTATGGGATGGGACATATTAGGGTGGCTCTGCCTGGTGTTCACACCCGGCCAGAACCATCTTCATGTACCTATATTAAATTTCCGTGTTCCGTTCACCATGACGGCAACAGTCGACTTGCCTCTAACTTCACCGTTCGGGAAATAGTCATGAGCGTATGTAATGTATGAATGAGGGTATTACATAGTATGAAGAAAATATTTCTCTGCCTATCAGCATTATCATGGCCCATTGTTGAACAAAGCCTTATAAGGACACAGTCCCCCAGGTTCTACTAAATAGGCTTTCCTTTTTACTGATATCTAGAAGGCGGCCATTATTGTCCTCAGAAGTAAGGAAAGCTTATTTATTCAGCCCAGCTATTTTCACTGGACCTAAATTCTAATACTGCACATGAAACCATAAAGCTTCTTCCTTCGCCACACCATTCCCTCCTCGTAAATATGCGCTAAAATTTGGGACAAAGAAATTCGCTAAATGAACCCCAGGCCCGGCGCAAAAAAAAAATATCTCAGATTATTTTGACGACCGACTTGGTGTAATGGTTAAGAAGTTGGCTACTACACCAGAGGTCGCGGGTTCGATCCCCGCACCGTACAAACATTTGTGTGCATGAACATGTCTGTTTGTACTGGTCTGGGTGTCTCCTGTGTATAATAAGTATGTATTTACAAAAGAAAATGTATTTAAGTATGTTTATCCGTTGTCTAGTATCCCATAACACAAGCTTTAATTAGCTTACTTTGGGGCTAGATGGCGCTGTGTGGATTAATGTCCAGGGATATTTATTTATATTTATTTATTTATTATAGAGTATAGTAGAAATAATGTATAGTATCGATATTTTCAAATTCGGTAGCTAACATAGTTTTTATCACCGGAGAAGTTTCATAGGCGCTAGATGTATCTAAAAATAACACTTTTTAAGAAAGACTAATTTTAAAAGTGTAATTTTTACAGCGCCTGTGATCTTTACCGGGCAAAAAAGCTATGTTAGCCACCGAATCTGGCCATAGCGATACTTTCCAATATTTCGCCTATTATTACTTTACAATCTGAGATACATTTCTTTTGCGCCGGGCTTGGGGTTTTTTGTGTGGGATTGGCGGATGTCCTTTACACCAACATATCTGACCCCAAACTAAGTCAAGATTGTATAGAGGCGTCCACGTCAAGCTTTGCACCGTATGCTGCTAACATAAGACCCATTTTCCAAAATGGTATTGTAAAGTTTGATGTTAATGCCTCTATACTATACTTCATTCATTATAACATTAGAAATAAAAAGCAGTGGGGCTAAAATGAATGACAATTTGCATTTGACGTTGCCATGACGATAACATACCTGAGTATAATCTGGCAAAATTGAAGACCCCTTCCGCCACAACGTATGAAGGGATTATGTAACACTTTAGGTTTGGTAGAGTTATAGTGACAGTAAAAATGGAAACCCCTGCCTGTTTTAGGTTTTTAAATCAACAATATAGTTTGATGCAAGACAAAATAATTTATTTAAGCAAAATCCTCATAAATTCTGAAGTTGCTTTACTTTAAATGAGAACAATTAAGTGAGACAGCTGCTATACAAGTACATTTTAAGAAATTCGGCACTTTTACCACAGAGTGTACCCTAAAATAACCTTTTTTACTTCTGTCTAATGCTTTAATGAATGTAGTACAGACCGCCATTGGGTTTTCCAGAATTATACATTCTATAGAGAAATGGGAACTTAAAACCCCATAGCGATACTTAATTATAACAGGAAATTTCTAGCTAAAATCGAATATACTTAGTGCAAGTCTATTAAATCAAATATAACCCAAAACCCTATTAACCAATTAACGCGTAATTAGAAAAACCACCTACGCAAATTACTCAGTAAATCCGCACTGACCGTCTTTTTTGCGTTGGTCTAAATATGTCCTCTTGTGTTACATACCATAACCTGCTTAGGTAATTCATCTGCTAAGATAAGCCCGGCCAAGGAGCTGTTATAATAACACGCGTGTCGGCCTTTAGAATATGCTACGGATTCCATATTGTTAAAAATATAAATATAAATAAATATGCGCCAGACAACACACCTCTTGTAATGGTCTCGAAGTAGGGATTAATATCCCTGTGTAACGAGGTATCACACAAGGAAATAAGCCAGGGGCGTCTCCCAGCACACCCAGACCCGAGTCAATTCAGAAAAGATCGTTTCCTGAATTGACCCGACTCTGACCACGAAATACAAAAAGATTTTTTTTCAAACAAAATACATTTACTTTCAAATCGACGGCTATGTAATGTATATATCTGGGACGTATCTGGGACAATTCACACCAAGATCATCTGACCCCTAACTAAGCAGAGCTTGTAATATGGGCGTCAGAGACTGATAAACATACTTATTTATTTCTAAATACATACTTAAATAGATAATAACACCCTCGATCGACAGCCCCCAATGTTGACTCGGTGGTCGTTGTCAAAATGAACTCACTCAAATTAATTTATTCAAGTAGGTATTTATCAGACTGAGTGCCCGAAGATTACAACAGTAAAATTATGTATTAATACTAGTGTAGACCTACAGCAGCTTTAGTAAAAAATGCCTTAAATATCGTTAGTTCTTAACAATGGACCCCCATTTTAAAAGGAGGCCTTTGCTCTAGAGGGAAATCCTGGGCCACAAATGACAAGAAATATTACGTTCATCTTCCAGAAGTTACAGAAAAGACTACTATAGTCAAATGAACGCTAGTAATCAACCTAAGTACTAGTTCTGAAGCAAGACCAAAACACACTTCCGAATTATTCTACGTTCCGACCTAGAACTGAACCCAGGTCTTCTGGTTTCGAGTTAAACGTTCTTATTCTCTCTCGGGAGCAATATTACAGATTCTGAGCTTAAAACTTATAGCGTTATTACAAAAACTGTACATGTTACAAACAGTTAAAAATATCTAACCAGCTGCTTGACAAGGTTCAAATTGATTGATGTACCAGATTATCCTACAGTTTTATAAAACCATTTGGCAAATGCTATTTTTTTGTCACAAGACCGTTACTAAGTACTTGAATGTAGGCCATCTCATCTGAGGAGGAGTTTAGAGTGGTGGTTAGAATACCCTGCTTTCTGTTCAACTTTAGGAGCACTACAGCCTCAACCCGAGGTTAAGCCATTATATAGATCACTTCCACAATATAATTTTAATTATCGATTCGTAAGTATCTTTATTTTCACATACATACTCGTACCTACCATAACGACTTTATCCCGAACGAGGTAGTCAGAGGCAAGTGACTGTTGCCGTCATGGTGAACGGAACACTCAGAAGCCAACTTTTCACCAATGCAATGGTATTAGAACCTAACGTGGTATGTGGTGAGCCTTCCACAGTTACACGGGTTGATTTGGTTTTTTATCAACGTTTTCCATCACCGGAGAGTTAGTCGGAAATTAAATAATGAACACAAATATTTTGGATCTGGCCAGATTTGAACTCGTGATCACACGATTCGCGATCCGAGTTGGAGTGCTTAACCACTAGGCCACGACGCTCTACACCTTTATTTTCACCTTCCTATAAATTTCAAATCAAACGCCGGGGGTTGAAATCTGTCCCCCGGCCTGAAATCTCCCGGCGATTTATGTTTAATTCCCACATCCAGAAAGTTATTTCACAGACTGTCTAGAAACATGAAAAAACATAAAACATAAAAACATTAGTCACGAACCCGCATTGAGCAAGCTGAAAGGTACCCGGGGTGGGTACCTTGATGGATGGATCCATAGAAGTGTCCACAGAATTATCTTGTAAAAAGTCCAGGCATGAAACCTAGCAGTTATTTTTTGACATCTTCTTTATAATAAAAAAAAAGTAATTTACAATATAAGGAAATTCGAGAATAGAGCTGGCCATAAAAACATTCACTAAAATGACGTTTTAATGTTATGGCTACATCTCATGTATTTTCTTTCAGATTTATCTGAGAATCTGCATAATATCACAGTGCAAACCATCACAGTAAGAATAGCAGGTAGGTAGTGGTTTAGTTATAGTTATTTAACAACTAACTTTAAATTCTTTGAAACCTGACATTACTGACAAAATAGTAAATAAAATAATAAAAATAAACACTCAATTAAAAAATTCAATCATTCCCAACATCTACGAGCTTCAAGGTAATTTATGTTTACTTTACTCAGTACATTTCCTATAATCTATAACCTTATATTGTCTAAAGTAATTAACAAAATATTGTATTTAGAAAGGTATTTTCATCCTAACACAAAGAATTAAATTGCTAACAAAAAAAAAGTTTTATAAATTGCTACTTTTTCCTAGTTAATAAAACGTTATCGCCGTGAAATTAGCCAGTTTCACCTAAAACTAACAGATTATTTTCTATGGCCTTAGATTTTTTTGGGAGTTGAATTTGTTGAAATTAATGTTTGGTGGTACTTCAGAAGTCAAGGGTTGCAGCAGCTAAGGGTGGTCGTGTCCTGCGGGCGGCGCGGGGCGCGCGGGGGCAGGCGTGACGCAGGCGCGACGAAAGGCGCCGCGGGGTGGGAGGCGCGCGCCTAACACTATTTAAACTGTTCTTACGAACGGTCATCATGCATTGGTCTGTTTGCAATCCAAAGTTTAGTTAGCCTTAGTAGTCCGACAGCTACAGTCGCAGACAGACAGGCTACAGCCGGTGGTCGGGACAAAGCTCTCGCAGACTTACGCTAGCTAAACGCGCAGTGAACTTCCGTTCAGGCAGTACCCAGTGGTGTGTTCGAAGCTCTAAAATGGCCGTCGCAGCTGCTCAGAAGAACCGCGAGATGTTTGCCATCAAGAAGTCCTACAGCATCGAGGTGAGGAGTGCTGCTTACGCAGGATTCCACCTGGATCTTCCAGGACCTGCCCCATTGCTTGACATAAGTGATAAGTCTAAGTTTTCGTTGACGGCCAACTCATGCTTGCCGGATACGAACATAACACTGTTTGTTTACATCGCAAACTTTGAAAACTAACAACTAGCCGCCTTCAAAGCAATTAAATTAAAATACGCTGCTATTATAATTAGTTTGAAAGATTTTGCTCAAAAATTAACTTTCTTTGTTTACATTTAGTCATTCAAATTACCTTAAATTTGCATGATTTAAATAAACTCCAGTCACATACGTAATTCTCAAATAATAACAAATAGCCACTCACTCATGACTTAATGGCATGAGTAATTAATATAGTAAATCCCAAATAGTCTGTCTTAATTATTACTAAGTGGATTGAGCAAGAAATCATCACTTTGTGTTCGATGCTTATAAAAAAGGAAATGTTAATTAATTAGCTGATTGTTAAACCAGATAGGTATATAGAATTATCCTGACGCGATGTTTATCAATAACGCAGGTGTCTGCAGTTATATAACCAAAGATGGCCTAGTTACTCATGTTGTGAGAACATTGTTAGGGTATTATGTAGACAATGATAACTGATAAGTAGGCAGTAGTTTCGTGACTGCGCGTGTCCGAGCCCGCCGCGACCTCCACGCGTAGCCGCACGTCATCTCCACTAATCGCAATTGCCTACTTGTTGCTTGTCAAATCACCTATCGGCCTTGTACGAATAAGTAACAATGGCCGCGGCTAATAAAACAGAAGCTTTTATCATGTAATTATCCACAATTTACCATCAGCATTTGGCTGAACTGACGATCACTTTGTTGACACTTAACATAACAAAACGAGGTAGTCGAAATCGCGTGAAAGCGTTATACGGAGATGATTGCAGTTGCATTAAAAATTTAAAATGTTTTCTCTGGTTATGCGGAGCCTACTTGCCGAAAAGCTCGGCTTCTGTGCCTCTGCAGGTCGCAGTCGGCGTCGTCGGCGTAATGTCATTATTCCTCCGTAATTAATTCACTTTAAGTGACACCGAGTACACTTTCTCGACGATATAACAATAATCGTGTGACAAATTGCGTAACACGTCGCGCAACAATTACCGTAAAACGAGGCGAAGTCATTGTTGAAGAGTTCACCGGCGAAAATGCAATTCGCGTACCTATTAAATAGTTCAGTCGCCCCAGAAAATGTTCCGTTAACAGTCTCATCATTGTCTCGAGATTAATTACTCTTGTCAATATTCAAGGTGCTTTTAAGTCGTAATCGTTACCTCACTTTGTTAATATACTTTTCATAACTATCGCGGTTTAACTTCCATAGTAGTTTACGAGTGAGTCTTGATCACAGCTTAAGCGATTTTTGCGAATTTTTTAAGACAAAATACTTTTTGTGTAGTTCACTTGGTTTATTTTAAATATGTAGATTTAATTAAACATTTATTTGCAAGTGTATAATGACTCTTAACTGCGACGCTTTTGTTTGTTTTAATTGAGTTTCTTACCATCACACAATGCTGTGCGATAACCCGGGTTGTAACTAACACGTTGTAATTATCATGTATTTTATAATTGGTGACTCGATGGTTTTACTTCCTTGACCATCGAAGGTGACGCTCTCCAGCTTCAATGCAATCAGAAAATATCATTAAAATAAAGTGACACAATTACTAAGAGATCATTTAGAGGTAACGAATTACGACAATAACCTTTAAAGTCTTTATTTTTTTATAAATCTCAGCACAAAAATCAGTTCCGCTCTCAATCAATTAATTGCACGCAAAAACAAAGGACCCGCGCTGAATTTGTTTACAACAAATTCGAGGTCTAGCGACGCCCTTGACCAACAGATTCTTCACTGCGGTCAAACTCACAGAACCTGTATGAAGGTTGTTATGTTTAATTATATAACTCGAATGATGGTTATCATCATTGAGGCTGCGTTTTGTTTGATTGTGAGCGTTGATTGGTGATGATGGATTGTTGGCGAGCGTTGTTCGGATAATAGTAGGGTGGCACAGCGCAGTTCAGGCGGCTCTCGGCTCCACTTAATTATCCGGCGGGCGATTGGAGCGGTGAAGTGGCCACTCGGACAAGCCAAGGCTATATCAACCGGATTCCGAGTCCTGCCCGCTCCAGTTAGGCGGACCTTTAACTTCACAATGCGAGCGTTTCCGCAATTCCTTTGACGGTCGCAATATTAATTCGCGTTGAACACAAAGCTTTCAGTTATTATGCACTAATGCTGAGTTTCAGGGGCTAGGTAACAATCGTGAGTGATTAGCGCAACCCTTGACATACATAGTTAGGCTGCGCGGGCATTCTAGTGGAAAATGCTAGGTCTCTACGTAGATTGCCGCGCGCGTCCGCGACCTACAGCGGGCATTAATCCTACGCCATAGACAGATAAACCTACAACAAGATTCGTAATAATACACATGTTACGACTTCGCGCTTTGTTATTCTAATCAAAACTAATTGCACATTACAGATCTTAGACAAAGTAAAAAAACAGTTATTTCTGTTCAGTGAATAGTACTAATTGTCAGAAAAGAGCAAAATAACTGCTAAATGATTTAGCTCTTTAAACTTCGAATTTAGTTAGTACTAAAGACTTAATGGCATTTCGAATTGAGTGAAATGTCGGAAAGTTGTAAGTTGCAGTAATTGGCCTCGTTCGAGCGCACTGGTCCAGAAGCTTTGTGAGATTTCCATCGCGAGTTTCCGTCTGGGGGGGAAGGGGGATAATGGCAGCACTTTACGCCCGGCCGCGCGCAGGAAATAAGCTTAGGAACTTCGTAAAAGCAATTCCTGCTCGCACATGAAATATAATGCGATGTGACCGCTTTATATTTATAAGGATTTAGAAGATCCAGCTCCTAACGCCCTTTGTTGGAAATGGATCCGGCCACAGCGCAGCAGTAATTTTGTCTAGCCAACAAAGAAACGATTTTGGAAAATCAACAAGTCACAGAAATGGACTTGTGAAGATCATTGATAGTTAATAGCGGAATTACTTTGCGATGGAATTAGCCAATTCTGTCGGTTGTTAGGAATTTGTTGATAAGTTATACATACTAGATGCCAAGATACAAAGATTCATTAACAATTCCTGATTTGTAATACTGAAAGATTAAAAGGAAAACTAAGACTTAAACTTTATTGAAAAGATTAAAAAAGTTAAATAGAGTAATGTCTCCACTGAAACTTCTGTTTATTGACTTGAGGTTTGTTTGCAGAACGGCTACCCATCACGCCGCCGCTCCCTCGTAGATGATGCTCGCTTCGAGACACTCGTCGTTAAACAGACCAAGCAGAGCGTGCTTGAAGAGGCTCGTGCCCGTGCCAATGGTAAGCTTCAGCTAATACGCACCAAACAAACACGTAAAGGACTTTACACAGAATTAAGTATTTTTTGTCTTTTCATAATTTACCCCCCTTACCCATACAAATTTTACCCAACGTAAATGTCCTTTGTCCATTTGAACCGCATCAATCAATCTTTAAGAACCCTTCCATTCCATACCGATTTAGCTAAAGCCGTGATTTCTTTTGTTTATTTATTTTCCTTATTATTTTTTCATTTAATTTCGCAACTTAGACTCTGGCTTGGACTCCGAATTCAACCAAGATGGAGTATACATTGGAAGCGGCGATAACTCTCCGACTGTCGAAGATGGCACCCAGCAAGATGAAACCAAGAACGGTCAGCTTGGTAATTTATGATCCACTTATTCGTTTTTTTTTATTTTTTGTTAAATTGTGTTTTTATTTTTCATTTCTTTTTGTTTTATAGCTGATGTCGACTTAGGCGACGACGCACATGCCGATGAGGGTAGGTATTTTTTTATTGAACATTGCTCAATAACAATGAATCTGCATTTAATAGGACGACTTATTATAGTATTAAGTGCAAACTAATAGAATTATGAATTTCTAGATTATACTCTAACCGAAGAAGAAGTCATCCTCCAAAATGCTGCTAGCGAGTCTCCGGAGGCTGAACAGGCCCTGCAGAAGGCGGCTCTTCTCCTGCGCATGCGGGACGGCATGGGCTCCCTCGCTAGGATCCTCAAGACCATCGACAACTACAAAGGCTCCGTCCAGCACCTCGAGACTCGCCCGTCCCAACTCGCCGAGGTCCAATTCGACGCTCTCATTAAAGTCAGCATGACTCGCGTCAACCTTCTGCAACTCATCAGATCTCTTCGTCAGACGACCGCTTTCGCCGGAGTCAACCTCATGTCCGAAAATAACATCTCCAGCAAGACCCCGTGGTTCCCCCGCCATGCTTCCGATCTCGACAATTGCAACCATCTTATGACCAAATATGAACCCGAACTGGACATGAACCACCCCGGCTTCGCCGACAAGGATTACAGGGAGCGCAGGAAACAGATCGCAGAAATTGCTTTCGCGTACAAGTATGGAGACTCAATCCCATCCATTTCGTACAAGGAAAGCGAGAACGCTACCTGGCAACGAGTATTCAACTCTGTGGTTGATCTTATGCCTAAACATGCTTGCAAGGAATACATGGCTGCGTTCCATAAGTTGCAAGAGGCGGACATCTTTGTGCCTCACCGTATTCCTCAGTTAGAAGACGTTAGCAACTTCTTGCGCAAACACACTGGATTCACGCTTCGCCCGGCCGCTGGCCTGCTCACCGCTCGCGACTTCCTCGCTTCTCTGGCGTTCCGCGTATTCCAATCGACGCAATACGTGCGCCACGCCAACTCGCCCTTCCATACCCCAGAACCGTACGTATCATTGGCATCATTTTTATCTTTTTATGCACATATTTTAAATATTATAAGTACTGGCAGTACGATTTTTCGTTTAATTTTTCGATTGACGTCAGCTGGCTTTTTACTTGTTTTATAGTTTTTGCAGCAATCACTAAGATATTCCACTGGCAACTTAATTTGCCACCGGTCTACATGCCCAAAATTCCAATGTTAATAATTAAAGTTAGTTAAGAATTGTTAATTAACAGATACTTAACAACGTATCTTGACTTATCTTTTTTACGGAAATGTTGCGTAATATATCCTGCACGAGCAAGTACAAATTGGGTATGCTCGTTTTAAAGTGACAGGATACTACAGTATTTGATTAGGCTTTCTACAGGGAAATAGGTCCATTACTGTCCCAAAATACTTCACTTTGGCGTATTTATTTTAAGCTGCTAACTAATTTTGCTCTTGCCTTAAAGACCGGTTAATGGCGGGACAACTCGATGAAGTTTAAACCTTATTAAAATGGCTCGCAAAGTTCATTTACTTAGGATTATGGATAAAGTGTTCACATCAATGCTTCATTTTGTTGTGTTAGTAGATGCAAATAACTTCATCATGTGCACTTACCATAAATAGACGATACGAATAAGGACAGCAATAACTGATTTCACCTCTTACAGTGACTGTATACACGAGCTTCTGGGACACATTCCACTCTTGGCTGACCCCAGCTTCGCCCAATTCTCTCAAGAGATTGGTCTGGCATCACTCGGCGCTTCGGATGCTGAAATTGAAAAACTCTCTACTGTAAGTTCAAGGAAGGAATAGGGTTCACAATTTTTTTTAGTTTCAACTTTCTTATTGCCAAGCGACTGTTGCATATTGAAAAATTAACTTGTGTTGTTTACGGGCCCAGCATAAGCGAGTTAATTATTTGTGCTAGTGCAGTCAACAGACTGTCCGAACATTTTCCAAGACAAAATTATTTGCGCAGGTGTACTGGTTCACTGTTGAGTTCGGGCTGTGCAAGGAGAACCAGCAGCTGAAGGTGTACGGTGCTGCTGTGCTGTCCTCTATCGGAGAGTTGCTTCATGCGCTTAGTGACAAGCCGGAACACAGAGCTTTCGACCCCGCTTCGACTTCCATCCAGCCTTACCAAGACCAGGAGTACCAGCCTATCTACTACGTAGCCGAGAGCTTCGAAGATGCCAAAGATAAATTCAGGTAATAATCAGTCCAGATAAGATGCTTATAGCATTAATTGCAAAGAACATAAGGATTAGGAATACAAGCACACTGCTTGCAAATTTTGAAGAGTTGTCTATTTTCCAGACGCTGGGTGTCGACCATGTCGCGGCCGTTCGAAGTGCGCTTCAACCCGCACACGGAGCGCGTGGAGGTCCTCGACTCAGTGGACAAGCTGGAGACTCTCATCTGGCAGCTCAACACTGAGATGCTGCATCTCACCAACGCAGTCAAGAAGCTGAAGTGCTCGCAATTTGAATGAACATCTTACTTAGTACACATCAATGGTTCAGTGCACGCGGCCTCGCCGCATTCTGTATAGCTAGTGATATTATAGATTTAAGACTGTAGGCGTGTGTGAAGCGTGTTTGAGTGTGTGAAACCATCGGATGGTACGTCGAATACCTTTTTGTACCTTATTGTTTTATTTATTGCCGAGTTCATTGCCCGGGCTTCGGAAACAGCACGGTTCTCCGATTGCCCATTTACGGAGGCTGTGCGGGTTTTGCGAGACCTTAACTACTAGTATTATTTATAATTTAAAACACAACACATGAAAATGGAGCACCAAAAAGATAAAAATCAAACAATAAATATATGTGTTTGAGTGGACTTGGATGTTTTATTTTCTATCACAGGTTATTAGGAGAAAACAACTGACTGACCTATATCAAAATTATAAAAACCTTTTATGAGGACTAACAGACAATAACTGGGTATATAATATAACTTAAAATATGAAACAAAGCTAATAGCACGGCTTTTATTTTTTATCAGCTGCACATAGTACCTAATATGTAATCTTAACCTAGCAAAATTACATAGTAATGATTTCTTAAAACTCATCGCTGAATAATCGATTTAACCCAAACGAGGAGCAAAACAGGGTTTCATAATGCGAGAATTGAATACTGATGTGTCAGTCAGAGATGATTGTCCTACCAAGTGCAAAATACTGAAGTGTCAGTCAGAGATGATTGTCCTACCAAGTGCAAAATGCATTCCGAGTACAAAACATCATTCGGTCTAATTCTTACTAACCTTTGTAGACGTTTAAGAAATACAGGGTTCTTGGATTCATTGAGAAAACAAAATACAGGGTTAAGAAATCGCATTAGGGTTTCAACGACATTATGCAGCTCATGAGTTTTTTGGAATCTTTTCGAATTGAACGCGCCAAGGGGGTAGTGAAGCAATTGAGTAGTATTGCAAAAAAAAAGATCAAAATGCACAACAAAACAGTTGAAATGAGCGGGTTGATTTTTATCTAAGCAATCTGATGCCTAATAAAGAATAAAAGAAAATAAATAAGAGTATAAAGTACAAGTAGATACAGCAATAGTAATTTTGTCAGGCCTATCAGGATCAGTTAATATCGAAATCCTGCCTAGCAATCCTAATTCCCTTCTTTCGCTCAAGAACACTTTCAAATTAATTTAAAGAACAAAACGAAATAAAGATTGGAACCAATCAGCAAAGGGAGCCTGGGACCGCTGCGCGCACTTGTAATAAGATTTGCTCAGGTCTCCAAGGAATATGATCGCTCCTAACATAATAGGATTGAAAATTTTGCTTTACCAGGTATACATTCACCGCCTACAGATACAATCAGTCAACGATTAATTAAAAATAAATCCAACAAAACCTTAAAAGAATAATTAACAAACTCGGTTACTTCCTATATAATTAGCGTTAATTATTATTACCTACATAACACAAAAAGTTCTTTGTCTCGAAACAAAGTTTGTCGATGTCGTAAAAAGCGCTTATTAATCAGAGAACTGGTTACGCCAGATCGAGAGCAAAGTCGTGTTTGAGTAACGAAAAAGGGTAAAAAAGAGATAAAACTATAAGAATACGATAATATGTGTGTGTTAGCTGGCGTGTGCGTTGACATTACTTGACATTAAGCGAGGCGGATCGAAGTCGGGCAAGGGCGCAGACGCAGCGCTCCGCTATGCGATTCTGTTAGTTACACATCGTTGATGAACCGTCATTTTGACAGTCTTTAATGCTGATTCGTCAGCCAGTGGTATTGTCAAATAATAAATACGAATTAACACCCAGCCAGGCCGAAGCTATGCTATTGTTCGTTAGTTTTGAGCATTAGATGAACTGTCCTTTCAGTTTATTATCAATTCTGGTTCACGAAACGATGTTTCCAAATTGTATATTTCAGATTAATTTGTTTCACAACCGATTTTTTATTGTCTTCCGTTGTTCGTTTGCAAGGCACTTCACTAAGTGTGAGGTACCCTTCAATAAAGTATGATATTATCTGTAGTACACTTTACCGAATTAAAATGCTATACTTCATCGGCGTGAAATGTCGAAATTAATCATCATCCTAAATCAAATAAATCATCCTAAATTGGACAAACTATATAAGTGCGGGCTCTTATTGTTATTTTTTATTTTCATATCTATACACTAGCTTCTGCCCGCGACTTCGTCCGCGTGGAATGATGATATACATATAGCCTTCCTCGATAAATGGTCTATGTAACACTGAAATATTTTTTCAAATCGAACCAGTAGTTCCTGAAATTAGCGCGTTCAAGTAAACAAACAAACTCTTCAACTTTCTAATATTATATTCATGTAGTAAGTATACTTACTACATAAATATAATATTATTAGATTTTTATGTGTCCTTATTATAATTAATTTTTCTTTAATTTTTGGATATATTTTTGCATTTATCGTTATGTATGTATATAACTTTAAGTGTTTTTCTAATCAATTAACATTTCACTATTTTTGTGCACTTGCTACCCTTCTTAACATTTTTCTCTACTTGGGGTGTCTGGAAGAGATTCCTTTTTAATAATGAGACCGCCTACTTGCCACCGTATTATCTCATGTGAAACCAACCAACTGGTAAGTTTGGATTTGCAATAAAGAATAAATTATATCTTATCTAAGCGACAAGCAATCTAAGTAAGCGCGATTGCTTCTTAAGAATGTCTTACATTCATAGTTTAAAATCCCGCACATACGAAGGCGGCCCACGGCGGGAACGGCGCAGTAGCGGTGCGTCAACTACTAAGTCCGGTAAAATCCCGCTCCCCGGAGGCGTATTTTCTCAACCGTTTCGGATTCGTCCCCACGGCGCGACGAAATCGATACGCCTTTAGTAAATCTATGATGTTCCTTAACCGTATCGAATTCAACCCTTTTAAGGGACCAAATCAATACGGTTTTGTGCAATAATTTGTATTGAATGATGGCCTTCAAAGCCGTATCGTATTTGTCAACTGCGGGCAAATTATAGCGAAATGTTTTAAGCAAAGCCGTATCGATTTTGTCATTGATTTCGTCGCGCCCGTAGGGACGAATCCGATACATGTATTGTATACGCCTCCCGGAGAGCGCGCTGTCACGCGCCGCATCCGCGCCGCTCGAGCGCTCCAGCACCGTGTGGCTACGATAAAATAAAAAAGTGTGCCCTGCGCTTAAATGCCATGCTGCAGTTTGACCTAGCTTAATTCCCTAAGCTTAGTAATTATTTGAGAACTCAATCAGATTTGTCTCATTCTAAGTGCAGTCACTATTTTTGTGAAAGTGACTGAACGTTGCATTAGCTAAAGTAGTTTTCAAGTGCTCACTATGTACAGCATAACGTAGCCTTGCCTAAACGAGAGATGATGATATATTCCGTATCCAGTTCCGTTTGATAACCAGTATTTATTGACGATTATCGTTAACAGTTAGCGTTAAAGTGACGATAGTCAATTAAATACGCATTTCTCGTAGATTCAGGTAGTCACGTAAGCATGACGCGTTTCATGGAAACGTTGAACGCAAACGTTGGTGTTTGAACAAACCCACAAATTAATGTACTCGTATGTACAGATTTAAGTTTCCCATTTTGTCCTTAAGATGGTGTTTTTAAATTAATTTACATCTTAAAAATATCATTCTCCATTCATTTCTTACGCACTTAGTCAAGTTTAGTGGTCTTCATAGTTTCTCACTTTAAGTTCTTTTACTGGAATCTAGTTCTAGATCAACTAGTTCATCAGTTTGGTTCACATGAACTTGCGTAAACCATTTTTCGTAAACTTCTTTAAAATGTATTTACTTTATCAGAGAATTCAGAGGTCCAACCATCATCCCTAAATAAATATTAAAACATTGCACTCATTATTCATACGTCAACGGCTCATCTGTGTTTGGCTAAGGTTGGGTAGAGACTAGAGCATCTGCGAGAGCATTAATTAATAGTAAAGTAACATTTTTACGAATACAATACAAGAAACGAACAGTATTCTAAAAACATCTTAAAGTAATTTTTGCTTGGTTTTTAAGAACACGTAACAAACATTGAGCGTCAGGTTTGCAATGTGGTTCCAGCCGTTCGAGTAAATTTAAAAACGACGAATGCTTGATGTTCTGATACAATACATTTACTTGTAAATGCTCATATCTATCAGCACCTTGAAGCGAATGCTCCTTCTATTCACACTCTATCAAATTATCTTTGTGCAATAGTAGTCTGTCTTTGTGTGAATAAAATTCACTTGTTTGGTTTATAACCAGTGCTAGGTTGAGAGAGGTGATAGGTATTCCGGGAGGGTTGTCTTTGCAGTAGGAATTAACGTTTTGAATGAATGGGTGGAATAAGTGCAATCAGAGTAGAGATTTGAAAAGACATCTGTCTATTGTTATTGTGTGTGTATTGTCATAACATGACATGACAATGTCAAATCCCAATACATCTTTTTTACGCGAACGATCACGTTAATTTAAAGTGGCAACTCGCGGACGTACTGATGCTCAGTGGAATAAACCGTCCCTGACCTAAGTGCAAACGTATACGAATGCAGTAACACTAGTCTTATGCTGAGACGTAGTTTGCAGCGTCGGAAAATTGGATAAAAATAGTCAAGTTTGAGACGATCTTTCCGCATCGGGACTCTGACTAATTTATTCATTTATTTATTGAATAATCCTTTATCAATGACTTATTTTATAAATAGGGATAACATATCTAATAAGTTAATAAGTTTTAAACCCTGTGACATTGAATGCTAGTATCTTCTAGTATAGTTTGTATGGACTTACTTTATTGCTCTAACGTATCGTGCATAAAAAGAATTGAACAACTGCTGGGCTCCGTAATTCTTACAAAATCCAAATCTATTTGTTTACCATGCTACTCACATGCAAAGGGGATTGATGGCCCAAAGGGCGGGACTATGACAAGAGCTTCTGACAGAGACCAAGTAAATTAAATAAAGAAATATTATATATCACCTAACGATCGACTGCTATTTACGAAAACTAGTCTATTTACAATATTTAGTTTACTGAACTACTTAAGGAACCCATGAAATGAAATGTTAAACTGTTTTGATTGTGGAATATTACGAAAGATTATGCAACAAACTAGTTACTTCTGCAAAAGAAACATGAATGAAGCAAATAACAAAATAATAATATGATTTCCAAGGCTATGGCTAACTAAAAAACCGAACCAAACGTTTAAACGAACAATTACAAAAACAGTTTTAATAAAATTAATTTCGTAATCCTTGCATTCATTTACGGCACAATCTTTTAAATTCCTCGGCTATTTAGAACCATTGAATGAGCTGCATGCCTAGCATGCAAGAGGCCAATCAATTAGGCTTTATTGATAAAAACATACTTCCAGATTCCCCTTTCAGGTGGACCGCAATCAGTAGTTAATCAAATGGTATTTAACTATGCAAGTTGACGTGCCGCGTTGCGCAGCGTGGGACGCCCGCCTGCAAGGTGGACGGACGACCTGGTAAAAGTGGAAGGATTTCGGTGGATGCAGACCACCTGCAACCGGTCGCTTCGGAAATCGGGAATCGGAATCGGAGGCCTATGTCCAGCAGTGTACGTCTTGTGGCTGCGAATGATGATGATTAAGTTTACGTCATGTGTCAAGAACTTAGATTTTTTTGAAAGTATCGACTGTAGTATCCCACAATATTCATTGCTGTATAATCTGCGGCCCTCTCCAAGAGCAACACGCTACTTTCGTGTCGACATGTCAAATGCGAAAAATCTACGGGAATGCCATAGCACTTTCTAATCGAGATGACATTCATTGTCAGTAATTTTAAGAAGATTGGACTTTGTTTATAGGCTGCACACTTTGATCATTTTCAATAAGGTAAAAAGCGATTTATGATGTTTAGTTGGAAAACTAGAAGTGGAAAACTGGAATTAATAATGACTATGAATGCAAGGATCAACAGACAATCTTATAATATAAAACAAAGCACTTCAATATAATGCATTTTCCTATTCGGGGACAACTCGCACTTAGCAAGTGATCAATGTGTGCAACCTCTAAATATTGTCCGATGTTGATAAAATTAGGCATATACTCGTATCTATACTATATAAAGAGGAAAGATTTGTTTGCTTATTTCTAATGAATAGGCTCCGAAACTACTAAAGCAATTTTGAAAAATATTTCAGAGAGTGACATAGGCTATCTTTTTTTTATTTTAAACTATATTTTGACGGGAAAGACAGTCTGCGCGAGTGAAACCGCTGACAGACAGCTAGTATCTTAATTAACACTAAGACTAGGGGGAAATTCAAAGTCATGTGCAAATCACATCTTCGGAAAAAAGAACACCCTAAATGCTCATCTCATCATCATCATCCGTGCGGTCTATCCCGGTTGTTAACCCACACTGGTGTGTGGGGTCCCAGGGTCCGCCTTTCTTATTTTCTTGGCCCCCTTTGCCCGGTCTTGTGCATCCTCAGTGGTGAATCTGTTGGCACGCATGTCACCCTTGACGACGTCGAGCCATCGCTTCTTGGGTCTACCTATTCTAACGGAACCTGGGATGGCCAGACATTTTTTGCCCACGTAGTTTGCCGATACCCTAAATGCGCATCTAATGACACTAAAGTAAAAAAACGAACAAATACGTCACAACATATTTATTAAAAAATATTACAAAACATTACATCATAATGCCATATTAAATATATTACTAAATAATTGTTAAAAATATTACGAAAATCTAGAAAGTTGTCATAATTTTAAAAATTTAGCTAATTAGAACCTGAGATAAAAAATATCAGGTAATAAAGCCTGTTCACAAATAATCGACTGCCTATGGTGCATCTTTGGCTTCTGTTTATTATTCCAAATAGTTAAAATATTAACCGAACAATCGATGAAATTGAATTAAAACTTGACCGGAGCTGGGTCGCGTACTCGCACACGGCAGCAGTGAGAAGCAAAAACAAAGACCAAGAGGTATGTACTAGTAGTACATACTAGTAGGACATCGTGGTATTCTAATTGTAGAATAATTTTCCATCCGCTCTGGTGAAAAGGCACCTTACAACAACGGCCTGGTATCAATTCGAGTCCTCGTCCTCGAAGCTGATCGTGTTCTTGAGAGACGATATCTGCTTGTGAAGAGCTCGCAGGCGGATCTCGCCAAGTCCGAAATTCTCTTGAAGGTTCTTGATTTGAATCTCCATACGCTGGCGAATCTGTTGAATAAAGTGTATTTATAGTCTTAAGAGAACCCTTGCGCGACTGTCCTGCGGGGTAACATAAAATATGTATCAAAAACTTTAACATCCGCAGAAAGAGAGGGCCCAAGGTAGGAACTTTGTGATAATAAGGTACCGTGTCGTGAAGAACTGCCTTTTGAACCCAAAGGAACAAGCCTCTGCCCTCGAGTAAGATTGCAGTTTGACACCCATATTATTACTTCTTTTTAAGCATGTGAAGGGGAGGTGGCGTATTGCCGTTTTGACTGACCTGCAATGGGAGCGACCCTGCCTTTAGCGCCTCAGGTCGTGGGTTCGATCCTCACCCATGGCAGACATTCATGTGACGAACATTTGTGCTTGTTGTATGTCTGGGTGTTATTATCTATTCAGGTATGTATTTAGAAATATTTAAATATGTTTATCAGTCTTTGACACCCATATTACAAGCTTTGCTTAGTCTGGGGTCTGATGATCTTGGTTTAATTTGTCCCAGATATTGATATTTATTTATGCATTTTTGCGCCTCCTTGGCCGCTCTTTTGGCATCCTCTGTCACCCAGCCCTGGAGCGACCGAAGCTCTAGCTATACCCCAGGACCGCCCTCCGCCCTCGTCTTCACCTCACCCTTTATTCAACTCTTGAGCGAGGCACTTCAAGGTGATTGTCGAGGCTATTCGCTATTATTATTAAGTTGTTATTGAATAAAACTATTGCATGTCGAATGATTCTGATTTCTGAATTTATTACTGGTAGAAAATCCAACTTAATTAATTGCACGCTACTTGGCTTTGTAAAACGTAACAGACCTACCAATGTCAAATATTGTGATTAAAGATAAATTCAAAATTACCTTCCATCTATCTATAAAATAAAACAATCAATTGCTGTTCGTGTGTCTCGCTAAAACTCGAGAATGGAACCGATGTGGCCAATTTTGGTCTTGCAGTATTTGTACCTATGTGAGATGTCGATACAGCGCCTCTCACGAATAGTAATGGAACTAAAAAGGACATCCAAGTTGCTGTAGTCAACTACCGTAGTTCACATGATGTAAAACTCATGGCAGGGGTCCTCATTGCTTCGAACTATGTAATATAAGCACTCCGCGGGAGACGGTAGAAAATCTGCATGATGTCAAACTTGTGCTGTAGTTACTGTACCTTACGAAATAACGAGAAACATAACTCATCAAAAATCATAATAAAACCAGTGGAGTGATTTTCTTGCTAAAATAAGAAAAACTCCAGAATGCAGGACTCTCATGATGGTTGTATTTTTCACCACAAAGGTTTGTCTAGGTTCATAATTTCGGGATCCAAATGGTTTTTGACAAGCTTGTCGATAGAGAATCTGTTTAAACTGCACTGATAGGTTTCAGTAAATGGAAATTAATTCTGACTGTAAATTTCTGCGCCACTTTTGTGTAATTACTGTTTCAGATGAATGCTTTAATCTATATTACGATTATGTTAATCTCCGTTAATCCTCTCGAAGTCGGCGAGACAATTACGCGCCATTATTTCTTCAAGGAGATGGCATTGTTCTCCGCCATCAATTGATAGAATCTTGACACTATTCTTATTTACGGTCAGTAGGTATAAAATATAATATATATTTATACTTAGTTACATTGTTGAGTTACCCGTATTGATTGTTACGGAAGCGACAGGAAGAAAAAGCATCCCCTTTTGATCTTCTTTTTCAAATCGCCCGTCAAGATGACCTCACTACATCTGATGGAAAGTGGTCGTGTGGTCCATATATGAGCTTGACAAGCCGTCATTCAAACGAATCTCTGGGCTGGCCATCCTCACCTTGAAGGCCTGCAGACACGGTAGGCGTAGTGCGCTGTGGCACGGTTTCACATCTCGATTTCCGTAGTGTCCCGGGTTCGATTCCCGGTCGGGTCAATTCAGGAAACGATCTTTTCCGATTTGACTCAGGTCTGGGTGTGCTGAGAGACGCCACTGGCTTGATTCCTTGTCTGGTACCTCGTAACATAGGGATATCCATCCCTACTTCGCGACCATGACAAGTGATGTGTTGTCTGGCGCATATTTATTTTATTATATTTTACAGAAATGACTTTTCACGCGGTTCACGCCCCGCTTGAAGACCCCGGGACTATAAGACATTTTATCCGTGATAACTTGAGTTTAAACCTTCGTAGCGATAAGACCTCCTAAAGTACGAATAAGCCAAAGTAAAACTGCTGTCATGTTTTTGTTCGTACAATTATTATGGTAATTTTGGACCCAGAAAGCACAATATAATGTCTGAAACCGATTTAACACGGAATGAGAGCGCTCCTTCTCCTGCTATTTTCCAAGAAACAGGACAAGTATCATTTCCGTCTACATGCCAAACTCAAAGTGAGATAACCTGCAAGCAGCCATCATCATTGTCACCGCCTAATGTTTTAACGGGAACAAGTGCTCAGGAAGGAAGTTCTGTTGTTACCAGCCCACACTCTGAACCCACTGTTTTACCACACGATCAAAGAAATGACTCAAAATTAACTCAGTCCATTACAAACACTATATCCGAAAGTGCTATATATGTAACGCAAAGAAAAAAAGGCAATTTTCTTGAAATTTCTCTTCCAAATCTTGAAAGTTCTGAATCATGTTTGTCGGAGACAGAAACAGCGTCTAAGAGCTTACCAGATTTATCAACACTCCAGAACAAAGAACGTGAATTAATGAAATCTGAAATTATAAATTTAAAATTAAAACTTCAAGCCACTGAAGACGAAATGGACAATTTGATGCTGGAAAATAAATCCTTAGCTGAAAAATTAAAAGAACAGGATCAAAAAATTAGGGATTTATTAACAATATGTTCCTCTACGAAAAGCCTTAAAACTAAAAAATCAAAGAAAAAAGATAAAATAAACGATCTGAAACATAAGTTATATCAAAGCCTACATGTACAGAAATTATGTGAAACAAGTCCATACACCATTAGGGAACAGACATTTGAGGAAAACCAATCAGTTCCCATCGAGAACCCAGTCCAGCTCACTATGACAACATCGGGAAAAATCCGACCGATCGAAAAACCAGTCCACACTATGACAACATCGAAAATAAAAAATAAAAGCAGAGTCTTCGTTATTGCTGATCAACAGGGGCAGGGCTTACAACAGGCCTTACAAAATTTAATGGACAAGAAATATGAAGTAACATGTTATTGGAAGGATGGGGCCTGTCTACGGGAAGTGTTAAATACCTGCAAAACAGAAGTATCTAGCCTACATGACTATATTGTGGTTATAGGAGGGATAAATGATAGTAACCCACGGAGTTTAAAATCAAAACTTCTGAATTGGCTAAATTGTTCATATCACACAAACATCATTGTGTGTGGTCTACCCAGTAATGCTTATCTAAGTAGCTATATTAGTAAAGAAATTGAACTTATATGTTCGGGATTTGCCCACTGCATTTTTGTAAAACTTAATTATGCTATCTTGGATCTAAATTTTTTTTGGCAAATTTGAGCTTTGGTATATTTCGAGACATAACACATAAATCACGTAGTAAACAGTTGTCAGACTCCAAGGTTGATAGGGATACAGACGGCATGGAATCATCTGCTTTACAAGAGTTTGCATTACCTGAAAATTTATCGGATGATTTCTCTCGCACGCCCAACACACGCTATCAAAACCCACTTCCTTTTTTATAAAAAAATATAATTACATTGGTATAATGCATCAAAATATAGCTGGTGTTAGGTAAAAAGGAACTTCTAGAACTGGCACTTAACGAAATGTCAGGAAAAAATGAAACCCCAGATTTATTTTGCCTTTCAGAAACCTTTGTCCAAAAACATAGCGAATCTAACATACTCCTTAAAGGTTACAAATTGGGTGCTTCCTTTTGTAGGTCTAAACAAAAACGCGGTGGTGTCTGCATTTTACATAATGACAGTATAAAAATTAAAGAACTGCCCCTATTAAATGACTTTGCAACGGAATTAAGTTTTGAATGTTGCGGGTTGGAATTGACAGATTATAAAATAATTCTTGTAGTTATTTATCGGACGCCAAAATCAAACATTAAAACATTCTTTGATAGGCTACACTTTCTTCTCGATAAACTAAAAACTTTTAAAAAGCGCATCATTTTGACAGGAGATTGGAACATTGATACCTTAAAATCTAATAAAATATCAGAAAAACTCACAGAAACACTACTTAGTTATAGCCTGGACTTACATATTAAGACACCGACACGACAAATATGCATGCATTGACCATTTTGCGAGTGATTTTAAAGAGGCAATTGGAAGCACTAAAGTGATATGCTTATCTGACCATAATACAGCTCAAATTTTGACTGTACCAGTTAAGATCCGCAAATCTCCACCCAAACATTGGTTTGAAACCAGGCGTGACTACAGTACAGACAATATAAAGAAGTTTAAATCCCTACTGGCGAATTACCCTTGGGAAAGCTTGTTTGGATTTGAATGTGCAGACACGGATTTTACACGTTTTCATGATGAGTTGACGCTTCTGTATAATTAGTGTTTCCCAATTTATAAGATTAAAATCTCAAATCAAACTAAGAAAACAGAATGGCTTACAAAAGGTCTCAAAACATCATGCCAAACAAAAAGGAAACTACGACTTTCCTATTACAAGAAAAAATCATATAATAGTAAAATTAGGTACCGTAAATACTCCAAAATACTAAGAACATGTATACATTTGTCTCAAAGAATAAAAAACGAAAAATATATCAACCATGCCAAGAATAAATGCATGGCCTCGTGGAATGTAATAAATAATAAAAACCAATCACAACATAACAAACACTATATTGATTACTTGAAATTAAAAGATAAAAATATTCAAAATCCCATACAAATAGCTAACGTCTTCAATGATCACTTTATAGATTCTACAAATGCACCTAAAAATCAAAAAATATTCAAATCAACCCCCAAGCAATATCCCCACGTCTATATTTTTGAGTCCTACAAATGAAAAAGAAATAACCCAAATCATTAAATCCTTAAATAAGACAAGTTCTACGGGCTATGATGCAATTTGCACAAAAGTGATTAAAGTGTGTGCTAATGAATTAGCCCGATTGTTGACCTACTTCGTAAATAGATGTTTTGTTTAAGGTAAATTTCCTCACAGCCTTAAAATCTCAGTTGTCAAGCCGTTATTCAAGCGTGGAGAAAGGTGTGAATTAAATAATTATAGACCAATTGCTCTCATTCCAGTATTATCTAAAGTCTTTGAAAAAGTCATGCATGAGAGGCTGACCTCATTTTTAACAAAAAATAATGTACTAGAAGAAGAACAATATGGATTTCGAAAGGGAAGATCAACCGCACTTGCCTGTTACTCCCTAATTAAAAACGTGTCGATACACATGGACAGAAAAAATCCTGTAGCTACAATTCTGTTTGATATGTCTAAAGCCTTCGATTTCGTCAATCATAAAACACTTTTGTCAAAGCTCGAATCGTATGGAATGCGAGGACCTGCTCATGAGTGGATTCAAAGTTACCTTACCGGTAGAACGCAATTTGTGGAGATTCCAAGATTAAATAGTAGGCTTCAATCTGTGTCGTACAAATCAAAGAATAGAGTAAATAATTCAGGCTAGCCTCAAGGCAGCATATTGGGACCATTGCTCTTTATACTCTACATTAATGACCTCCCTGAATGTACTGAATATCCTATTGTTATTTTTGCTGATGATATATCTATCACAATACATAAAAAAATAAACACTGAATACATCACCGAGATTAATAATGAAATCACTAAAATAACTGATTGGATGGAAAGTAATAGTTTAAAAATTATTACAGATAAAACAAAATTTATTCAATTCTGTAATAAAAATGCAAAACCCCCAATATTATCTTTGCGCCATCGTGATGAAATAATTTTAGAAGCTACATTTGCAACTTTTCTCGGCATAGTGATAGATTCTAAGCTGACCTGGCAACATCACATTGAAATGGTATGCCAGAAAATAAACAGATTTGTTTATGCTCTGTATAGACTGACCCAGTTGGCCAGCACTGAAGCAGCGCTGATCGCATATCATGGACATGTAAGCTCCGTGTTAAGGTATGGGCTGATTGTGTGGGGAAATTCAACGGACATAAATCGTGCCTTCATTCTCCAAAAGAAATGTGTGAGATCTATCTGTGGGGTTGGGCAGTTACAATCGTGCAGACCTCTTTTTAAGCAACTTAATATACTTGCATTACCATCACTATATATTTTTGAATTGTTAATTTTTGTAAAGAAATATATTATTATTTTCAATAAAAAACCCGAATCAAGTAATGTCAAAAAGAGGTATCCATACAGGCTAGATGTACCACCATCAGCCTGCTTCAAAAAAAACAGCTATAAATTGTTGTTTAATGTGCATTAAATTGTTCAATTTACTCCCAAACTGTATCCAATGTCTTCCTTTCACTGTTTATAAGAAAATAATATTTAAAATCCTTGTTGAAAATTGTTTTTATGACATTAATGAATTTACAAAATTTTGAACACCTAAAAAGATTTATTAATTGTTTAATGTAATGATCATTAAAGATTTATATAATATATTGAATCTTGTAATCTACTACTAGACCTTGTTGCTACTCCTGAGTTTGAGCTTCCGATAACTACCCGTTATAAGTTTTGACATTCTTTGTATTGTTGCATGATTTAATTATGATTCTCGAAATTTTTATTGACATTTACTTTTCAAATTCTGACATTCTTTATTATTATGACTTGTATAAATTTTAATGAACTATACTTATTTAATTATTTCAATATGTAATTTGTTTGCATGACGACAACAAAATATTTGCTTATCGATAGATCGATTAAACATGAATGCTCATTTCGAAATGTAACAACTTTATCTGTACTACCATGTTTTATGCAAATAAAGATTTATCTTATCTTATCTTATCTTATCTTATCTAATGAAGTAGATTTTTAGACCTTGTCCAGATGACTCGTTTTACTCGCGATTTGAAGAACGATGAAAGGTGGTTATATTGTTTAATCAACAAAATTAAAAAGCTTAGTTTTTAGCGATCGATGTATAACAAAACGTAGTTCTGGGCAGGGTCTTAGAAGCTGAGACGCTTGAATGTTTTTTTATCGCCGGAAATCTGTGTTATTTCATAACCGAATAAGTAACTATAACAGCTAAATCGAGTCTAAAAACTGTCCAAAAATAATGATACTCGTAGAATAAATATAAACTGAAAAATCTAAGTCACACGTTAGAAGAAGCCTTATTCCGCTTTTGCAGTCAAAAACACTCACTTCAATGATATTTGAGGCTCAATATCTGGAGTACCGTGTAGTTACTAAA
The DNA here is from genome assembly GCA_947369235.1 of Udea olivalis. Taxonomy (NCBI): domain Eukaryota; kingdom Metazoa; phylum Arthropoda; class Insecta; order Lepidoptera; family Crambidae; genus Udea; species Udea olivalis. Next base: position 25,120,083 of record OX376340.1, read on the forward strand.
ACGATTTTCTATAGGTTCCTACGGGCGCACTACCCGGGGTAGTTTCAGAACGAGGCACTGCTGAAGAAATACTGCATGACGTGCCACAAGGATCCATATTGGCCCCCTTAATCTTTAACTTATATGTTTCAGATATACCCCGCAATGGATACCGCGGGCAACTTTCGCAGTATGCCGACGACCTGTGCATCCTAAATGCTGCCCCCCAACCGGACGCCACCACCCGCGCCGAATGGATGACCACCGAAGTCGTGGACTACTACCACCGTTGAGGACTCAGGTGCAACGTTTCAAAGACGGAATGCGTGATGTTTACGCACAAGAGGCCGGCGAGCAGTGCGTCCAACAGCCATGGCTACCGCAACCATGTCGAACTAAAGGGCAAAAAAATTATCTACATGAATCACACTAAGTACCTGGGTGTGGTCTTCGACAAACAACTCTCGATGAATCTACATACGAAGCAGAACGTTGATAAATCCTAGAAGGTGAGAGCCTGTCTCTACAGCATAATCGGCTACCGGGCAAAGGTCAGCCGAACCAACCTACTCACGCTCGAGCACCAACACCGAATGGCTCTTAAGGCAGCTGCCCAATTTAGTCGTAGACTGGAGACTGAAACCCTCTACGGCATGCTTCAACAGACCCGTGGCATATTCGAATTCACGACCTGAACAAAGACCTACTAGACGCCGTGAAACGCCTTGACATCACGGATCTTCGAGACCCGGCGAGCGCTACGCTCGACACAATAAATACAACCCCCTGCTCTATGCAGATAGAATTGGCACGGTTGAATACGTAAGCAAACATGAGCGCAGTAAATCTCTTGACAAGCGAATGGTTCCCACCCGCGCAGGCCTGCTAGAGACTCGCACTCACACCACTCCCGACACGTGAAGGCCTACAGAACACGCGAACACATTGTCCTCACAGCCCATAAAAGGGGAAGAAAAAAAAACCAGGCAAGTTGCGAGAAAATTCTTAATAATAAAGTTCCACAAACCAAATGATCCCCCTCCCAAGGACCGGTACTCGGATATGAACTATATCCCCAGTGTAATTACATGCAAACATTAATTTATAAGTAGCCTGTAAGAACACACTCGCGAACTTGTATGTACCACGAACTAGACGAATGAAGATATATTCTATTCTATTCTATAGATACTGGAACGATTTTCTATAGGTTCCTTGCCTGAAAACAGATATTACCTTACCGTCTTGCCGTCTTACCTCTCGAATGCCTAACGACGTGATCATCGTCAATACTCGTACACAGTACATAAAACAAAGTACCTGTACGATGTACGAGTATATTTATAGGATTGTCCTAAGGTTTTTAAAAAGAGTAAAAAAATAGTAGTATAGTTCTTGCATATCACGAGCGCGTGTGAATCTAACGAAATTAAACTTTATTGTTCGGTATTAAGAGCGTCAGCGCGCGCGCTCGTAAAATGATTGTGTACCTACTGCAGTGCTGTAGTAGATTGTAAGCTTACTTGAAACCTATTTCAAATGACGTACCTTCATGAAAAGAAAAGGCTTTATTATGGATTCATTGACATTGGCTAATATTAGCGGAGTTTGTGTTTGAACTTAGAACCGATTGATAGGTACTAAGTTTTGATGATATGAGAGTTAGTATTAAGAAATATACAATATGAAAGTAGAGGATAGCCTCGCTTAAAGGCTAGGCCACCTATATTTGCTAAATAAACTAAATATTCACGCTTGCCGAAGGGGTCAACTATCCAAATTCGGGATGGTTAAATGAAATCGAACGTGATTTCGATTACTCACTTTGCGACTGAGGTCTAACTCAAAACTATTTATTACTTGAAAGACAAGGCGATAGCTTAAGCCTTAGAATAATAACGCATAAGAAGGAGATTATTCATTCAACAGCCCCATCAAAAATGAAGCACTAATCCGATCCACACATGCGTGACTATTACTTGCTTACGTGCGGCGCGCTTTGACATTGAACATTGCGGAGCTGTAATGAACACTGCAAAGCGGTCCGTTTAGAGCCATTTATAGCTCCAATGAAGGTGCTTCAAAATGGGCGCGCGGACTTGGTTTCTATATGTAATTATGCTTTTAATAAATTATTACCTTCAATTTCATTCGACTGCATGTTTTACTAAAGATTAAGTAAAGTAAAAAGTAGGGTTTCGAACTTTCGAGCAATACAACGTACAAGAGCATATAATGACTTGACATAATTATGCAACTACTGCCTAACTGCTATCGCGCACTGCAATAAGTATCCTAATATAGGGTTATTCCATGTGAGGATCGGGCAGTTGTGTTACTTGTTTTCCTAACCTTTTTTATACACGTATTTTTTGGAGAAACTCAAGGAAACTTGACTTATTTGCTAAGTTCACCTTTTTGTACTAGTTAATTGCGATATCGTATCTTCGAAATGTGCGCTGTTCCTTTTCGTTCAGGCAGCGTAGCAATATTTAGTATTCTTTGGTGGCGTGGTGCTCATAAAAACCTTTGGCTGTAGCTCTTGTATTAAGTTTTACCTGCGCCAGCTTTTGATGAGTAGGTACCTACAAAAACCTATAACAATTCAGCAGGTTCTTACCTCGTCCCTTTCCTTTTGATAAGCTTTGCATTGAGCACGACTCTGTATGAGCTGGCGTTCCATCTCGGAGACCTGCGTCTGCAAGTGTTTGCGCATGGAGTCGGCCCTGCCCTTGCACCTGTTCAGCGCCCTGCTGCTCTCAGCACGCAGGTCTTCCAAGTCTTTCAGCAGCTGCAGGCATTCTGTCGCCTTCTCGGTAAACCGCAAATCGAGCTGCGTCAGCTTCTCTTCGAGACGGAGAGCTTTACATCTGAAGATAATTAAAACGTTAAGAATGCGCACGACCGGTTTTAGGGTATTTTGGAGCATACCTAACCTCGCCTTAAAATGAAGATGAGGATAATTCTAGGAAATATACAGGTCTATACTCCATGCATTATAGCATTAGACAGAAGTAAAAAGGTTCTTTTTAGAGAGTACACTTTGTGGTAAAAGTACAATAAACATCATTGCTTTTAAGATTTATGCCGAATTTATTAAAATCCACATAAATAGCAGCTGTCACACTTAATTGTTATCATTTAAAGTAAAGAAACTTCAGAATTTATGAGGCTTTTGATTAAAATAATTATTTTGTCTTGCATCAAACTATATTGTCGATGTAAAAACCTAAAACAGGCAGGGGTTTTCATTTTTACTATCACTATAACTCTACCAAATCTAAAAAGTTACATAATCCCTTCATACGTGGTGGCGGAAGGGGTTTGCAATTTTTCCAGGTTATACTCAAGTATGTTATCGTCATGGCAACGTCGAATGCAAATTGTCATTCATTTTAGCCCCCCCTGCTTCTTATTTCTAATGTTATAATGAATGAAGTATAGTGGCGTATTATTAACTTAGCTTCTGTTCTTTGTAGCAAACTAGACTCGTAGCATTCAAAAGCTGATTGAGAGAGATTTGGTAGGTATACGTTATCGGGAACTCGCCTCAAGGGGACTTCGTATTGGAAAATTCACTTAGGCAACATTGATTTTATATTCATAGACAACAAGTTGAGCATTGTCAATGTGACACATATTTCCCCCATATCTATCACTGGGACCACAGTCAAAAAAGTTATCATATATGTAGATTGTAATCTGTTCCTAAGCCTCGAGTAAAGCCGGCTATTGGACAAGAATCACTTTGTTCAACTATATTAAGTGCGTTTTAAATAATAGACTAGATTTGTTTTTGTAGGCGATAACATTTTAGAATTATGCGGTAAATGTGGATTACTAGATAATTCGATAGAAAATGAAACAATCTACACCACAAAATAATTATAACACTTTTTTTATTATTCAAAGTATTTCTTTAAGCTAAAAAATATGAATCAGAAAGAAGACTAAGTCTAAAACAGAACCGTAAGTAAGTCATCGTTAATAACACTGTCTAATACCACTTTGCGAAATGTTGAAACGGAAAAGCTGATCGCAATTATTAAAGCGGCCACATCCCTCAAAACGAAACGTGTGCCAAAACGGGAAATTCCATAGCACACCATAAAGTATGGAAACTACCTGGAGTGGCTGTTCGCTCAGGTTCACAGTGACAGGCAATTTGCACCGGACGGCGCGCGGTGAGGCTCGGGTTAGCGAAGAGTACTTACATTCCCACATCATTTTCAACTTGCTACTTGTAATTTCATTTACAAATTGATGCCAGATATACTGGTTTCTGTTTGTTGAACACTGTTCATAACGTTGCAAATAAATATCAAAAATACTGTTTTCGACTGTTTTGAACACTTGTATAGCAACTGGGTAAATGTGCAGTTCAATGGCTTGAAAAAAAAATAGTAATTTAAATTCGCAATAGGATGTGGAAATTACGAGGTGAAAAATGAGAAACAACAGTTTATCTATTTATTCATATTGTGCTACGTCTCTTCATAGATTCATCTTCAAACAACTTATTAGAAATCATCACAAACTCTGAAAAAAACTATTTTTTTCTAGAATTAGTAACTTATCTTTTTTAGTTCCTCCTTTCTTAATATAGTTACACATTTTTCATGTTTGTTTTGATATGTTTTTAGCTTGCTATAATTCCTGTCTTATTGTAACTTATATTCATTTTTTTTTATCCTCGTTTATAGCATGATCTGCTGCTGTATCAAATGTATGTACCGAATCGAGTCTCCTGACTAGAGAAGATCGATTTGTTAATGCAGCTGTTTTACCTACCCGTTGTATTTTTTTGATTGTTTACGTAATAAAAACATACGAAGGGTGTTCAAAAAATAGTAATACACACAACAACATGGTCTAGGGATATATATAACTTTTTCAAATAACTTAAAAAGTACTGGCCTTACAAAAAACGATTAATGACTGATTACAAAACATTATTAAGTTCCATTTTTAAAATAAAATTTGTATATAAAAGGTTTTGTTTGAAGATGAAATTCGCATTTATTGAATTTCTTCCAAAGAAGTAAATCTTCACGAACTTCTAACTTGATTAAAACTCCATAAATTTCTATAAATCTTTGTCAACCGCATCCTCGGTGTTCATTCAATCATGCCACGTAGACACTTGACCAGGAACGAAATGTTAAGAGCAGTGGGCATGATTCAAGCTGACGCTACCCAAATTGCGGTTTCTGAAGCCATGAGGACCAGTCAGAGCGTTATATCCGGGCTTTGCTCACGTTATCGTGTCACGGGGGAAGTGGTGGAACGGCAGGCACCGAGGACCTCAACGCTTTACAACACATTGACACGCGTTGAGGTCCTCGGACCGATTCATAATAAATGCTGCACGAAGTCAACCAAATGTAACGGCGATGCAATTGGTTCAAAGGCTACAGAGAGAGTATGGTTTGCTGGTAAGCGGTCAAACTCTGAGAAGACGACTGCATGAAGTCAACCTACGTGCTCGTAGGCCACTTCGGCTACCAGCGCTAAGGAGAGGCAATCGAGGAAGAAGATTACAATGGGCTATTGCACACGAAAACTGGAACCATTCTCAATGGTCACTTGTGCTTTTCACTGATGAATCCAGATTTAGATTTCACATAATTTAAAAAGAACATCATTTATTCTAAATTGAACATCATTTCATATGTCATGCTTATCTAACTAAGCACACATACAATCAATAACCAAGTGCCGGCCGCCCGTTGTTATTACGCACTAACACCAGTATGCACCGGCTACCGGTTTCTTTTGTTTTTGCCTAGGATGGCGAGTGTCTCTGTGTGTGTGCGCGCTTGCTCAAACAAACTTATTAATAAAATGTAGGTTGCTTTTGTAAGGTTAGATTATAATTTTAGAGAACCTAGTATCTAGAAAAACCTAACATAGGATTTAAGATACTACTAACTCAATATTTGTAAGTTTTGATATATGGAAATAAATAAATAAATAAATAAAATAAATGGGCATAATGATATGCACAACACCGTGGTAGGGTGGAGGACCCAATTATCAGCACTAGTTCTAACTTATGCCCGTTTATTACATTGAAAAATACTTTTTCACCCGTTATGACGACTTTTCTAGTTTCAATATTCAATCAGTAAGATGATTCTCAAGAAAATGTAGTTTATCTTGATCTGATTTTTTTAAGATAGGAAAGTATAAAAAATTACCATCTCACTATTTAATAGCACCGTCACCACCAATTAATAGTATAGAGTGAGCCAATTAACAGCACTGTGATAGTGGTCCAAAAACATTTTATTTATTTATTTGTCGAAGTGGTTAACCCAAATTTTTATTTTGTGTAAGTATTTTTATTTAAACTTTATTCAAATTTGCAATGTACCGCAGAATATCAGCGTCATCGCGGGGACTTGCAGTGCTAGCCCTGACATTATGCTGAGCGGAAATCTTTTGGTACGGATTACCTTTATTGTTATTTTCTCATGTATTATGTGTATGTACCTATGCCAAATAAATCTTTACTTCACTTTATTTCACTTTACTTTAAAACCTTATAATTTTACTATTTATTCGGTGTGCTGATTATTTTGTGCAGTGCTAGCATTTGGGTCAGTCACCCTAACTCTATTTAAGAAAAACTAATATGGCATAGAAGTTGTGCTACGGGTAATATGGATAGTTCAAATCTGGCAATACTATTGATAGGTGGACAGAAATACTAACAATAGTATTGATACTACTATTACTGCACTTCAATCTATATTGGAACGCCTTATTTTTTGTATCGCTAATTGTCATTGGGTTTTTTTCGCACAATCATCACATGTCTTAAACAAGTTTGGCCTATTTTATTTCGCCTAAAAATTTATTGCCGTATTATTACTTCCCAAATTTGTCATTAGGCCCAACGATGCATAATCCCTACTATTCACAAACACTAACTTCAAACAGTCGTTCAGGCAAGCATGCATGAAAGCAAGCAAGTATTCGTGCAAACAAGCAAACATATTTAAATGCAAAAAAGCAGGCCCACATGCATGCATGCATTTCGTTTGCCTCTTCTCCGGCGCTGCTGGAAGCTCAGCTCTTTCGTCCTTGCGTAGTGAATCACAGTCACCCACGCTCCCTTGAGCAGCATAGGCTTGCTGGTCGCGGCGACCAGCCTTAGCCGCTTCTTTTGCACAGGCGCCTGAGATTAACTACAGCGGGCGAGAGCTGCTCTCCCTAGGCGCCTCCAGCTCTTGAATAACACTTAAGTATAGGGCAGACTAGTATCACGGCGAAGGACCACGGCCAGTTCGGTGTAATATATAATTTTAATACATAGCCGACATTTTAGGTACCACATAAAATTTATAAATTATGTGTATATCTACATCTCTATCAAATGAAATTACTTAAACTGATACTCATTTTTATAAAATTAGGGTATAAAATTAGTAATCTTGTAATCCCAAAAGTAACGTAAGCAAATACATTTTAGGACGTTGTATATTAGAAGTTATTAAATTAGGGCTTTTAATATTTAGGCCAATCTATGATAGGGCGGAAATAACAGTTACAAGTTTAGGCCAATAAGGTTTGACCAAATGAAATTAGAAGCAATAATTTTAGGCCATCCAAAGGGCACTCTTAATCTATATCAAACTGTGATTAGTATCTATACTATTGGTGGTTTATTACTGATGGTATTGCTGATCATACTAGCAATACTATCCATAATCCCCTCCGGCCGCATTGGAAACTGAGATTCACAACCAGTTGCCAAAAAAGAACTAACATTCTTGTTACTTAACCAGTTGCCAAAGACGATAGATATTTTTTTTCGTACTAGTTGCCTACTGAGAATTAGTTAATAAGTATGGTTTATGTTAGAGGAATTTTAATTCTCAGTCCACAACTAAAATGGCGTGCCCCTTAGCAGATTCACAGCCAGTTATCAGAGATAAGATTTTTCTTATTACGAAGCTGCCGTTCCCGAAGGGCCACATACCTTTATTATTTATTAATAATGTAAAAACTATAAACCAACATTTACATGTTTTACATATTGAAAAACGAAACAAAATTTAAAAAATCCCCTTATCTTCTAAATAACTAAACATAATTAGACAATTTTTTTCTAAGTTAGTTAGTTGAGATGGAAATGCTAAGATGGTTTGGGCATATGGAAAGGATGGATGAAAGGCGAAGGATTCGAATCCCGCTTGAGTCCCAGGATCAGGTCGAATTTTTCTAGTTTCCATCTTTGTGTAGAAAATAGAGCATTGTTAATGTTAAAATAAAAATTCACTTTATAACTAATGCTCGTGCGGGAAATCACTGGCCATTATAGTATATTTTATATCGAGGGACCACCTCTGGTATATTATGGCTTCGTTTAGTTTGGCCCTCGCATGCTCGGGAGTCAATGATACCGAGGGTAATATTATGTTGGTGTTTAGTCTCGAGGTGCAAACTGTACTTTACACTTTGAGTGCAAGAAAAATAGTCAATTTAGTACAAAAACATTTAAAACCGAACAAATTTACACTTGACAAAAGTTCTGAAATTTTCGTGGTCAGTTTTTTCTTCTGAACTGAACCACAGATTAAAGATTTAAAACACATGGCGCCACCTTCTTTGCGGACAAACCATGGAACTAAAACTCTCAACATCTTCGCACTGAAGACGGTCCACACTCCACAGATAATAGTATATTTTTACCGGCTCTCTAAGTTTGTCTATGTCACATGAAGGAAATTAAAAAGCTAAAAGTGGTCACTTTAGGCCCGCTTCGTAGGACTATATTGGCGTACTTTTAGAGCATGAGAAGTGTTTTTTTTTTCTATACCAACCTGCGATATTGTTTATTGGTTCTTATCTGTTCGTTTCCACAGCTCCAAAACTTTGGGAAACACTGAATTCACTGTTTCTAAAAATATTTAAAAAACCTTGAAACCTTCACCAGGTGAAATCTTTGCCATTACAACCGATATCCATTAACCATGTATTTTGTCGGTAAGCGAGCAATCCCAATACCTACATCTCGCCACATGCCGTTTATTTACTATATTTTATTGTTTTGGATTGTAAATTATGGTTAAGTACCAAGAATGTTAAGTTCTTCTTTGGCAACTGGTTGTGAATCTCAGTTGCCAATGCGCCGGAGGGTCCATATCATTGCCGACGGTATTGCTGTTCATACTAAAAAAATACAATCCATAGCGATAGTATTACTAGTATGAACAACAATGCTATCGATAGTATTGTCGAATTTAAACTTTTGTGTATGTCATATCTGGAGGAGCCCAAACTTGGTATGTTTTGAAAATGTTTTTTATTTTAATTTAATACAAGTGACTAAAATGTAATGAGTGTAAAGTGTATTTAATATTGGCTCAGTGCGCCCTTTTATTAGATATCAGACATGATAGGTTTCAGGGCAAAATATATTTTTTTCCGATACTAAAAACAAATGTCGCGATAACTCCCTTTTTTCCGTGCTACGGGTCAAATTGATTCATATGGCCTAAAGATCAATCGTTCTGATTTTCATACCTTTATTAACACCATTTGCAGGTTAATTTAGCGTACCGCTAGCATTACTTATCTGATCTTAGAAATCAGTTCGTTTAAGTCATAATATAATCATAAGTTAGTTAATACTGATATCTAATGATAAGTGACTGAACTTACTTCATCTCGTCCATATTTTTGGACAGCTCTTCGATTTCCTTTTGTTTCTCTTCTAAAGTTATCGCCAATATTTTATTTTCTTCGCTTAGTTTAGATCTATCAACTCTTTCCTCGTTCAAATTATTTACAGCTATGACCAGCTGCAATCAAAGGATTAAGTTATTAACTGTTATTATTATGAATATAAATTGCGAAGTAGCTTTCAAATTAGTCATTATTTAAATATCTAGACCAAGTTAAACGCCCAATGCTGACGACTTTGCCCGCTACCCTTAGTTAAGGAAATAACTTGACTTGATATAAACCAAAATACACCATCGGAGCACAAAACACACATAAGCCCTTCACCCTCACGTTGTGAATATTCCTGCCATACGCACAAAACGCCGTCCTACGCTGCGCCTGCCGATACGAGGTCTCCACTCGAGGACTTTTCTGCCATATCGGCCAGCAATGTGTCCTGCCCACAGCCACTTCAGCTTGCTAACCTGTTTCGATATTGTTGGTTATCTTAGTTCTTGAACGGATCTCCTCATTTCTGATTCGATCTTGCAGAGAAACACTAAGCATAGCTCTTTCCATAGCTCGCTGAGTAACATTGAGCCTATTTAGGAGGCTCACAGCACAGTGAGAGACCATTCTCAGCACCGTATGTCATCACTGGCAACACGCACTGTTCAAAGACTTTTGTCTTCAGACACTGAGATATTTTGGACGTGCAGACGCTGCGTAACTTCCCGAACGCTGCTGAGCCGAGTTGGATTCGCCGAGTAATCGCCGAATTCTCGATTCTCGAAACTTCGAGAATCGAGTTTCCCACTGATGTTAAGGCGGGCGCTACATGGCAGTTTGACATTACTTTAGTCTTATCCATGTTCATCTCGAGGCCCACCTGTTGAGAAACTCGATTGAGATTGAGGTCTTCGAGCATTTTGCTAAGGTCGTCCAACGATTTTGCCATGACCACAATATCGTCGGCAAACCGAAGGTGAGTAATGGATTCGCCAATAATATTGATGCCGAGTCCTTCCCATTCCAGGAGTTTGAAGGCATCTTCCATTGCATTGGTGAAGAGTTTTGGAGATATTACATCCCCTTGCCTCTGCGAGGGAATTCCCTTCGTGGTCTGATCCTGTACTCAAACCAACATGGTGGCTTTTCTATACAAACACTTCAGCACTTCGATATACCGATAGTCAATGTGACACCCTTGGAGAGCCTACAGCACTGCCCAAGTCTCGACCGAATCAAAGGCCTTCTCATAGTCCACGAACGCATAGCATAGTGGCAAATTATACTCCTCGGTCTTCTGTATAACCTGTCGCAGCGTGTGAATGTGGTCTATGGTACTGGACCCTTTAAGGAAATCGGGAGGCTGGAAGTCATCGAACCTGCGAGCAAGACGATTCGTGATGACTCTCGAAAACAGCTTATGAATATGGCTCAGAAGGGAGATAGGTCTACAGTTCCTCAGAAGGGCCTTATCGCTTTTCTTGAAGAAAAGCACCACCACGCTTCTATTTCAATGCTTCCGGCGTAACACCCTCGAGCCCTCTGTAAGACTATATGTATCGGGGAAAATATATATATAAGCAAGGCTTTATTACAAAAGCCCCAGGAGTAGCAGCGGCGATAGAAAGAGATCGCGTCAAGCAAAAAAAACGGTAGGCGACAGTGCAGGGCATTGTTCTGCGTTCAAGTACAGTATAAAGGTGACGTCATAACACCAATTTGGCTTTATCTCGCTCGCTGTTCAGGTGCTGGCCAGCGTACTTTCTACATGACAGCTATAGGTAGCACTAACCTTCTCCTTGACACGGTTCAGCTCGTTAGACAGCTGCTGAGAGGTTTCCTCGGCCAGCTGCTGCATCTGCTTGGCCTCCTGCAGCTGGATCTGAGCACCTTTCAAGAGGTCCGGCAGAGGACTCAACTCTTGAAGCTTCTCATGGAACTGCATCTGTTTTCAGTTTCAGTTTAAAAGGTACTACGGAACGGAAACTATTATAAACTACTAACGCTACGAACTCAGCAGTATAGATTGATGATTGTTAAATAATTATTGCGGCCAGACACAAAACCACAGATTTATTTAAAAAAAAATTGAAACAAATCATTTAATTGAAACTGTGACCCCTAAATAAGGTAAGACTCATGGCGTTTTTTTTTTTCGCCACAAGGTGGCGAACAAGCTAAGTACATGGTCTGCAACACCACAGATCCCCAGTCCGTCCGCATAGGCGTTGACGTGGTCGAGCGTACGAACCGTGTCAAATACCTGGGATCTGTGTTTAGCGCGTCCGGGGACATCGACCACGACGTCAGAGCCTGAATTTCCACGGCTTGGGCCAAATGGCGTGTGGTGACTGGTGTCATTTGTGACCCCAAAATGCCGATCAAGCTGAAGGGGCAGGTCTATAAAACCATCATTAGGCCTGTCCTTTTATATGGCAGTGAAACATGGCCGTTACTAAAGCGACACAAGCAGGAGATGCGCGTCACAGAAAGGAAGATGCTGCGGTGGATGTGTGGAGTCTCACGCAAAGATCGCGTAACACCCGCATCCGCGGCAGCCTTCGTGTTCGTGACATCGCAGACAAGCTGCAGGAGTGCCGCCTTCGTTGGTATGGTTATGTCTCACGGAGATCGGCAAACTACGTGGGCAACAAATGTCTGGCCATGCCGCCCCCGCCAGGTACCGGTAGAATAGGTCGACCCAAGAAGCGGTGGCTCGACGTCGTTAAGGGTGACATGCGTGCCAACAGACTCACCACTGACGATGCACATGACCGCGCGAAGTGAGCCAAGAAAATAAGAAAGGCGGACCCTGGGACCCCACACACTAGTGTGGGTTCACAACCGGGATAGACCGCACGGATGATGATGAAGGTGGCAAACAAGCTTACGGCCCGCCTGATGGTAAGCAGTTACCGAAGCCTATGGACGCCTGTAACATCAGAGGCATTACGTGCACGTTGCCGACCAAAAACTCATGGTGTTTGTCGCATTTATATAAATACTTTAATAAAGTTCCTAGATACTACAAAAATACTACTAAAAATACTAAATTCTAGAGCGGCGCTTCAGTAATTAAGAACTGGGTGCGCAGATTACCAAAATGTTAACAACTCAACCTAGCGGTATGCTACCTAAAAAATATTAATGTGGAAGATACAACCTCCTCTTTTTCTTTAAAATGAACAGCTCCTGGCATGCTTCCGAATGAAGACATACATATCATAGACCAGTCAATTTAGCAGAATTCGAAATGAGAGATAATGTCAGGCTGAATTTTTGTATTATACCTGCATTTTTGGGTTCTTGAAGTTGTCTCAAAAGTCTCATATAATTTCGTGTCTGCATCTGGGGTTATTCAAAAAGAAATACTTTGCCATTATCTCGATTTTATCTATTATAAAATTGTAGAAGATACGATATGCATTTTTTCATGCGCTTAAACATGTTTCATAAAGGCCCACCTATAGCGCAGAGCTCTGGCATACCTACTTACAGTTTGACAGGGAATTTAAACCTTTTCCTTGAAAGAGGTTCTGAACGACGTAATTTGTAACAAATTGGGTATGAGAACATTTTTTTTTTAATACCTTTTACTACTTTAAGTAACTAATTTGATTATTTCGTTGATCTAGCAAGTAGTTTTTTTATTATTTTTAAACATCGCGAACTCATGACGTCACAAATTAACTTAGGTGTTCCCACATGGGCGTTTTCCCCGATTCGTTGTGAATATATTATGAGGAAAAATTACTGATTTACTGCACTTACGACTGAAACAAATCTCGCCGTTCATCATGTACAATCTTACGAGAAAGTTTGAAGTAGACTTCAGATACAATTCATTTGGCCAAGTTCTAAAACCAAGCGAAAGGGTTGGGATTATAGAGAATGGCTATTTTAAGTCCTACCTACCCATCTGGGCAATGGGCGTAAATTAATGTACATCATAAAAAATAACTTAGTGAAAAACATATTTCACCTGGGGGAATTTTAAATCTGCTAATGGAAACCCCATTAATACCATGCAGTAGAATCACCTAGCTGAAAATCTTACTTATGGTACAAATCGCGTCATTTGATTGGTTGATGGATAGATTATCAACCAATGACGTGAAAGGACGTTCATACGACCCAATAGGTTTCAATTGTGAGATGTCAGCTTTGATTACCGTCAAGAGTCCATCAAGAACCTTAATGTACTCTTTGCGGGCGTTAACAATCTAAGGTCATTCATTTGCAATTGCAAACGTATTTAATTAAAAATATCCTAGATCATTTGCCTTCAAATGTTAAATATTTAAATAAGGTATAAAATACAAATACCTAGAAATGGTTTTCAATTTAGGACATGTTTGATTTTTGTTCCCATACCCAATTCACCCCCCAAATGAAATTATATATTGCGCAGATTACTTCAAATACTTGCCTCAGCGGAAGGCCCCAGGGCCAACAACTTTCCGACCGCTGCTATCCGCATGCTGCCGAAGAAAGGCCTGGTGGCCTTGACTGGCAAGGTGTTCGTCCTCCCGAAACCAGGCAAAGATAGGAAGCTGCAAACAAGCTACCGACCTAATAACGCTGCTGTCGCACCTGGCGAAACTGTTTGAGCGCCTGCTGCTGTGGAGACTGAAACCGTACTGAAACCGAAACACTGAGAGACGAATAGTTCAGTTTTCGCAGCGGCCCCTCGACAACGCTTCAGCTGACGCGCATCCTCCATCTGCTAACCGAAGCCAGAAACCGGGGCCACTACACCATCGGGGTCTTCCTCGATATCGAGAAGGCCTTCGAACGGGTGTGGCACCCTGGCCTTTTCTACAAACTCATGGCTACGAAGATGCCGTCAGCCCGCATCGCCACGATAGCAGCGTTCCTTCACGGTCGTAGCTTCTTTGTTGCGGTCGAGGATGAGGCCTCATCACCGCGCCCGGTACACGGAGGCGTCTTACAAGGTAGCGTTTTGTCGACAGTGTTGTACGCGCTGTACACCTACGACATCCCCACTCTTGAAGGGTAGCTCAAGGAGTGGGAGCAGGGCATTACGCTTGCACTCTTCGCGGACGACAGCGCTTTCTTCACCTCGTCGAGGAAGCCCGAGGTGGCCACTGCTGCGTTTACTCCCGCCTGGCTCGACAAGTGGCGCATGGCAGCATATGTCGTCAAAACGACGGCCCTGCTGACCGGCCAGAAGAAAAACCGCCACGTTGCCTCACATTACGAGGCGAGGCCATCCAGTGGCAGCCCATATACCTGGGCTGCATCATCGACCGCAAGCTGCCTCAGGTCGACCGCGCAGTCAACCAGGCTAAGCTGGCGCAGGTCATGCTGAGGCCTGTGCTCACCTTCAGACTTCCCTTGCGGGCGAAAGTTGGCGTCTATAATGATGTACATTCGCCTGCGACTGACCTACGCCGCACTTGCATGGTACGCCCTCTGCTCGCAATCGCAGAGGAAGAGTCTGCAGGTCATACAGAATAAGAGCCTGCGCACGCTGACAGGGGCCGGGCGTTACGTGAGAAATTACGTCATCGCCCGTGACGTCAGCGTGCCCTTCATCGAGGCGTTCGTAGTCCGTTTGGTGCGTCGTATGTTTGACCGCGCCGACCACGGGCCGCACTGCCACTTGAACGCCTTCGCCACAAATTAGACATGCTCGGCGCTCTGACAGATAGCCCGCTTAGAACAACACGCCATTTTTAACACACGCACACAGAGACGTGAGTTTACAGGTGAAGTCAGAGAGTTTCAGCGTCGCGGTCACTCGCACTGTCAAAAACATTGAGATATTATTTGTACGTCGTCAGATACTTACATTATAGTTTCATGGTCAAAAATGGTTTCGCGCAGATATTTCTGTTGCAGTGTATTTGGCTGTATGAACACCACACGAAATTGTGATCATACGTTTTTTAAGTTACCAAATAATGTTGAAAGGTAAGTAAAACTCAGATAGCGTTTGCAAGTTAGTAGTACTATGTCTAAGTACGAGTATTATAAGTATATAGGTAGGTAAACCACCATTATATTTCGCAACACATTCAAATCCAGTACAAACGGGCTTTACTTTTTCCGTAACTTATCTTATCATGCATTGGTAAAACACCAGTATTGTTGGTATATTCTTTTACTGGCACGCACGGCTGCTGCATCCGCGCCGCGCCGCCGACATGGCTCATGGTGTTATCTACAGCCTAATATGTAGGTAGGTAGGACTATGTGATCAAGGCCATTAGGCTAGCAGGTTGCTCCTGGACCCCGGTAAATGACTTCTTATAATATAATACTTTTATACGTATTCACCCATCTTAACTTCTTGTAATCTAGCTGGACCCCTTTGTATATTTTTGTTTTTGTCGAACTAGGTGCATTTTTTTACTTGATGTATTTTATTTTAGGCGGTATCTGTCAAATCACGCTTATCTGGCGAATATAATAGCGAGTAGCAACCCTAGGTGATCAGGCAAGTTAATAGAAAAAGGCGTGAGCGGTCCTTCTGTAAACTCTTAATTTTGTGCCTTCACCCCGCTGCGAGCAAGATCACCCGACGACAATGAGCGCCCGCTTCCGCGAGCGCTTGTACTGTACAGTCGCCCACCGCGCCTGAAGCGCCACAGCGCGAGTCACAGCGCCACCCGCCCCTAAGCCTCGCTTCCGCCTAGCCTCAGGCTTGTAGGGCGACCACAGGGCAACCGTGGTCTTGACCTCGCCTGAGACCAAACAAACACCCGGATATGACGCCTAGCTCCCTTGTTTATCGATTACCGTGTAAGCAGCCGCCTGCTCGCTGGTCGTTCACTGAGCCTCACCCGGTGGGCTTGACCGCGCTGAGGGCGGCGCTCTGTGTGTCAAGGGAGTTAAAGATGATATAGATAACCGTCAATTTAATTATAAAATATAATTGAAAAAGATTACCATGGGGGCGCGACACCCTACGAGAAGACGCCCGGGTCATGAGCAATAGCTCGATGCCCGAAATAGCCCATGGGCGAAGACAACCCGATCCGATCCGTGACACGCTGCCACACTAATTTCACAGATTACTGCAAAAGCTCCATCTGTTGGTACGCTGTGTAACTAAGTCCTTTAAAATACTCAAATTACGCTGAAAGCTCTATCTCGTCGTGACACGCTGCCAAACTAAGTGCTAAATTACAAGCTCTGTCTGTTGGTACGTTGTCTAACTAAGTTCTACAATACTCAAAGTACGCTGAAAACTCCATCTCGTGACAAGCTGCCAAACTAAGTGCTAAATTAGGACAGATTACGGCAAAAGCTTTATCTGTTGGTACGCTGTCTAAGTCATACAATACTAAAATTACGCTCTATGCTCCATTTCGTGACACGCTGCCAGACTTAGCCCTAAAGGAGATGTCCCAGCGCCCATACCATAGATAAAATCTCATACATGATTTGCCCCACAACAATTTTTTTTTGTGTTCATGCGTCACGATCAATGTTTTATCGCTAAGTTTGCTTTACCATTCTAGATTAAAAATAATACCTAAGTACGGGTATTCTTTTTATTACCTAAGCTACTAGGTTATTCAAAAAATTAAAAAAGTATGTTAGGTACTGTTTTGGATTGTGCACGTTCAGACTTTAGATAAAATATCATGCAATTAATCACTTATTATTATAAATAAATACCTCACCACATCAAACACATTGATCTTATTGTGAAATACATAATCAGGATTTTATTTAATCACTTAGTGTTACGAATATCAGAAACAACGGAGGTATTAAAAATAGTAGGTACCTATATCTAATAAATTACATAAAGGTACTTACTAAAAATAACACCCAGACATGGAACAAACACCAATGCTCATCACATTAAATGTTTGTCCTGGGTGGCGTTCGAACTCACGACCCCGGCTCAGGAGGTAGGTAAGGCAGCGCCACACCGTTGAGTCCGGGGTTCCACAGGGGTCGGTGCTGGGGCCGCTCCTGTGGAACATAGGCTACGATTGGCTTCTCCGCAGCGAACTTCTCCCGGGTATGAGCGTAATCTGTTACGCTGATGATACGCTCGTGACTGCCCGGGGGAGGTCCTACAGGGATGCGGCCCTAATAGCCGAAATCGGAGGAGACCTCGTAGCCGACCGGATCGGCCGTCTCGGACTCACGGTGGCGCTTGAAAAGACCGAGGCCATTTGGTTTCATGGGCCTCGGCAACCTCCGGCGCCACCTGACGCACGTATTGTGCTTGGGGGCATCAGGACGCCGGTGAAGACCGATCTAAAATATCTCGGTCTGATTCTTGACTCTAGGTGGCAATTCCTACCCCATTTCCGTGAATTGTCACCTAGGCTGCTCAAGGCAGCCAACAGTTTCAGTTGGCTGATGCCGAACACTGGCGGTCCGGGGTCGAAATGCCGGAGGCTTTACTCCGGCATTTTAAGGAGCATGGCCCTTTATGGTGCCCCCATTTGGGCAGCGGCCCTCTCCAAAAAGAGGAACGCCTGCCTCCTCCGAGCGCCCCAACGGGCGATTGCGCAACGGGCCGTAAGAGCTTACCGCACCGTAAGCTTCTCCGCGGCCTGTGCGCTGGCAGGCACCGCTCCCTGGGAGCTGGAGGCGGGCGTGTTGGCGGCCGTGTACCGCTGGACGGCCGCCAAGAGGGCCGCGGGCGAACCCTTTTGCCCTGAAGAGCGGGAGGCCGTCCGCAGGGAGGCGTATGAAGGCCTGGTTCGGTTGTGGACGGCGGACCTGAGAGGTGCGGAGTCTGGCCGTCGAACACTGGAGGCGCTCGCTCCGGTCCTTGACCGGTGGCTCGAGCGACCGCATGGCTCCCTCTCCTACAGGATGGTGCAAGTGATGACCGGGCATGGATGCTTTGGCTCTTACTTGCACCGCATCCGTCGAGAGGGAGCACCACTCTGCCATGAGTGCGGCGCTGTGGAGGACACGGCGCACCACACACTAGCGGTGTGCCAAAAGTGGGCCCCACAGCGCAGTGCGCTTATCGCAAAGGTGGGCCAGGACCTCACTCTGCCCAGCATAGTGCTTGCACTGCTGGCAGATAAAGAGGCCTGGATAGCTTTCGCCACCTTCTGTGAGGAGGTGGTGACTGCCAAGGAAGCCGCGGAGCGCGCGCGGGAAGAAGATCCCGACGCTGATACGCTCCGCAGGGCGAGGAGGGGGGGGAGACGGCGACCACCTGTTCGTCGCCTCCAACCTCTCCGTGGAGGAGGCCAGCTGGCGCGCGGTACGGGGGTCCCCGCGCCGGCATTGCACAGGCCTCCACCATCGCCTGGTAGGGACGGCTCGACACCCTCGGCTGTCCCTATCGACCCCTCCTCTAGAAGGGGGGGTCGCTTCCGGCCCGCCGTGTAGGCGGGCCCCGTCCGGGGGAACGCGTAGAAGGCTTCGTGCTACTTACCGTGCTCCCCCACTATGGACGATGAGAGGGAGTAGTAGGGTTTTTAGTCGGTAGGCCACTGGGCGGTTTCCTTTAATAGGAAGTCCCCCCCAGTGGAGAGTCCGACATAACCCGTCCGCCCCCCAGTGGACGGGTATGCGTAAGGCATTTCCCCTACTTAAAAAAAAAAAAAAAAGGAGGTAGGTAAGGCAGACCGACCGACGACGACGCGTCGCGGCAAGCGACGCGCGACGGTTTGATATTTAAATGATATTTAAATGTATGGTTATTCACCTAACATTTATAGATTGAATGGTAGATAAATTAAAGTCACTGGTAACGGGAATGGAACAATATTCTGGTTTAACTAGACTAACTAAACTAAATGGTAGAATGGTATGGTAAGGTGAGCACGCGCCCGGTATGTATGGTAGCTGAACGTGTACTGGTGTGAAACTAATTATAAAGTAAAAATGAAATAATTGATTGACGTATGAAAATGCTGACCAAGCGTCTAGGGCGCCGGGCGCAGCGATTGCGAAAGGTTCAATGTACGTTGACCGTACATGCTCCCGGGCGAGAAAAGATGAGATGAGGAATGGTATCGGTGCAGGTGAGATGGTATGAAATACAAGGTGATCAACAATAGTTTTGTGCTTAACAAGGTGATTGGGCATTTGGTCTAACAAAAATTATTAATCTAGGAGTGTTCAATTGTTTTGGAAGTGGTAACGTGGACGAGGCGACGTTGCCTTATCTCTTCGCGCACTATGTTTATCACTGCCGCTAACACTTAATGGTTTTTCACTAGCACTAGCACTTACAATATCACTGTTAGACTCATTTTTAACACTAACGCACTGAACATTCGAACTACACACGGCGCTGACGGCACTGCGCGTCGCAGCGCGTCGCCCCGCGCGCCGTCGTCGCGCCCGGCAGCAACCCCAGGTGACGACTGCTAACACGGCTCCGCCTATACATACGTATATGGCTACGTAGTGGTGAACATCGTGGTAAGAAATTTGACTTATTTCACCGTGCTGTTCCTTCAGTTGAGTTATCTGGTCTCCAATACTCTTCAGATCCTTCTCGAATCCACTAGGCTTTATTTCAAGTGTAGTATTGGGCATGGACACATTAATGACGTTATTGATAGGCGGGATGTAATGCGTCATTAGTTTTGGTTGGATATCAAGCCGATTACTAAATTGCTTATGCGACACTATGGTAAAGGATTCGCCCTTGATAACGCATTCTTCGTCTAGAGTGATAACACCGGCCTTGCTGACTCGTTCGGTTACAATCATATTTCCGCATATTATTCATAAGGTGCACTGACCGCAACATGAGAATAGGTAGGTATTTATTTTGTGTAATTGGGTCCACGCTTGTTTACAGGTATCAACATTGGTTCTGGAGGTTTGTGTGTTTTGACTTTTCACACACAGGGACTGGTCATTCTCAATCTGGTACAGGGGACTGTGCAGAGAGAAAAGATGTGTGGTTTCATCAAAGCTAATGCACGTTTGGATATCACTATCGGACAAAGGCAAATACACGTCTCTTTGTAGGTTCATTGCAATACTTATAGCTAGAAATTGGCACTAAGGTGACCATGGTTCCGTTAACTTCTCGGGATATTGGTATGGGTTTATAAATATCGTAGTGATCTCGACTGACTAATGGTATTTTGATTTCGAAAATCACATACTCGCTGGTAACTCTTGCTTTAACCTTCAATTAATGGTATATCTTCGCCAGATTATACCGTATGTTGTCAATTGGTAACGAAAGATCTTTGGACAGCTGGCCGGAGATGATATTCAGCTCTTGTAGAAGTTGGTCTGGTTTCAGGAGGTGAATATTAAAGTTTCCGTGAAATATGTTGGTAATGGTTTCTAACAAGGTGTCCTGGATATGTCGCAGATTATTCAAAATGTTGGTAGCGATTATCGATGACATGGCAAAATCGTTAGTGTTTGCAACACCTTCAATTCCTAACTTCAAATCGTTCGTGGCCTTTTCTAAGGAATTAAGGTGCTGGTTAAATATCTTGTGCTGCTTGTCCATACTACTTTCTGCTCTCTTTAGAAGATTGTACTCGGCTTCAACAACTGAAGTCTGGTTTTTCCACAATTTTGCAAGATGTTGTTGATTGCTTTGCAATATGTCAATGTCCTTTTTGTATTGTTCGGCAAACTCTTCGTCCAAGATTCCGAATAAACTATGGGCGACGTAGCCAACGCCATTTATGAGTCCGCGACGCTGTCTAGACTGCGGTGCGAACTGCTGACTAAGAAGCATGGTGTTGTAATAATCGTACTCCGCGTAGCCGTGTCGTAATTGCAATAATATGACATCGCATTGCGTTTTAATTTTAGAATTTGCACAAATACTTTCCAGATGGTCGAGATATTTATTAAATAAGATGTTTCCTTGTTGATATGGTTGTAAATTATAATAAACTATCAGTTTCCATTCATCACGCACGAGAGACAAGGTCGAAATTTGGTCAAAGTAAAACATGGTGTTATTGTTTTGAAGACTGGAAACGTGATAGTTTCCGCTTATTGGTGTCCATAACATAAACATTGTCATTATGAATGATAAATAATTACAGGTCATCTTTGGTCGTCTTTTACTATTTTGTACATGATCATTTACGTCCGGTTTGGTTTCAGGTACTGAGCTTGGTTGTTCTTTATGGTGTGAGTTGGTTTTTATTAGGATGCTCCCAGTAGAGTCGACCCCCGTATGGTAAAAGGGTCGAGATGGGTTGATCCTGGAAGCTGGTAAATCTCCCATTAGCTGTTTTAGCTTGTAAGGGTCCGTCCGTCTGCTCTTGATGCAAAGACGCAGCTGTTTTTTGGTAACACTATTACCACCCACAATCCAAAATCTTTTCCGAAGGTGTCCTGTGGTAACTCTGGCTCCCCCGTGGAAAGTTAATTTGTGGGCATGGTCAATTAACAATTCAGATAATCTGCTGGTATGTGGGATAATCGTAGGGTGCTTCATTTCACTATCGATGTATGCGTTTTCGAGCCTGCCACCTACGCGTAATATGCCATTCTTGTCTAAAAATGGTTTCAAGTTACAAATTTTTCTCCTTTTTTCTACAAAGTCTTGTATTTTTAATTGGTTAATTTCAGATGAGAATTCTAATAATTGCGTATCTTTAATGATTGTTTCTCTTGCCTTTTGTAATTCTGCTAAAGTTAAATAAGGTGTCTGGTTATTACGTGTTATCGCTCGCAAAATCCAGGCTATGACGCGTACGGCTCTAGTAAATGTGCTTTGTTTATTTATTATTTGTTGTATAATGCTGTCTTCCGGTTTCGTGACAACATTACTTTGAGAAGATTTTTTGATTTCTATGTCTGTGGTATAAATTGGTTTTTGGTGTTAGTCTTGGTTACTATTATGTGATGATAGCCACTTTGGTCCCTGCCACCAAAGAGGGTGTTTGTTCAATTGCTCTGCACTCAGGCCACGGCTGGCACAATCGGCAGGATTGTCTTCTGGTCTTCGTATTTCTGGCTTGGTTGACTCTGGTTGTTTAAAATTAAAACTTTCTTGGTCTGTATGCTGGTTTGGTAATCATTCTAGTGTATTTGAACGCCATTTTTGCAGGTTGAAGCCACCTGATTTTAATAACTCTATTAAATCTGACTGTAATTGTATGGCGTCTGGTAGAAAATGACTTCCGTCTAACAAATCGTCCATGAAAAATGACTTTTGTATAACCTTCGGCGCCCTACTGTTTTGGTAATTAGGGGTCTCGTCAAAGGCTAATTGTTTCAAAGTCCTCATGGCTAGAAATGGTGCTGCCTTGGTTCCGTATGTAACTGTGGTAAGCTGGTATTCTTTAAGCGTATCTTGGGGATTATCTCTCCAGATGATCTTTTGGTATTTTAGATCATCAGGATGAATCCATATCTGACGAAACATTTTTTCGATGTCGGCAGTAGAAACATAATGGTATTGTCTCCAACGTAAAATCAAAGCTTGTAAATCTTGCTGTAAATTGGGACCCGCTTCCATAAGGTCGTTTAAGCTTCGACCAGTGGTGGTTTTCGCGGAAGCGTTAAAAACGACTCTAAGTGCAGTAGTCGTAGAATCGGGTCGTAAAACTCCATGATGCGGTAGGTAGTAATCGCGTGCGAGCGTCGAGTTACCGGCGACGGCCCGTGCGCTAGGAATCATATGACCTAAGTCTTGGTATTCTTTAATAAATAATTTATAATCATGTGCTGTTATTGGGCTTCGGCTTAATTTTCTTTCTAATTGCCGAAATTGTGCGATGGCCATTGGTTTTGAGGTTCCCAAACTTTCTTCAAAATTAGGCTTGAAAGGAAGCCTCACAGTGTACCTCCCATCTTCCTTTCTCTCGGTGGTAGACGTATAAAATTGTAAACACTGGTCTTCAGCAGCGGACATATTTGTGTCAGATGTTATATCCTCTATTTCCCAAAACCTTTGTAGATCTTCAGTATTGTTTATGACAATGTTACACTGGAAAGTTTTCACGTTCCCACACAAAATCCAACCGAGCTGCGTTTCCTGCGCAACTGGGTGATAGGCATCGAGTTTTATGATTCCACTCATAATTATAGACGAATAAATGTCAGCCCCTAACAACATGTCAACAGGACGACTGGTATAAAAATTAGAATCAGCGAGGTTAATTTTTTCTAGATAAGGCCAAGATGGTTTTTCAAACGATTGATTTGGTAGTTTATTTATTAAAGTGTTCATAATGAAAACATCAGTCGACATGGTAAAATCGTTGTATAGAGATGACATTGTTATACTGACAACTCCCTTGCAATTATTTTCTCTAGTTCCCACCCCGTATATGACGCCCTTGCAACGCTGTCGTGGTAGTTGTAACAGCTGAGCGGCGTTTTCCGTTATGAGTGAGGTCTGAGACCCCTGGTCGATAAGAGCTCGCATTCTATGGTTAGTTCCATCAGCAGCTAGGACATTGACATAAGCAGTCGCCAGGAGAATTTCCGCTATTTTCTCTTGAGACACATTGCATTTCCGTTGGTTATATTCCGTATTCGGGGCGTTGGTAAATTGATCGCTAGATGTCGCAAACGCTTCATGTAGTAGCGTATTGTGCTTGGCGTTGCAATCACGGCACGTTTTGCTAGAGAAGCATTCTTTGCCTTGGTGATTAATAAGACAATTTTTGCACAAGTTATATTTCGCAACTGTTTTCCGCTTTACTTCTGACCTAGATTCACGGAATGACTTGCACAAAAATAGTTGGTGATTTTGATTGCAAAATATGCACTTATGCACTTCGACATGTAAAGTTTTGAATGGTGGTGGTGCGTTGAATGATGGTTTGTTGAAATTCTTATTGGTTGTTGGTTGGTATGTTGGTCTTCTGAAGCGAGTTTCTTCTTGCTGGTGCGACTTGGCGACATCTTGCTTGCGCCTAAATGCTTCCAAGGAAGTAAATTTTGATTCCAGGAAAGTTTGGAAATCTTCTATGGTTGGCAGCTCTCTCGGATTGCGGAGTGATTCGATGTAGTCGTTATGGGTGTCAATATCCAACTTCTGGGACAATATGTGTACCAACAGTGGACCCCACGTCGAAACGTCGACCCCTAACTTTTGAATGGCGTGTAGACATTCGTTGGTAGTATCGTGCAACCTCTTGATATGGGCTGCCGATTGAATCTGCATAATTGGTACGTTCAACAGAGTATGGACGTGAGATGTAAATATCAATTTCGTGTTGTTGAAGCGATGGTTAAGAATATCCCAGGCAACTTGGTAATTGTCTGAGCTGATATTTAAATGCTGTATAAGCTTTTCAGCCTCTCCTTTAACCTTGCTCTTTAAAAACTGGAGCTTCTGCGCACTGGATAGGGAGGGGTTGTTATGGATGGCCTCTTGAAATAAGTCCTTGAAGGCAGTCCATTGTTGGTAGCTCCCGGCGAAATTAGGTATGTCCATTTGAGGTGTCATCCTGTCACGGTGTGAAACCGACCACATTTTTGTATTTATCGATTTCTTAACATCCTGGAACGTTTTCTCATAGTGTGAAAACTCCAGGTCATACCTCGGATTTTCGCCATCTAACTCGCTGTCAATATCCCAATGAAGCGAATCAATCACTGCCCATCGTGACTGTAATGTTCTCAGAATATCTTCAAATTCCCATTTTTCAGTCACCGATGAGACATTGATATTCTACACCGTACGAGAAAATGCTTTGAAATTGCTGGCCTGTTTCTTGAGCATTTCATCCAATTTGCTGCTAATACCCTCTGATTTCCTAAGAGAAGCAACTGGTAGATTGGTAGAAGTTTGTGAGGTGGTAGGTAACGGTGTCGCTGGTTTAAGAAGTGGTGTTGATGGCCTACTTCCTGCTGGGTAGCTTGAAATAGTTTGCCTTGCCCGATTATAAAAATCCCTAGTTTTTTCATAATCGTTATCAGAAAAATATGCATAGTTCTGATCCCCCTGAGAACATAAATTCAAGTGGTTGGAGTGGAACTCTTGCCAGTAAGAGTCCAAAGTCTCTAACCTTCTCTTGATCGAGTCTGGTGTTTTACGATCGTGACCATCTTTTTTAAAATTGGTAAGAAGCTGGTCCATGCCCATCATCAACTGGTTTTGCGTTTCCAACAAAGCCTCCATGGTAGTTATTATTTTGGTAGATTATAAGACAAATTGGAAAGAGCTTACTGGTTTTCTGATGAGCTGCTTACAACTGGTAAAGTGAGCCTGTCTGACCCACTACTGGTACGCTGGTTATGGTGAGTGGCTTGTAAATCCAATGGTACTGGTTGTCACAGAACACACCTCGAGGTCACAGTTATCACTATGGTCTGAGTCACTATTCACTCGCGGATGGTTCCTTTACGAATCGAAGGACCATTTAAATGTATGGTTATTCACCTAACATTTATAGATTGAATGGTAGATAAATTAAAGTCACTGGTAACGGGAATGGAACTATATTCTGGTTTAACTAGACTAACTAAACTAAATGGTAGAATGGTATGGTAAGGTGAGCACGCGCCCGGTATGTATGGTAGCTGAACGTGTACTGGTGTGAAACTAATTATAAAGTAAAAATGAAATAATTGATTGACGTATGAAAATGCTGACCAAGCGTCTAGGGCGCCGGGCGCAGCGATTGCGAAAGGTTCAATGTACGTTGACCGTACAAGAAGAGTAACAAATGTCGTAGAGTCGCGTTTGTAAGTTATCATTTTTAACGTTGGAAGGTTATATGTTCAGTCAGTTTTTAGGTTATAAATAGTAATTTGTTTATTAAAAAGAATTTACTCGAAATTCAGGGGAATTTTAGATGTGAGTAAAAACATAATCACTTTTTTTTAGGGTTCCGTACCTAAAGGGTAAAACGGGACCCTATTACTAAGAATACGCTGTCCGTCTGTCCGTCCTTCACCAGGCCGTATCTGATGAACCGTGATAGTTAGACAGTTTCAATATTCACAGATGATGTAGGTATTTCTGTCCAACAACAAATACTGTTAGCAATCGGAGCCTCGTGTAGCGGGTGAGCTAAGGAACAAAGGCCACCTTGTCTATATCTGGGCATCAGCGTTTAGTTAGACGTTCTGATATGAGTGACAATGACGCGTCGTGTTTTGTTTTGTTTAAACATATTAAAGTAATAGCGTCACGTATTTAGGTTCTAGCATTACCTTTGTAATTAGCTGAGTCTGAGTTTGTTGAATTAGAACACACGATTATGTATGGGGAACTTGGACGGACCTGGGAGACTTGATTAAGCTTTTGCATCGAGTAGACGTACGAGTCGTATTAAATTGTTATACACATCTTAGCCTTTGATAGTTTGCAATACTAAAACAGAATAAAATAAATATTTAAGAGGGTTCCCATACAACAGACATGTTTTTTTTTGCCGTTTTTAAAGATAATAGTACGGAACCCTTCGTGTGCGAGTCTGAAACGCACTAGTTAGCAATCTGAGCCTCGTGTACCACGGCGAGCTAAGGAACAAAGGCCACCTTGTCTTTAGCTGGGCATCAGCGTTAAGACGTTCTGATATGAGTGACAATATAACTGTTTTGCATTACAACAAAACAACTATTATGTGTTGGAGAAAACACAGTGTTGGCTGTGAAGAAAGCAGTCCCGATATTTGTCATAGATAATGAAAACTTACCAAATTTTGCGTTGTTTTTACTTTGTGGCTTGACACCTGAGGGCCGAGTCCGTAACTTACTCGGCTTTGCAACCTGTCAAGGCTGTGAAATTCAATAGTCTTCTCACCAGCAAGGCCTTGCCGCAACACTGTGTTTTCTCCAACACATAATAGTTGTTTTGTTGTAATGCAAAACAGTTATATTATGTGTCTTCTAAAACACAGTGTTGGCTGTGAAGACCTGTTGTTATCTGCTGGTGTCAAGCAAAACGCTATTGTTGAATAAAAAATTAATATTGTTGACTTAAAAAACATCCTTAAAAATAAAAATATTTTATTATTTTAAACGATTCTCTCTTTATTCATCTATTAGAAAAATATCGACAAAACAATTTCTAACCAAGCTTAGAAACCTTATGTGTGTAGAGATAGTCATGTATCCTTTCGTTCCAGTTATGTTGATCTATATCAATGAATCTAACTTACCAAACAATCTAGGTACCTACAACACACTACCTTTTGACAAAATAAATAGATTCGCTTTTGCCCTTTACAAACTAACGAAAATGACAAATAAAAAGACAGCCATTGTTGCCTATCATGCATATGTGGAATCAATAATTAGATACGGGCTGATATCATGGGGAAATGGCACCAATATAAAAAAAGTTTTTGTTGCTCAAAAGAGATGAATCCGTGCCATTTCAAATATTGCACCAGATGTTTCCTGCAGGCCGTTTTTTAAGTCCCTTAATGTCTTGCCACTCCCATGTATATATATATTAGAAATGGGAAAGTTTGTAAAACAAAACCAATACCTCTATCAGCAGGCAAAGGACAACACTAACAGAAGCTTGAGAAATCCTAATAGGCTTGTCCTAAATGCCCTACCAAGAACCTCGAAATTCAATAAGAATGGTTGTGCGATGGCTATTAAAGTTTTTAATCGAATACCTGATGAAATAAAACTGCTACCCTACAACAGATTTCGAATGGTTCTGAGGCAATGGCTTATGGAAAAATGCTTTTACTCCATTGACGATTTCTTTAAAAAACTAAACTAATAAAGAGCGCATTACAAATAATATAAATAATAAGGACAGCGATGTATTTTATAGAATAAGTGGAATAATAAGAATTAATATTGAAATAGTAGATACCGACCTCATAGTTTAATAAAAAATTTGCATGCTATGAAAATATAGCTAAGTAGGCATAAGAGCTAATATTATTATAATAACACCCACAAATTGTGATATGTAACCCTATTTATAGCAAATAAAGTATTTGATTTGATTTGATTTGATAATTAGAGACAATTGTAATATGAATTTCTCACAAATTTAATAACAAAATAAAGTAATCTTCTAATTCAGTTTTGGAAAAAAAATTAGATAGATTTAAGCATAAATAACTAAATAAAGTTGATCTTCTTTTTAAGTTTTAAAGAAAATTGAGGAGATTTAAACATTCTCGAATAATCTGAATAGGTAAGTACTCCAAAAAATATCACATAGTTAATCAGCACAATAATTGCTTTGAGAAGTGCACTTCTATTTTTCAGGCAGTAATGTTACCTAAAACCTTCAGTTCACTCTTTTCAGGATATAAATCCATGGTCTTCCTTTCAAGTCCAAAGGGTTGCTTCTGCAGACCAATAAAACCTCTATGAGTAGAATAAATCAATCTTAGAAAATGGCTGTGCCTAATTTGCAAAATGCAGGGTTGATTTTTACTAAACATTTTCATCACTTTAGAGGGCAGTGCATTTTGCAGTTTTTCTTGAGTTATGGACCTGATGTCAACTATGTCACTATGTCACATAGTTATGTATAAAGTTTCGGGAAGGATTATTAGAATGCATGCACCGATAAATTTAATTCTGAGATTTTATCTTCCCAGAGGCACAAATTCACCTTTTACTACCTGTATTTGACAGGTAGGTATGCATAATTACGGTCCATCCAGATGGCCTCGTAGCACTGGAGTCTATTCAAGACTAGACTTCAACTGATTTTCAAATAAGCATGTCTTGTATGAGTCAAATATAGCAGTCATGTATTCTATGCCCATAAAGCAAGACAGAGAATCTGAATAGTCCTTCAAGACTCATTCAAAATGTTAGTTGAATATTAAAACCAGAGTTTTTCAAATATCTCGCTTGGCAAAAAAAAAATGTTTCAACTACTGATGTGGCACACAACTAGTAGTTACACTATACACATAGGCCTTTAGTTCACTGAGGCTATTTTATTCTTAAAAAAATAGTATTCCCAAGAATATAGCTACCTTTTTATTGCCTGTCAGTGGGTTTATTATAATATTGTGACAGCTGCAACAATAAATTGTTATAGATCATCATAGTACCTATATGGGGGCCCATTATGAAGATGGAGTTCTCTCACAGAAACTATGTGGGAGATTCGCTCTATACACGCCCGATCTTCCATAGCAGGAGGACCATTTGTTCACATGGGAAGGGCCTTGGAACTGTTCAATCTACCAAGGTCTTACGCAGATCCTTTGTAGGTGATGGGTCTTATAGTTATCTGGTTCGGGGAAGCCAGAAGAAAAAGAAGGGCCACTGGGGAACAACTATGATGACTGACTCTTTTATTACATCATGTAATATGCACTTTGCAATAGTAAAGTGTGCTAAAACTAGCAGTATCAGGTTAGGATTTGAAAGTCCTCATATCAGTAGATAGTCTCAGGGACGACAAAAGGCGTCGCATAAGATATTAGGTACTCATCTGTTGTGTCTAAAGCGACATCGCCTGGAACAGCTGCTGTGGCATTTAAAACAAATAATTTTCTGGATTTCACAGCCTTGACAGGTTGTAAAGCCGAGTAAGTTACGGGCTCGGCCCTCAGGTGTCAAGCCACAAAGTAAAAACAACGCAAAAATTGGTAAGTTTTCATTATTTATGACAAATATCGGGACTGCTTTCTTCACAGCCAACACTGTGTTTTAGAAGACACATAATAACGCGTTGTGTTACTCTTATACCTTTATTCAGCCGCCTTGTTTAGTTTAAGCACGTTAAAGTAATAGCGTCCTGTGTTTAAGTTTGTTTTAGCATTACCTTTGTGATTAGCTGAGTAAGAGTTTACCCGATTGTGTATGGGGAACTTGGACGGGGCGGAGAGACTGAATTAAGCTTTTATAACGAGTAGACGTACAAGTCGTATTAATTGAATAAACAGATCTTTGAGTGTTTGATAGTTTCCACACTTAGCAATTTTCAATAATGACACACGCTTTACTGTGAAGAAAGACAAGCGACTTTGCCAATTTTATTATCATCTCTCAATTCACAAACAAAAATACGTATACACTGTGTAGATATCCGAACACGCAATCGTTGGAATCATAGGCTGATAGGTCGCACAGTTTAACCATCACACCATTCATTAG
Source organism: Udea olivalis (assembly GCA_947369235.1). Lineage (NCBI taxonomy): Eukaryota > Metazoa > Arthropoda > Insecta > Lepidoptera > Crambidae > Udea > Udea olivalis. The sequence continues at coordinate 25,150,695 of OX376340.1, forward strand.
TTACAGATAGGGGTGAAAATGTAACCAATGTTTACAAAATGATTCACAATGCCTTGTAATAAGGTTTGCTTGCTATAACCAAAAGAACAAATTACAACCGACCTTAAAGAAAATTGTAGGCCCCTAGTTACCTACTTATTATATTATTTCGAGATTTTGAGTTAACTTTTTTAAAATTCGAGTTCACATTCGCTAAGATCCATCTGCAGACATAACCATAGATAAAATGCTCACCTAGGTCAGCTTATACATTTTGTTGATGGTTAATGCAATAGGTGAAAACAGAATCAGTTTAGGCGTGAACCACACGGGCGTAACATCTTTTGTCAACTTTGTGAATTAATTTTAATTTTGCTTTCGATTATCGTTATGGTCATAATAATAATTCCTGTACGGCGGAGGAATGGCTCCGTAGCAATGACATCTATGGAAATTTCACTGGCCCTACGCAATCTTTGCTTTAGTTCTAAAGCAACGTATAGATGACAGCACTGCTCAATCGCTCTTATCAAGCATGACTTTAAAAAGTAAAATCAGGCAGGAGGTGGTACCGGCGACGATAGACGGGTTTTCAGGTGGTTTGTAATGGAGATGGTAATAAAAACGGTCACTAAACGTATTTAGATGTGCTTTGTAGTTGTAAACATTAGGATTTAACTCAGAGAATAAAATTAAAAGTATTGAAAAATCTTTATTTTAATCATAATCATTTAACAATTCATCCAAGAATGCCTAATGAATTCATAAATAATCCACCTTCCTTGATATGAATGCTCTCCATTGTAAGAGTGAGCTTGTTTTTAAGGTAGGTTCCAAGAGCTATAAGTTCCAACTGATTCATGTCAAACGTGAAAATGTAGCCAAATGTGGTAAATGGACGCTTATCTACGGAATTCAGCACTTCGTTAATAAAATTAAGATTATGCTGAATTTGCTTAGTTCTCCCAAATGTGTAAGTTTAATCGGGTTAATGCTCTTGCTGCAAATTTTCGATTTGAGATGTTTACCATTCGAAAGATAATATCTTTTTACACATATTCACTAAATATTAGATCTCGGAAACTTGTAGTTTTTTTGTAATCAATAATTAAAAATCGTAAAAATAAGTTTCGATTTTTGACGTTTTTCGGTCGTGATTTTGTATTTTACGTATTTCGCGTTTTGTTACTTGTTGGGTATTTACATACTTTGTAACAGTATTATCTAACTAAAAAGTATAAGTACATTATTAAGGAATAAATATAAATAAATAGTCACAGACGAGATTTTTTACATAATTAATTATCCATTATCTGTTTTTTAATTTCGGAGAATGGACCATGCAAGACTTCACTAAATGACCAAAAACTTTGATATGAAAAAGAAAATAAATAGACATTCATAAAAGAGGCCTGTTAGTTGTGGCCGGCTTAAACAGCCCCCCGCCAAAAAAACTCAGTCGTGAAAAGACATCAATTCGGTTAAGTTAGATAAAATCTGCGACCAAAAAACGCACAAGCTGAGCGAGCGAAGCGAAGCAGCGGCCGGCGATTGCCAGAAAAGATGATTTTTTTTAAATATATTTAGTAGGCAAAAAAAGGATAAACTCACTCTTGACCGTTTTTTAACCGAATTTAAAAAAAGGAGGAGGTTCTCAATTCGACCGTATGTTTTTTATAAGTTCTTTAAGTACTTTATACTTTGGGATTGGAAAAAATGTAAATAAACCACAATAAACAAGAAAAACAAAAACATACAATCAACAATAAAACAAAAAAAACAATACACTCTGAAACTGATTTTTTAGTATAAGATGACATGCCTGACGATTCTAATTTTTCCGTGTCACGCATACTACCTATTTCAAACTAAATAATAAGATACTGGCAAAAGAAAATGTAATAAACTATTAAAAAACTATTGTCCTTTCGAAACTTATCAAGTATTAAGTAATTCGAAACTTAATAAGTAAATTATGAACTCTCAGGGATATCATCATAGGGCGAAAGGAGTTTAATACGTCCTTTAAGACTCAAATTACGCTGAAAACTACATCTCGAGACACGCTGCCAAACCAACTGCTACTTACACAGATTACTGCACAAGCATAAGTTGGTACGCTGTCTAACTAAGTCCTACATTGCTCAGATTGATGATGATTGATGATATGCCGCTTTACTAACTCTTACATTACTATTATTCTTTAATAGCTCTACCTAGCGGTATGTCACCTAACCAAGACCTTTATTGCTCTGATTGCTTAAAAGTCTAGTAGCTCCACCTCGCAGCAACCTCCCTACACTGCGAAGATTCCTGCTAGAAACCAATAGCTCTACCTCGCGGCATGCTATCCAAACCACCTTTTTGTCACGCAGCATGCTTTTTGAAATAAGTGGCTCTGCGTAGCGGAACATTGCAGAACCGCCACATACGAATCGTGGTTGGCTTGTAAAAGTAAGTAAGGTCTATGAATAGGTTTTAACTAACTTTGGAATTTAACTTTCGTTTCGAATTTCTCGGATTTTAATCATTACAAATAATGTGTTGGGGAAAAAAACCTTCGCATTTTTAAGAAAATTCAAAACAAACATCCTAGTTTATTAACATTTAACTAAAGTAGGTGCCATTTTGTTCGATTACTTTTTGCCATCTTGTAGGTAGGGTAGGGACACTGCATCACCTTGATGCGAGTTAACCCGGGTTTCACCACAGTCTGTGAAGCCTGACCGGCCTTTGACCGCGATCATTTTCGCACGTTCTTGTCTTACGTGATTGCAACGCAATATACTTTTTATCACCAGTTATCAGCTTCTTCAAAATTGGTTCGATTTCATTACGTCGTATTAAAGAATCACAAATGAGTAGGTACACGGTTCATTAGGTTTCTTTCAGTGAGCTCGTGAGGTACTTACCAAAATATCGAGTTTTTTTGTGAAGGTACCTACCCAGTTTTTTTTTTAAATGCGCCAAAACTGTTTGTGTTCAATCCCCAGTTCTTCAGCTACGTCGTAACTACTGATATGCCGATCTTGCTCCACTTTTTTAAAAATGGCATCCATTTTATCCGTAATAGGGCCACCAGAGCGACGTGCATCTTTGACATTAAAATTTCCGGATTGAAAACGCTTTAACGCTGTGCTTCTCTTACAGACACTGCACTAGGTCCATAAACATCGCAAATTTTAATCGCGGCTTGCGTTGCATTTTTAGTTTTTACTTTTTATGTAGTAAAATGTTAAAATGTATCGAATTTTCATTAGATTCACTTATCTTGACAGTAAGAAAAACAAATGAAAATCACACATTTTCCTAATTTGAATTTGGATATAGGTATCTTCTTTGAAATTTAAACTTTTAAGGATACCAAAACCAGCCAGATACAAATAGTATAGCCAAAGAGATTGTATTACAAGTTTATTCATAGGTACTATATGCGAAAAGACTTTTTCCCCAACCTAATATTTCCGGAAAAAAATAGCTTTTACTAAGTACCTTCATTTTCTGAATTTCTACTTGAATCTGGTCCGAAACTTGTTTATTATCATACTCCATGAGGTCTAACTGTCTTCTCAACTCTTCAACCTGCTGCTGCGCTTGAAGATACTGAAAGAAAATTGAGTAGGTAGGTACAGTTGACAAGAGCAAATTTACCATGCTGGTAGCGTTATTCGCTAAATTGTTCATATCATAAGTCCTTAAATAATAGACTACTAGGTGTCACGTTACTCGTTGAGCGGTCAGACATTACGTTACAAGGCCAAAAAAAAATAGTTGATAAATAAATTATTTCCAAGGGGTATACCTACCTACCTACTGTCTAAGGCTGAGATCTATAGTCGTTACTTAGCTAAGCACAGACTTATAACATGAATTATTATCATACTTATTGAGTATTGTTATTATAACTACCAAATACCTAAGTTCATGTTTAACTAACACAAAAATTATTTATAACCGATAAGAAGTAACTGTTATAGATAGATACAGCTGTTCTAAGTCTAAAATAAGTCTAAGCTTATGCCGAACACTACTCTAGATCTCGGCCACAGCCACAGAATAAAATACCTAAGTCTAAGTAACTACCTACCTACTTCCAACATTATTTCTATACTAGGTACAATGTTATAAAAGTGATCTTGATTGTTTGTTTGCATCGAATAGGCTCCGAAACTACTGCACTGATTGCACTGCAAAATTATTTCACCAATGTAAAGCTACATTATTACCTACATTGTGGCTGAAGGTAAGTAGGTATTTATATTACGGGAGAAATAGACTACGCGGGCAAAGCCACGGACGGCCAGCTGACTGAGCTGACGCCCCATTTTGTATTGTCGTCGACGAAATTCGAATATCGAATCTGTCTATAAAAACGGGTTCATTCATCTGTAGCGAGAGTACCTTCACACGGTACTCTTGTGCCTGCTCCGTTTTTTCCACTATGGTTATCCTCATTTCCTCCATTTCCTCTTTCATATCTCTCATTTGCATCTTCATAGCGTTGACCTCATCCTCGGAATTTTTTCGATTCTGCTCCTATGTATAGAAAGGGCACAAAAAATATTTTAATTAAACACCTAGACTAAGGTTGAAGCATTGAACTTGACTACCACAGGAGAAAGTGAGAGGAGAAGGCGAAAACGCCGGGGTACGTGTGTCACTGATTTAAGTGATCAATAATTATGACGTCGTAATTATGAAGACACGGTTGGTTCCGGGTTCTATTTAATAAAGTCTGTATTTAAAAGTGTAGCTAATTTTACTGAGGGGCGTCATTATTTTATCCTAAATTTTTATTGTCATTACTTCTGTCTCCCAGTTTTGAACATAAAAATATGATATTAAACCTATAACCTCAAACAGGGTTTTCAGTGGGCCTAGCACGAACCTTGGCAGGTACGTAATCGTATGGTATGGTTTACCTTATATAACCAACCAAATTAAGTAGTTATGTAGTAAACATGTTCCCTCTACTCATCTTAATTTATTTCACATGTCATTATAATTTATCAGTTTTATGAAAACGATACGATCACGTTAGCGGTCAAATGGTTCCGTGCAAGCCCCTCTGAAGCTGCGAGCAGAAAATATGTTACCACGTCTAGCGCAAACAAAACGTTATTGTAATAAACGAAATAAAATTATACCTTTTTACAGGCTACAATTTCAGCGCAACAAAGATTGTTCAGTTTGAGTTCTAAGTCTTTGAGTTTGCCCTCGTATTTTTCTCTCTGGAACCTCTCGTCGTCAGCAGCAGTCTTCGCCCGGATCAGTTCTTCACGGAGTTTACAAATCTGAGGTTTGAACAAAAAATTGTTTGGAAATACATAACGCCCCAACGCATTATTTTAAGAAAGTCAAAATAAACTGTCTTTATGAGGATACATAACTGCCGTTTTTCCATACAAACGTAGTCCCCTGTTTCTTCCCTGAATATTGCTATTCAAGAGTATTATTATTTTTTTCAAAAAATCTATTGCCACTAATGACATGTTTCCTTCTGATTATAAATTAATTATTAAAATAGATTATGAACCTTTAAAAATCGAAGAAGTTGGCCAATCTTTCCGCTGTGTTAAAACATCTAGAAAACTTATTTCACTAGTTTATTTAAAAGAAGGAAAACATAGAAAATGTTTAATAAAAAAAATGTTAATGAATCGGTCAATTTTTCGAATAGGGATCAGGGGGCCTATTCACTAACACAAAGTCCGTAGTTAAGGGAAAACTTACATGATCTTAACTAGTACCTACCTATAAAAACGAAGATTATTTTAACAGACTTCATATATTTTTGTAATATTCCACATAATCACCATACACAATTAAATATGCAAGATTATCATATTTTTGTAGGTTTACTTGACACATTAGTTTGACTGAAAACACGGACATTGCGAGTAGGCCCAGGGGACAACGAAACGTCGATTTTGTATACTTTTGATAGGTAATTTCGGTCCGAGTTGCAGTTGTCTCTATCGCACTCTCCGGGGGGGCTCGAGGTTAGCAACATACAGCAATAGATTTTACAAATACCTTTAAATCAATTTTCACGCCCGCCCGTGCTGTGTCCTCTTAACATTAAGTATAACGAAATTAAACTTATAATATCACCTCTGGATACCTTCCTATCTCCTCAGGTGACTTGCCATCTGTGTATGGAACAATTTCTTCCGTGTTCTGAAACATAAAATCCATCACATATCCTGAATACCTGCTTGTAATTAGAGTTAGAATAATGATAATATGCTCCCATAATGCGTTTAGGCACAGCGTTTTATAACGCGTCTAATAAAACATTGTTTTTTTTGTAATAAAAACGTTTTTGAGGAAGAACGAAAGGAGAATGCCTAATTTTGTATCCCACATAGTGCATTTTGTTCCTAAGACTATCAGTAATCAGTAATTCAAAGAGCAAAAATCTATCCTAGGAGTCCAAAGGAAAACACTAGCCTCTTGTTTTAAATATTTGTATTGGAAAAAATATTGTCCGTTGAACTATTATTATTTTGTACTGGGACCAATTTTTTATTTAAATACTTTTCATAGTTCATGTTAATGCTTCAGTACCTCTGGACGGACGAACTCCCATTCCTAGGCAGCACTTGGTCCAAACCTTGGCAATGTCCTTTAAATCGTTTTTGATCAATAAACTTTATTTACCATTATTAACTTTTTCTTTCCATGACCTACTTGTAATTGTATTTCACAGTTGATATTTTGTTAGCCGTGCAGCTTGGTTGCCTATGTGTCATTTGCTTACTAAAAATCCTGCGGTAACGCATTTAACAGAGTTGCTTATCTTTTTATAGCCTTCATAAATAAGTACGTACGCTTATAGCGCATAGTTTTTAGTTTTTCTACCAAAAAGCTCACCAAAAGTATTTTTTTGTCTGGTTTGCTGTGAAGATCCAATCGAGCTCTCTTTACAGCTGCCAGCTCCATCTGTATTTCTTTAACCTCGCCTTCCATGTCTCCCAACTGCTTTTGCTGTGAATGTATATCTTTAAATCTTTCATTTTCTGTAAAATGCAATTGCCATTTCTATTCTTTATTTTTTTTAAATAATGAGTAACGAGGCTCAATGCCTTTAAGCATTAATTAATGCTTAAATTATCCTATCAAAAGTGTTTTCTGCTTTTACAGATATTTAGTTTTTTCAAATAGGTACCCATTCACGTCCTCATAATTTACTATGGATTTTGTATGGTAAAGATAGTTAAGAATTGGGAAACATCAAGATCAGTGTGGTGACTAGAAAACAAAAAAACACAGACTCTGTTACACATTTTGTGAATTAGCAACCTTGCTGAAAAGTAAACGCAAACAAAAATTGCCAGAATAGTCCCCTTCACGTAAATGGAACGCTGCGCGCCCGACAGTATGCCTAGAGAGAGTATGGGTTTGCATGCGGTAAAAGCAAATTTCGAGAACCTATTAATTGGTAAAAATTAAGTCCAATTACATTATCCTACAACCTTCAGATTTCTATACATTTTCAAGCATCAGACATTTGTTTCGCACGAAATCACATCAAGCTTCACACGGGAGCACAGTAGGTTTTTGACATAAAATCCTATTTGCAAAAGATTTGTAATGGTTGGCCTACCAGTATTGAGGTTTCTTCAGAAAAAGCGACATCTTCAATAGGTTTATTTCTAGAAAACGGCCAAAATTCAGACTGAGGCATTAACAATGTTTTTTAAATTATAACTCATAAGATAACTAAAACTTTTCCAAGAGTTTTAAAAGTAGCTATTCAAAATTATTGGCAAATTATAGAAAATTGCTTGTACTTTGGTAGTTCACATCTACACGGCAATGACATTGACACCAAACGACATAGGCAAAAGAGCATGCATGGTCTCCTTAGCCAGTCTTATGAAAAAGGTTGTATTCATAGTGTCATTGATCAACACTCTAGACACTCTATAGCTATGCTAATGTACTGGAACTAGAGCCAAAAACGGTCAGCCTTGAAGGCTCTTGAAGGTGAAGATTCAGGTATTTTTATACGCGAAGATGATTCGCGAGAGGACGAATTTTGCGGCCCGACGTGTTGCGACAAAGCAAACAGTGCAGCCACAGCTGCAGTAGTTAAATTACCCGTAGCTTCATGAAATTTGAGTTACTAATATTATGATCATTACTACCCATAATGTAATACTAGTAATTACTTAAAATATTGAACTATCATTCATTAAACGTATGCTGTAATAATAACTATATCGCCATCTAGTTAAGCAATGAAACACTTAATTTTAAAACTAAACAGCGTCATCTAGTTATGCAATGATTAACTAAGTTATTAAAATAAACTTGTAACTTGACATCGTAAGTCTCTCCGTTTCGGCTTTGTCTATGACATTGAGTTACTAGTGGTGCCAATAATCGAAAATTTGATTACTATAAATCGATTGTGTCTTGTAAATGTTAAGGAGCATCAATTTAATCTTAATTCTAAGAAACAATTTTTCTAACAAGTAAATAGATGCGATTGAACCTTTGTGGCACACTTACGCCATTTTTTTCTTGTTGTATCCGCTCACGCTGATTTTAGTAGTGTTCTAAAGAAAGAGGACATAAACAAACAAAAAATGTCTAATAAAAGTGTATCCTAAATGGTTACGTTTGAGAGTCTTTTGAAAGTAAAGATCGCCATGAAAAAGGAGATATTTGTATAAAAATTTTCGACACTCGCAAAGGAATCAAACCTATAAATAGGGTACTTCCCGTGAACTCAGAATCTTGAAATTTGATACCAAGCAACTTCTTATAGCGAAAAATTGCGTAAAACGTAATTTTTTATTTATACGGCGCACAGCATCGATGTTCTTAATATTCACAGCGGTGCACGGGCGACCTTCACGAATTTCATCATGGAGATTAACACGATCGCGTTTGAATTCTGCAAACCAGCTATAAATGGTCGTCTTGTATGGTGCTTCTTCGCCAAAAGCAGATTGAAGCCGAACGAGGCTCTGCTGAGCTGTCAAATTAAACTTAAAAAAATTCCCGAGTTAAATCCATTTTATTGTAATCACGCAATTTTTAAAATGACGCCACAATCTGAAAACAATTGACAATCATATGAAACAAATTGTATTCCACGGCTAAAGACATCTATTTTCAAATGTAGTAATAACTTTTCATATATTGTTAATGTAAGTGGACTATTCCGGAAACTTTTAGTGTGACTTATGTATATTGAACCGCAGGGGAGACAATACAGCCCTGTCTAACGCCCGCCTGTGTTTTGTAACATTCAGAGTCAACACCGTCAAATAGACTACTGTAGTGCCAGCTTCGTACAGACGCCGGAAGAGGTGTACAAGATGTGGTGGTACACCCATTTCCTTCAGAACCATCCATAATTTACACCAACTGACTGTATCGAAGGCCTTTCTGAGGTCAACGCACACATAGTGGTAATGTTGAATTCTCTGGGTTTTTCCACAATTTGGCGCATCACGAGTAGTTGTTCTCTTGTACCTCGACCCTTTACAAATCCAGCCTGCTCAGAGACGATCTCTAAGGACAGAAAAACTTAAAGCCGCGTATTTATTATATGCAGCATGATTTCACTGGCGTGGGATATGAGAGAGATTAGACTGTAGGTACAGCACTTTTTTGCCGATTCTTTTTATGCAGCGGTATGAATATAGAGAGTGACTAAGCGCTTGGCCAAACCCTAGTGACCCAAACTCGACAGCAGATTGTGTGCAGCATGCCCATTCCTATCTCACCCATGGCCTGTATTACCTCAATCGGGACTCCGTCGAAACCTACAGCCTTAAATTATTCTTTAAATGAATAATGAACGTCATACACTGCAAAAGCCTTAAATATGGCTCACGCGTGGTAGTGACATCCAGCTTTCTGTCTCGTTCTGAGATGGATGACTGAAAAGAGAAGTGATACATTGTAAATGTAAATGTAATTGTCAAAGTCAAAAATATTTTTATTTAAATGGAACACAATATTGGTACTTTCGGATAGTCAAATCTTATTAACTAGTAAATATAAATTCACATTCAATAATACTATTTAAGTACTTATTATATTAAATATACAACACAAAAATAAAATGTGAACCTACCACCCACCGGAGTCGGAAAGGTGTTGCGTAGGTTAGGTACGTAATAAACTAGGTATTACATCCAGGGTTTAGAATTTAGAATGATGTTAAGCTCAATTATTTTTATTCCTTTGACAGAGCGCTTATGTCGATTCCTTGTTATTTAAAGATTTTTGCCCATAGTCTTAAACGTGTTGACTATTTAACAAACTTATCAATAAGAGCCATTTCGTATTTTGAGCGCATGACCCAAGATTAGAAGTTCCTAATTTAGGACCTTTGGACAAAATATTTGACTGTTCAATACTCGTACATGCAAAACATAGTCCAACCTTTCGTATTTACACAAAGCACTCACATTCGGATATACAATCTGTGTTATTTTCTTAAATTATTAATATTGCTTATCACCTCGATTTACGGAAAAACCGTGTCAACTTTAAGTCACAAAATCTCTAATTAAAGCTTTGCTGAAAGAAAAGACCTAAACGTCAGATATATGATTTTGATAACACATAATAACCAAGAATAGCCTTTCTCAATAAATTGGTTTTCTAACACTGAAAGAATTTTTCAAATCGGACCAGTAGTTCCTGAGATTAGCGTGTTCAAGCAAACAAACAAACAAACTCTTCAGCTTTATAATGTTATGTAAAGATTCATCACAAAAAAAGTAAAAAGAGATTTTATATCAAAATTACTGACATTATTTTTTTATTTTGTATATTTATGTCTGTAGTATACCTATGATCTTTCTCCACTAATATTATTTCCGCGTTTGTGAGTTTGTATGATTGGAACAGGTAATCTCCGTTACTACAAAACTGATTTCAAAAATTCTTGTTACTTGTTGTCACTGTTAAAAAGCTACATTATCCTTGATTGATATTGACATATAATTGTTTTAAATTAATTAAAGTTTTCAGCCAGATCAAATAACACTTATTAAGAAATCCGGTATAAAAGCGCTACCGTAAATCTTTTCGTGTGTGCGCTGGCCCCACTGTTACTTAAACATGTTTACAATGCACTACAAAAATAAAGTTTTTTAGTAGATCCATAAAAAAGTCAGCGACACAATACATCGAAATGTTTGTGAAACCACGAAATTTTAGAAGCTACAAGTGCTACGATTTTAAAATTTTGCATGGGGGTTCTTTTTAGGACGTAGGTGTTTACTAAGACGGGTTTTTGCGAAATTCGACCTCGTAAGAGTGGTTTTGTGTAAGGGTTCTTTTAAGAACGTAGATGATAACTAAGCCAGGGCTTTGGGAATAACAAATCGTAAACCGGAAAAAACCCTATATCATAAAAAAATAAGTTTACGCGGGCGAAGCCGCAGGCAGAAAGCTAGTATTTAATAGAAATATAAAGTCTTTTAACAATCCAATCAGACAATTTGACCTAAAAACGTAATGAGTATTTCACACACGCGTGCTGCAGCCGGCTGTGCGTGGTGAATAGCTCCTAACAAAACTATCTTGTTCATGTTCTAATCAATTCGATTCTTTATTTACCCTTGTTCCATTGGTTATAATTGATTGTTCAATTGACAAATTGTAACAACATCACTAGTGACAACTGTCTGTCAGCTACCAGCTGTCAAAAAGATCCTCGTCACGTCAAGTGCGATAAGTCTTCCTGTGTCTCTCTCTTGTGCTGTGGGCGCTGTGGCAAAAAAAAGGATTTTTTCAGGCATGGGATGTGAGAAGAAACTACATTTCATATAATTTTGTGCTTATCAACACTGCGGTTACGGTAAGTTTTCTGATACTAACGAGAAAGAACTTAACAATACAACTTTTAGATCTAAAACATAATTTTTACCTACTTGTATTTTTCATCACCATTTCTTGTAGCATGAAATTGAAAAAAAAATATAAAAGTATATCAAACGTGGTTCGTACAGAAACTACCAACTATGTTCTTAGGTACCTAACGAAATAATAATATAAACCTAAAGGACCTACTTGCTGTTTAGGATACCAGGACTAAACAAAATATATGGATGGAGTGTAGCAAAGGGTGTACAAGGCATCTCCAGCCCTGAATTTATTCTTACAGTCATTGGATTAACCTGTGCAACAGCTGACTATAAAACCTTTGTCCAAGCTTTTCTCAGTATTCAAATAATTATAGTTCAATCATATAAAACAAAAAAGGTGATTAAATGTGATTTATGCTTAGTTTACCATAGAAAATGATTGGGTACTTATATACATTAAGCATAATCTAACAAAATAGCAGGAACACATTATGTAAAAACTTTCAAATAGAATGAAGGTCAGGCAATGAATAAATCTAATAAATATGTGCTAGACATCACACCACTTGTCATGGTCTCAAAGTAAGAATAAATATTGATAAATAGACGTAAATGTGAATATGTTATGTCTATTTAGTATATTTTTTTGACTATCTAAAAACATTCCTAAAGTCTATTTAAATTAAAACAGTTACTGTTACTGTAAACATTACATTAAGATAAACAAAACAAGAATGGGAAGTTTTATCCCTTACCTGTGAAATCAAAAACACCTGTTTGTTTTTTGAATTAAGGTGTTGTTCTGATTTCCATAATTCTATTTGCAATAATGTTCACCATCTTATTCTATTGTAGCCATCCAATCAGATATATCTTAAAGGTAATTACTGACTGTAGGTCTGTCTTTTCATATCACTGGAATAAGTGATTACCAATTTAAGTAATTGCAATAAGTGGTATTTTTTCTAGGCATTAAAATATGAATGTTTCGTAAGATGGTGCTTCAAGTTAGTTGAACATATTCAACATGAAGGAGCCTAGTGGAGATACCCGCATTAGTTTCAAAGAGACCAGAAAAAATGCGCCTTATGCTGAAAGCGCAAAATGGGATGCTAAACTTGACACATCCATTTTTATCACAGATCAAAGCCAAGCAATATTGCACAAAAACATTATTAGGGTAAGTGCACAAAAAATATTATTTATAAATAATGCTTAATAATAACATAATCAAATAATCAGTTTGTTATTTAATTAAACATGGTTATGCATTTATCATTAGGTGGTAGGGCATCCATTCTTATGATGATGAATTAATTTCCTTTTTGTTGCTTTTACTATTCAACTTTAACTTTTATACATTGTTGCAGAGATGGAACCAACTGTCCCGCCTGCAGAGGTCCTTAGTTTATGCCGTGGTTATAATAATCATAACTGTATTAGTCTTGCTATATTCTTCAAAATTCAGAACTGATAACGATAAGGGTAGTGATAGCAAAGTGGTAAGTGTAGCTAATATTCATTACCCACTAATAAAAATGTCGAGAGCCGTCAATGCCATTGATGTGTCGATGTGGAGAGCGTCGTGGCTTAGTGGTTATATAAGCACTCCAATTCGGATCGCGGATCGTGTGGTGCCGAGTTTAAATCTGGCTAGAACCAAAATCTTTGTGTTTATTGTTTAAATTCCAACTGACTCTTCGGTGATGGAAAACATCGATAAAAAATCAAATCAACCCGAATAGCGTCAAAAGGCTCACCACCTACCACGTTTTTTTCTAATACCTCAATTTGTGAAATGTGGGCTTCTTAGTGTTCCGTTCACCATGACGGCAACAGTCACTTGCCTCTGACTACCCCGTTTGGGATAAAGTCGTGATGGTATGTTATGTGTTAGGTTATGTTAATAAAATTTGTTATTTACTCCTATTTAAATGAGATTTTGACTTGTATTTCTTTTTTTTCAAATTATGTGTAGTTTTAGGGTTTAGGGCCAATATAATTAATATAGCCTGCCCTTTGGCACTGAAGGTTTTGGGTTGGATCCCCTCCTTGGTCAGAATATATAAGGCAAAATGTTAATGTGGTTTCTTTGTATTTGGTCATCTATTTAAGTGTGTATTAAGAAGTATTTAAATTTGTTCACAAGTCTCTGACACTCACAGTACAAGCTTTGTTTGGGGGCAGATGTCCAAGATATTTAATTATTATATTTAAATAGCGATGACGTACAGTGACGCGTTTAACCCATTTTTGCTAGTAACTTCATTAACAAAAGTAGTATTGTTTAGCTGTTTCCTACAAGTGCGTTATCAAGAGTAGGTATTTGTTTAACACATACAGCCTTATCTGCTAAATGTAATATTTTTAGTAAGACTAACAATTGTAGATTCAGTCACCATTTTGTTGAAAACATTCGTTTTTCAGGAATCTGTGAAGAATGAAACTCTAGTCAAAAAGCCGGCTGCAGCTGTGGCTCAACTCATAAAGGCTGCCGCCGATGAACACAATGAGAGGCCTACTTTCACAGGTAACAATGGAACACAAAACACCGTAAGCCTTGTCGCCCCGCCCACTGCTTGAGCCACAATATTTACACTGTAAATTCGTGAATTTTTACATTCTTTTATTTGTACCCAACAAGCTGTGCTTACAACTGCGTTGAAAAAGTTTTTCAAACTGAATAGTGTTCATTTGCTCTGTTCAAATAACCCTGTATATGATTCTGAAAAAGTATAAATAATAACCAAGCTTTATAGTATGACCACTACCAGACATTTTCACTAAGATTTCCCTAAGACAGTTTCACTAAGATTTTTGATGATCATCGTCGTTTTTTACTAAGATTAATGTCAACATTTATTTTTACGAATAAATTATAATGTTGTTCTTAATTTGTTAACTTTTGTTTTGTGAAAACGTAGCAATAATACCTGTTCTTCTGAATTTGAATATACCAAGTGCAGCATTTACTGCAAAATGAACTATAGTGGTTTTATAATGAGCTGGAATGATTCATTTAGCAATTGCCACCGATGGCCTGAGTAGGTAGTACCCGGACCCGAGCTAACAAGGGGTCAATCAATTTGTCATGTCTGTGTAATTGATTCTTTTCCTTGACCATAGCTTATGCTTTAACTGCTTTTCATCTCTAAAATTATAGCAACCAATTTTATTATGGCACTCTCATAATCAAACATCATATTCATAAATTATTATTTACTTGCCTGTTACTTTGAAAGCCAAACCCCAAACCTTTAGAATGTGCACCATAAGAGTATCAATGGGTGGCACTATTTTCACTAAAAATACTTGGCGATAGCATAAGAAGAGCACGTGAAAAAAAAAGATCTACAGGACTCAAAACGTAACGCTATTTTTCTCATTGGGAATTTATGGTATGTCGTGAAAATGCTTCCCTGCGTTCTCTGAGCTAACAGGTATCAACAGTACAGTTATTTTCTGTAATTGTAGGTACTTATCATAGACACAACGCAGCAAAGTGCATAGCGGCCTAACCTATAGCTAGTTATCTGGTCATAACATCACCGTTAGCGGGCAATCCAATGATTTGCTAATAATAGAGACCTAAATAAACAAGATTCTCACGGACATGGAAATGATTGTTGCTCGTATTAACTGTCTTTGTTGTGTCTCTACCATGTATGTACTCATTACCCTACCGAGCATTTATCAAGTTTACGAAATTTGTACTGGCGGTCTTCAGTATTGAACTATTTGAACTCCACCGTCCACTGACAAACCACTCCACTGAAGAGGTGTAAAGCTCCATTTTAAATAGTAAACAGGTTATTTATAAATCCGGATATACAGTATTTGAAGATAATATCATCCTCTTCAAATCTAATCAAATCTTTGTCAAAATATTAATACTGTTGTGGTAAGTATGTAGTATAAGAAACGATGATGATTGCCGATGATAGATAACACGTAACATAATCATTAAAAACCCGGCAATCGAATTAACCACATTAATTTGTTCCTCGTACACTTTATCCGAATGTATTAAGTACCTGAGCCTCCGAATTGTGTTATACTAATAAGAATCAATGAAATTTAGATAAGCGGTTTGACCTAACGAGTATGTTTATCAACCACTTATGCTTTACAATTTACATCTTCTGCTTTCATTAACCCACTTGACTCTACCGGTTTTTATCTTAAATACACTATTTTTAAATGTATTTTCAGGGCCCGGTAATGCGCGCCAGTATGCTGTTGTACAAAGCTTTAAGCACGCTTGGAATGGATACAAGGAGCATGCTTGGGGTCATGATAATCTCAAGCCAGTTTCGGGCATGGCCTTCGACTGGTTCTCTCTTGGACTTACTATTGTAGACAGCTTGGATACAGCTTACATTATGGGACTGAAAGAAGGTAAGCAATAATATATCGTCAACATTATTTAATACAGGCAAAAACTTCAAGAACACATTGTGTGTACAAGTGTTGCAAGACTGTTTTTATTTCTTATGAATAAGGTGGTATTGCTTTTGTCAGATGAATGAGAAATTGCAAGATTTATAGTGCCGCTATGAATAATAGTAACATCACAATTTTTAATTTAAACAATGTACTTTTATTCACGAGACTAAAGTGTTGCTTTCTCGTGCTGATAATATATACTACTCGTAATATTCTAAAGCAAATACAATTCAATTCAATTTTAAAAAATAATAAATACAATTTTGTATTTTTGCAGAGTTTGAAGAAGGCAAAGAGTGGGTTAAAGACCAATTAGTATTTACTAAAAACAAGGATGTGAATTTCTTTGAGGTTACCATACGAGTGCTCGGGGCGTTGCTGTCCAACTACCACTTGTCGGGAGATGAAATGTTTCTTGACAAAGCTGTGAGTATTCTTAAAAAATATGGATAAGATAACGCCGGTAGCCTCTTCATTTGCTGTTTTCATTATATATAGACACTTAGGTACATATCCAGAAACGATAATCATAAGTTGAGCGCACCTCAGATTGATGCTGCCCTGTCAAATGTCAATAGAAATGGAAGGGACAGCTATACGTGTAAGGACTGCTCAACTATTATATGATTATCGTGTCTGAATACGGTTAGTGTCACCATTTTGACAAGTATAGTTCAAGCTGTGCAATTATTGCCTGCCAATAACATTTCTTGCTTGTACTAGACGTTAAAATATTGTTGCAAATTGCATTCTCTATTGATACGGCTGTTTGTATTCGGAAGTCTGTTAAGTTATGAAAGTTTTCACTACTCCTGCGGCATCTAAGTAAATAAACGGAACGGAAGCTTCACCAACCGCTTGACCTCTAGCCGAGCCGGTAAAAACCGGTTTCTTCGCGTACATTCACTTCAAGCTATACATAGGGGCACCCAATGCTGCCGGCTGATATAAGACCCATTTTGCAATGGTTTTAAAGGTTGATGTGACTGCGTCTGTACGTGTAGTATTGTCACAGAGCAGTTGTTGAAGATTTTGTGGCTCATCACCTCTTCTGAATTCCCAACTTACAGAAAGATTTAGGCGATCGTCTGATGGCTGCGTTCTCCTCGCCGTCCGGGATTCCGTACTCGGACGTGAACCTTAGCGCGCGGACGGCGCATGCGCCGTCATGGTCGCACTGCAGTACGACGGCTGAAGTCACTACAGTGCAACTGGAGTTTAGAGAACTGTCAAGGGCTTCTGGGAATCCGGCTTTTGAGGTAAGCTTTTTACTGCTATGGCTGAATAATGGGCATTAGTTAACCTTTCAGTGTGAAATGGCAACAAGCGAATATATAAATAAATTAAAAAACTCTCAGTATTTTTGTTCCTCCATTGCGATTTTACAACTGCTTGTCTCATTTACTGCAAATGTTATTGACTGGGTATTTGAAAGAGTCTGAAAAAGGTATCACCACTACATCTAACTTTGTACATGGAATACATTATTCAATCATTTTTTTCAGCCCAATCATAATATCATACATAAATAAAGATTAAAACAAAAACTACAAAAGACTGCAATTTAGATTCTTGTTAGTAAAAAAAACACTCAGTTTTCCTTGAAATACTAAAAGCGTACCGCTTTTTAAAAATAAAGTTAACTTGGTGAAGTTGGTTTGCACAATATAAGCGTCCTTTAATTTCGACTGCGCCAACGCATGTGATATTTTGAATCCATCGATCATAATAGTGTTAAACCAGACACCCCCTCAAGGTTTAAAAGCATGCATTACGTACCAGGACGCGGCAGCAGCAGTCTCGGAGAAGATCCACCAGCTGCCGAAGAAGCACGGCCTGGTGCCGATCTTCATCAACCCGAACACGGGCCTCTTCCTGCCGCACGCCACCATCACGCTGGGCGCGCGTGGCGACAGCTACTACGAGTACCTGCTCAAGCAGTGGCTGCAGACTGGCAACACTGTCAACTAGTAAGTTACTATACTACTTTCGCCCTAATGATATCCCTGACAGTTCATAATTGTCAATTATAGTGCGGTAACGAATGTATTTTAATCGAGTTGGCAAAGGAAATGAAATAGATTTAGCGATTTTTAATTTTTAAATAAATTCCTCATAAACGGGTTATGGCTAATAATAAGTAATAGAATAAAACGCGGTATCTCGAAAATAATAGTTATATTGGCAAACGTAGTGTAGGACGCCCCCCGGCCAGGTGGGGTGATGACTTGCGAAAGGTTGCTGGCAGAAACTGGATGCGTCAAGCTGAAGATAGGGCGCGATGGCGCGCATTGGGGGAGGCCTATGTCCAGCAGTGGACTATGATAGGCTGATGATGATGATGATGATGATGATGAAGAAAATATAAAACTGGAAATAACACAAATATTTTTTTCTTTCGGAAGAAAATCGTTGTTTATGGTAATTTTTTGAAAAGTGAGAGTGAATAGTACGCGCAAAAAAAACACTTTTGTTTATTACTAGTTCTTCGGTAGTTAAAAGATTTTATTCGATTAAAATATTTTAAATAACTTCAAAGTAATGTCAGCAATAAAATTTTATGAAATACTAATGACCCGCCCCGGCTGCGCACGGGTGTTCAAGTCATGAAAATTTTGTTCGATTTTTCTAATATTCTTTCATATAAATAAACCTTGTCCTTACAGTACCTTACAGGAAAAAAAACAGAATTAGCCCAATTTATTTTATATTTATATTGATTAAACTATTTCTAGATAAGTAAGACACCTACTTCTAAACCTATATTTGCGTTTTTCTCAGAATCATTTAATTAGGACATTAGGGACACACCCTTTTGCCTTTCTTCTAGCTTCTTGTAGCTATCATTTTTTGGTTTACTGGGATATGATGGGACATCAGACAGTTTGACCATTTAAAAGTAGCAGTAACTACTGAAGTTAAACAATGAGCCTTTGTTTTATTTCATGACAGTGTGTAATAGTCCCAGACTATTACACACTTCACCACACAAACTGCTTTAGCGGAGAGTTGGTTGATCGCAATAAGTTGAGCTAGCGGATTCTGAAACCTTGTCATGATTATTAAACTGTGTAGCAGCTTCGCGATTAGCCAAGAACTGCGATGGCAAGGCTCGTTTTTTATAAAAAAAGTCATACTTTGTACATTTCCACCGTTTAGTAACAGTATGTTCTGGACAAGATAATGCTTTCCATCACGAATATCGTCTTGAAAATGCGTTTACTAAAATAAATTATATAATTGACCACAGTTACAAAATCAATAATTGCGAGTGATAGGGCTGCGCATAAATGCAAAGATATTCAATAACTTCTGAAGCTGGACTGCTTTGCGATTAGTACTTGGTAAAAAAAAACATTGCGCGGAAATTACAGATGTTGATACTTTATTCATTTTCACGAAACTAGTATTTGTTTGCGATGATTTTTCCCTTGCGAATAGGTACCTTCTGTGTTGTTGTGGCACCATCTGAAAACATTGTTCCGTTGCAGCTTATTGGATGACTATTTGACAGCAATAGAAGGCGTGCGAGAGTTTTTGGCGAAGCGATCATCACCAAATAAACGTCTCTTCATCGGTGAACTGTCGGCAGGCTCTGAGGTGAGTTCTTGGCTTATGCAATTTTTCAAATATTGACAGCATGCACTGCGGACAAAACGTCGCATTTTTTGGAGATTTTTGTAAAAACTTTTTTGTGTGCTCATACTCCGTTGAATTCAAATTTAGGAAGTATATTTTTTTCTCTACTATGTTCTGCACTTTGTTATTCTTTAAGAAAAACTGTAAGCATTATTTTATTACCCTACATTAACGTGTTTTTCTGCACTTTTTGAGTGAAAACAGTCTTTACTTTATTTAGCAAATACGTAGGTGGCTGCCTAATATTTGACGTTTATACTTATTACTGCAAACAATATGCAAAACAGCAGAGAAAAAGTAATACTTTCATTTGAGAGGTGATCAATGATACACTCAATTTGATGAAATAATCACGTAAATCTTCCAAAACTGCGACGTTGCCAATCCGCCTCTAGCACACACGCGCTAACGCCGTGTGTCGCTGCTTTGAGAAACTTTTGTCTTAGGACTCGTAATATTCTTTATTTATTTTTCCACATATAAAAACTTACAAACATTTGGTTAGTAGTATCATAAATCCTATAATAGGTTTATCTAGATACTAAGTTCTCTAAATTCTTACTGACTACATTGTGATAAGTATGTCTTCGATGACGCAGTGGTTATTGATCCTGCTTATTGCGAGGGGGTCGTGGGTTCGATCCACACAGTACTGTAACGATGCTGTTTCGTTACAGTCTCATGGACGTTAGCCTCCACGATGGCTGGAAACTTCATAGTTTAACGTACTGGCCATCAATAGTATTCTGTACCTGTCCTTTCAAAATTTTATTTATCGTTCCACGTTCCCTGTTCAGCATTTTGAGGCAGTACTGCCATAACCATTGTACTGAACATAGTTTGCGTACTACGTAATGGTGATTACTTTAAATAACCAATTGTAAACAGTTATAATTTAACAGGAACCCGTGTATCGGGTTTTCTTTCCTACCTAAACTTACCCTATACAATAAACAAGTCACTGATCTTTTTTAACTATTCCTTAACTACATAAATAAATAAGTACATCTACTCCTTCAATATTGTGTGACGAATCCCGGCGCTCCGGCTCCTGTATTGCTGGCCTGCAACGAGGATTTCGCCACAGTACAAATATTTGTGTTGAGCATGAGTCCAGTCTCTACACAGTATGGTGATCTAACATTAGAGACTGGGGTCTCTGACATCTAAAGTACGTTTCTGTTTGGTTAGCCAGTTGACCTCTGTCAGCTTTTAGTTTTTTTATATATTTTTTTATATTTGTTTATTCAAATTGACGCGTCACTAGGGACAAACAGTCATGTGACGAACATTACTGTTTGCTCTGTGTCTTGGTGCTGTTATTTATTCAAGGAAGTATTTATCAATGTTCTAGTAAGAATCAGTCACTGACATCAAAATCTGGGGTCGGATGATCTTGGAGCAAGGGATCCCAATTTTATTTTAATTGAAAGGAAATGTAGTTTTCTTGAAATATTTAAAAGCAGAGTACCATAACTTTGAAAGCTATTATAAGGTATTTCTGAGATTTGTCAGACTGTACTAGGAAACCCACTAAGATAGACATATTGCGGTTAGTTAGTCCTAATGAACGAAATGAAAAAGAATAAACTGAAAATGTTAATAAAGTAATAAGAATCTGCATGAAGTGGATAATTTTTTTTTTAACATCTTTGCAGTAAAGCAATGATTTTCCATAACCTAAAAATGCACGTCATATAAATTGAAAAGCCTACATGTGAGACTTGTCATAGTATCACAGTAACATCCTGCCTCCTGTCTCTCACTGATATGTATGAGTAGAAGGAGTAGGAATACATTGTATTGTAACTAAGGAAAAAGTGTGCTAAAAACGACGTTAGGCACATTTTCTTCTGTTGCCTTGACTGTTCGCTGATGAAAAGTCCTTCTAATGCAAATGTCATTGCTGTAAAGAGATGTAAAACGACTGAATCTGACCAGCCATGATTGTCAAAACCATTAATGATTAGTCATTCATTGTCAAATCTAGTCAAATAACGCAAAAATGTCCGTCATACCGAAGGTTGTCTGAAAGAGATCGCTAAGCGATAAGACCGCCTAAATTGTACGTTTTTGTGTTTCTTTTAATTATCCGTTATATTTGTTTGTGCAACGAAGATTATTTATCTTATCTTATTATTATCTAGGTTAATATTAGTGTAGTATTAGAAAGCGGTATTTTTGGACATTATGATGTGATGTTTGGCTGAATTTGACAGCAAATTACCAGTCACATGTTCAGATGCAGTTATTTTACATACTGTGTCTTTTGTTTAAAGTCTTTCAACCCTAAAATGGACCACCTGACCTGTTTCCTGCCGGGCACGCTGGCCCTTGGCCACGCCAACGGGCTGCCGGACTGGCACATGACGATGGCTGAGGAACTGTTGTACACCTGCTACCTGACCTACGCGGCCCATCCCAGCTTCCTGGCTCCGGAGATCACACATTTCAACTTGGTAAATAAACTTCACTGGCTCATACTCGCGACTTCGTACACCCGTTTTTTTACCGCTACTGTGGGAATCTCGCCCGTACCCGTTTTTCCCGTTACCGTGGAAGTTTCGGGAAATTTTGAAGCTTCAGTACACTGCCCATGGCTTATTGGCCAGATTTATGCGCTGTCCGCCATTCACTCTGACTTAATCACTCAGTTCGTATCGAAAAAGTTTCCTATAATACTAGCTTTTAGCCGCAACTTTGTCCGTGTTGAATAAATACTTGGGGCAGCATTTTTAGTTTTCATCTCTAAACAGACCGTAATTCCAAAAACGCAATAACAAATATTAATATATTTCTTAACAAATACAAAATTTCATGGTTTTATCTCCAACTGTGGACAAACTTCAAATCTAAACAAACTTTCATCCCTATATGACCCTATATTTTATCTCTTTTCTTGCGATAAAAAGTTGCCCACTTTGCCGAGCTTACACCAAATCTATCTCTGTACCAAATTTCATCAAAATCAGTTCAGTGGTTTAGGCGCGAAAGCGTAAAAAACAGACAAAGTTACTTTCGCAATATTAGTAGGGATTGTAGATTCTTTTGGTTGTTTAGCCTGATTACAATCGCTTATATCCAGTCAAAACTGAGTGAAGCGAGCAATTTAGTCAGTAAATATCCGCATAGAAGATTTCCAGCCAGGCTGCCTGCCTGGCAATGAAAGATCATATTACCGAATTGCTCGCTACGCTCAGCTTAGGGAATGAACTTGACAAGTTATAAGGTATTGTGAAATGGCTCCTGTAGCCAGATCCTGCCTGCCGCCCACCCAAGACCTTGTGCAGATATAGGAAGCCGTGATACAAACGACCGTGACGTCAGAGCCCGAACTTCCGCGGCTTGGGCCAAATGGCGTGAGGTGACTGGTGTCATTTGTGACCCCAAAATGCCGATCAAGCTGAAGGGGCAGGTCTATAAAACCATCATTAGGCCTGTCCTTTTATATGGCAGTGAAACATGGCCGTTACTAAAGCGACACAAGCAGGAGCTGCGCGTCACGGAAATGAAGATGCTGCGGTGGATGTGTGGAGTCTCACGCAAAGATCGCGTGCGTAACATCCACATCCGCGGCAGCCTTCGTGTTCGTGACATCGCAGACAAGCTGCAGGAGTGCCGCCTTCGTAGGTATGGTCATGTCTCACGGAGATCGGCAAACTACGTGGGCAACAAATGTCTGTCCATGCCGCCCCCGCCAGGTACCGGTAGAAGAGGTCGACCCAAGAAGCGGTGGCTCGACGTTGTTAAGGGTGACATGCGTGGCAACTCACCACTGAGAATGCACAAGACCGCGCGAAGTGGGCCAAGAAAATAAGAAAGGCGGACCCTGAGACCCCACACACCAGTGTGGGTTCACAACCGGGATAGACCGCACGGATGATGATGATGATACAAACGGCCGGCGCAATGCCCTGTGACGTTCTATGTCCAGCAGTGGGCTTCTATAGGCTATAATGTTTGTGATCTAGTCTAGCTGTAACCGGCCCAGATATCTATACTATTATCATAAAGGGGAGAGATTCGATTGTTCGTTTGTTTGTTTGTTTGGAATGAATATAGGCTTTGAAACTACTGGACCAATTATACAAATTCTTTCACCAGTATAAAGCTACAAATATTCTGACGGGAGAAACAGTCTACGCGTGCGAATGGATTTATAAACTCAAACTTCTTCATTCAAATCGTCCTGTTGAAAAACAATGAACCCTATTTTACTTTGTTTAAGTGGATTACAAATATTCTTGAGCTACGAACCTGTTT
Source organism: Udea olivalis (assembly GCA_947369235.1). NCBI lineage: Eukaryota > Metazoa > Arthropoda > Insecta > Lepidoptera > Crambidae > Udea > Udea olivalis. Next base: position 25,174,865 of record OX376340.1, read on the forward strand.
TTCTGGTTGCTCACTTAGTTTATTTATACACTATTTGAATTTATTAATCATTTTAATGTATTGATATGGCCTCTATTTAACTTATGTCGAATGCTATGTGTACTTATGTTAAAATTTAAAGTTGTTATTGAGTTTTAACTGACGTCACCCCTTTACTCAAGTTCCTACTGTAGACATTGCTTGAGTATCGATCGGGAACCTTCTATTTGTATGAAATATTATTTACAACAACGTAATGTAAAATTTGACTATTTAGATTCCACGCTAATAGTAACGGGACGTGCTTAAAATATTTTGTTTAATTGAAATGTTGTTGGCAAGAATGGCCATAGAAGAAATGTTATTAGATAAGGTATTCTTCTTAACTAAAAACTAAAGAGTAAGGTTCATTGATTTGCTCACAGGTCCATTGGAATAAATAAGTTTGATTTCGTAAATTATTATCTGAGACTGCTTACAGCCAGATCACCAACATTATAGCCAATAGAAGCCCACTGCTGGACATGTACCTCTCTTTAGAACGCCACAGGATTTTGCGCCGGCCGACTGTATCCAACGGCTTCCAATAACCACACAATACATAAGTGATATAGGAACCTCTTGTATTTCTATACAAGTGCTTTACTTGCTATACTTTAGTGCCGTGCTGGTGGCGGCACTTTAAAAGAATACTTTCCACAGCCCCATATCTTCCCATGGGTGTCGTAAGAGGCGACTAAGGGTTTTTTTGCAGCAGACCATCTGCTCTCCAGGTGGGAGACTTATGTCGGCCGGTTGTTGTTACCACCATGCAGTTGTGTAAAACCCGCCAAGTGATTCTGACCTATCTCGGTCAGGTCGCGTTCCGGGATCAGCACTGCACTAACCGGTGCCAGGGGCACTGTGATCGTGGCAATTGTTGGACCAGTGGGAGCCCTAGCGGCGGTATTGTGTGTGTAGTGTGTATCGGCCCGCCGGCCAGGGAGACCCGTAGAAACGGTGGTGCTGCTCCGCGGCATAGTACAGGGGCCCAAAAGGGGTTAACCACTTCTGGAGGCTGCCCCACCACGTCGCGCATAATCTCGGGGTGGATCGTCGTGCCGGGTGGTGCCCGGTTCCGGTGGGGCCCGTCGACCACACCCGAGGGGGTGTCCTCGCCTTCCGTCCGGCGGACCGGCCTACACTATTCCACGCGATTCATACTTATGCAGGGCACCGCGCTTTGTCTTTCATTGCCTCGATCACAGTCGTCCTTTCACGCCCCTCCCATCCTCCAACTTCTATGGCAGTCAGAAGCATGAAAAAACGGCCAACAGCGGCATCCCCATCCCCCACCAACACGCTGTTTGAGGTGGAGTTCGCTAACTTCCGCGGACTCCATGCAAACCTCAACGCCGTCCATCACCACCTTGAGACGGCGAGGCCTGCGATGCTCTTTTTGACGGAAACACAGATAGGCCGCCCTGCCGATACGTCATACCTGCACTACCCCGGCTATGTGCTAGAAGAGTCCTTCCAATCTAAAGCCGGTGTATGTCTATTCGTCAGGGCGGACGTCTGCTGTAGCCGTCTCCGCTGCCTAGAAGACCCATCCTTCTCCACCCTCTGGGTGCACGTGGACCTGGGCTTCACGAGCCGGGTCTATGCGTGCATATACCGCTCCCACAAAGGCGACGCCGAGACAACTCTACTCTTCGAACATCTGAGTCAGGCCGCAGACAACGCTCAGGCGCAGTTCCTAAATGCCGAAATGGTGTTTTTGGGAGACTTCAATGCCCACCATGAGTCCTGGTTAGGCTCATCAAAAACAGACCATGCAGGCCGAAATTATTTGTTTATTTATTTATTTATAAATAAATAAATAAATAAATATCTGGGACAATTCACACCAAGATCATCTGACCCCAAACTAAGCAGAGCTTGTAATATGGGCGTCAGAGACTGATAAACATACGTAAATATTTCTGAATACATACTTAAATAGATAATAACACCCATACACACAACAAATATAAATGTTCGTCACACAAATATTTGTCATGGGTGGGGATCGAACCCACGACCTCCGGCGCTAAAGGCAGGATCGCTGCCATTGCGCCAACAGGCCAGTCGAATTATATATTATATTACAAAAAATAACAATTAATAGAAAAATGTCCCACAAAACTGTTGACACAGTTTGTCTGTGGGATCAGGAGTCTCAATTTTTTATACATTACAAAAAATAAATAAATTATGTAATTGATACTGAGTTCACACAATAAGAGATATCTACTGCCAACTAAATACACACATCAAAAGTGTCTAGGGATCAACATATATTTTTGCAATAACTTTTCTCCTGATTGATATTAATTAAAATTTTCTTTAAGGATTCATCAAATAAAGTGTTTTCGTTTGTCTACAGTAACGATAAACCAAGTCACCTTTGCAATAATAAAGAAATTTGCCATTTTCCTAATAAAAGGATTTTTGACATTTGAAGCACTAACATTAAAGTTCGAAAAAAAGACTGAAATAACAGTTTTCTTTAAAATTTTATTGGGTAACTTAAACAATTAATAATTCGTGTTTCTACCGCGAACACTAACAACACAAGAACATCGGTTTGGCATACTCAAAATGAGTTCATCCAAATCACGCTGTGGAATGGCCGCCCATGTTCGTTGCAACAACAAAAAAAGGTCTTCTTGCGACTGGATACCCTCCATATTCGGCAGAGCTCTTCTCTGTAGCATATGTAGAATCGGGTTCAAGTCTGGCGACTGAGCAGGCCAGGGCAGGACATTGATGTTAGCTGCGGCGAGAGTCTGTCTTACAACTCTTGCGGTGTGCGGTCGTGCATTATCATGCATTAACTGAAATAAGGGACCGATTTGCACTTGTAGAGGAACGATGACGTCTGATACAATCGTCTCAGCATAAATTTGAGCGTTGAGGTTGCCTCTGATCCAAATCAACTCAGTTCTTCCGCCGATCCAAATACCCGCCCATACCATGATGCTTCCACCACTATAAGGATGGACTTCCTGGCAGGATTTTAATCGCTGTTGGCGTCCAGGGGTTCTCCAGTGTCGTATACGTCTTGTATCCGGTCTCATACCAAAACGAGACTCATCAGAAAAGCACACGAAACGCCATTGTTCTTCTGCCCAATTTCTGTGTTCAAGAGCCCATTGATATCGAATCCTACGATTGTGCATTGCTATAGGTGGTACCCTTAGCGGTCTTCGGGAATGAAGGTTCACTTCATGCAAGCGGTTTCTGACTGTTTGGTCGCTAATTAAGTTCCCTGAAGAGTGATGAAGCCTCACGGCTAACATCATGGCGGTTATTGTTGGAGCTCTTCGAGTTGTGATTTGAATGTATCGGTCTTGTCTCCGTGTGGTGCAGCGATACCGTCCTCCATGGCGCTCAGCCACGGTACCAGTGCTTCGGTAACGTGTCCAAAGTCGACTGATAACACTCTGACTTGTATTCAGAGCTAAAGCCACAGTACGTTGCCGGGAACCAGCTTCTATCATTCCCACGGCTCTGAGCATTTCTTCCCTGCTTAAATGACGTCGCCGCTCCATAATAACGTTGGTTTTAATCAGTAGTAGGGAAACAGTAGCACTAATAATGTCTTCAATGCGTTGTATGTTTTTATAGGGAAAATATTGACAGCTGATTTTCATCTTTTACTCGAATTTGATTGACAGTTCCTGTTTCTAATTATAAAATGCACCAAAAAGGATCCATATAAATTTATAAAATCATAAATTTATTACAAAGCCACATCTCAATCTCAAGAAATCCGCATAAAAATGCTTGATCCCTAGACACTTTTGATGTGTGTAATTGATGACAGTAGATATCTCTTAAGTCTCTTTTTAAATTTCAACTTACATGGCTCCCGTCGTATATCCTCGGGAAAGCTATTTAAAAGGTAGGGTAATCTCTTTTTTAAAGTCCTGTCCCCAAAGTAATTTTTCACTCTAGCTTGTCTGCGATGTCACGAACATGAAGGCTGCCGCGGATGTGGGTGTTACGCACGCGATCTTTGCGTGAGACTCCACACATCCACCGCAGCATCTTCATTTCCGTGACGCGCAGCTCCTGCTTGTGTCGCTCTAGTAACGGCCATGTTTCACTGCCATATAAAAGGACAGGCCTAAGGATGGTTTTATAGACCTGTCCCTTCAGCTTGATCGGCATTTTGGGGTCACAAATGACACCAGTCAGCTCACGCCATTTGGCCCAAGCCGCGGAAATTCGGGTTCTGACGTGGCGGTCGATGTCCCCGGACGCGCTTAACACAGACCCCAGGTATTTGACACGGTCCGTGCGCTCGACCACGTCAACGCCTATGCGGACGGACTGGGGATTTGTGGTTTTGCAGGCCATGTACTCCGTCTTTGCCCTTGAAGAACGGCGTGATAATGCTCAGTCTCCATTGGTCAGGTATATTCCCGGTGAGGAGAATGCGATTGAAAAGGTGGGTAAGTATGCCCACACCACGAGAGCCCATCGATTTCCACGCTTCAGCTCGTTTAGCGGCACGTTTGGCATCCCTGTACGCGGCGCGATCTTCAGGAGATTTGGACGCTTGCCACGCTTTGAAGAGGGCTTTCTTTACCCTAATCTTCTGGACTGCTTCGTTCCACCTCCAGGTCTCCTTGTCAAGCCTACGTCCACCCTGAGACACACCCAACGCCACCCTCGCCGCCCCGGTGATAGCTGCCTGACACCTATCCCAGAGCTGTTGCACGGACTCACTATCCGCTGCGATGCACAGGTCACCGACAGCGGCAGCAAAGTCATGGGATCTGGCTCCTTCAAGCAGCCACCACCTAGTTCGGAGCGGGCAGCGCTCCCGGCATCTGCCTCGAGGCTTCACTCGCAGGTCCATCACAAGTAGACGGTGTTGGGCAGTAAGACTCTCCGGGTATGACCTTACAGTTAGCTACCTTGCCGATCTGGGCTCTCCTGGTGAGAAAGTAGTCGATCTTGGTTGCGCTTCTACCGCTCTTGTAGGTGATCATATGCTTGGGACTCTTTTCGAAGAACGTGTTCACGACGGCCAAGTCGGCAGTCATACACGACCGGAGAATCTCTTCGCCTTCAGCGTTACGACTGCCAAGACCAAAACCACCGTGAACACGCTCGTATTCCTCACACTGTTCGCCCACATGACCGTTCAGATCGCCACCCAGAACGACGCCTTGGGACAAAGGAATAGTGCATAGGAGCTGGTCGATTTGCTCCCAAAACAGTGCCTTATCCAAATCGCTACAACCGACCTGCGGTGCGTAGGCACCTATGAAATTGGTCGTGACCCCTTCGATACTTCGCCGCGATTTACATCCAAGACACTATTCTGTAATTCCTCGGACAGCACCACTCCCACTCCATTGGCCCTACCAGGAGAACCCGCGAGGATCAGCTTGTAGCCGTGCCCGATGTTCCGGGACCTGTTGCCTCTCCAGCGAGTCTGCTGCAGGAACGCCACGGCCACCCTCCGTCTTTTTTTTTTGTTCTCCGGGTGTGAAAATGCTTTACGCGCTATCCCACTGCTTGGGTGGGGCAGTGGGGGAGTGTAGTGTATAGGGCTCTCCGCCAGTAAGACCGGCGGCATACACACTAAAAAACACCCTGGTATACCCTCACCGCTATGGAATAGGACAACATGGAGCCTTACGGATTACCACGTCGTCACAGCGGTTGGCCCAGCCTACGCGCCGGGCCTCCTCACGCTACGGGGGCGTACCGGTATACTGGACACCCCCAGACAGGAGCACCATGAATTAGGATGAAAGCGGGGAGCTTTAACCTTAAGGAGGGCTTACACCCCGGTGCTACTTTTAGGGAGCAGGAGGACGGGCGAACCGCCGTCTTCTTGCCCCCGGCCGTCTTAGTCGGAGAGGGGCCGCCAGAGGATTATCCTCCTGGGCCCTCACCGCTCTCCTTCCGCGTCATCACCTCCTCACAGAAGGATACCATTGCCGTCCATGCCTGCTTGCTCCTGAGCATGGCCTGTATTAAGGCCGGGAGCGAGAGGTCCCTACCGACGGTATCCATCAGAGTGCGGCGTTGATCCGCCCACGCAACGCACACCTCAAGCGTGTGCTGGGCGGTATCCTCGTCGGCGCCGCACTCGTGACACCTTGGCGTTGGCTCACGCCGGGCGACTTTGTGCAGGTACCTTCCGAAGCATCTGTGCCCCGACAGGACCTGCACCAGTCGGTACGTAAGGGACCGCCCCTCCCCACGCACCCACTGTTGGAGTACTGGCCTTATGGCGTCTATGGCCTTACTTTTTATAATGCCGGCGTAAAGACGCCGGCACGTTTGGTCTGGGCCGCGCTCATTAGGGAGCAGGCGGCCCAACGCGCCTGCAGCGCGGATTAGGCGGGGGCGAGGCGGAAAAAATGCCCCTCAAACCGCCACCGCTCATCCAAAGTGGGGCCCAGATATTTCATCTGGGCCTCCACCCTCACAATTGAGGCGTATCGAAGCGCCGGGGGGTGGTCCCTGAAAGAGTAGAGCTTCGTTCTTATTGGTGGCCACCTTCAATCCCAGCACCTCGATGCGGCTGATGACGAGGCAGGCCGACTTCCGCCAGCCTCTCCACCTCTGGAAAGTCCCTTCCTCGGGCCACGACAAGGGGGGCACTCTCCGCATGGCGAGCACATCGGCCAGCTCGCGAGCGGTGTCCCGTCAGCGTGCCAACGTTTCACGATGCGAAGCGGACCTTCCTCTGGACTAATGTCTTTCACCGGGCCCGCCCTTGGCCCGGTGGCCCTAACCCACTTAACGCAGGAGTAGGGCGATCCCCTTGCGCGTCGTTTTCCGGCGTCGCCCTATCCAGGTCGGGTACTTTTTGCTGACTATTCATTTTGTTGGCTTGAGTTGGCTTTTGGAGTGACTGCCATCGGACCACCCAACCCATAAAGGGTAGCCGTCGCCAGAGCCTCCTTCGTTGATCAGCAACGAAGCCTCAGCCTGCAAGCTGGTGCACCTCAGCTTGCAGGCGAGGTTGGCTTGGGGCCCGAAGATGTTGGAGGACCCCCTTACACCTAAATAAGATAAGAGAAAAAAGATAAAGCTACATTATTAGCGAGTAACTTTGACTATATTTTTGGGTATATTCTAACGAAAGAAATAGTTCACACTTGGTGGAAATCTCGTCCATTGTGTAAATTTAAATTTCTACTAATATATTACAAAGAGGAAAGATTTGATTGTTTGTTCGTAATGTATACTGGCTGCGAAACTACTGGACCGTTTTTGCAATTCTTTCACCAAAATAAAGCCAAAATATCACATAGGTTTATTTTTTATTATTTGGGCTATATTTTGACGCAATAAACAGTCTACGCGAGCGAAGCCGCTGACGGACAGCCAGTCTATAGTAATATTATGCATAGGAAAGAGGTTTTTTTTGTTTGTTTGTTTGTATTGAAAACTGATCCGACTCCGAAACTACTGATCCGATCGTGAAAATTCTTTCACTAACAGAAAACTTAACTATTCAAGAATGATCTAGGCTATATTTCATTTTGATTGAACAAACAATTCAGTGTAAAATAATAGTAACTATATGTAAATCAAGTCGGAGAAAAGCGGGCGAGATATGATATTGGACACCAGCTGTCAAACATTTGACAGAACGAAGTCTCGTTCTCTGCGGGCAGCTCGTAATTGATGAATTAAATCCGAATCTTTCAGGCGAGTGCATCTGACGACATGTACACCAAGACCGCGGACGCGCACAACCTGCTGCGGCCCGAGTTTGTCGAGAGTCTCTGGTACATGTACCAGATCACCGGGAACACCACATTCCAGGACTGGGGCTGGCAGATTTTCAAGGTTAGTTGACTTTTTAATGTAGAGATAAAATTAAACACTAAGTCTGAACTCTCTCTAAGTATCTGAGGTTAAAAAAAGGAAGAAACTAGAAAAAATCAACCTTGGTCTAAGGATTAGAGCGGCACTTGAACCAGCGCCCTTAGTTTCTTTCTTTAACAGCGTTAGCTGGGGGTGGATCGGAAACGTTGCAATTTTGTAAGATTTTCCTGACTATTTCATTGAATTGAAATAAAAATTAAATTTTTGCTCTATTATTGTGTGCATAATACTATTTAAAAACACATTTAAGAGAGGTAGGGCACAGTGGATTCGTCCACCCATAATTGAGCAGCCCGTCTTGATGCAAATACCACATACCACCTTACAGAATACCACAGCTAAATAACACCGCTTAGGCAGTGTTGTGTTCCTGCTGGTGAGTAAGGTACCAGAGCTCATCGGAGAGCGGTTGTGTGGACAGCTGGGGGACCTGCGGTGGGTCACCGTCGCTGTGGTGAATTGGCGTGGCATGTTGACACTGTTGCCAGGGAGACCCGATGAAACGGTTGTCCGCTGACCGCCCGTAGGCTGAACGGGGTCCCGCCCTGGAAGGCTGACCTGCCAGCCTTGCGAAAAGTCCCTGATGGGGTGGTCGTGCCGGGGAAGGAGACCGGAGTGGACCCGGCCACCTCAAAGGGGGGGGGGGGATCGGGGGCCCTTCCGTCCACCGCGTCAGCAGACCATATAACCTTCGCACCTAGCGACGATAGCTCAATCTGTCTTTGTCCGTTCGGCTGTCCACACAATAGTTGCCCCCAAGCCTTAAAAAAAAATACAATGAAGCCACAAAAAAGTCAAAAAAGTTTGACAGCGGCGTTCCATTCGAAGTTATGTATGGACCTATTCAACATCAGGGGACTTAACTCCAACATCAACGCGGTTCACCATCACCTTGAAACCGCAAAGCCGACAATGCTTTTCCTGAGTGAGACACAAATATCTTGCCTGGCACAAATATCATACTTATATTACCCTGGGTACAAGCTTGAGCACAATTTTGTGCCTCACGCCGGGGTATGCATGTTTGTACGGGAGAATATATGCTGTCGCCGACTTTCGGGGCTAAAAGACAGGGACCTGTCAATCATGTGACTGCGTATATACTACTACTAGGCCACTAGGCCATACCCGTATCTATGCGTGCCTATACAGGTCCCATAGTGGTAACTTGGGTATGAGTCAACTTTTTGAGCACTTGCAAGTGACGTCTGGCAAAATCATTGAGCAGTACCCCACGGCCGAGTTGGAGGTCCTAGGGGATTTCAATGCACACCACACTAAGTGGCTGGGGTCTTCTCTGCCCACTGACTACGCTGGAAGGTCCGCCTACGAGTTTGCCTTGGCCTATGGTCTCTCGCAACTGGTACATTCTCCCACGAGAGTACCGGACGTCGTCACCCATAGGGCAAATTTACTGGATCTCCTGCTGACTTCGCATCCTGACGGGTATACCATCTCAGCGACTGCGCCTCTGGGCTCATCTGATCACTGTGTCGTCCGGAGCCAAGTGCCTTGCGAATCGCCTGAAAAGCGTAAGCCTATTGGGCGCCGCCGCGTATGGCACTATAAGTCAGCGGATTGGGATGGTTTGCGTGAGTTCTTCGCGTCGTATCCCTGGAGGCAGCTCTGCTTTGCGTCTGGTGATCCCGATACCTGCGCAGCTACGGTCACTGAGACGATCCTGGCGGGTATGGAATGCTATATTCCTCACCCGCTAGTGGCTGTCGGGGGTACAAGCCAGCCGTGGTTTGACAAGCACTGCAGAGAGGCCTTGCGCCTCAAACAATCTGCATTCAAGGCTTGGATCACGGCCTGTGCTAAAAGAGACCACTCTATTCCAGCTGCAAAGGCAAACTGAATGCTGCCTCGAGATCCAGTAAAAAAGCCATCGCCAGGGCAAAATTTGACTTCGTCGGCCGCATTGGCGAGCGGCTCGTGGGCCACCCCTCGTGGAGTCGTGCCTTTTGGTCGCTTGCCAAGGCAGCCGAGGAAAACTTCTGCCGCTATCCAGTAAAAAAGCCATCGCCAGGGCAAAATTTGACTTCGTCGGCCGCATTGGCGAGCGGCTCGTGGACCACCCCTCGTGGAGTCGTGCCTTTTGGTCGCTTGCCAAGGCAGCCGAGGAAAACTTCTGCCGCTCGTCTTTGCCACCACTCCAAAAACCAGATGTACATCTGGCCCACAGTGATAAAGAGAAAGCCGATCTCTTGGGCAATCTCTTTGCCTCAAACTCGACTTTGGACGCTGGAAGCGCCGTGCCACCTGCTACCATCCCTTGGTGCGGTCACATTATGCCGGAGATCCGCATAACCCAGAAAGAAGTCCGGCGAGTTGCAAACTCTGGACGTCCACAAGTCGAGTGGGCCGGATAACATCCCAGCAGTGGTGCTCGAAGTGTGTGCTCTCGAGTTGTGCCCGGTATTAACGCGGCTTTTCGCACTTTCCTACGCAAAAAGGCAATGTCCGTCTTTGTGGAAGACCGCCCACGTGCGACCTGTCACCCTAAAAAGGGTGACAGGTCGGACACGGCGAATTATAGACCTATTGCTATTACCTCCCTTCTTTCAAAGGTTTTGGAGCGTGTGTTGAATGCCAAGCTCCTGAGGTACCTAGAGGATCACGATTTCATAAGCGACTACCAATATGGCTTCCGTAATGGTCGGTCGACTGGCGATCTTCTGGTATATCTCACACACCGCTGGGCTCAGGCCATTGTAAGTCAAGGTGAGGCTCTGGCTGTTAGCCTAGATATAGCTAAGGCATTCGACCGGATCTGGCATCTAGGTCTTCTATCAAAGCTTACATCTTACGGACTGCCCGAGGGTTTATGCGAATAGATTGACAGTTTCTTGTCCAGCAGACGCATTAAAGCCGTTGTAGACGGTAGTTGCTCCGATAGCTTGGACATCAATTCTGGTGTCCCACAAGGCTCTGTGGTATCTCCTACGCTATTCCTCTTGCATATCAATGATATGCTCTCTAATGATGGTATTCATTGCTATGCGGATGATAGCACTGGAGATGCCTTTTACACAGGCCGAGTAAATATTCCTCGTACCTTTGTGGAGGAAAGTCGAACTAAACTTGTGTCTGTAATCGAGAATACCCTAGCTTGGATGTCCGATTGGGGTCGGAACAATTTGGTCCAGTTTAACCCCACTAAGACACAAGTTTGCGCGTTTACCGCTAAGAAAACTCCATTTACTGTAGCTCCTCAGTTCTAGAACACTACCCTTACGAGGTGCATTAAATAAGTACCTAGCCTCATCGCCAGAGGGCGCTGTAGTTTCAAAAGAGTTTTACCACAGTGTAGCACATTCTTTTTTAAATCTTTTGTCAAATTTTCATTCCAATCCCTTCATTTGTTTTAATTTGACAACTTATGGAAGCGAACGTGTCGATCGGTTTTACAAAAATGGAAAAAGAGCAATATCGTTCGGTGATTCGATTCCTATTTTTGGAAAGGAAAACGCGCATCGAAATCAAAGAGCGCTTGGATGCTGTGTACGGTGACTCTTCTCCATCGATGGCCACCGTCAAGAATTGGTTCAACGAGTTTGCACGTGGCCGTACGTCGGTTTTTGATGAACCACGACCAGGTGCACCGAAAACAGCTGCTACGGAGGAAAACATTAAAAAAATCCATGATCTCGTATTGGCAGATCGCCGATTGAAGGTTCGGGAGCTAGCTGAGACTGTAGCCATTTCAGAAGGAACAGTGCATCATATTCTTCACGAGGAACTCGGCATGAGAAAGCTGTCGGCGCGATGGGTGCCGCGTTTACTCACACCGGAAAACAAGCGCACCCGTGAGACCACATCGGAGACGTGTTTGGCGCTGTTTAAGCGGAATCCAGCGGAGTTTTTGCGTCGTTTTGTGACCGTCGATGAAACCTGGCTCCACTGGTACACACCAGAGACCAAGGAGCAATCAAAACAATGGATCCAGACCGGGGAACGTGCTCCAAAGAAGGCGAAAACTGTAAAATCGGCCGGTTAAGTTATGGCCACCGTTTTCTGGGATTCACAAGGTGTGATCTACATCGATTACCTCGAGAAGGGTAAAACAATTACAGGGCTTTACTATGCCGATTTATTGGGCCGATTCGACGCCGAATTAAAGAAAAAACGACCCCATCTGGCGAAGAAAAAAGTGCTGTTTCACCAAGACAACGCACCGGTTCACACGTCTGCCGTTACCATGGCCAAATTGGTCGAATTACGCTACGAATTGCTGCCCCATCCACCGTATTCTCCAGATTTGGCCCCTTGTGACTTCTTTCTGTTTCCTAATCTGTAAAAATCACTCGCCGGGAATAGATATGGATCAAATGAGGAGGTCATCGCCGCCACGGAGGCCTATTTTGCAGAGTTTGACAAAAACTATTTTTCGGATGGGTTAAAAAAGTTGGAGCATCGCTGGGCTAAGTGTATCGAACTAAAAGGAGACTATGTTGAAAAATAAATTGCCACTATTCCAAAATTTTCGTTTACTTTTTGTAGGCTAAGTATTTATTGAATGACCCTCGTACCTTAACAAATAGTATTGGGATCTTTGGTGTTGACATATCTAGTGACGTACAGTTTCGGAGTCATTTGGAACAAAAGGCGAAGTTGTCATTCAAAAAGTTCGGTGTGCTAAACAGGGCGAAGCAGTACTTCGCTTCTAGGCAAAGACTGCCGCTGTATAAAGCGCAAGTCTGGCCACACGTGGAATACTGTTGTCACCTTTGGGCAGGAGCGCCTGGATATCAACTCAGTTCTTTTGACTCAGTCCAGAGGCGTGCGACCCGGATTGTCGACGACCCCAAACTGACGAGCGGTTTAGAGCCGTTAAGTCTGAGGAGAGACTTCGCCTCCCTATGCGTGTTCTACCGCTTGTACAACGGGTTTTGTTCTGAAGAACTGTTCGATATGATGCCCGGCTACTTTTTACCATCGCACCGCTCGCCACTGACAGGGCATTCACCCTCACACTCTGAATCCGCAATGGTCTCGTACAGTTAGGTTTCAGAGATGTTTCCTTCTAAGGACGCTCAGATTGTGGAATGAACTCCCTGCCGAGGTTTTCCTGATGAGTTATAGTATGGAGTTTTTCAAGAGGGGTTTAAAATGGTTTTTGCAGGGTCGACATCGCGCGAGTGATACCCCTGGTGTTGCACGTGTCCATGGGCTGCGGTAACCGCTTACCATCAGGTGGTCCGCATGCTTGATTGTCACCGAAGTGGTATAAAAAACATTGAATTGTCTAAAATTAGGTAGTCGCCAATTATTTGCAAAATTAAATAAAAAATCGTTTTAAAAAAAATATATATACACATAAAAATTTACTGTACACAGTTTAAGTTATAATTATAACATTAAAAGATGCGTTTAATAATAGAGAGATAATTTATACTTACTTTGAATTCAGCTAAATAATCACGAAACCCTTAAAAAAATGCAACGTTTGCGATCCTACTCCAAACGCAAAAAACAAACCCTCTTAAACCAACAGACTTAAAAGCAAGCATTGTAAATGCTAAAATCAAAAGCAAACTCCATTGATGATCAGAGGAGCTTGCCCAATAACATTGGCTCACAACGTAAAAATACACTGAAGAACTTCGCCAGGCCTTAATGGCCTCAGTACAATAGCTTAGTTGAAAGAGCAACTATTGCGGATCTCCTATTACCTAGGACCAACGTTGAATTTATCTAGTTCATATCTTTGGATGGAAAATACAGCAGTCACCATTTTGACGTACCTACCTGAACTCTCATTCCTAGTCAAATATAATTCAGTTCTCTGAATAAATATTGAATTTAGAACTGTCCTTTGGTTTGGTCATAGATGACTTACACTTCATCCATTAAAACAAACTCATCCCTCGCACATCTCTGGTGGAAACGCAGCCTCACTGTCATATTATTAATTCTAACTATTATTAGTGTTGAAAATGATGATCATGACAGTAATTTAAGGTCAAAATGGTCAAAAAGATCACTTTTGGTCGTTGTGATAATGATGTTTAAATTTTTAATTTTTTCAATTTGACTGAATTTCACAGTGAATGGTCCTGTCATAAATGGTCAGATTCAGTAATTTTTCATATTCATTCATGAGACAGTAAGCAAGTTGATTTGCATTCATTCTAAAAAACTTCTAATATTATAACAACATGACGTCTACCGAATTAATTAAAACAATCGTATCGTAATGTGCGCTTCATTGTTTGCAGAGTATCGAGAAACATGCCAAAGTGCCAAACGGTTATACTTCATTAGCCAACGTGAAATCTGAGGAACCCCTTCAACGTGACATGATGGAGTCTTTCTTCTTATCCGAAACGCTCAAGTATCTATACCTACTGTTCAGTGACGACAGATACGTCATCGATCTAAATAAATACGTCATTAACTCTGAAGCTCACCCCTTACCGATACACAGGAATTAATATTGTCCATAACCACAAAATGACTGAGGTAATTTATTGTAGATTAAGGTAAGAGTGAACTAAGTCCACTGTAAACTTACGTTGCATTTCCTCCACTCACTTAGTGGAATCTTATTTACTGACGCTTTTTGGCAAAATTTACTTAACAAAAACGTTAAACAATTACAGAGTTTTATTTGTTGATCTTAAAAATTTAACTGTGCAATAAATAATGTGTAATATGTCTGTAATTTATTAATTTACAATTTGTTAATGTATAGATATTATTTCTCTGAAGGTGGTAAGAATATTTAAAAACAATGACTGAAATTATGTCATTTAAATTTCTCCTAGGCAGGCTTAGAATGCCCCTTGATCAATGTTTTGACCTGTAAAATAGTACTTTGACACACTTTGTTGGTAGGACGATACTTAAGATGCATTTTTAATCAATACTTACATGACTTTGACTCCCTTAGGGTTCTTAATGTAAATATTAAAAACATTCATTACAATATACTTAAGATTGGGTTATAAGTAGATACTTAAGCAGAAATCACAACTTTGTATTAAGTAGAGTTATACATAAAAGTCATACAATATACAATACAATATTCATTTCATTGGCATCTCTGAGACATTCATTGAAAATATATATTTAAATGTAAATACCGGGTGGCACCGACTATTCGATAATAAATGTATGGCTGTGCTGGTTAGTTTGTAAAAAAATGAGTGTTCATTACATTGAATACTTGCATGCTAGTCCATACAAGTATTTTCAAACTAATGCTTCTATGGACTAGTATTGTCCTTTTTTCATTGATTGTGGTATAGTCGGCGCCACTCCGTATAAACTGTACTATATAACATTTGAGTATAAGCAGAGGCATGATGACTACTCGACAAAATTGTTTATACTACACCTGCTCGGAAAGTACCTTGATACTTTATCAAATTTACGGTAGAAAGTACGTCATTGCATATCGAACAAATATGCGGGGAGAAAACGTATCTGAGCGGGAGAGAAAAGTGTAAAATCCATTTCTTACGTGGTTTTTCTTTTTTAATTTTGGGTAAGACTATGCGCCGGTAACCTAAATATCAAAAGCCAAAAAGTTTTTACAGTGAGTTTTTATCTCCTAGTTCGCAAAATGACACTGGCCACTAGCTGTGTGTCGGATGGTGTCGGGCTGGCAGTGCGACCCTGCGGCGGCAGGATAAACAATTTGAAAAAAGAACATGTGAAAATTGCAGACGCCATTGGCGCCATTTTCAATTTGTGTGTTGTTTGAGGATTCAGTTTTCGTAGAAAGTAAAATAAAACTATCAAAATGATAAGTAGTGATAGTGATGATGAAGATTTTTTTAACTCCGCCGCAGTTGAAGGAAACAGCAAAAATAATAAAGAAAGAAAAAGTGTTACATTAAGCTTCACTAACTGCAACAATTTCAATATAAATTTCAATTAGTAAAGATTTAGTTTTTTATTTTCCTCGTAGGTGTAGTATAAAGCACTATGTATCACTCGAGAGAAAGTGCGATTCCCGATCTCGGGTGTTTTAAAACGACACCCTCGACGGTAATCGGTCTCTTTCTCCTCTCGGTGAACAATGTACTATTCCGTCTTCGCGCAAAATTGTATAAGAGCAGATAAATGTTTAATATATTTTTAGAAGTTTTGTCTTTGATTATTTTTCATATCATATTGATTGAGAGCAGTGTTGCAACTGAGAAACGCACGAACTTAATGGCAATAATTGTATATCCCTTTTAACATGTTTTTCTTGCAATATTTTGTACACAAACTGATCTTATAAAATAACACATTCCTTATACAATCATGTCAAGCTATAAAATCCTGAACTGCTAAATGTTATAACTCATACTTAACATAAAAATATTTCATTTAAATTCATTAAGTAAGTAAATGAACGTTTACAAAGTATATTTTAGCAAATGTAGACAACTTTTACCGCACGTTAGACTGGCATGCGTATTATGTAATGTGTAGGACTCAGAATGTAACTTTCTGCTATCCTTCATGTACCCTATAGATTAACTCGTAGTAAAATAAGAAGCATAAATGTTAGATGTTCTCAACGTCCAAATGGTCTTCAATGTTGTAGGTTGTTTGTCGTTACATCTTTGCGGCACTTTGTTTCTTTTAGTTCAGTTTCATATATAAATATATGAAAGCAATATCATAATACTTACAATGTTATGTTAACTTTTATTACACACGTCAAAAGTGTCTAGGGATCAACATATATTTTTGCAATAACTTTTCTCCTGATTGATATTAATTAAAATTTTCTTTAAGGATTCATCAAATAAAGTGTTTTCGTTTGTCTACAGTAACGATAAACCAAGTCACCTTTGCATTAATAAAGAAATTTGCCATTTTCCTAATAAAGGGATTTTTGACATTTGAACCACTAACATTAAAGTTCGAAAAAAAGACTGAAATAACAGTTTTCTTTAAAATTTTATTGGGTAACTTAAACAATTAATAATCCGTGTTTCTAACGCAAACACTAACAACACAAGAACATCGGTTTGGCATACTCAAAATAAGTTCATCCAAATCACGCTGTGGAATGGCCGCCCATGTTCGTTGCAACAACAAAAAAAGGTCTTCTTGCGACTGGATACCCTCCATATTCGGCAGAGCTCTTCTCTGTAGCATATCCCATGCATGCTCAATCGGGTTCAAGTCTGGCGACTGAGCAGGCCAGGGCAGGACATTGATGTTAGCTGCGGCGAGAGTCTGTCTTACAACTCTTGCGGTGTGCGGTCGTGCATTATCATGCATTAACTGAAATAAGGGACCGATTTGCACTTGTAGAGGAACGATGACGTCTGATACAATCGTCTCAGCATAAATTTGAGCGTTGAGGTTGCCTCTGATCCAAATTAACTCAGTTCTTCCGCCGATCCAAATACCCGCCCATACCATGATGGTTCCACCACTATAAGGATGGACTTCCTGGCAGGATTTTAATCGCTGTTGGCGTCCAGGGGTTCTCCAGTGTCGTATACGTCTTGTATCCGGTCTCATACCAAAACGAGACTCATCAGAAAAGCACACGAAACGCCATTGTTCTTCTGCCCAATTTCTGTGTTCAAGAGCCCATTGATATCGAATCCTACGATTGTGCATTGCTATAGGTGGTACCCTTAGCGGTCTTCGGGAACGTCATCGTTCCTCTACAAGTGCAAATCGGTCCCTTATTTCAGTTAATGCATGATAATGCACGACCGCACACCGCAAGAGTTGTAAAACAGACTCTCGCCGCAGCTAACATCAATGTCCTGCCCTGGCCTGCTCAGTCGCCAGACTTGAATCCGATTGAGCATGCACGGGATAAGCTACAGAGAAGAGCTCTGCCGAATATGGAGGGTATCCAGTCGCAAGAAGATCTTTTTTTGTTGTTGCAACGAACATGGGCGGCCATTCCACAGCGTGATTTGGATGAACTCATTTTGAGTATGCCAAACCGTTGTTCTTGTGTTGTTAGTGTTCGCGGTAGAAACACGGATTATTAATTGTTTAAGTTACCCAATAAAACTTTAAAGAAAACTGTTATTTCAGTCTTTTTTTCGAACTTTAATGTTAGTGGTTCAAATGTCAAAAATCCCTTTATTAGGAAAATGGCAAATTTATTTAATAATGCAAAGGTGACTTGGTTTATCGTTACTGTAGACAAACGAAAACACTTTATTTAATGAATCCTTAAAGAAAATTTTAATTAAAATCATTCAGGAGAAAAGTTATTGCAAAAATATATGTTGATCCCTAGACACTTTTGATGTGTGTATTTATCAATGCATAACAGTGTCGGTATTACTTACCCTTTTATTACAAATAAGTACTTACGTAATTAAGCACTAGATTAATGAAATTAATTGGCTAGGTGAAATATTCTCCGAAGCCATGAATAATTTGAGGCAATATGTATTTTTATTTTTATGTCTTTTTTGTGATTTTTATTACGACGCGTTAGGATGTCAATATATATTTTTTGCTAATGTACAAGAAGGGTTCTTTACAACAACAACAGTAGTTAAGATTTTCAATAAGTTAGATCTGCTGAGCTAAGGGTTACTTTTATAGCTTTTTTTTTTTATAGTTTTTTATGGCTTTTTTTTTAGCATTATATTCAAAAATTTACAGTAATTGTATGTATTTTTTGTAATAACCCTTCAATTTACAACAAAGGTTTGAACCTATGTGGCATAGCCTACTATCCCCATTTTGTTTTTTTCTCGATGCTTCCGCGCACGATATAAGTGGTGTAGAAAGAGGACACCTAAACAAACAAACCATTTCTGGTAATACGGTAAAGTTTCCGAGTTATTTGAAGCTAAAGATCGATATGAAAAAGGTGATAATCATTAAAAATCTTCTAATCATGAGGCTTTTCGAGTTACTTTGTTAACCAATAACAGATAATAGGACATTTAAACAGTTGGTTATCTTCTTCATCAATTTCCCCACATCCCTGAATCGCTCAGAAGAAATTGCTCATAGCGATGAGGTCACTTTTTTTTCCTATCCTTTGCTGTTACAAATTAAATTGTATTTCTCCTATGCAGCAAAGTATATTTGAATTAAATTTGAAACTTTTGTTGTAGATTATTACTAAAAACCAGGTAAAATCCACTTTAACTTTATTATTTTGAGGATTTCAAAATGTAGGTACACTTCATGAAAATGCGATAATACACATATCCAACGGCCCACATGTCCTGAAATCTGTTTTATTGAAAACTAACCCAAAAAGCTTCTTATTTAGTAGATTTTTAATTAATATCCCCTTTTTGATGTTGATCCTTACCTTCATCAAAGGCCTGCGCAGACGACGTACTTTTCACCGCGGCGGAGAAAAAAGTACGCTCCGCGAATAAAAAGTGCGCCACGTATTTACCGCGGACTCAACGCACACAGTGTGCGATCTTCTCATGTGCGAAAGTATTTAAATATTCTGAGATTACGTTGTGCTGTAATTTACATGTGTTTAAGCAAATGAGAAGACGTTTTAAAAGAGAATACTGGCTCCATCCGTTTATTCGAATCGACTGCTCATAGTTCGTCGTTTTATTTTTTTCGCGGTTGCCTGCGTACTTTAATCCGCTACGCTCCGTGGGCGCCCGCGGTGTTTCGGCGAATTTTTGGTTCGGCGTACTTTTAGTCGTTCGTGTGCGTTGCTCGATGCAGTTTGTAAGGGATCTATTTTGACGGACCAATAAGTACGCCGCGGATAATCCGTCACCTGCGCAGGCCTTAAAGGTAACTTGACACTTTAGGATACCATATAATTTGTATTTTTTTGTTTCTGTGTCTTCGAAACATCGAGAATAAACAAAATTGCAAAATGACTATGCCAGCTTCCATACAAAAATGTTCAAACTACTTCTAAAAGTACTAATCTTTTAAATTTGAGTACTATTAACATGTTGTGTATTAGTTATAATTTTGAGTGTCCATTCGAGATAATTGGAGATGAGGAACGTTTAATCAGTTTTTATACAAAATGATTTTTTGTAAGGGGCCCTAAAGTTGTGTTGTTTTTATATAATAAAAGTAATTATGTATATTAGATAATATCATTATTCAGAAATATAACATTTTGGAGTAACAAAATATACCAAAAATTAGAAGGGTTTAGTGTTTTTAATATTACATTCTTTTTGTTACCTTGGCACCAAACGACGTTAAAATAATTACACCTCAGACCTGTATTGTACTAGATAACGTAAGTCTCTTCGTTTGTAGTAAAACCCAGTTTGCCATTTTTTCTAACACTTAGAGACACCCGACACTAGCGTTCTTTGAGCGTAACACCAACGTAATTTGGGCTCTGCCCGCCGAGCGGTGCGTCGGGCTCGCAGACGCCATACAGTCAGTGAGAAAAATTTCCTCTTTGATTCCGACGCAAAAAAGTCTGCCACTTTCTGTGGGGGTCGAGGTAACGTGTGCGTCAGAGTCAACACAGATGCATTTTTCGGAGACATCGTTGCACACGCACTCTATGAAAATATTTACACTAGCATGAACAAGACGCACACAAAAAAAATCTCATACAGGACCTGTATATGCACGAATCTTATGTCAGATTGAAATGAACTAGTGCTTGACGCTATCGATAAATTTTGTCGATTACTTATACAATTCATTTCACATCGTTTCATGGTTTGTACAACACATGACCCATTTTGTCAGGAAATTTAGGAATTTTTATAAGGTTAAAGTCAAAAACTAAATATCTATTACCGCATCATGTAAAAAAAACAACCTAAAAACTATTAGAAATCAAATAACATTTCAATTCATTTATCTATTTATGTATGTATTCAGAAATATTTAAGTATGTTTATCACTCTCTGCCGCCCATAGCACAAGCTGTGCTTAGTTTTTGGGTCAGATGATCTTGGTGTAAATTGTCCCAGATATTTTACCATGAACATACCTTTATTCACATTCAACTGGTTCTAATCTCATTTCAGGCAGGAGAATTTTGAAATATTTGAATGCAGGTTTTTTCATCACAATAGATGGAGAAAAAAAAACGAAAATAAATAAATATATTTATTCTAACTGAGAATTTTTAGGATGAGTCACCTTTTCGGACGTAGTATGTCGTAGCTATGCCTTTGCGCCTGAGTTTTAACAGACTTCTTTCATCATTAGATAAGGCACGACTCCCTGAGGGGTGGCCCACGAGCCGCTCTCCAATGCGGCTGACGAAGTCGTATTTTGCCCTGGCGATAGCTTTTTTACTGGATCTCGAGGCAGCATTCAGTTTACAAAGCCTCTCTGCAGTGCTGCTCAAACCACGGTACTCTTGTAGGAACCAGTTGCGAGAGACCATAGGCCAAGGCAAGCTCGTAGGCAGACCTTCCAGCGTTGTCAGTGGGCAAAGAAGACCCTAACCACTCAGTGTGGTGACCATTGAAGTCCTCCAGGACCACCAACTCGGCCGTGGGGTACTCCGCAATGACTTTGCCAGACGTCACTTGCAGGTGCTCAAAAAGTTGAGTTACCTAAATTACCACTATGAGCTGTAGAGGCACGCATAGATACTGGTGGCCACCGTAGGCTAGACGCAGCCACATAATTGACAGGTCTCTGTCTTCAAGCCCCGAAAGACGGCGACAACAAATGTCCTCCCGGACGAACATGTATACCCCGGTTTGAGAGGCAAAAAATTATGCTCAAGCTTGTACCCAGGGTGATGTAAGTAATATTCATCGGCCGGGCACGATATTGTGTCTTCGTCGGAAAGAAGCATGCTCTCAGCAATCAACCCTCACAGTCGCAGAATGGCTAGCGTGAGGTCTGCTTTGCTCAGGGCAGTGGTAGTGGTGGGTGGGAAGTTCACCACACCG
The DNA here is from genome assembly GCA_947369235.1 of Udea olivalis. Taxonomy (NCBI): domain Eukaryota; kingdom Metazoa; phylum Arthropoda; class Insecta; order Lepidoptera; family Crambidae; genus Udea; species Udea olivalis. Next base: position 25,196,542 of record OX376340.1, read on the forward strand.
CCACGTATGAGCCCTCTCAGCTTTCCGTTTGGAGGGAAAAAAGTACGCCGCAGATAATAAAATCATAATAATTTGATCATAAAAAATTATGAAGTAGGGAATTAAATATCAACTATTATACCTTACTACCACTGGCGTGAGGTCCGTCTGAGTTAGGTTACAAACCCAAACCTAACTTTCGCGCGTCGCCGATCCTGTAAAAACCTCTATCGTATTGATTTCAAAACTGATAACAATTATACCTTTTTAGAAAGCCTATAAAACAAGGTATTTTTCCAATATTTTTTACGCTAGCTTTCTCACATTTTTTTTCGAGTAGGTTATTGATGTAGTTTTTAGATAGAAATTACGAAATGTCGTAAATGTCGCAATGTTAATACCGTTTATATCTGAAAATAGTAAGATAAGCCTTCACCTTAATTTTAAAACATTTGTTAGCTAATTCGCTTTCTAAAAGTAGGAATTAGTTAGGTGCCCAGACTTTATTGTTTTTGGAGAGAAGTCGGAAATTAAATAAAAAAATTGGATCCCTAGTTTATGGGGTTCATTTTTAAATAACGTCTTCTATCACCCTTTTTAAGGAATAGGTCTGTTTTTTCTGTAATTGATAATTTATAATGAATTAGAACCTTCCAATTTTCGACTTATTTCTGCTTGTCGACTACTGTGCGGCGTGACTTGACGACCACTGCTCGCTTCGTCCACGAGCCGCGATCTCTCCTCGCTGATAAATCGCTGGTGTGAAAAGGCTCTTGATGATTTTAGTGCAGACGCATCATGATACGGATCCTTACGATACAGCAATAACATACGCCACAGTGATTAAATTCTCCGTAAGTAAAGGGGCCGAACAAACTGGATTTAACATGATAAATAAAATAAGACCTAAGTATATTGTCTTTATTTAATAAAGTACAAAATGTGTACAGATCTTTTTATAAAAACCATTCTACATTTCTTACGAAAATACGTCCCTGGACGGAGACTGGTCACTCACAAAAGTAGGTAGGTGATAATAAGAAAAAGGTAAATTAATCAAAATATTTAGATACAAGGCTTTCTAGGAGCAGTTAGCATAAAATTCTAGTCAGAAACTTGACTACCAGAAATACTTAACAGTGAGCACCTTTATCAACCACTAGGATTAGTCTCAAAATCAGTTTACAAATTACTAAATTCATTTTCTAAACATCACTTAGCAACATCAAAAAGTTCAAATAAAATTTATACAAAAATACTTGCCATTCTTTTGGAATGTTTTATATCTCACTTTTAGTTCTAATGAAGTCTGCATTATTTTAATTTTATTTATGACCTATGCAGACCATATCCAAAATATTCAATCAAATTTAAAGTTGATTTGAGTATTTCAATTCGATTGATTACTAAATTAATTATAATACGAACTAAGAACGTATATTACGAATGTAATGTAAGAAAGTAAAATGCCATTCTCGTGTTGGTCCACAAGAAATGAAATTTCAAGTCCAGGGTGGTAGATAAGGAATGTTTGCCATTTACTTGGAATATACAGCTATAAGTGAATATTCATGTTTTCAGCAATAATATTATGTATACTACCTAGTTATCGCCGCATTACAATACAAGTAATAAAGTTAATACATATGTCCTTACAGTATTTTGTATGTCTACAGGTCTACACTCTGACGTTTAACTTGATTTTTTAATTTTTTTGCTAGTGATATAGTTTGGTTCCTTCTGCAGTTGAGTAAATATGTAATGTTTCTAAATAAAATCTTTGAGCTGTAAAATAACTGAAATAAACAGTTTAAAAATGACGGTGGTCGAGATTTACTGATTAAAATATAAAAAAAAGAACAAAATGATGCAACTCAATATACAACTTGATCAGTGCAACCGATCAGGTTGTATATTGACAGACTCAGATTCTGAAAGATTACTCAGATAGTAAATAGGGAACAAGAAAGTTCCGTTTTCGTTTCCGTTCATTTAAGTCCAATAAAAATGTTATATGTTGTTTATCTCTCTTTCGGAGCCTATTCAATACAAGCAAACAAACCATCAAATCTTGCCTCAGCCTTAGTGACACTCTCAATGAAACAATTAATTATTTTTAGAAACATTGTTTGAATTGAAACCAGCCTAAAGGGGTTTAACCCTCTGTGGCATAGCCAATAGCCCGCCACTTTGTTTTATTCTTGATGTTTCCGCGCACTATGATAGTGGCAAAGATCTGATAATATGATATCCTAACTAAAGTGTCACATTTTCGAATTATTTGAAGGTAAAGATCGATTTGAAAATGGTGATACTAGTCAAAAATCTACTAAGTAAAGGTATTTTGTGTTGTTTTGTTAACAAAAACAGATTTGTGGACATCTAATTCTGAACAGTCTGTTCTGTACTTCCGCAATTTTCCCACTTCTCAAATTTGTCTAAAAGAAATCGATCAAAGCGATAAGGTCACTAATTTTGTAACTTTAAAATCATAATTCTCTTATACTTACAATAAAGTATCAACTTTAACATCATATTGATCACTTTCAAATTATGTACACACCATAAAATGTGATAATACACATAACAAACGGTTTATTTGTCCTGAAATCTGTTGACTGTTGACAAAATAACACAAAAAGCCACATAATAAGTTGATTTTTAATGAATATCACCTTTCTCATGTCGATGTTTACCTTCACATAAATCGGAATCGTGACACTTAATTTTAAAAAAAATTGGTTTGTTCTTATTGAGCGCGAAAACTTTGAAAAAAAAAAAAACGGCGGCGTTGGCGCCAGCTCCCATACAAAGATGTTCAAACCATCATTTCCATCACATAGGATACAAATCTTTTTTATTTAATGATAAAGTCAAGTTAAAAATTAGAGTGTTGTAGTTACATCTATCATCTAAGAGGTAATATAATCTTAAAGTATAATCACATAAAAAAATAAGTTATGTATGTAGACAAATACACCCTCAATTCAGTAAGAAAATGGCAACTATATCTATATGGAGTTTAGGTGACTATATGTACCTTTAGATTATACCATGCAAGGATATAATGATAATATTTTATCACAATAGTTTGCTGTTGACCTTTGATATGTTAATATAAAAAGAATAAATACATTTTGTGACAAGATGCATCAATACTAGGTCACAGCAAATATACTTCTGAGTTGAGATGATTCTTAACGGTTACTTAAATTATGGCAACTTACATCAAAACACAGTCACAGCATTGTAGAGTATAGTACAGACACTTGATGCCACAGTCCTCTTCATCATTGGTAGACTCAGCAGATCGTGGTTTGTTAGGTGGCGGCGGCAGTCTCAGGAAAACACTATCAACTTTATCTCCTTGCTTATCTTGGTCCCATTTGTTTTCCTGTGACTTGGCAATGTTGTCATTGTTCTCAAGGTAATCACTGTCACTCCTGTTGGTCCTCTCATGACTGTCACCTTCAGCATCCTAAAAAGCTTTTATTTATTTAAAAAATTGTTTTAAAATATTCCAAGAAGATGAAGAATGGTCAATTATTAATTGTTTTCATCAAATTGATTTTTCATTATTAAATCTAGAAAGCTTCTTTGAACATTGTCCTACTTTAAAAAAACAAATAAAACAGCACAGGATAGGTAATAGTACAGAAGGTTCCCTCATATCTATACATTATCAAGGCTTCAAAATATCTGGGCAAAACATTAGCCAAAAATATCTATCTTTACGAAAGTTCGTTCAGACTCTTTGTTGACTTGTTTAGATAGAAATTTATGGCTACTGTTTTGCTCAGATATTTCTGAAGCCTGCAAAACATACAGACATGTATTTCAATGTACATGTCTGTGAAGTGACAGGGCCTGCTAATAGTAAGTCTATCATAAAGGATGAATAAGAAAATAATCATTACTGATTTAAGTAGAAATGCAAACATGCTTCAAACATGGTTTATGACAGAAAGAAAGATTAAATAAAAATTACTCAAAAAGTGGACTACATTAAATACTTGACCAATACAATAACAATTCAGGCAATTAACCCTTGACGCCAAACTAACTGAAAGAAAAATAAATTGAATTTCACCTTGCCATCTTCGCTGTTTTGCTTTAGGAACTCTTGTTTCTCCTCTGCATTACCGGCGCCAGAATTATCTGATGGGACATCAATAGTTGCTGCAGTTATTCCAGTGTTCACGGCCACTGTAGTCACTTTCGGCCTCTCGGGGACCAATAAGTCAGTTTCTTCTTCCTTTTTCTTAAGGGGTTGCTGGTAGCTAGGAGAATCGCCTGCCATACTGAAATAATTTAATTTAATGTTTTAACCTAAAATAACAAGCACGAAATCAGAGGATTGCAACAGAAAATGTTGAACATCGTAGCGAGGAAGATCATATTCACTGAATGGGACACAGCTACATGTAAACAATGGGCTATAAAATGAAAAATTTATTTGATCGCTGCTGGCAACTACATTCACCTCACTAAAGCAGGAGATTCGATTTGTTCTCCAGACAAACGTCGCCAGGTGCTGATGATTGTTTCAAAGTTGTTGTTCTCTTGCATCTTGAAGGATAAAACTCAGTTAACTGACCAAAAAGTTTATGTTTCGTCCATTTAATGAACCCAGAGAACGAAGTTGAGGCAATGTAAAAACTGGATTTACAAAAACATTCAAGGTGTTGCTACAAGTTTTATGTTATATTTCAATTAAATTATTAGGAATTTATAATTTTAATACAAAAAAAAACTATCGCTGACTAGCGCAAAGCTCAGCAGCTTCCTCCTTTGTATAGGATGTGATGTCACCACAGACTGTGTAAAGTATGTATGTCACCTTCCTTCCTTTACTTTTTTCAACTTGACAGAAAGGTAGCCAGTAGTGGCCATGAATCGCAAAGTTTGCGTCTGTCTTGTATCTCGCTTGCACGTATAGAAGATTGTTCCTTGTCTCGGTTTAATTTATTTGCGTTCAGAAATTGATCATTCAGTTTGAGACACTGACAACTTGTGTAATAAAATTAGTACTCTTGAGTGAATGATGTTTCAATGTTAACTATTACTTGTTCATTAAGTATTTATTACGATTTTTTATATTGAAATTGTCATGTTTAATTTTTACACAAAAAAACATTGTTTAAAAGGTATTCTCGCAAACAAGCCGCGAAATTCAAACAAGTGCGGTGCGCACTTATATCTTTGCGACAAAAATCACGACTGACCTTAGAAATGGTGGAATAGCTTCGCTTTCATCAATTAAATCATTTGCTGTTTCCTTAAACCGCTTTTTCCTTGTAAAAAAAAGACCAACGCCACTATTTCATAAGGGACACCATGGTTGCGCCACCAGCGGGTGATTTTATTAGTTGTGCACGCAAGCTGCTACTAGGTAAGGTAACCCCATCCCGTACAACTGTACACATTTTGTTGGTGGCGCCTCCTTGGTGTCATGATGACAGAGCTCCTAATTATGTTCCAGTTCTGACTACAGATTACAGTACGTCTACCACGAGTTGCCACTTTAAATTTATGCTATCGTCCGCGTAAAACATGTCAATTTGAAATCCCAATACATTTTTTTACGCGAACGATAGCGTAAATTTAAAGTGGCAACTCGTGGTAGACGTATCTACAGAACTCTTCCAAATAAGCGGAAAAGGACAAATATGAAAAAAGGATTGTCGAAAGATTATCAAATTTTTAATCATAATATCCTACGGGGTTTGAATTAACTTTTATTGCAAATAAATACTTACGATAAAGCAAAAAATGCTTATTATATGTATAATGCAATGACGAAACAATTAAAAAAAGCATTTTTTGAAATATTTATTGTTCAGTTTTCGAAAACAATGTCTAATTTGGAAGTTATAAAAAAAAACAATTGGTGGCGCTAGTTGGCGGCTTAAAACGCCTTAGGTACTCATAGCTGCATTGCTACTAGAATCTAGCTAGCCACAGAGTTGACGCCGACAATAGTCGTTAGCGTCTGTAGTAAGTTTAGTATTTGTATAGGAATACGGTACAGCATCTTTAGTGCATCATGAATATCATGTAAATTCACGTTTACCATGTGTACACGTACTAAACGTTTGATGTCATCGGACTTCATCGGATAATACTCAGCCCTCTGGGACTGAGCGCTTATGATCTTTGCGGGTAGCGTAATGTTTAAAAGCTTTATCTTTAATTTAACATTATGATTTGTCAATCAAGCGAGCCAAGAAGAATACTTACTAGCTGTACATTGAGGGAGATTTTTCATGATGGTCGTAATTATGAGAATTATACACCAGTTCTTTTTTCTTGTTCCGTTTCCTGGTTGGAATCCAAATAATCCCTATTTTTGTTTGCGATTTGTTGCTTTGGGGGCTTAGAAACGATGGATAGTCTTTACTAGCATCTGATGAGTTTTTTCCGCTAAAAGCCGATGGCTTATTACTCAAGCCGCTTAAAAGGTTACTAGATTTTCCGCTGGGAGGCGGAAAACTGTTTTTTTCGGTAGTACCTGGCACTTTACTTTTTAAAGTATTTTCAAGTTTTGCATTGTACCCCCCAAAAAAGCTTCCAGTTTTCCCACTCGCTGGGGAGTAGCTACTTTTTCCACTATCTACGTTGGTATTTTTGGGGCTAGTGGGCATAATTTTGCTGCTTTTTCCAGCTGATACAAGTAGACCATCACTTTTTGGGGTAGAGCTTATGTAGGAACTGCTTTTCGCGCTGTACCCCCCTCCACTGCTAGAGCCCATGAACTTGTTGCTCTTGCCACTGGATCCCATCATGTTTGTACTCTTGGCACTACTCGCCATGCCACTGCTTTTGCCAATTGAAGATGATGCCTTGCCGAAAATGCCGGTTCCGGACTTCCCCGCGGAACCGGCTGCAGGTTTTTTTATAGGAGCCAGTTTGATTGCTGAAATGCAAGACAAAATTATCAAATAATGTAAATCATGTGAACTAGTTTTTGAAATTTAAGATAGATTGTGAGGGGCTGTTCAAGGTGCTGGAGATCGATCCCACGCCCTTAGGCCCAATCATTGTGCCAATGGGTCAGTATAGTACAGGATACTGTCAGCCAGTTAGTACTGACCATAAATTGTCTTATTGTGTTTACAACGAGTAGCTATAACCGAATAGAAAAAATTGCAGTATGAAGAGGTAATCTTAATCACAATTTTTTAACGCATGTGATAATGTATCATGTGTGCACTGCACTTAAACGTTTTTATTGGTTTAACTGAAATAGTAAGTACAGAACTGGCAGCTACAATTATAACAATACATTCGGCTTTCTTTAAAAATAATAACATTGTAAAAATATTCTAGTTAAATATAAATCATAAGATTACAGAGATAGATACTACCATCATCCATCAGTAAACGATACAACGTACGTGATACCTACGCTAGATTGATTGTAAACATTTTTGTTACAAAAACAAAGTTTCCGTCCTTTTTGTTAGTAGGTATCTAATCGTAGCTAATGCTCTATCATTCCGTGACAGGTAGTGAATTTAATCGCGTAGGCAGTCATCTGTTGATTACCGAGCGCATCTGCGCGGAGAGACTAATAACCAGTTTCTATAAATTTTCTAGATTCCACACATTTCAGCAGACAGCTGCATCTTAAGTAGCTAATAAGTAGTTGAGTACAAGATCCCACCAAAAACTATCCTTTCTTTACCTTTCCGAACAGGTAGGTAAGAAATTAAAGTAGTTGCAGCTACTTTAATTTCGTACTGATAGTGAGAAACTGGAATATGTGCTAATACAAAGCACAGTGAAAAGGCACGACAGTACGTCTACCATAAGTTTCTGTCACGTAAACTACGATAGTTGACTTGTATGCCATTTATAATCATTAGGGGCGCTGTACTGTGCCGGATCCCATACAAAACCGTCAACGCAGTTATCGCGGACGCTAGTGGATGTCATTATCCATTGTCATCGGTGTCGATCTACTCTAAGACATGCTGATCTACTATACTACATTCATTATAACATTAGAAATAAGAGGCTCAAAGAAGCAGGGGTGCTAAACTGAATGATCATTTACATCAGTCTGTCGCAACTCGAAACAAAAATCTAAATTTATGAAGTTTACAAAGCAAATAATGGCGGATACTGTCATTGTACTCCCTCAGCGCGCTGTCTCTTACTAGATAGCTGTCAAACAAAACTGAGTTTGATCATTCATACATTTTGGTTTGTTGAATAGGTATTTACGGACGAAAAATACTGTAAACTTATTAAATCCTTTCTTTTGTGAGTGTGTAGTGAGTGCATTAAATTGCATGTGAAATGCTATCGGCATCCGGTATAATATGTTACCGGCAATGTGTATAATTTAGGCATTGTATACAATGCCCAGGTACTGTATATAATGCCCAGTGGTCTTCCGGCAATGTGTGAAATAAATAGATTTTGCCTTTAATTTTCAAGTTTTATTAAGATACTCATACTCGTACAACGTAAAGCATATCACTTCAGACAAAATGCATTGCTTGGTTATTTGTTTTGTTCAATTTTACATAAACATAAACCTTTTTAAACCGAAAGTGTTTCGCTCTGTAAGACGTGGGCTTATTAGGTTGCGAGGAGCGAAGCAACGAGTTTGTTAGGTTGCCATGCACTAGCCAGAAACGAACTGGCCTTAATATCTTCATTGCCGTTTTTAACTTTGATATTTTAACTAAAAATATTATAATAACGAGAACTTACGAATTGGTTCATCTTTCCTATCCAAAATTTATGCACAAAGACGACTTTAACAGTGAACTTTCTATTTGGTAAACACTTTTTTTACACACATTGCCGGCTGCGCATCCGGCATTGTATACAATTCCGGATTGTAGACATTGCCGGTAACACATACATTAAAATATTTATGCAGAAACCACTTCGAGAGGAAAAGCTTTTAACAACGATAATTGGTTATCTTGTTAAAAGCTGCTTTACAATATTTTTCTCATAATTTCCTTGTTTGATTATTTACAGAAATGTTTGAGTCTGGACAGCAGCTACCTATCGTCTCAAGGGATGTGGTAATGAACCAGTACCCAAGGTGGCATATGAAGTTGAAGTAATTGCTGGACAGGTATCCTTCGTACGTATCTTTTTAGAAAATCTTTGAAACAGCAATTCTTTACAATGTTTTGCTAATATTTTTTTTTATTTGATCGTTTCCAAAATTGTATACGTCTGGACAGCTGTCGTCTCAAGCGTTATTCGGCAATGAAGCAGTACCCATGTGAAGTTGAAGTAATCGCTGGGCGAAACGTAAAGACGACTATTCAGAAGCTCCCTCCTGCTCCATGTTTTTTATTTTGTTTTGGTCCACATTCGAGTCTAAATTTGTATCAGGAACATGTGCACTATACAAAATTGGCCGGACTCTATGTGGAATCGGATTTGATGTAAGTACATTAAAAAAGATAATGGGACACGAACATTTTATCTATATCGACAAAAGGTCTACATGATGTGTAACCCACATCACTAGAGTTGTTCTGATAGGTTGGTACTCTTGTTTTTGGCTTGACATTTTTCTCTTATTTAATTGGCCTGTTGGGTTGGTGCACTGGCAGCAATCCTGCCTTTAGCACCGCAGGACGTGGTTTCGATCCTCACCCATGACAAACATTCTTGTGTCGAACATTTGTGTTTGTTGTGAGTCTGGGTGATAATATCTATATAAGTGTGTATTTAGAAATATTTAAGTATGTTCATCATGTGTTTACCATAGTGCAAGCTCTGCTTAGTTTGGGGTCAGATGATCTTGGTATAATTTGTGACAGATAATTATTTATTTATTTCTGTTGGTAATGGAATGCCATGCAAACTGATTTTTTAGGCTGGTATGGGAGTCCCGCCTCTTACTAGTTTAACATTCTTTATGTTTGCATTTGGCGTTGCAATGCCGGATGACATACCTGAGTGAAACCTGGCAAAATTCAAAATCCTTTCCGCCACAACGTATGAAGGGATTATGTAACACTTTACATTTGGTAGAGTTATAGTAAAAATGTGTTAGGTTTATCAACCCCTGCTTCTTTAAGGTCTTTAACATCCACAATATAGTTTTATGCAAGAGAAAATAATTTATTTAAGCAAAAGTCTCATAAATTCTGAAGTAACTTTACTTTAAATAATAATAATAATAATATTAATTTATTTCAGACCTCTGTCTATATGTTATTAGTAACAATTTTAATCTTAAGAGGTAGTGTTAGTAAGATACAATTTAATAATTACAACAGCCTAGTGTGAAGTGTTAGTAAGATACAATTTAATAATTACAACAGCCTAGTTATCTGCAAACACATTTAGCATCCCGTTGGCAGCGCCACGGAGACGGAGTAGCATGGAGGCGCATCGCTTTCGCATGATAGCATAGAAGTCATCCGTGTGCGCCTCCGCAAACATACCTGAGGCACTACATCGCCACGGCCGCCCCAACAAAACCCTAAATGCGTTATTATATTGGACTCGCAGATCGCCATATGCCCGCCGCGTATAGTTAGCCCACAGGCTGCAAGTGTAAAAAGTTTGACAGTATGCTTTAAAAAGCGTAATTTTGACTGGTTCTGTACACTTTGCAAACCTTCGAGCCAACATGTTGCAGCGAACAGCCAGCGATCTGCGTTCCCTCTCGATGTCATAATTATCTTTAAGATCATCGGTGACCCAGTGGCCCAGATATTTAAATTTATGTACCCTGCGCAGAGGCGTACCACAGAGTGAGACGTTCGGTATGTCAAGATAGGTCTTAGTACCCGACTTAAAAACCATAAGCTCACTCTTCTCTGCATTATACCTAAGCCCATGTGACATTGCGTATGATTCACATAACTCTAAGAGCTTCCTAAGACCACCAAGCGATGGGCTCAGCAGCACCATGTCATCGGCATAGCTGATGTTATTCATACAAACACCATCAACATGACATCCAACATTGGTGCCGCTGAGCTCACCGATCAGACGGTTCATATACAAATCAGATAGTTGGGGTGAGCTCAAACCCCCTGCCTCACCCCGCACTCCAACCTATACACGTCCGAGTATGATCCCGCCCATCTCACGCTGTTCTCTTGATTACCATACCAATACCTCAAAATTGAAATAGTTTCTGGAGGTAACGTAGTATCCGTACGAAGCTTTTGCCAGAGTACATCATACGATACCGGTCGAATGCCTTTGACAGGTCCAAAAAACAAGCAAAGACTGGTGTTTTTCTAGCTGTGTAGTACTGTACAGTGTGATTGAGACACAGTATGGCACTCTCAGTCGACAACCCGGGCCTGAACCCAAACTGGGCATCATGAAGTTCGAGGTGCCTTGCAAACTGTTTGTCAAGCAAACTGTCCAGCACTTTCGCTATAATAGTAGCCAAAGATATGCGCCTGTAATTGGACATATCAGAGGCATCACCAGTTTAATTCTTTATTATAGGTACAACAACGGTATGCATCAACGCCTGAGGTAGGTATTTATGACTAAGACATAGGTTATAAAATAAAGCGAGAACTCTTGAAATGAGAACAATCAAGTGACAGCTGCTATATATATAAATAAATATCCCTGCACATTGATCCAAGAAGCGGTGGCTCGACGTCGTTAAGAGTGACATGCGTGCCAACAGACTCACCACTGAGGATGAACAAAGTGCGAAGTGGGCCAAGAAAATAAGAAAGGCGGACCCTGGGACCCCACAGACCAGTGTGCGTTCACAACCGGGATGACCGCACGGATGATGATGATTAACAAATTCGGCATAAATCTTAAAAGTTATTATAATGTTTATAGTACTTTTACCACAAAGGGTACCCTAAAAAGAACCCTTCATTACTTCTGTCTAATGCCATAATGAAAGGAGTATATATATAAGTAAAGGTATATAGTATAGGGGCTAAAGTTAAATGCCTAAAATATATACTCCATTCGTTATAGCATTAGACAGAAGTAAAAAAGGTTATTTTTAGGGTACACTTTGTGGTAAAGATACAATTTATTACAATAAAGATTTATGCCGAATTTATTAAAATCTACTTATAAAGCAGCTGTCACACTTGATTGTTTTCGTTTAAAGTAAAGAAACTTCAGAATTTATGAGACTTTTGCTTATTTTGTCTTGCATCAAACTATATTGTCGATGAAAAAACCTAAAACAAGAAGGGGTTTTTAACCGAACACATTTTTACCGTCACTATACGTCCATACATACCATCACGCCTTTTCCCCAACGGGGTAGGCAGAGACCACATCTTTCCACTTGCTACGGTTCACTATAACTACCAAATCTAAAATGTTACTCAATCCCTTCATACGTTGTGGCGGAAGAGGTTTTCAATTTTGTCAGGTTATACTCAGGTATGTTGTCGTCATGGCAACGTCAAGTGCAAATTGTCATTCATTTTAGCACCCCTGCTTCTAATTTCTAATGTTTTAATGAATGAAGTATTATGCTTAATTTACAAATTACCTAATTAAACAAATATTGTTAAATTAAGTAAGTATCTAAGTATAGATGGGGAGACAAAATACATTTGCTTAGATGCTTGTCACGCTGTGTTGTTTTGTTAACGCAATCGCTATTGTGAATCATTTGCGAGACTAGCGAATTGGAAACATTTACGAAACACACCATGCTGACTATTAACTATAACAAAAGTGAAAGCCTTAGCAAACATGGTTAATAACAGCTGCTGCTTATCAATGCCAGCAGCTCAGATTCTTATATTAATACACCGAGATTTTAGAAGTAGAGCGATAATATAACATTTCGGGTAGGTAAACGGCATTACTTAATATGTATGTCTAATTAAATTGTGACGTTTAAGTTCAGACAGACGGTCCTCTACGGCTACTCATCTGAAGGCTTCTGCAGTAAATCTTTCCCCCTTAATCATAAAAAATAAAACCGTCGTAGGTATAGACACTACACTGGGGTAAAGTGTTCTTGCAGCACTGTTTAAGTTTTAATGAAAAAGGGGGGAAGTATGCACCCGAACGAAGGCCTAGGGACGTAGTCGAAAAACATCTCCGAATTCAAACGCAACCTCACCTCAAATCAGCATGTCTTGTTGCTTAACAATGGGGCTCTGGCATTTGATTGGTGGTAGCTAGCCATCCAAAATGAGAATCTTATGTATAGTTATACAAGTGATGCTGCACGACAAGGTGCTTCCTGAGATCGCTAACCTCGACCGACTGACGGGTATAAGTAACGTCCCTATGGTCAGTACAGTGTACTGTGTACCCTGCAGTCCGTCTGGAAGCGACCACTCTGGTAAACTTTGCAGGAGGCCTAAGTCCAGCATTAGACGGCTTATGGTTGCCCATGATGAATGATGAAGGCTTACCTCACAGATCATTAACGATTGCCCTCGTATAATTAAACTACTGTGCATTACTATATATTCAATTATATATTACTATTTTCTCAAGTACCGCATGCGTCCGTGCATATGACAGTGTATAGGGTGTACGAGTGTGTAGCCAATTATTCCGCATTTTTGCAAATCTGTACTGACGTATAAACATAGAGACAATCAGCTTCTATTACCTTAGGTGTACCTATGTAGAGTCGTGCCATTAATTAACGATTTCGCTGAGCAGACTAGAGGCTACAAATTAGAACCATGATAGGTAGGTAAAACAAACCACGACTTGCTTCAATATCAATTGTAACTTTTCATAAATAAAGATAGTATTTAGTTTGATTTGCAATATAATGAAATTCGCGTAAAAAAAGGCAGGCATTACAGGGGATGTCGTTTTGCGTATCTGTGAGACATCAAGATTCATCATTTCATTCGCAGTCATAAGCGGTCCATTATCTAATTCCACATAATTTTCCAGGATTCCGTTAAGTATGTTGCCTGGATTCACTGAGAAAGAGATCCTACGGACTTTATTATTTTATTCACTGATATTATACTAGTCGTCCTATTTAGTCTAGCTTACTTTACATCATCTTATCGGTCTCTTTGTTCCGTAAGTTCTTCAAAATAACAGTATCAGAAGCGGTTCAGGATATGCTTTATCGTTTTTTTCACAGGATCGTGTTCAAAGTACTTTCAAGAGGTGCTTCTTAAGGCAATTTAACATTTTAAAGACGCTACAAAGATCACAACATTCGCTATTTCATCAACCTTACAAAATCAGGCGGAGTCGCAAATAATGGTACATACTCGTAATAACATATGAGTACTAAAACTATTTGACATTTATCTCTGAAATGTAAATATAAACTACTTAGGTCAAGTCGGTCAAGTAAATAAGACGTGAAGAATCCTGACAGACCGGATTTTGAAATTAACATACTCATTTGTCTATATTTGAACATTTACTAACCTTTTGAAGCTGCGCTGGAGATTATTGTGTTCTACACAATGGGGATTGTAAAACACATTTTAGAACGGTAAAAGCTGCGCGCGCGTTGCACGTATGTACTCGTGTGTTGTGATCGCGTCGGTTCGAGGTGCGTGTGCGACGGCTTCGCGCGGACTGGAGCATTGCGGTATTGCCAGACCACCTGTCGTTGTTCATGCATGATTTCTCAACTGACATGCCAGCTAATGTAGTTTTGTATCACTTTTAAAACAAGATTCTAGATATTCTTGACAGCCAGATTAAAAAGGTGATTCGCGGGCGAATTGTAAATATTCATTTTGAAATGTTATAGATTGATATAGTTAGATGGATTTTTATCATTCCTTCTCATACGTTTTAAACTTTTTAAATATGTAATACCTACTTGCTAATTGACATGGAAATCTTGGAATGTTTAATCGTTTAATCTCTTGGACACAGTTATTTATTTACCTGAAACAAAATTTAGGTCAAACTATATGATTGGTCATCTTAATCACTCTCGTTTCTTAAACTAGTCGCAATGATGATACTACGACAGCTACAGTGCTACACACTACACATACCTATTGTAATTGAAGTCCAGCGTCATTCAACAATTTAGAAAACTGACCTTAAATTGATCCAATTGAGAGTTCAGCAATAAAATTGAAGGTCGTACTATGTATTTGCGCCCTGTTTTGTACTCCTATAGTATCTAGTTATAGGTAGTAATTAGCCTCTCTCTTATTTTGCCCCCCACTGCTAGGCAAGTAGGCCTCTCATCATAATTGTAATCAAGTCATCGCTACAATTGATGGGCATCTTACCTCCATCTACGATACCCATCAATTGTAGCATATTGTAAAAATGTATTAAATTTTGCTAATGTGTTTTGTGTTAATGTTTTGATGACCCACTTGGTGTAATGGTTAAGAAGTTGGCTACTACACCAGAGGTCGCGGGTTCGATCCCCGCACAGTACAAACATTTGTGTGCATGAACATGTCTGTTTGTACTGGTCTGGGTGTCTCTTATGTATAATAAGTATGTATTTACAAAAGAAAATGTATTTAAGTATGTTTATCCGTTGTCTAGTATCCCATAACACAAGCTTTAATTAGCTTACTTTGGGGCTAGATGGCGCTGTGTGGAATAATGTCCAGGGATATTTATTTATTTATTATTATTTATTTATTTATTAAATACCACACTCAGGCTAGTATTCCATTTCATTTGGCATTTATGGATTCAGATATCTAAACTACAGTTTGCGTAAGATCGCAATTGGCTGGTAACATTTCCGAGAACACACAATCATGGTCCATGGTCCCTGATACACACGATCAACTTTCGCTATATATAAATGCAGCTATTTACTTACGTCATCTTTAACGAATATATTGACCGTAAACGAATGAGGACACAGAAGGGTCAAGAGGCGAGGTTGAGCCTCTGACTCAGGTTTGCTTTGTATATATACAACAACACTGAGCCTATAAAGCTTACTTAAATGCCATAACAATAGATACGTAGGTCAATACCTACGTATTGTTATGACATTTAAACATTTAAAGAGAAATTAGCCTATTCTTTTTTTATTACACAATTGTATTTAAAAAAATATGCTAATTTCTCTTTTTTTACTGTTCGAGCTTAGATGAAATCAAAAAGAGGTCAAATCTTTTTGATTTAATCTAAGGGTTCAAGCCAGGTTTTTAAAAACGTATGGCTACCTAAATGCTGCTAAAGACATTCAACCAATGCAACTGTCTGTTCTGTGTCAATTAAATTAACCCTCATTTAGGTCGATGTTTAAATATTGCAATGAAACTAACGCTACGTATACATACGCTTTGTAACTTTATGTCACTTTTTCATTTGAAAATATACTTGCAAAACTGCAGTGCAGCACCCTTCATAATAAATGCAGGTTGATAAGGTAAATCGTCATAGAGTCACGTTAAATAGATATTGTCAAGAAGAAAACATTTCCATTTAGAAGGTTTTGAAATATCGTTAAAATATTACAATGTAGTAGTTTATCCCCAGTGATAATTTACTTTGATTTTTAGAAGATTTTTTAATTTGATGGCTTGTAAATGTTTAACACTATTCCAAAAATTCAAAGACTTCTGTAGTTTGCGTTGATTTAGGCGTATTCGACGAGTTTAAGGTTGCTTATTTCTTTCACTTCGGGCTTCTGCAACTAGCACAGTGAATATCTATCAAATTCAAAATATTTCAATAATCAACAAGGAAAAACGAATAAAAAAAAATATGATGCTTTACAATTTGGCAAACGTCAGTATCTAGGTGTAGATTTAGGTGGGCTAACAGATCAGGGGACCTTATTACAATCATATAACCTGTCAAGTTCATTCTCTAAACTACGCGAAGCGGGCAATTTCGTTTTTCATTTCCAGCCAGTCAGCGGGTAGCCTTGATTTCTTGAGTTTGGGGAATTAACTTGACTGCAATGGATATAAAATATAACGTGTAACGGACACCCTCTGTCTACAAGATAGCGGTTTCTTTTCGCACTCGTTTATGGTTTCTTCAGTGGATACTTACCTATTTTTGCTTAAATAAGCTTTCGTGGTTTTCGTTGTTGAGATCGCTTCTTGAGTTAAGGTAAGTACTGAAAAGAGTACCTATCTACAATCTGCATTCAGTTTTGTTTCAGCTTTTTCATTATTTTGTGTACGAGATGTTATGTTTTATATGTCCAGAGCATGACCTTTAATTTACCACAATGACGCGCTGAATAAGGTCTTTGTCATACCAAGCACTCGCAGTTTGTTCACGTAACTTAAGCCGAATATGTAGGGTTAACAAACCCTCCCAAATACCAAACGATGCCATGTCTTATTGCCTTCGTAAGCTACAGTTCACAACTTACTGAGCGTGATGGCCGCGAGCCAAACTCCTCAAATTTGTAGATTGTAGTTAGTCAGAACAGTTAACTTAACTCAGGCATGGAGCATTGGTTCAGAATAACGATTTATAATAGGTTGGGGAAAAAGTTTCTTCGTATTTAAAAAAAAATCAAATCAATTTTTAATGTGTTTTTTTACATTTAAGTTAAGTATGTAGGTGCCATTCTGTTCGATTACTTTTTGCCTTCTTGTAGGTAGGGACATGATCCCATTGCTATAGGAATTTTAAGGCTTCTGATCAAAATACCGCGACAAGTGGTTTTGGCAGTCCTCTCGTGATGTTAACCTGACACTGCCTAAAGAATTCTGAAGAGACCAAAACAGGTGGAAATCTGAAGGTGCAAGGTCAGGACTTTACGGCGGATGCAGTAACACCTCCCAGCCAAGCTCTCATAGTTTTTGCTAAGTGGCTAAAGATGTGTGAGGTCTAGCGTTATCATGATGAAAAACCACACCATTTCTGTTGAATTTTTCCGCTTTCTCTCACCTTCTTGCTTTGATCTCATCAGTTGTTCGCAGTAGAGTTCAGAATCTATGGTTCTGCCTGGTAGTAACAGCTCATATTGAATAATGCCCTTCCAATTCCACCACACACACAACATCACCTTGTTGCGAGTTAACCTTGGTTTCGCCACAGTCTGTGAAGCCTGACCGGCCTTTGACCAGGATCTTTCTTGTCGTACGTGATCCACTTTTCATCACCAGTTATCAGGGTCTTCAAAAATGATTCGGTTTCATTACGTCGTAATAAAGAATCACAAATGAGTACACGGTTCATTCTTTAGGTTTCTTTCAGTGAGCTCGTGAGGTACCCACATATCGAGCTATTTTGTAAACCCAGTTTTTTTCAAATGCGCCAAAACTGTTTTGTGGTCAATTCCCAGTTCTTCATCTACTACTGATATGCCGATCTTGCTCCACTTTTTCAAAAATGGCATCCATTTTATCCGTAATAGGGCAACCAGAGCGACGTGCATCTTTGACATCAAATGTTTGGATTGAAAACGCTTAAACCAAATTTGTGCTACTCTAACAGATACGGCACTAGCTCCATAAACTTCGCGATTTTTTTTCGCGGCTTGCGTTGCACTTTTACCTTTTTTGTAGTAAAATTTTAAAATGTATCGAATTCCTAATTAGATACATTTACTCATCTTGACAGTAAGAAAAACAAATGAAAATCACACATTTTCTTAATTTGAATTAGGAATTATCTTCTTTAAAATTTAAACTTTTGATGATACCAAAACCAGCCAGATACAAATAGCCAAAGAGATTTTTTTACAAGTTCATACATACTATAATACGAAAAGGCTTTTTCCCCAACCTAATTATTGCTACATTAAAACTATCAAGTCAGTTATTGAAAACTTCACAACTTTCATGGTTTGACATAAGGTGTACCTACCCACCAAATATAAAAAAAAATGTATGTGTTAAACATTAAAAATTATGTGCTTGATATGAGCTGTAGTGGCAATAATAGCAAATTAAACAAACAACTGTTGTAATGTCAACAGTCATCCCTTTAGAGGACTCAGCCAATTGAAAAATAGGTATTTGTAAAATCTATTGCTTCCTTAGCAAACCTCGAGCCACCCGCAGAGTGCGATAGAGACAGATGCAAATCGGACCGAAATTACCTGTCAAAAGTGCACAAAATCGACGTTTCGTAGTCTCTTAAACCCTTTTCGAAAAGTTGACCGATTTAGTTACTTTTTTTTATTTAAAATTAAAGAAGGACTGTGGTTGTTTGTACACAGCGGAAAATCTGGCTAATTTGTTCGATATTTATAGGCAATTAATTAATATTAAAAACATAGTAGCAATAGATTACTTATAATGTTTCCCCTACTAGCAAAATCCAGGAATTAGAAACACTGTTTATAATTAGACTTGTTAGGCTTCACTTTGAACTGCACTGCAAAGAGCAAAGAATCCAAGTGCAGATGTTTAGGGTTTTTATTCACCCAAGGCCACCTAGCCCAGAGTGAATCCAGATAATAACTAATTACGAAGACACAGCACGGTCGAGAGAATTGACAAAATAGGTATTAGTAAAATCTTTTGTTGTCTTTTGCAAACCTCGAACAGCGAACCCTCCGCAGAGTGCGATAGAGATATGCAAATTGGACCGAAATTACCTATCAAAAGTACACAAAATCGATGTTTCGTAGTCATAAACATACGCCATAAAAAATCGTTTATTTATCGAAATCAACGTGTATTCTACTAGTGAAATAATAGTAGACTACTGCTGCGGACTGTAAAGACTGCATTGCTAGCTGCGCTCTGTTGAGGGATGAAAGCAGTTCCAGCCCCTCACAGCGTTTTTCTTCATAGGCCGGGACACATAATATGAATTATTTTCAGTTAGTCTTTGTATAGGTAAGTAAGCCAAGTCCTCATTTCCAGTTAACTTTACCCATAAATGACATCTAAAACAAATAATAGTTTATCGATAAGTCGTGCGCACCACTACTTGTTTTTATGATTTTTATATATATTATATAGCTCACAATTTACAGAATATATGTGGAATCTGCTATTAGTTCGTCAATAAAACTGTGAAGTAATTAATGCATTCTCGAAAGTCAAGAAACATAAAGTTTACCTGGCCGGGTCAAGTGAGAATATGGCTAGAAATATGTCGGAATATCTCCTTCTGACACGCCTGGATATGACAAACTTCACATTTCCTTAAAGATTTGCCTCCTATTACCACAAATATAATGCCCAAGGATTATAGAACACAATAAAATGTAATAAATACACTTTAGCCGCCCGGCGACGATTTTTTTGACACTAGCGCCTTGACGTTTCTGCTGATTAATAATACCTCTATAGATTTGAATTGCTGCTAACACTGATATATAGCAATTATATACTATAATTGCGATAATATCAATCTTGTACTTACAAAATATTCGTTTTTATGTAGTTTACTTACTTAATTGAAAATTTTCTTTTCTTAAGTAAATTAACGAGAAATGAACAAAGTTTCAAGGACTTCTAGTGTTGACTTGTATTATGGAATAAGGTAGCTAGTAACTTTTAATTTTCATCAAACAAATCAACACTTTGAACGCCGTGGCGGGCTATTGTGTCTGGTATTGCGGCAGTCAAATACTTAAAATTATAGCACAAAAATAATTATTGGGTTAAATTTTTTGGATATAGAGAAAATACTGTTTTGTAGCGATATGATCGCCCAAGGTGGCACACTTTATTATCAGCTTGCTCGATATTCTTCAATATTTTATATGTATTATATTTCTAATTTTATGAATATCATACTTTGCAAGTGACATGCCAAAAACAAAAAATTCTGTCTCAAATGTTTATCAGGGATAATGTACCCTACATTATCCCCGATAAACATTTGAGACAGAATTTTTTGATGTTTTTGATATTTTTTGATGATAAAATACTTTCAAATCGGTCCAGTGGCGCAGTAGAGTTCTGAATCGATGGTACTGCCTGGTGGTAACAGCTCATTATGAATAATGCCCTTCCAATCCCACCACACACACAGCATCACCTTGTTGCGAGCTAACCCGGGTTTCGCCACGGTCTGTGAAGCCTGACCGGCCTTTGACCACGACCTTTTTCGCACGTTCTTGTCGTACGTGATCCACTTTTTATCACCAGTTATCAGCTTCTTCAAAAATGGTTCGGTTTTATTACGTCGTAATAAAGAATCACAAATGAGTACACGGTTTATTAGGTTTCTTTCAGTGAGCTCGTGAGGTACCCAAATATCGAGCTTTTTTGTGTACCCAGGTTTTTTCAAATGCGCCAAAACTGTTTTGTGGTCAATTCCTAGTTCTTTAGCTACGTCGTAACTACTGATATGCCGATCTTGCTCCACTCTTTCAAAAATGGTATCCATTTTATCCGTAATAGATGCATCTTTGACATCAAAATTTCCGGATTGAAAACGCTTAAAATAAGTACTTTTTATAAGTCTACGTGAATAAATATATTTTTGATAGTTATTGTTTTCATTAATATTCATATAGACAAAAATACCTATGCTTGGATCTTACTAATTCGATATTAATATAGTTATTTCAATAAAAATAATAAATATACGCCAGACAAAACACCTCTTGTAATAGTCTCGAAGTAGGGATTAATATCCCTGTATTACGAGGTGCAACACAAGGAAATAAGACAGGGGCGTCTCCCAGCACACCCATATCCAAGTCAATTCAGACAAGATAGTTTCCTGAGTTGACCCGACCGGGAATCGAACCCGGGACACTACGGAAGCCGAGGCGAGAAACCGTGCTACAGCGCACTACGCCAACAGTGTCGTAAATGTACTTAAAACTTGATGCCAGAATGAGGAAGAAGAACCCAACTAGGTAAAAGTCAATCAATGATTAACAGTAGTAACAAATAAATAAACAGTAAAAAACTAAAAAGTTTTATTAAGTACTTTATTCAAAGTCAAAGCCCTTTTTGCTTGGAGAGCGTTAGCGCGAATTAGGTTACAAGGCAAATTGTGCGAACAAAAGAAACATGAGCTTGTTAGGAACCAATTACTTCTTCCTGATGTTTGTGCCTTTTGTCGGTAGGTAATTACCATCACTTTAGAGCAGATACCTGCTTATACCTACTTGCCTGTTGCTTTACCAGGTAGGTAAGCGAAATCTGTTTTTGTTTCTAGATTTCTGGCGACTAGAGATTGTCTTAATTGCACATTTTAGGTTAAGTTTTAGTTTAGTTTAACTTTAATGACCCGTGAAGTGCACGATGTATTCGGCAGAGTCAATCACCAATGCCCTGTGAAACGACCAGTGGAATACCACAATATGCAACTTTCCATCCATTCCCTTTTCCACAACTTTCTGGCTACATGTCCACCAGAGATGTGCTACGCATCTCTGCTGCGAGGATGTGCAAGCTAAGCTACGAAACTATTAGACCGTTCCCACTGATAATATGCTATGTAACGGAGCGAGTAAGATGTGCTACGAAGATAGGCTGCCGTAAGGTAGCTGTGCGAGGAAGATGCGCAGCTCGAGTTGTGCGATGTAGCGTCGGTAGGGAAGGCACGCACGCACAGCACTCAGCCTCCACAGCACGCATCCATGTGTCTAAATGAAAATATAGCTGAGTAGTACCAGTTTCCACCAGAGCTGTTCTATGTGGACCAATCAATGTGATTCACAACAATGTAGCATAGCACATCTTTGGTCGAAAATCAGCCTAAGGCCTAATTTATTAATATAGGTGTGATTAAAAAAAGTTTTTATCTTCAAAGAAGTATAGTAAGTTCAGAAACGATCACACACACTCTATCAGCTGCTACTTGCAACTACTGAAATTAAACCGAGCGCCTGCAGTGCTGTCCGAACTCTCTTAAAGATTAGCTGGTGTTTTCTTGTATGTTAAGGTATCAGGCTCACGCAAAAATGCACGGCCCCTGAGATCGGCAGTGAGACGTGCTTCCCGTTCTTTAGGTTCCGCCTGAGACCGAGCACTTGCTGTCCGGACTAATTTGAAAGTACTTACTAATATTTTCTTTACACATAAAAATTAAGAACTAAAGAATTTCGAGAAAATAAGCTGTAACTTACTATTAATCTTCGCTTTAAAGACGTGTCAACTTAAGGTATAAAATATAAGAAATGTGTGATATGAATATTTTGATATCATTAGTATGTAGTGTGCCCCCTGTTTGTACCTCCGAGCAGTTCCGGAGGTCCTGGGTTTAAATACCAGGTCGGGCAAAGGGTGTTTCCGGATTTCTCGGAACAAAACTCGGGTTCGTGATCACCAACCCTCATTTGGCATGCATGATGATTATGCCAAAACTCATCAATTTGTAGCGATGACTTCATTTTAATCATGGAGGCCTTTGCCCAGCAAAGTGGCAGTTTATAGTCTAATTACTTAATATATGTACAAACAATAATATTGTATGGTGGCCTACTTGTAAACAATCTGCGTTACCAAATGTAGCTGTTACCGGGTAGGGCCGTGCGTCTCCCAAACACGCATGGTTGCGTTCATCAACACCAGTCCAGCTTAAGCTGAACATTAATTATTAGGGATCATAATATTTATCTGCGCTCAACTTACACTGGATACTTCCCAAACATTATTTTATTAACCAAACACTTTTTCAATGTACATGTGTATGGCACTCCTATGTACATGTGTATGGCACTCCTATGTGCATGTGTATGGCACTCCTATGTACATGTGTATGGCACTCCTATGTACATGTGTATGGCACTCCTATGTACATGTGTATGGCACTCCTATGTACATGTGTATGGCACTCCTATGTACATGTGTATGGCACTCCTATGTACATGTGTATGGCACTCCTATGTACATGTGTATGGCACTCCTATGTACATGTGTATGGCACTCCTATGTACATGTGTATGGCACTCCTATGTACATGTGTATGGCAATCCTATGTACATGTGTATGGCACTCCTATGTACATGTGTATGGCACTCCTATGTACATGTGTATGGCACTCCTATGTACATGTGTATGGCACTCCTATGTACATGTGTATGGCACTCCTATGTACATGTGTATGGCACTCCTATGTACATGTGTATGGCACTCCTATGTACATGTGTATGGCACTCCTATGTACATGTGTATGGCACTCCTATGTACATGTGTATGGCACTCCTATGTACATGTGTATGGCACTCCTATGTACATGTGTATGGCACTCCTATGTACATGTGTATGGCTCTCCTATGTACATGTGTATGGCACTCCTATGTACATGTGTATGGCACTCCTATGTACATGTGTATGGCACTCCTATGTACATGTGTATGGCACTCCTATGTACATGTGTATGGCACTCCTATGTACATGTGTATGGCACTCCTATGTACATGTGTATGGCACTCCTATGTACATGTGTATGGCACTCCTATGTACATGTGTATGGCACTCCTATGTACATGTGTATGGCTCTCCTATGTACATGTGTATGGCACTCCTATGTACATGTGTATGGCACTCCTATGTACATGTGTATGGCACTCCTATGTACATGTGTATGGCACTCCTATGTACATGTGTATGGCACTCCTATGTACATGTGTATGGCACTCCTATGTACATGTGTATGGCACTCCTATGTACATGTGTATGGCACTCCTATGTACATGTGTATGGCACTCCTATGTACATGTGTATGGCACTCCTATGTACATGTGTATGGCACTCCTATGTACATGTGTATGGCACTCCTATGTACATGTGTATGGCACTCCTATGTACATGTGTATGGCACTCCTATGTACATGTGTATGGCACTCCTATGTACATGTGTATGGCACTCCTATGTACATGTGTATGCGTGCATAATTTTCAAACTTATATTTACTTACAATACTAGTATTATGTTCTAAAAACCTTTTCCTAATTAAATTTAATGAAGTGACATAAACATGAAGAGAAGGACAATAGATAGAACACGACAACATGTTTACAAGGATACCTACGAATAACAGTCACGTAATCTTTCCAAAAAATGTCTGTAGTTCTGTAATATCTGTTATTCATTCGACCATCAACATAATATATTAAAGTCTATTATTAAACATGACAGTGACTTCACAAGGAATTGGATTTTATGAGCGAAAAGGGTACCTATATCATATTTCACCTTCTTGTGTAATAGAATGATGTAAATGGTGTGATCAATTTTTGTTTTTCACTGCACTGCTGAGATACTCGTAGTCACAGTTAAGGAGCAGCTTCTCTAACCAGAAATGACGCGCCGAACTACATGTTTATTGCGTACATATATTTTCTTATATGAAAACAATACCCATCCATTGTGGCAATGACTTAATTTCAACGATGGAGGTCTTTGCCCAGCAGTGGGACAGTAAATATACTAATTACTTTACTTTACTTTATGTGTGCGCGAACAAGCCCTGCCCTGCCTACGTATTATATATGGCTTTGGCCTAGCAAAATTCAACTATGTTAGTGATACCATGTGATAAGTACTTTATTATTGAAGATTCTACTACGAAGGTGAAACATTTAATTTTCAGAATTAATTTTATTTTTTCTATATTTTGCAGATCGACATAATTAGGTACATACCAAGTATTGTGTAATATAATATAACAGCTTGTAATGAGATCTAAAACGTTTTGAAGACAAATATTTTATGAACATTTCCGTGGCTCGAGGTTACATGTGGATGATGTTTGTTCTACGTGAGTTACCAATTACTCAACTGGCTAACTGGCTCTTGGGTTTATATATATTTATATAGTTACTCTACGCAATTTAGGAAGGTAGCATTTGCTGGCAAAGTACATTGTCTTCAAATAAGAAATCGTATATAAAAGCGAAAGGTCATTCACTCATCACGAAATCTCAGAAACTACGAGTGCTTTAAGTTTCAAATTTTGGATGAAGGTGCTCACTAAGACGGGATTTTGCGAAATTCCTTTCCTATAAGGGTGTGTTTGGGGTTGATAGTGACGGAGCTGCGCGAAAAGCTATTTTCATATAAGGATGAACCTATAGTTGGTTATTTTAGATGTACAATAAGTAGTTTCCGTCAATAAGTAAAATGTAAGTTTTGAGTTTTAGTTGCTACAGAAACCTCATGATAAGTCTTTCTCATTCCTTCTCAACTTTTCAAAATGATTGTTTAGGTAATCTTGGCAAGCAAAGTGAAAGTTTTGATACCTTTAAATACACCTCGAGGATAGACGCAAAAAAGTTGGATACAGCATTGAAACATTGCATGAAATTATCTTGATATGCGTTGATGCGTTTCGGGAATACATATTACGTAATAGTATGTTTTTGCTAAGTCAGACTTGGGTCTAGGCGTACCATTCGAGTAAGATTCGATGATGCGTAGCTTGTACAGGCGATGTATGTTATCGAAATGCTGTTCTGTCGATGCGGTCACCCTTGATACGGCAACGTCATGTTGTTAGAGTACCTAGGCTTTGAAAAACTGGACGGGCCTGCTGCCAGCGACAACTATCGAGTTGATTGATACCAATCAAGAGAATTAATTACCATGGATACTAAGTAAAAAGGGACTAATAAAAAGAAGGGTCTGAAAGCGAAAAAAAAGTCTTTAGGTGGTTAAAACACATTTATTGACATAAAGTAGGTAATACATTAGGTAGGTATTGCAATATTATAAAATAATACGAACTCAAAGATCCATCGCTACAATCTACTTAATATTAAAGAACACAAAATATAATTATCAGTCAGTTCTTACGTTTTCTGTAGTTATTTTAAATAAGTATCTAATTTACTTTTAACTTATCAGTATCACCTACAACTACAAACCACTGACATACTCGTAAGCATCTTTATGTAAATAGAAATACAATATTAAGGGCTAGAATTATTTTTATTAGTATAGTTATTACTAGATAGCGTTAAAATATAAAATCTAGGAAAACTTATTTCTCAAATGTATTTCTTGTGCGTAGTTGATGTCATGTAGTAAAGCACTGAGACTTCACATTGATCATCACTATCAGCGACGACAAGTATGAAAACAAATGACAATCGCGTCGATAGTATGCGCTTTTAATTTATAGTTAGCAAAGGAATACTCGTATATTCAAGAAGAATAAGTAGATACGAGTGCAGACTCTAGATTATATAGCACCACATAATGAGCACTTGCACAACAACAAATAAACAATATACTTTACTATATTATGAATCACGTAATGATGTTCGTTCCACAGAAGCAGTTTGAATTGGCCTAATTTACGTTAATATCCGGTCGCAATCACAATTATTGCAATTCACAGGCATCTCTACAAGATAGCGACTGGATTTTTACTTTTTGTATTTGGGTACATAGATTTAATGGATGGCCATTGGCCACACCACAAAATACTTATTAGTTCACGTTCAGAAGATTCACTTCATATTGACGATATATAAGCAAAATAGTGTAGAATGAGTCAATTTATTAGTTAGCTCATATTTTATCATAAATACCCAAGATACACCATTACGAACAAAATAAACTCCATAAAGTGTCCGATACACACATACTATATTAGCCATAAAAATCATTTTTTAAAAGTACGTACGTAGCTTACTTAATTAAGTAGCAGTACTTAATTAATACGCTGGGATACTCATTCATGTTCAATGCAAGCACTTGGTGGTTACGACATCAAATGTGTCATAATCTAATCATCGAGTGTTTGAGTGCTCAGTTTGTTTTTGGCACTATTATTCCGAGACACTTTTTAGGCGTTCATAGGGTATTTTGGGTAGGTACTTATGATCGAAGTAGTTAGCACACACCCCCTGGTGAGGCAACTTCTCATGAAATAATCAAAAGTGACCTAGGCTAAGAAGTGAGTAGTATTAGATGATAGCATAGCAGTTGTTGTGGTTTCAACATTATTCAAAACATAGCCTTAAAAATATCCTGTTGTTATTTTTATTTTAGAACATATAGGTTGAACTGTTGATAAGGACCAATGATGCACCTTCACATAATTTTACTTCATTAACTTGCTTAGGGTCGATTATATATAAAATGCATTAAACAGCCAGTGTTTAATATCCTAAACTTACTAGGTTAACTTGCAAGGTTTCTCTTCACGTGTAAAACGTGACTCGCACTCTACAGAGCCTCATATATTTAGTTGTGGTTTTCACATCGCCTAATTTTGCATCACTTACCTTAACATTTGAGCACATCTTTAAGTAAAATAATAAACAGTTATGGCACTTAATAACTTTTGAACATTTAAAACCTAAAAAGAAGCGTTGATATCTTGAATTTTATCGAAAAACGGATATCTAATCTTTACAGATTTTTTAATGAAAATAAAATATTAAGTTTGGGTCCACATAATAATTTTTACTTTCATTTAATATCAATGCGACTATTGATATAATGAAAATTAGGACTAAAGGCGGTGTTATTGTAATGATTGGAATATTAAAAAAAGGGCTTTCTTTACACAAGAGTTTTCAAACTAAAAAAAGATGAAGCACCGTTAGCGTACCGAATACGTTTGTTCAGGGACTAGCAATAAAAGTTCATGAACCAGAACAAAACAAGTACCAATAAAACGTAGCACTTGTCATAGCACTTCGTCTGTGTACAGCTGAATAAGCAGACGAGCAAGATTGAATAAATCATGTTTTATTATTTCTATAATTTCAACTGACACCAAATCTTCTCAACTAAGTCTATCCAAATATAAAAGGACAAAATGAAAGTTTATGTGTTATAGTTTTGCCTCAATGATCACATCCATTAAAATTTTGTTATTTCTCATTTTGTAAATCACATAAATTTATATCATCACTTAATTCTCTTCTTTACCTAAACTTAGAAGATGATTAGTTTTTCAAAAACAACAAGTTTGGACTTTTTCAAATTGAATAGACTTCATATTTTAGATGTGCTTGCATTTTTGCAAATAAAGAAGAGATCATTTCTAATATTCCTAACACGAAAATTAAACATTCATAAAAAATATTGTGAAACAAATTGAAGTCTAAATAGCACTCAAATTCCCGCTGAATGGGGAAACCAGACCTGTTGATATTT
Source organism: Udea olivalis (assembly GCA_947369235.1). Lineage (NCBI taxonomy): Eukaryota > Metazoa > Arthropoda > Insecta > Lepidoptera > Crambidae > Udea > Udea olivalis. Next base: position 25,225,393 of record OX376340.1, read on the forward strand.
TCATAAAAATATTTGGTCGCTGTATGTAAGTAAAACTTAGATCTAAGTACTTCGTAATTATACTAGTGGCCCATGTATTAGCTAGATGAGACTAAAAGAGTGAAAAACTATTTTTCCACGTGGATTATCATTTTTTGCCTTCTGATAAGAAAAATCAGACCCAATTGTTCATCTTCGATCACCATCACTGGCAGATCGTCGTAAATAGTTGTTATCAGTCTGAATATCAACAGAAGTATTTGGAAATCTGATTTGATCGATTATTTGTTTGATTTCTCACTTCCCTAACAGTGAGTAACAAAATGATAATACTCGTACATGTCACAATTGGTACAAAGAACGTCTTTTACATAAAAACTGAATCAGTCTTACAGCACTGTTTTAACAAATGTTCTGTTCGGTCTCTTTTATTCTTATTGCTGTTGAAGTTTAAGTAAGTGACTCTCGTCATCGTTGTGTAGATTTCGTCATTGAGAACTCAGCAGCAGGTGTTTATAATAACTAATATAAAAATCGAAATTCCATTTCCTTAAGGATGAACCTCATGTTATAATTAATAACGATCCGTCATTTGGAAGTTAACAAAATTAAGTAGGTGTTACATCATCTTAGATTGAATACAGGGTTATTTTAGGTTCTATTATAATAAAAAACAATATTTATGGTCCACTTAAGCATATTGCTCTCTTTCCTCTTTCTCACTGTTCCGTCTTATAGTGCGTATTAATTAATTTAATAAATGCTCAGGACGAATACTTCTATACAGTAAGATTTGCCTAGTGCAGCACACTTGTCCTGGAATCACAGAAAATTAACTAGGTATTGGCTTTGTTCGTATCGTATGCATCTGTTCCCTTTTTTCTGTAAAAAATATAACTAAATATTAATAACTCAGCTAAATGTTACTTAACTTACATAATAACCACTCACGCGAGAATAATACTTCGGAATCAATGTGTGCCCTAGATAAGACACGTACATAATATGGATTACATTTTTTTTGCGTTAGGTAAAAGATATACTCTATTGAAGGTCAAATCTGTACGCCTACCATGAGTTTTCGTCACGTCAACTACTATAGCTGACTACAGCAGTTTGTATGCCACTTTCAGTTAAATATATTCAATCCACTAGAGGCCTTTTTGACCGAAATTCCAACAAAAATTTCAACACTGACTCTTGCGACTGTCATCTGTGTAAACTCATAGTAGACGCCAGTACGTCTTTTACTTAAAAACTTACTAGTTGAAAAGTCTTACTTATTAGTTAAAAAGTCGTCATTTTTATAAACGTGTATTCAGTAATACACGTTTATAAAAGTGACGACTTTTCAACTGCTATTTATATAAAATTAAGACTACAAAATTGCGCTACAAACACGAAGAGTTGCACTGTTCAAAAATTTGATAAAAAAAACGTAAATACCTGAACTTTACTAGTCCTTCCTACTTAGTTTTAGCACTTGTTTATAGTATTAATGTTGCAAATTATTTAAAAAACGAGACCCATTTGTTTTAATTTTGAGTTTGGTTACGTTGAAAAATCTCCGCTAACGGATGCTCTTAGGATCGAACGGATCTTGACAGCTATTCTCGTCATAGAAAAAACTTAAAAAAATATCCTGAGTCAACTCGGCCTTAGGATTGAATTGCAACAAATAATTCAAATTGTAAATATTTTACTGCCGCGTGATTTCTGAAACCAGTCCGACTGTATTTGACTTGACCTATTTTGATAGAATATTTTATGATACTGATGACTTCATTCATAACTCGATGACTAGAGACGTGAACATGAATGATTGATGTCTCATCGAAAAACGTTGCTTTGTCTTCGTTTAGCTATTTGGTACGAGTACCTGACTGCGATTAAGGGGTCCAAATTCTGGTCATGTCCGAAAGTGTCGATACCAGCTCATGACACTAAGTTAACCGAACTAATGAATTACAATTACATTTGCCACTGTGAATCATAATATGAACTGGTACGTGGTGCCGCTGATAATCTTCGGCGAAGATATTACTTGTGTCAGGCCTGTCCCTTTTGAAGTGGTTATTAGTTAGACGTCAAGAGAACTGAATAAGAGCCTTTGAATGATATGGTTAGAGAGCTCGACTTCAGTCTTTTTTGATAGGAAAGACAATTTTTATTTTAATTTATTTGTAGATGACTAATACGAGTATATATTTCTCTAAAACCCAGGTTTTTATTTGTATTGTCATCAGCGTAGACATTTCATTAACAATATAATAGTAATAACATTTCTAACACCTGCGGCGTTCATTCATTTATTTCAAATCATTATCATCATCATCATTTCAGCCGAACGACGCCCACTGCTGGGCATAGGCCTCCCCCAAGGATCTCCACAACGATCGGTCCTGCGCTGTCCGCATCCAGCGGCTTCCCGCGACCTTGACCAGATCGTCGGTCCACCTTGTAGAGGGCCTGCCCACGGAACGTCGTCCGGTACGCGGTCGCCATTCGAGAACCTTTCCGCCCCAACGGCCATCGGTTCTCCGCGCTATGTGTCCCGCCCACTGCCACTTCAGCGATGCAATCCTTCGAGCGATGTCGGTTGTTTTTGTTCTCCTGCGGATCTCATCATTTATGATTCGATCGAGCAGGGAAATACCAAGCATCGCTCTCTCCATTGCATTTCAAATAACAATAAGAAAAAGAATATCACGAAGTTCCATCAGTCTCCATAGTTGCTGGTTGTTGGTGCGGAAGGCTGTCAAGACCTTTCTCAGTTCACCATTAATTTTATTTCAAGCCACTTTGCCACTCGACTACCTTTTACGTCAGCTTTCTTCTATCGGAATGCTGAACATTCTTCTGTTTAGTTTTGCACTCTTGATAGTGGTCGTGGTCATGACCTGGAAGTTCGTGCGCCACCGCCACTTTCACCATGTTTACCCCAGTAGCTCCATGTTCGACACTGAACATAGCTTCCTAAAGAGCGTTGAGTTATCTTGGGTTCTCTTGTTTCAAGCCATTGTGTGTCATAGCTTACTTAGTTTCATAATTATAAAGTGGCATTGAGATAATAATTTACTGCAGAGAATATAACTAAATTAGATTTGCTAATATGTTATACCTGTGGCTCAATTTTGCACGTTTGCCAACAGCTTAGCGCGCTCTTTAGGATTATTAGTAGCCACAGACCATAAAATAACTTCTGTATCGGCACCCAGCCAATCACCTAACACATTATTCATGCGTTAAGGCGAGGTGGTTCTGCACAACATTTCCCGAAGGAAACTGGTGAGCGCCACGCGGACCAAAAATCACTAAATTAATCGATTAAAAAAATAATAGATGTAATAAAAAAAACCATCTGATGAACTCCCTCCAGTTATCTTTAAACTTTGTTTTGATAAAGGATCAACTCAATTATTTTGGGATTAAAACAAAAAATAGACATGTTTCCTTCGGATGAATTCCCTGTATTATCCCCTCAACAATATCAGTAAATTTTATTAGATTTCAATTTCACTGTTTACTACTTCAAAAATGAATTTTAAAAACGTGTTTTGTGAACTACCTCCCCTTAAGTAACGCGCAAAACGGCACAGAGTTCAACACTAACGTTCGCTTTGGTTCACAGGCATATGTTGGTGACAGGCATCTGATTCAGGGGCTTACAATTAATTTTAGGTGAAACTGGAAACCAAAAAGTTTTGTACTTGGCTGTGATTGTTCAAAGTAGAAAATAGCCTTTCATTATTCTGAATATGCGCCAGACAATACACCACTTGTGATGGTCTCGAAGTAAGGATAAACATCCTTCTGTTACAAGGTACCATACAATGATAAAGCTAGAGGTCTCCCAGCACACCCAGACCCGAGTCAATTAAGAAAAAATCGTTTCCTGAATCGACCAGACCGGGAATCGATCCCGGGCCTCACAGAAATCGAGGCGAGTGCCGTACAACCGCACTACGCCAATCGTGTCGTCCTTGATGAAAAACTACTTGATGATTGATTGGTACTTTTGAACAGCGCGCACTCCACATTATAGCAGCGTGTGCTTATTAACTAAAGTTTTTTTTTTACTAAAGCGTATAGGCAGGAACCGGCGTTTCTTCTTCGCGCCGAAGGTGAGCAGGAACCGCCGCAGCTCCGCCCAGGTGGCCGCGTCGTCCTCGCCGGACACGAAGCCGCTCTCGGGCCGGGACAGCGCGGGCGCGTTGCTCGGCAGCAGGGAGAACCAACGGTCTATCTTCGCACTCGATGACAACTAATTGGGTGAACAAATAAAAAGAAAATAAAATAAAAACAAACAAATGAGAATAAAAGAAATCAATGATCTGCAGTAAGACTATAAACTAAAGAAACTGAAGTGATGGTGATAAATTATAACGATAAAAACGGTGACGATACTGAAAAGATTATGATCACACTTATTTGACTATATTAATTTAGTACGATTGGTAGATTATGATATTTTAAAGAACTATAGAAGTCATAGATAGACCAGGTACTTATAAATATGTTTACTTTTCGTTTCATTCATATGAAGCAAATCCTTTATTGGCTGTATGTAAGTTTTATAAATAAAAATGTATTACTCATATTCATAAGAGCTGTGGATATTGTAATTAAATAAAATATCATTAATATTTAAGGCCATATAATGGAATGTATTTGTACAAACTGTCTATGGCAAGTTATGGCTATACTAACACACGTGCTTCAGTAACATGAAATATAAATGACCGCCTTTTCATTATTGTCGGAGGAAAATGACGCATGGGTGGTGATTTATCAATAAAATTGATCGAATAGCCATTAATGGCTCCGACACCGGAGACCGGACCCGCTGGCACTACCGACCTACGTACAGTTAATGTGTTATTTAGTTTAAATTATTCCTAGGGTAATCCTAGGGTATATCCCTCTTACAAATATTTTTAACTTCTCAAGCACTACGCTGAATTTTGTGCTTCACCTGTCCAGTATTTTCAAATGTATAGCTGTTAGGAAGTAGGATTTTAAAGTTTAGGTTGGGAATGTTCATGGTTGGATCCTTTTTTGCCATTTCTTTTGAGAATTAAGTAAATTATGTTGCGCCTGACTAACATAACAGACCAATAACAATCAGGCAAATTAAATGAAATAAAATACAACGAAAAAAAAATATGGTTGATACATAAACATAATTCGAAAAAGTAAGGTTGGTCATGCTTCAGTTACATCACGTTCATTTGAAACAGTAAGCACATACAATTATAGAACAAATTTGAGATGTTTGATATGTTTAATACGGGATTGCCATATAAGTAATTACTAACGAATAGCTAAAACATAACTAATAATAGTACAAAATGTGTATTATCAACTATACATAATTTTTTAAACCCAAACTAGGCATAGCTTGTGCTATGGATATCAGAGACTGATAAACATACTAAAATGTTACTAAACAAATACTTAAATAGATAATAACACCCAGGCACAAAAAATACAAATGGTCGCCAGATTAATGTTTGTCATGGGTGGGGACTGAACCCACGACCTCCCCTCCGGTGCTAAGAGCAGGATCGCTACCATTGCACCAACAGGCCAGCCAAAAATGCTGGTTTTAAAACTCAAACCGCCGCCGCCGCTTCAAAATTAAAGGGTCGATAGCTTGCTGAAATAATGGGAATAATATATTAATATTACACCAAAACTGTATCTACGTATAAATAGGGCCATATATCTCAAAAGAAGATCTTTTTAACTAAACTAATGAAAATCTATTCGAAGTGAACAAGCAAAATCTAGTTTTAAACCTTTCAAGTAATGAACGATATTGCACCTTATAGTTTGAAACTACTGACTAACTGTATACAGCTGGGGTCGAAGGTCGGTTGTGGTCGAAGCGTCAGGTGTTCTCGAATTTCCTTCTCGGCTACCACATAGTCGAACAGTTATTAAACATAATACGAGTATCGTACGTACCTAGGTGATAAAAGTGTTTTAAGCAGTGATAACGTAAGGGTGTCATAGAATGTTCTGGATTGCATATTAATTCAATGGGTTGATATTGATACTCGTATATCCTGCCTAGGGCTTACTAAGACCAGCGTTTTATACGCACGTATGAGCTAGTTATCGGAATCGCATGTTGGCTCGTATACGGTAACTTGTACGAGCGTTGACGCACTTATAATATAAGCTCGTTTAATCCATGTAGAAACTGGATCATCACTACCGGTTCGAGCGAACACGCTGCAATAAGCCTGTGTAGTTTGGTTGTTGGAAGCGCTTAGGCTGCAGGCTGGACGACCGCTTTAGAAAGTCTATATATCTAAAAAGGTAGATAGTAGCCCATAAAACCAAGTAGTTTTTCTTATATTTTATAAGCTTGTTTTCATACTTTTTTTTCGTGTACCTAATTGATTAAGTTTTTAGGTAGAAATTACGAATTTTCGTAGATGTTGTTATATACGAGTAATACCGTTTATTTCTGAAACTATTAAGATTTAAGGCTTATGAGTTATGACCGTTCTGTTAAAACATTTTCTTATAACGTAGTGATTATTTTCTCTATGCATTTGCTAGCTAATTAGCTTTCCAAAAAGTATTTTAAAGTAGTTAAGTGCCCAGACAGCCAAGACTTCACTAGTTTTTTTATAGCAATTATTTTTCGGAGACAAGTCGGACTAGAAAAAATATTAAAGCGCCAATTTCGCGTTAATTACTAATTTTGGATCCCTTGTAACTATAGTTTGTACAATTTAGGATGATAATTTTGACAGCTCACAATAGGGATGGGTTAGTTTATAATCGATAGTGAATCGATTCGATTATCGAATCATTATTTCATAGAACTTCCAATCGTCAGTTTATTTTTGTGTGCAATAAAGAGATAATTAAATAAACATATTACGACCTTAGAACCCCTAAAGTGAATTCACTTGAGGGCTTTTATAGTAAATTAGGTAGGTATTAGGATTTAAAGTTATTTATTACTAATATAATGGTGGACACCCTAAATCACTTTCATAATCATCATCGTCAACATCAATAAATGAACAGTACCTTGAGTATTATCAATTCTTGTTCACAAACGATGTTCACAAAGTTTATATGTTAGCTTAATTTTGTTTCACAACCGATTTTCTATAGATTACCGATTTTGTTGTTATTCGTTTGCAAGGCACTTCACTAAGTGGGCGGTACCCGTCAATAAAGTACGATATTATCTGTAGTACACTTTACAGAAAAAGAATGCAATATTTCATAGGCATAAACTGTAAAAATTATCATGCTAAATTGGACAAGGTATAGTTGATGAGGCCTAATTTGTTGCAAATAACGTCTACGCTTTTTAAGAAATAGGTCTATTTTTCCTGTCACCCTGTTTACCTACTTAGATAAATTTATCTAAATTTAAGTAATTGGTTAAAATTTCGTTTTAAAAAAAATGCTTTAACTGCAGTCGTTGGCTAACAAAGTTTCTTTGTTTTTTGTTACTTATGAATACAAAATCAAACTCGGCAATCTATAGTAATATTATGAAGAGGAAAGTTTTGATTGTTCGATTGTTTGTTTGTTTGTATTGAATAGGCTCCGAAGCTACTGATCCGATCGTGAAAATTCTTTCACTAACAGAATTCAGAAGTGATATAGGCTATATTTTATTATGATTGACAAAAAAATTCAGTGAAAAATAATAGTAAGTATATGTAAATCAAGTCAGAGAAAAGCGGACGAGCTATGTGGACACCAGCTGTCAAATATTTGACAGAACGAAGTCTGTTGGGGCAGTTCGATAGTTATAAGCTGAATCTAACTTTTAGGGAGTCTGTCCACAATCCGTACCATACCATGACCGTCCTATGAACGTATGAGGATCGGAATCTGAAATGCCCACTAGAGCGTATCAATTACGTATCATACCCGTGCGTAACAGTTTTAGTGACGAGAGCGTCCGCATATCATCTCCGTATCACCCGCGTGTAATATATTATTCATGTATTTCGGATGATATCAACCAATAAATTTGTATTTGCGAATAATTTCGATTAATTTAGCATCGTCTATCTTACATCGAATGCGTACAGTACAAGCGTGTCTTCTTTACTCAACTAGCAAGAAAAGTGGCATCGCGTTTATAACGGTCATCATTCGCGGTTATTATAGCCCGTATGATCACCGTTTAAAGTAGGCATGGTCGCTATTTATTTATGGATAAGGTACACCAAAGTACATACCCTAACACATTATACAACATTTGAAATACATCTTTTTATGCAATTACTTAAACAGGTGTGTGTGAGTAGTGTATAAATAGCATATGTGTTTAGGTCGAGGTACAATGAGACATTCATCCGACAGTTGAGGTCTTGCTGTCCTGGCGCCTTAGTACAATCGCGTTTATCTAGTCAGGTTAATTTCCTAAACTGAGGCTAGCGACTGATTTCGTAAATATCCAGCCAAGAGGATGCATTAGTAACCGCTGACTGGCTGGAAATGATGGAATAAATAACGAAATTGCTTGCTACGACCAGTTTATGGAATGAACTTGACAAGTTATATAGGATTTGAATAAGTTCGCTGTTCTTGGCCCGTCGCGTCCACACTACACTATTGTCTTGCTAAACGTCGTGTATATCATGTTGGGACAATAGAGACCTTCCAGTAAACTACTTACTGCTAGACTGATATGACAGGATTACTCGCAGCTCGCAGCAGTACGCCTGGTACGCTACGATTGCTGTTCTAAAATTCAGAAAAATTATATTAAATGTATTCTATTTAATATAATTATCCTTGCGATGTAAGCGCGCTGCTCGGCCACAAAACGATTGTGACTCTTATTATATTTTGATACATGTCACTGGAAATGGAAATCAAACGATTGTGAGTGTTCCTAGTTAATTTGATCTGGCGCGATACCTACTTATCTTGTTGCATTCATTACTACCTAATATTAGATAAATACCTATTGAAAAAATGTTAACTTACTAAACATGACAATTTCTTAGTTTCGGTGAATAAAAAGTAGATGACTAGGTTCGTCTATCTACGAGTATAAGAAGAAATAAAAACAAAATCATAATAGACGAAGACAGACTGCCTAGATATTAAAAAAACTGAAAATATTAAGTCTCCCAGAAAATAGAATTGAGGTTAAAATTTACATGGAGTAATTCATTTGAATTTGCATATCTCTCTAAATAGGTACGCGGCTAAAACGTCTTTATAAAACAGTCCCTGGGCAAATTGCTTGTGACATCCAGACCACATTAATATTCCATTTCATATTATCTACATAAAGTGGGGTTCTAAAGAGACTACGGCGTTAATCCGTAGTTTTGTGGGAGAATTTCGATTAAGTAAAAACGTGACCGCCAATGGAAATTCTTGGGGTAACCTGGTTTAAGCTGAACTTCGTGATGTTTTAAGATTACGTGGGATAACAACTGAGGGTTGTGTGTATCAAGAGTGGAGTGTTCTGGGGATGACAGCGGCTCACTAAATCACTGTCACTGCAACTAGGGTTCGTGGCTCGGGGGGTTATTGCGAAAATTCCGTTATTCCAAATTTCAAAAGTTTTTAAAGCCTTATCTGATGTGCTTGGCGGAGCTTATAAACATAATTGTACTGAATGACATCCTAGCTATTGCTTTGTAGTTTTTTCTATTAATTACTTTTTGCTGTTCAAGTTCGCCAATCGAATCAACTAGTCATAGTCTTACATTCTATAGCTGTTTGTATAGAATTAAAACCAAGTTTAAGGTATTGATTACAGTAATAGTTGAAATGCCCTGTCAGAACAATTCAGTATGTGAAAAAGTCCTACGTAGTTCTGACCTTAAAAGCTGGTTTGTCGCATTTGCGTCCACGTACAGTAAGCCAAGAAAGTGGTGTATTACCTTAAGGCTGAAGAAGATGAGTCGTACATCCAAGATTGGAACCAACCTCCTTAAAGCGATATTTTTGATCATTTGGATCCTATGTTAATTTTTTTATATTATTTACACGGTCAACCTAACGTTTAATGAGATCATGTTCTCGCACACCAATCAAGGTGAACTCAGACCAAACAAGCGAATGCTCATTCTATTCCCATTCTATCAAATTCTATTTGTGTAAACAAAGACAAAGCATGCTCTCGTTGTACTATCTATGTCGCGGAGACCCTAGAGTATGAGCTAGAATGCTCGTCCTTGAATAATCTTACTTTTCCGTTAGAATTCTTATGGTGGAAATGAAAAACTAGTTATCACTGATACTAAAATATCACTAATGAACATTTTTGCTCTAGCTCTATGTTCGTTTGGTCAAAATACACCTTCAGACGTGGGTAATGAACACCACCGGTAACATAAACACAATCCTGCCTTCTCATTATCGTATGGTAGATGCTAATGTAGTTTCAGGCGTATGGGGATTACTTATGATGAATGTTCCCTTACAAGTTTGACTTACTTGTTCAGGGCAGGTAATATTATTCTTGCGAGCGCTTTTACCTAACCTCACATTTAGATGCATAGCGTAGCATCAAAACTTCAGCTAACAGTAATTTGTACCCTACTCTAAGTTTACGGTGATGATAGTCGCTGGCGTTCATACTCAGCCAAGTGTATCGACACACACACACGCAAGAGTAACTTAACTATTAAAGTTTCATAGCTCATGTGACATTAACTCACGGTAAAGGAAAGATAGCCACATAGCTAATTTCTAGATACTACGTTCATAGTCCCTTCACATTTTCCATTTTGTTCTAATATTCCTTTTTTAAAGCAAGCACTTCGGAGAAAATTTCGTACAAGATTAAATTTAAAACTGCAGAAACTCTTCATAAAGTTGAATGCAACGCTAATTAGCCTCTTATGTCTTCATGTTTCAATACACATGTAATATAACAGCGCCATGTTATTTCAGAGGCCCTAGAGCAACTACTTTCGTTTCGACTTAATTATAGTATACATGGAAATTGTACCAAACAAGCCGTGATAGTAAAAAATAAAAGGTTGTCTGGATAAGTGGCGTAAAAAATGTGTTGCTCTGTCACACTCAATAGGACACTATTTCACATTCATCACACATCACATTTGGAAGGTCTCACAGCTGACAAGACCTTCTTCATTCATATCTTTATTGCTCCACAATAGGTGTTTATTTATATCACAAGTCACCTTATTGACTTGTTGTCAACCATGGGGTTATGGGGTTGGCGAGTTACAAAAATATTGAACAACTGAATTGTATTCTACCCCAGCAAGCTGCCTCCAAGAGGTGTGCTGTGGATTCAGAGGACGAGCCTGGTCCATCAAAAATATCCAAAAAAAATTAAGTAGGTAATAATAACTATTTCCTTAACTGTGCTGTGCATAAAATACAATGAGGCGTTTCATTACATTTTTCATAATAATGTTCTAATCAGTAAAATGTTTATTTATATTATTCATTATAAAGCTAAAAAAAGCTACCTTTCACTAAAAGGGAGTACTTCATTTTGCAAACCCTTCTAGTACATACTTGTTTACTTCCCTCAACAACTTTGACCACCTGTGTCTCAGGAACTATCAAGTGTAAGTAAACATAATTGATCTCATTTTGTTGGTAATTTAGTGGACTTTAATAACTAACAAAAATTTTTTTCCCATAAACCCACTCCTTAGGGGCAAAAATTGTCGAAAACTAAAAAAAACTGTAATAGTTCCTTTTTTTTAAATTTTGCAAACTCTTAATAGCCGTACCTTAAAAACTATTTGGTCTACTAAAACCAAATACTTCATTGGAAACCTAGTCTTCTTAAAATGTGTCCATAGTGACTTTTGCCACAACACAGGTCCTTGGTGGTAGAAATTGACAAAAACTGAAAAAAGTACTAAAATTTAAAGAATTTTTAAGTATTTAACAATGATCTGAAAGGCTTTCGAGTTGGAAAACTTGGATATACTATTACTATCTCATTTAATGTAAGATAAAAAGTACCAATTCCTTGGACTAATGTCAAATGTGTAAAATGTACGGGAATGACATTAGCATTCGTCCAATCGAAATGACATTTGATGTCAGTTTCATGAATTTTAAAAAGGGTTTGAGTAACTTTGTATGGAACAGTGGCGCGCATTTTTTTTATTAGCAGCCAGCATTTTCTACCACTGTTTTATAACACCTTAAGCAAGAAACATTTCTGAGTAGTCAGGATTGTTCTAAGTAACATCGGAGCCGAGATATGATTTCTTAAAGTACTAATTTTTGCCTTAGTTTCATTAAAATAATGGTTCTAAAATGTTACTTTATGGAGCTTATCTCACCTAACAGCTGTTACAAAGGATGCAGAAATAGGCGAGGAAGGTTTTCTTTTCAAGATGTACCCTGTTGAGTATTAATTTTCTAATAAAAGTACATCCAGGAATAATTCAAGTTAGATATCCATAATTGTAATGTTGTCGATATACTCGTAGCACTAAATGTTAAGTATTTGGCATTAGGAAGTGGAACACTAGTTATCACGAAAAACGACCTCAACTTCAATGACATCAAAATGACCTTTTCATATAGTCAATATGTAAAAAGTAGGAGGTATTGGTTCCTAACCGTCGACATTAGAGATGGGAAAAACACCTAAGTCTTTTTACCCACAATACAAAAACAATAATGACCTAAGAATGCACCTGGCCATTAAAAACTAGCCATCTTAAATCCTAATTGCGTCTTATGTTTATAAGGATTTTAAATAATGCCACTCTTTTACATTTTCCTTGGTATGGATCAAGTTCAGTTGAGTAGTTAGGTAAAAATACAATCCCAGATATCTCAGCAACGATATACTTTAGCTATATGTGCTCCACATAAAGTTTGTTACCCTCGATATGTTCTTTCATAAATAAGGTTTGGTGAGTGGCCGCAAAATTTCAAAAATGACGCCATCGTTACCCATACCCCATGCATGTCGAAACGAAAGTAGCGTGTTGCTCTTGGCTAGCCCCCCCCAGGATTGCTTTTCCAGGTAAAAGTATGTACTTACATTAACATCCTACCTTAACTGATGATTATCAAAATGCTTAAATAACAATAATATTGTATTATCACGAAATCTATATAAATATTATTTAATACTATGATAATTGTTAATTTATATAAATTTTTCAATTGGTAATTAATTCAATTTGTTTTTTTATTTTTGTATTTGTATTCTTTTTTGTATTTCCAAACACAATTTAATTGTTAAAGGAATAAATGAATTAAAATGACTTGAATTAATGAATTTTTTTGCGCTTACATTGCAAACGCTGGCTGTACCCTTCGAGATATACCAAAATAATGTACTACAGTATTGTACACCTTAAAAAGGTCTAGACCTTTTGTCAAGAGTAACCTCCAAAGAAAACATGTTTGTATTGTCTAATGATAAAAAAGCTGTGAACATTGTATTTATAGACATTCTGTAGCATATTTTGTATCAGCATTGCACCCGTGCGAAGCTGCGAAGCACCCGTTCGGAAAGAGTTCTTTCGAAACTTGAATGCAAACGGTTCAACAAATTTTAATTAATTTTAGAATATAAATATGTAGATTGGGCTTTCTGTAAAGACATATCTTTTGTTGAAAAAATAGAACAGACACAGGGCAAAAGCTTGCTTTTATAAGCCCTAGCTTTTGCCGGCGACTTCGTACACCCGTCAGCGTTATTGCCCGGTTCCTTAGGAATATCGGATGAAGTGAGGGTTTGCGCGCCAACAGGCACCTTTAGTGCAAAATCGATGAAACTTTATTCAAGTAACTAGGCCATTTTAAAATTACAGTTCTTTGGAATCGTTAAAAATATCGTGCACACACCCATACCACAAATTACGCTTGCGGCGCTGCGCGGCGCGTCTGACAGATAGCCCGCTTATAACAACTCACCATTTTCGATGCACGCACACAAAGACGTGAGTTTACATGCGAAGTCAGTGAGTTTCAGTGAGTCGGAAAGAGTGTTTTTGTTTTTGTCGAACTTGGTGCAATTTTTCACATGATGAATTTTGTTTTTGCCCGGTTCTGTCAAGTAGGTATAACCTACTTACTTCATTTTAAAAATTTAGAGCGAATATAGTAGTAATCCTAGGCGGTTCACGCACGATTAGGAAAAAGGTGCGAGCGGTCCTTCTGTAAACTCTTTATTTTGTGCCCATAAACTCCGCGAGTAACCTACGTGCCAAACCTCAGCTTTCTATTCCAGTAGTTTCGGCTGTGCGTTATCTGTCAGTCACTAACGTAGGCAGGAACGGAATAGTTTTGGGTACCCAATTATCAGCACTTTAAGAGTTAGTTCTAACTTATGCCCATTTATCACATTGAAAAATACTTTTTCACCCGTTAAGATGAGTTTTCTAGTTTCAATATTCAACAGTAAGATGATATTTAAAAAATAAACAGTTTTTTTACATAGGCAAGAGTAAAAAATGACCATGTCACCATTTGCTAGCACCGTCACCACCAATCAATAGCATAGAGTGAGCCAATTACTCGTAACAGCACTGTTATAGTGCTATCCAAACACATCTTAATTATTTATTTTTCAAAGTAGTAACCCAAATTAGTTAGTGAATACCTTATAATTTTACCATTTATTCAGAATGTTGATTATTTGGTGAAGTTTTATAAGCGAAACGTTAGAATGCTTATATAAAGCAAGCTTTTGTAGTGAGAATTGTAATAGGTTTCACCCTTCCTCTAATAACAATTCTCATATTTTACCAATGGAAGATAAAAGTAGACAATATTACGTTTGCAAAGTGCTCTGTGAGCCGTTAGAATAAAGGCTGTTATGAGGCAATAAGCGTTACACCTCCCGAGTGTACATTAATAATATAATGTTATTTTATTCCAAGGGTAGAATACTCGCACTTACTTACAGTGTACACTCGTCCAGAAAATTGCAGAACGATTAAATTAAAATAACGGGTAACTAGGGAATTAAGGAGGCTTAACCAACCTTAAATAAGGTAAAAAAAGGATATACACTGACTCAAAAGGTCAATGCGGAAAAAGGCTTCTAATAATGGAATCAAGACATTGCTACATTTGATGAATATTGGCTTAATCACCACGCTTTGAGTAAAGTGGTGAATAAATTATGTGATCGATCACGATCCCACATTTGCATCAGGTATGATAATCAATCACAAGCTCGGGCTTTGATCACATTTAAATTAAAAAAATAATACCTCTAAGGAAATATACATGAGGACCATGATATGACATACTACTCAGTAACGCAGTAACTACGAGTACCTAAGCGAAAATCAGAATTTTTAATGCACTTTATTTTTAAGGTTTGTGATTAGCCCCCTGGTTCTGTGAGAGATGCTTAAGCAGATAGTTTCAACATCAGCTGCTGAGTATGCCATACCATTTTCAATCACAAGACATCAGCTATGTACCGCTATTTCATTAGGACGTATTAAAACGTTGGTTACGACTAATTGCTTATTTTACTCACTAGAAACTCGTACGTGGTTCTTGTTATATTTATTCGTAAACTACAAAATCGGCTTGTGATGAAAACACGAACTAGTACTGAATACATCAGAAATCACTGGCACAGATTCCGATGTTGCATGGATCGCTGGAACGTAACCGAAATGGTGGGCACTCCCGAATGAATGCAAGCCCGCACTGCACGGGCGCTGGCTACGTGTACGATGCCCCTAATGAAAAAGTTTTTGAAATTTTGATTTATTTGATCATCTTTTTTTGATTTACTGACCAAGTTGCGATTTTCTTGCGATCGCAGTTAGTGAATAGCCCAGCGGGGATTAAGCTTGCAAACGACCACCAAAAAACATTCGGATTCAAATTTCCCAATTATCCCGTCACAATATTATTCTAAGCTAGATCGACTGAAACAATTTTTTTCAACGAAACTACATATTTTGTAAACCAATAATAGTGACATAGGGTCGTATGCAAGTCCGAGTGCAAAAAACTTAGCTTTAAGCAACTCGGTAGCGCCAAATAAGACTTCACCATTCCTTCAGAGAAAATAATGACACCGCGGTGTACGGTAACAAGGAAAACTCCCGCGGGATTAGCTTGTCTCTGCTTAGAAATTTCGGGTCCAAAGAGGATAGTCCACCTTAATCTATCGAGTTCGTATTACGTTTTAATGACGCGTCTCCGGTCAGGACATTATATGCGGATAATGTTGGTATACTGCGCGAGATATATTCAGGGTGAACACCGAAAGTATGTTTAGTCATCATACCTGACTTTAATGAACAGTTTAAAGATATATTTACACTCTTATTCATGAGAACTTGAACACAGCTTTGAGAATCCACGCGGGTCAAAATGTTGGTCTATATTTGTGACTATTTAAAGTTAATTAAGTTAATTCACTTTGGTTAAGAGGCCGTCACCAAAATTTTACGTTTTTACGAAACATAAAATTACGCGCGCGTGTGTGCATCGTGATTTAGGTACCTATTGGTATATTATTAGTATATTATTTTGGGTTATTCGCATTACGTATTCAGGTCTAATTTACTGATTGGATTGTAAGTAAAACTTTATATTCTGATTAAATAAAAATCATAGGTGTACTGAAATTAATTTTTAACAGTAGATACATAAGCCATATTCTACCCAAAAATCGGTCGTAAACTTTGGCAATTATTCGGGAAAATTTTGAAAGTCAAAACTTTTTTTACAGTTATTGTGACAAATTATGCATGTTCTGGTTCATTATGTATCAAAAAATCTATATGTCTGGCGTTGAGTTTTTCTTTCTGCAACTATAGTAGGCTTTTATCAGTGATTTAGCCACTTAAAGTTGACACGATAAGGCTTTTTCGTAAGTGGTGGCGAGATTGATCATTTTACGATATAAAAAATACTTTATTCACATTACATATGTTTCGTTGTGTCAATACGAAAGGTTGGACTATGTTTTGTATGTATTGAACAGTCAAAGTTTTTATCCGAAGGTCGTAAATTAGGCGCTTGAGAGGTTGGATCATGCGCTCTAAATACGAAATGGCTCTTAAATAATTTTGTCTTGCTCGGCCAAGAAGCAGTTTTGACAAAACTTTCTGTCACTTACACTAATTATCACTGCTGTTGACTTTTTAACACTTTTGCAAAGGGCAAGGCCTGACTGTTTTATAACATCCAAATGCACTTCCATCGTAAACCAAATTTTTGGCTGATGTTTTTTGAATTATAGTGTCGAAATTCAGCTAAACAACTGTATTTTATGTAAATGAATTTAACCATTATCGCTATTATGATGTTCTTTTTGCGACCTGAAGATAGAAACTTAAACCTTGGTACCAGGGATCTATTTTTAGATAAATTAAATGTATTGGTGCAGTTATATCTAAATAATACAACGAGTAACACGACAAGTCTATTTATTCATGATTGATACTATTTTATATTGTGTATGCGTCTATTGATAATACCACATTTATTTCTGCATAAAACATTTTAATACTGCGATTAAGATAATATGACAATAACATTTACTATTCCTATAATGTTTTTCATACGACGTAACTGACAATGACATAACAAATGAAAAGCTTACAAATACTTATAACCTGCTAAAAACTATAGAAGGAGAGTTACTCACTTACATAAATAATTCTTAATAAGGTGAATAAAAATAATTAATATTTAATAAAATTTAATTTATTCTTCATAAATTAAAATAATAACGAGTGGCGAAAAAACGTAAAATTAAAAAAAAAAGATAATAACAGTATAACCTATATTATATTATAAGTAGGTAAGCTAGTACGCAAAATCAAGATAGTACAAAAACAAATTTCATAGGATCAACAAATATGAATTAAAAGACGATCAATAAACAAATGAGTACATTTAGTATAGCGTTTTTGAATACAATTTGAATTTAAATTTAACCATTTTAAACAACACCTTCTACGACTATTTTCTTCAAAAATTTTAATATGTCTATGACTTAAATAGCAAAATAAGACTTGTATTTTTTTAAAGAAGTAACAAAACATTGCACTATTATCCTATACATAAACTGAGAGTAGTTTGCTTTCTAATCTAAAAAGATTTTGACACATCTAACCTGTTTACACCCACTTAAAAACATAACGTTTAACATTAAGAATGTTTTACTGATTATTATACTTTGCGCTTAAAATATAAAACTTGAGTGATTATAGGCACGGTAATATTATCTATTATTACCGTGTTATAGCTTAGCTTTACTTTCTAATGTCCGCATTGATACACTGAAGTGGCGTAGTTAGTTTGTAAGCAGGTGCACACGACAGCATACATGTTTCCAGGTTTTGTAGGTACATCTATAAAGTTGAACCTGCTGTACACCGTGTGTCCAATTGTGAATTGTAAACAGACTATCAATCGTAATTCGTAATCCACATACTTTGAAAAAAGGTCTTTCATCTCCGCATCCCCAGTGA